>OY282414.1:1997500-2738112 GCA_958295455.1 Coleophora deauratella | reverse complement strand
AATAAAACAAACAAAAACTGTTATTTACTCTTACTGTTGTTGAATAAATAGGTAAAAATACGCAAAATGCCGATTTTACCAGTTTTTGACCAGATGTTCCAGTTTTCGACCACCTTTGTCCAGTTTTCGACCAGAGACTGAAGCAAAGTATTTATGTAAAAGTATTGGTGTTACGTAGAAAAAAGTTTCAAAACAGAGTTTTAACAGTTTATATGTTGCAGGGATATGTTAAAATCAGTGATTTGATCAAATCCCAGGATATGTTAAAATAATAAAACCATTTTATCATATCCCTAAACTTTGGATTCCCCTAAGGATTTCCACACCAACCACTCCTGGGTTGCCTGCGTCCAGTGACTTCCCGTAACTTTCACCAGACCATCGGTCCACCAAGTGAGGGGCTTGCCTAAGTTACGTCTTCCGCGATACTCCAGAACTTTAATGCCTTGGGGCAGCTATCTGTTTTACGAACTATGTGCCCCGCCCATTGCCACTTCAGTTTAGCGATTCTGTGAGCTTTGTTGGTTGCTTTAGTTCTCCTGCGTATAATAATAATATTAATATCTGGGACAAATCACACACGGTCATCTGGCCCCAAACTAGGATTCCCTGTATCTTGGGAATATATAGGGTGAGTTTAAATTAGTTCTTGATACGAAAGGCTATGCATGTGCTCATGAAAACAAACAACTTTCCCTAAGGAACCCATAGCCAAATCGCAAAAAAAATGTTGGTCTCTTCATACAAATCGATCAGCCGAGCGGCCAAATTAGTATGAAGTCAAAATTTTTTTTGCTTTTTGACTATGGGTTATTTAGGAAAAGTTGTTTGTTATCATGAGCACATTCATAGCCTTTGGTATCAAGAACTAATTTAAAGTCACCCTGTATATACACATATACTTTTAACTACATACATATATAGATATAATACACCCAGACTCAGAGCAAACAATTCTGCTCATCACAGAAAAGTTTGCCCTGTGTGGGGATCGAACCCACGACTCTCGGATCAGAGGTCAGGATCGCTAACCACTTAGCCACCAAGTCAGTATCTCTTTTTGAGTTCGATCACTAAGAGAAACTACAAGCATAGCACGCTCCATAGCTCTTTAAATTAAACGTTTTATGTGTCTTTCTATCTTTGAACAGCTTTAATACTTTTTATGAGGCTCATAGTAAGTTAATATGTCTCAGTGGCTTATGTTACCACTAGTAACACGTTCTGCTCAAGTACCTTAGTACCTTAGGCCTCTGGAATCTTTGCGAATGCACGTGCGTATGTACGTATCTAAATATAAATACGCTAGAAAAAAACTGTAACACTATGCGTTTAACTGAAATAGTGAGTACTTTTAACCTTCATCTACATATTAAGGAGCCTACAAGAGGTTCAACATGCATCGACCATGTTTTGAGCAGTATCGAGATGCAACTGGGTCAGTGTTACCTCTGTGGCTTTCCGATCACGATACTGCTCAGGTATTGACATTTAAAGTTCACACAAAGAAGGTAATTCCAAAATCTATATTTATATACAAACGTAGTTACAGTTACGAAAACATAGAAAAGTTTAAAAGTTGTCTTCGTAGCTTGTCATTTTCAGAGATATTCTCTAACTCGGACATGAATACAGCATTCAATGATTTCGTCGAACTCTTTAGTTTATTCTACAAACTCTGCTTTCCTGTTATTAAAATAAAAACTAACGGACGTCCTTTTTCAAATTGGATAACAAAGGGTCTTAGGAAAAGTTGTAATACCAAAAAGGTACTCCGTTACAAATACTATACACAAAAAAGTGATAAAAATCGAAATCAATATTTAAATTACAACAGAATGCTCAAAAAGTGTATTTACAGTGCAAAAAAATGTAACAATAATAATTACATAGTAAATAATAAAAATTTAGCCAAGGCAACCTGGGACGTCATAAACAGTGAAACAGCCACAATTAGCATGGACAAATATATAGATAAAATTGATAATGATGGCAGTACGTTAACTGACGCAACGCAAATAGC
Organism: Coleophora deauratella; assembly: GCA_958295455.1. Taxonomy (NCBI): domain Eukaryota; kingdom Metazoa; phylum Arthropoda; class Insecta; order Lepidoptera; family Coleophoridae; genus Coleophora; species Coleophora deauratella. The sequence continues at coordinate 2,736,089 of OY282414.1, read as the reverse complement.
AGAGGCTTTTAACGATTTTTACATAAACTTGACTAATACAACAAATAATGGCATTAAAAATACAAACTATAAAAGACAGGACAACTCAATATACTTGACTCCAATTGACGAATCGTGTGTAAGTAATATTATTATTTCTCTAAATAAAACAAATTCTGAGGGATATGATTGTATTTGTACGAAAGTAGTAAAGAAATGTAGAGAAGAAAAAAGTAAAATATTGGCATATCTCATTAATTTGTCAATGGAGTGTGGTACTTTTCCTAACAAACTTAAATACTCGATTGTTAAGCCTTTACATAAAAAAGGCTCAAAAAGTGAAATGGGAAATTATCGCCCAATCACTCTTATACCAATATTCTCAAAAATTTTTGAAAAGGTTTTGCATAATAAATTAATGAATTTCTTCACTAAATATGATATTATTAATCACGACCAATATGGGTTTCAAAAACAAAAATCTACTACTTTAGCCACTTTCAACTTAGTAAGAGAAGTACTTATAAATACTAATGCGAAGTCTTATACTACTGTTCTCTTTTTCGACCTATCAAAAGCATTCGATTTCGTCTCACATGAACAGCTTCTGACAAAACTGGAGCGATGTGGTATTAGGGGTCCAGCTCAGAGATGGATATCTACGTACCTAAAAGACAGACGGCAATGTGTAGAAGTGATCAAACTTAATAAAAAATTCACAACCGAGACATACAGGTCGGAGTATAGGCAAACCACATACGGGGTACCACAAGGCAGTGTTCTCGGTCCTCTGTTATTCTTGGTGTATATAAATGATTTACCTGACATAATTAAACATAGGACTATACTTTTTGCGGACGATATCTCAGTAATAGTGACAACTAATAATAAATTGACATTAAATTACCATGAAGATGACATCAACAAGACTATCAATCTAATATATAAATGGTTATGTAATAATAATTTGCGTATTAATGTAGATAAATCGACATTTATTCATTTTAATAATCATAATTCTTATTTATTAAATATTTCTTGTAACGGACAAACTCTTAGGGGGGATACTAAGGTTAAGTTTCTAGGTACGATAATTGACGAGAAACTTGACTGGAAAGAACAGATAGAAAAGGTATGTGCTAAAGTAAATAGTTTTAGTTATGCCCTGTACAAATTAACGAAGGTAGCCACTAGACACACTGCTGTGACGGCATATTATGCCTACGTGGAATCGGTCCTTCGATATGGACTCATAATATGGGGAAATAGCACAAATGTAAAAAAAGTTTTCATCGCTCAGAAGAAATGTATCCGTGCAATATTCAATGTTGCACAAGATGTACCATCCAGTCCCCTATTTAGAAGTTTAAGTATACTACCGTTGGCTTGTTTATATATTATGGAAATGGCAAAATTTGTCAAACAAAACCAACACGAATTTTATAGGCAGATTAGAGAAGTATCTGTTAGAAATAGGAGGGACCCTACTAGGCTAGTTATTGATGAGATTCCAAAAACGACACGATTTAAAAAAAATTGTTACTGGATGGGCCACACAATATTTAATAAAATACCGCGTTCAATTCAGGAACTGCCATTTATGAAATTTAAAGTAGCACTGCATGAGTGGCTTCTTCAAAACATGTTCTATACGGTTGACGATTTTTTGAAACATAAACAATGTTAATGTGTATAATTATCTATGACATGTAAACTAATTGATTTGTACTGAGAATTTGTAATATTTTGTGTTGATAAATATTTGCATGCTTTCATTTATATAGCTAAACAAGAGAATCTATAATTTTATATCTAAGATCTCACCAATGTACCTTGTTTAAAAGCAAATAAAATATTCTATTCTATTCTATTCTATTCTATTCTATTCTATGCTTTTGTCATTCTTATTCGTATACAATGAGCATTCTTACTGCTCAGAGTGCGGTCCTCTAACAATATCATAGCATATGAGTATGACGCTCTGTCAGGCTAAGCTGAATATAGAAGATGACAGAATTGTATCATCCTAGTCTGAGCTGTTGGAAGAGATTAAGAAAATCTACGGGCAATAATACGCAACCACAGGTTTATCTATCAGTAATTTGGTTACAGATCTGAGAGCCAGATTGAAGCGATACAATGCTGAAGATATCTCTGACGTCAGCCTGTACGAAGTTAACTCTAAAACATCTTAACACTTTGGCGCGCGGTAGCGGGAACACCCGTTTATCAGCTTCCATAAAGTTGGAAACCCCGTTTGTGCGTGACATTCGTCGAACATTAGATTAGGGGCCTTAAGGTTGACACTATAAATAAATCTGAGCTACTCATAATGACACTATTCTTGCTCTTTATTAAATTAAAGTTATTTACTTATTTTAAAGAGCAAGAATAGTGTCATTATGAGTAGCTCAGATTTATTTATAGTGTCAACCTTAAGGCCCCTAATCTAATGTTCGACGAATGTCACGCACAAACGGGGTTTCCAACTTTATGGAAGCTGATAAACGGGTGTTCCCGCTACCGCGCGCCAAAGTGTTAAGATGTTTTAGAGTTAACTTCGTACAGGCTGACGTCAGAGATATCTTCAGCATTGTATCGCTTCAATCTGGCTCTCAGATCTGTAACCAAATTACTGATAGATAAACCTGTGGTTGCGTATTATTGCCCGTAGATTTTCTTAATCTCTTCCAACAGCTCAGACTAGGATGATACAATTCTGTCATCTTCTATATTCAGCTTAGCCTGACAGAGCGTCATACTCATATGCTATGATATTGTTAGAGGACCGCACTCTGAGCAGTAAGAATGCTCATTGTATACGAATAAGAATGACAAAAGCATAGAATAGAATAGAATAGAATAGAATAGAATAGAATAGAATATTTTATTTGCTTTTAAACAAGGTACATTGGTGAGATCTTAGATATAAAATTATAGATTCTCTTGTTTAGCTATATAAATGAAAGCATGCAAATATTTATCAACACAAAATATTACAAATTCTCAGTACAAATCAATTAGTTTACATGTCATAGATAATTATACACATTAACATTGTTTATGTTTCAAAAAATCGTCAACCGTATAGAACATGTTTTGAAGAAGCCACTCATGCAGTGCTACTTTAAATTTCATAAATGGCAGTTCCTGAATTGAACGCGGTATTTTATTAAATATTGTGTGGCCCATCCAGTAACAATTTTTTTTAAATCGTGTCGTTTTTGGAATCTCATCAATAACTAGCCTAGTAGGGTCCCTCCTATTTCTAACAGATACTTCTCTAATCTGCCTATAAAATTCGTGTTGGTTTTGTTTGACAAATTTTGCCATTTCCATAATATATAAACAAGCCAACGGTAGTATACTTAAACTTCTAAATAGGGGACTGGATGGTACATCTTGTGCAACATTGAATATTGCACGGATACATTTCTTCTGAGCGATGAAAACTTTTTTTACATTTGTGCTATTTCCCCATATTATGAGTCCATATCGAAGGACCGATTCCACGTAGGCATAATATGCCGTCACAGCAGTGTGTCTAGTGGCTACCTTCGTTAATTTGTACAGGGCATAACTAAAACTATTTACTTTAGCACATACCTTTTCTATCTGTTCTTTCCAGTCAAGTTTCTCGTCAATTATCGTACCTAGAAACTTAACCTTAGTATCCCCCCTAAGAGTTTGTCCGTTACAAGAAATATTTAATAAATAAGAATTATGATTATTAAAATGAATAAATGTCGATTTATCTACATTAATACGCAAATTATTATTACATAACCATTTATATATTAGATTGATAGTCTTGTTGATGTCATCTTCATGGTAATTTAATGTCAATTTATTATTAGTTGTCACTATTACTGAGATATCGTCCGCAAAAAGTATAGTCCTATGTTTAATTATGTCAGGTAAATCATTTATATACACCAAGAATAACAGAGGACCGAGAACACTGCCTTGTGGTACCCCGTATGTGGTTTGCCTATACTCCGACCTGTATGTCTCGGTTGTGAATTTTTTATTAAGTTTGATCACTTCTACACATTGCCGTCTGTCTTTTAGGTACGTAGATATCCATCTCTGAGCTGGACCCCTAATACCACATCGCTCCAGTTTTGTCAGAAGCTGTTCATGTGAGACGAAATCGAATGCTTTTGATAGGTCGAAAAAGAGAACAGTAGTATAAGACTTCGCATTAGTATTTATAAGTACTTCTCTTACTAAGTTGAAAGTGGCTAAAGTAGTAGATTTTTGTTTTTGAAACCCATATTGGTCGTGATTAATAATATCATATTTAGTGAAGAAATTCATTAATTTATTATGCAAAACCTTTTCAAAAATTTTTGAGAATATTGGTATAAGAGTGATTGGGCGATAATTGCCCATTTCACTTTTTGAGCCTTTTTTATGTAAAGGCTTAACAATCGAGTATTTAAGTTTGTTAGGAAAAGTACCACACTCCATTGACAAATTAATGAGATATGCCAATATTTTACTTATTTCTTCTCTACATTTCTTTACTACTTTCGTACAAATACAATCATATCCCTCAGAATTTGTTTTATTTAGAGAAATAATAATATTACTTACACACGATTCGTCAATTGGAGTCAAGTATATTGAGTTGTCCTGTCTTTTATAGTTTGTATTTTTAATGCCATTATTTGTTGTATTAGTCAAGTTTATGTAAAAATTGTTAAAAGCCTCTGCTATTTGCGTTGCGTCAGTTAACGTACTGCCATCATTATCAATTTTATCTATATATTTGTCCATGCTAATTGTGGCTGTTTCACTGTTTATGACGTCCCAGGTTGCCTTGGCTAAATTTTTATTATTTACTATGTAATTATTATTGTTACATTTTTTTGCACTGTAAATACACTTTTTGAGCATTCTGTTGTAATTTAAATATTGATTTCGATTTTTATCACTTTTTTGTGTATAGTATTTGTAACGGAGTACCTTTTTGGTATTACAACTTTTCCTAAGACCCTTTGTTATCCAATTTGAAAAAGGACGTCCGTTAGTTTTTATTTTAATAACAGGAAAGCAGAGTTTGTAGAATAAACTAAAGAGTTCGAAGAAATCATTGAATGCTGTATTCATGTCCGAGTTAGAGAATATCTCTGAAAATGACAAGCTACGAAGACAACTTTTAAACTTTTCTATGTTTTCGTAACTGTAACTACGTTTGTATATAAATATAGATTTTGGAATTACCTTCTTTGTGTGAACTTTAAATGTCAATACCTGAGCAGTATCGTGATCGGAAAGCCACAGAGGTAACACTGACCCAGTTGCATCTCGATACTGCTCAAAACATGGTCGATGCATGTTGAACCTCTTGTAGGCTCCTTAATATGTAGATGAAGGTTAAAAGTACTCACTATTTCAGTTAAACGCATAGTGTTACAGTTTTTTTCTAGCGTATTTATATTTAGATACGTACATACGCACGTGCATTCGCAAAGATTCCAGAGGCCTAAGGTACTAAGGTACTTGAGCAGAACGTGTTACTAGTGGTAACATAAGCCACTGAGACATATTAACTTACTATGAGCCTCATAAAAAGTATTAAAGCTGTTCAAAGATAGAAAGACACATAAAACGTTTAATTTAAAGAGCTATGGAGCGTGCTATGCTTGTAGTTTCTCTTAGTGATCGAACTCAAAAAGAGATACTGACTTGGTGGCTAAGTGGTTAGCGATCCTGACCTCTGATCCGAGAGTCGTGGGTTCGATCCCCACACAGGGCAAACTTTTCTGTGATGAGCAGAATTGTTTGCTCTGAGTCTGGGTGTATTATATCTATATATGTATGTAGTTAAAAGTATATGTGTATATACAGGGTGACTTTAAATTAGTTCTTGATACCAAAGGCTATGAATGTGCTCATGATAACAAACAACTTTTCCTAAATAACCCATAGTCAAAAAGCAAAAAAAATTTTTGACTTCATACTAATTTGGCCGCTCGGCTGATCGATTTGTATGAAGAGACCAACATTTTTTTTGCGATTTGGCTATGGGTTCCTTAGGGAAAGTTGTTTGTTTTCATGAGCACATGCATAGCCTTTCGTATCAAGAACTAATTTAAACTCACCCTATATATTCCCAAGATACAGGGAATCCTAGTTTGGGGCCAGATGACCGTGTGTGATTTGTCCCAGATATTAATATTATTATTATACGCAGGAGAACTAAAGCAACCAACAAAGCTCACAGAATCGCTAAACTGAAGTGGCAATGGGCGGGGCACATAGTTCGTAAAACAGATAGCTGCCCCAAGGCATTAAAGTTCTGGAGTATCGCGGAAGACGTAACTTAGGCAAGCCCCTCACTTGGTGGACCGATGGTCTGGTGAAAGTTACGGGAAGTCACTGGACGCAGGCAACCCAGGAGTGGTTGGTGTGGAAATCCTTAGGGGAATCCAAAGTTTAGGGATATGATAAAATGGTTTTATTATTTTAACATATCCTGGGATTTGATCAAATCACTGATTTTAACATATCCCTGCAACATATAAACTGTTAAAACTCTGTTTTGAAACTTTTTTCTACGTAACACCAATACTTTTACATAAATACTTTGCTTCAGTCTCTGGTCGAAAACTGGACAAAGGTGGTCGAAAACTGGAACATCTGGTCAAAAACTGGTAAAATCGGCATTTTGCGTATTTTTACCTATTTATTCAACAACAGTAAGAGTAAATAACAGTTTTTGTTTGTTTTATTGAAATTAAGTGTATGTACCATATATGGAGAGCTAATTTAACAACATAATTGCTACACCAACATATGTTTTTTGCTTTCCAAACTTGACAACTCCACTAATTGGTCGAAAACTGGAGGGATTACCGTACTTCCCATCACAACAATCTTTTATTTTAATTGTAATCCTAATTTTTTTTCACTTCACTTCCTGCTTCACAGACCGCGGTGGCTCTAAACTAGAGTGAATTCCGCATGACTCTTCACCTACAATCTTTCTTCCACCTCTCGTTTGCATAAATAAAGCATTGTGTTAACAACCCATTACGTCCCCACTGCAGGGGCACGGGTCTCTTCCCATGACTCGGGAAGGTTTTAGGCCATACTCCACACACGGGGGCCAAGTCCGGATTGGTGGAGGTTGTGGGGCTAGTGGCCAACCCCAGTGTCAGAAGTTTTCAAGCCGTCTATAAGGCCTCTGACATGGCTTAACGACTGCTAGCGATAGCAGCCGGCACCAACGGCCTAACGTGCCTTGCGAAGCACGGAAACAGTCAAGATAAATGCCACTAACAAGTCAAACCTATCCAGGTTATGACCGTGTCTGTAGTCACTTAACATGCGTGATCAATGTGACCACGCAAGCCGCACTGAATCATGACCGCTTCTAAATACATGAGAATGAGACATAGATAAAGCATTATGTATGTCTCATTGTACGACCTTGACACGCGCCCCGCCCGAACCTCGTTTGAAAAAATACCCTTATAAACCCAGTTTTCATAAGCCTAATGAACGGGTTACCCTTTCAAAAGGGTTACCCAAATGAAACGGTTCCCCATTCGATTGGGTAACCTATACATTTGGGATATGCTATCGAAGGGGTTTTTATTTTAAGCGCTTAATCGCGGAAGGGGTTGTCACGTCCCTGCCGGCAAACGGGTCGCGTGACCTTACGTACGTGTGTGACGCTTTATACATATGAGTTTAATGTATAGAAATTTTATTGGATAACCTGACATACTGTTTACATTTATTATTATGTATCATGTAAATAAATAAAAATGGACTGAGAAATTTTACATAATTAATTATTGCATAAAAACTATTATGCTATGATCTTAAAGGAAAATCTTTTGGATACTTATACAAAAAGATGTCCAATAAGATATTAAAGTATACTGAAAAATAAAAATTTACCGAGAAATAATTCATCGGAAGTAAAATCGAAAAATCAAGTTTTGCTTTACTTACGCGTCACAAAAGTCGAAAAAGTTTTGGATACTATTACATACGCGTGCCATTAAGTTACTACTAACGAATAGTACAGAAATATTCAATCGAGCAATTATCCACCGAATTTTAAATGCAATTTTCATGTTTTGGTATAAAACACCTACTTCCAGCCACAAAATCTGTTGGCTTCTTTGTCATCTTCCATCTATACACTATCCTTCACAATCGTGCAAAGTTTCATTGACAGAGAAATTAATGTTGGGGTCTCCATACAAAGAAACTCCTCGATGACTGGGCTACAAGCAAATAGTTTTGTTACAACATTCAATGTGCAGTTTTCAGCCCTGAAACTGCACGGTCTGCCGCGCCACGTCAACATCCTTACCCTGGAGCCGTGGAAGGGAGGAGCAGTGCTCCTCAGACTGGAGAATACCCTCGAGAAACCAAACAGAGGTAGGTATTTTAATTTTAACCGCCTCCGTGGTCTAGTAAATAGTCTGCTTGCTTCATATCAGGAGATCGCGGGATCGATTCCTGACGGGGTCCAGTTTGTAGGACTCGGTTTAGTTCGTGGTAGGTTACTTATCAGGGTGTCTACTCAAAATTACCAAAATACTTCCCTGACTTTTCCCTGACTTTCCCTGACCATTTTGTAAAACTTCCCTGACCTTTATAATCCATTTTAGAACCGTTTTTTGAATGTTTTTGGATTTCAGAGGTGCTTCGTACCTAGAACCCTCAAGCTAGGAAATGCAAAGTCATGATATAGATCACTGATAACATGAAAAAAAAAGTAGTTCAAAAGTCTGGGTTAAATATCAGCAAAGACAAGGAGATATCAGATTAGAGTATGATGTTTCTGTCACTAACGATCATTGGGAAAAGCTTAAATATTCCTGAGTTTTCCAGGTCGCCAGGTCATTTCCCTGACTTTCCCTGACCACCAAAAGCTTCCCTAACTTTTCCCTGACTTTTCCAGAAAGTGGACACCCTGCTTATCTAAGCTTTGCCGCCAAAAATTATTGTTAATAGTATCGAAGTCTTCCGGCATGGAGATATAATTGCCTTAGGGAATATTGGTAAGCCCACTTCCATTGCGTGGCAGTCGGTGTAAATTCCTCGAAAATTGATTTTAATTTTTTATTTAATTTGAAGTGTTTAATCGGTGCAATATTATTTACGGAAGTGTGCAGTGTCGAAGTAGTGTGGTGTCGCAGATATGACCTGTCCGAGCACTGATGTGTCGCACATGTGTAGCTGTCGCAGCAGTGTAGCATCGAAATAGTGTGTCGAAAATCAGTATGGTAGTCATTGGTATTATTGATAAAGAAACAAAAATTTAAAATGTTTTTTATTTCTATTTAAGTAGATGTTTACTCATTCTTTTAAATTGTCATCTTTTTCCACCTATAAGTAGTAAAGTTTCCTACCAAACGGCACTTATACACCCAATGTTTCGGGAATGGGGTGATTTGTGATAAAAATCCTGCATAACCACAATTGTACCTTCCTTTTCCCCTATTTTGCTCAGGTCCATTCAAGCACGAAAAGCCAGAAGGTCCGGACGACTACACGACCAGATCTTCACATATTACGGTCCAGCTTAGCCACATATTCCTCCAGATGAAGATCAAGATGGTGCGGGAGACGACCCTGGCTGGGAACTAGTGGCTGGACGATGCGAGGCAGATGGATTGGAGTACCAGGCAAGGGCTGCAAGCCTTTCGTGCAGAGTTGCCAACATATAAAAAAAATCAATTTTTATGTTTGGAATTTTGTAGAAGAAACACCAAAATATTTTTTCCATTTGCATCATAAATCAAAAGATGTGCATTGCTGGATTGCCATCCGCCCGCATCCAGCTGCTTTATAATTTATACTATATTTCTCGTGATAATCTTTTCCCTTTATTATTATATTTTAAAGGCTGAGTAGGATATGGATGGAGCCTTTCTATCGAGTCGAGTTTACAACTTTTCTTAATTATTTGTTACCCAGTTGGCTATGGCGTCTGACGTTCACGCAACAAAAACACTAAAAGAGAAAATTAACATTATCTCCAAAAATATCTAATTATAAAAAATTAGAAAATATGAATTTTGAGTATTCTACATTGTAGAATCTACAACGTACCTACACACATCGATAGCGTAGACACTGCAATAAATCCTCTATAATAAACGCAAAGGGTATTGATTCACACACATCAAAATTAGGAGTACAAAATCTGAAATCTCAAGCGACGAACGGTGCGGCGCGGCCCGGTGGTTGACTGTGGGTGTTATATTGTATTTACAGATACGTGTACAATGGGGCTGACGATGAGGTTCTTCCCGAGGATGTGGTGGAGGAGAAAGAGTCCGAAGAGGTGAAACCAACCAGGGGTGGAACGAAAGATACCCGTGAGTTATGCAATTGGTGTATTTTTGTATGCAATTTATAGGCTTTTATTTTTTAAATCGACGATTGATAAGCGCTTGGATACATCTCACTTCACGCTTAATGTAACAATAATTTATAATAAATATTTAAATGTTTTTTTCTGTTTCTTTTATTGGTCATGCTGTATTTTTTATAATATTAATAGTCAGTAGTTTTTTTTCGAAATGACAAATTGCAATCTTACTAAGTAGATTATAAATTTGAATTTTAAATTGGATGAGAGACGATTTCTTGTCGCAACTCTTCAAAGATACTTAAAATTTATAATTTTTCAGCTACATACTCAGACGAAGACACTGATTACTCTCACAAGCGTTCCTCCCAACAACACAAGAAAAGCAGACCCAATGTCCAAAGAAACTACGAAGATGGCTACAGGAGAAAACGTCAGATCGGAATTAATGATACAATAGGACACAATATTAATGAAAACATCATTAATGGAACTTTAACAGTACTCAAATATAACAACAGCTTTATTAATAAAAATAAAAATGACTCTAGTAGCAAAGCTGGTGAAAACTCTAACAGATATTATTCAATGGAACCAGAATTCACAGCCATGAATTTCAAAAATAACACAAGTATTTTTAATGTAATGAAAGATTATAAATCGCCTCTAGATTTTGAAGGTACAAACAGTTATAAGGGTAAAGTAGGATTGATTACGAACTCCAAGAGAGAAGAACCGACCAAGTTCTTCAGTGCGTGGTCAAGAGAGTCGGAGGAAACGTTGAACTCAGAGGAAGATGGCTTCTTTTCTAGTAGGAAGAGACCACCCAGAAGGAAAGAGAAGAAAACTAAAAGTGTGGAGCCAGGTAAGATGATTTTACGAATGAACCATATCTGTGGAAGCCTCAGTAACGATTCCTACACTTTCCAGTCTGTATTATCATATCATCACGATTACTGTTGAATAAAGACTTTCTCCAAGAATTTCCACATCACTTCTACTCTGCCCACATCTCGGCTTCTCGCAACCTTCCCCAGGTCATCAGTCCACCGAGGCTGCCCACGCTACTTCTTCCGGTACGCGGTTGTCACTCGAGAACTTTAGTGCCCCAACGGCCATCTGTTCTACAAGCTTTGTGCCCCGCCCACTGCCCATATTAGTTTAGTCGGTTACTCTAGGTGTAAAGTGACTCTTTTTACAGAATCAGCAGCAGATACTGCAGATGACGGTGTAACGCGGTCCATATACGAAATGTACTACAAAACAAACACACAACCCAAAGCTTTCATCTCTGGCACAGACGACACAGAAACATTCAACGCCAGAAGATCACAGAAGAAAAAGAAATACAGAAGGATAAAGAAGAACGACGAAGCTCCTTCTACAGAGAGAATTGCGGAGCGAATGGAAGAAGAAAGAGTGAATCAAAGAAGTAAAACAAGTTTCAGAAGGAGAAATAGACAGAATAATAGAAGAGGACAAGCGATGAAAATGTCTATGCCGTCCTTTCTGTTGAACAGTGATAGGTCTGTAAATAGAAAGAGACGGCCTAATGCAGAGACTGGGGAGAGAATGAGAGAGGAATATCAAGAAAGAAAACGGGATAGAGGTAAGCCCCCTTTTGTCACTACACGTTGTGGAAATCCACCAATTTCTTTTGTCTGCTAATTTACAAAAGCAAAAATTGGCACAGACGATATGATAAAGTTATATTCTAGTGCCTATTTGGACGATTCCAATTAGGGATCAAACATAACTACAGCTGAAGCCCCTTTAAATATGCCCATTTAAGGGGTTACTCAGAATCAAGTATAGAACCCAGGAAAAATATTGAAAATCAGTGAATCAATAATTTGTATGAAAATGTGAAAAAAAATTTGAAGAGCGGATCTTTTTCAATATTTTTCCTGGGTTCTATACTTGATTCTGAGTAACCCCTTAAAATTTCAAACGCACTGTTTTTAACACCTGTATAGTACTATATTGACTGATCTAAAAAAATTACTGGACTCAATCAAATCCATACAAAGTTCATCAATTTTCAATGTAATCAATTTATATGAGAAGTCTAAAAAAATCTTGATCAGATTATAGGACTTGGAGCAAATTGTTCAGTTTCATGAGCGGAACCACAGTTAACAGGAACGAATCGAATAAAAATTTACCCCATACAAAGTTCATCAACCAGCTGACGGATTTGTATGAAGAGTTCAAAAATTTTTTTGCTTTTTGAGTATGAGTTTCTTGGGGAAAGTTGTTGAGTTTGATGGGTAGAATTCACAGTTAAAATATTGCCACACATTTTTTATCATCCTGTATTTGATTGTCTGCGCGTTTATGTAGTAAAATGCGTAACTGCTTAATGCATGAACCAATTTAAATTAAAAAAATACGATTATACCACATAACACGGAGTGTCAGGTGCTTTTTATCTAGGAAAAATTGAGGATTTTCAATAGAATAACAAAAAACTTCAAAACGTACGAAATCGAAGGCATACGCTATTATTAGATATGACTTTTGTTAAACCCTCGGCATTATCCCACCTGATCGATGGTAAGTGATGATGATCCCGAAGCTGAAAGCGAGCTGATGGAATACTCCTGTTAAAGTTTTGTACATATTTTATTTTATCAATAAAGAGTTTACAAACAAACAAGATTCCTCAACGCAATGGGAACTGGCTATCTTGTCTCATCACTGCTATTAACATTGATGTTTGGCGACAAGACTTAGACAAGATAGTGGTAGCTAGACAGCCCAGCTCAGAAAATACTACCACCAACCAAATCAACTCTTACGAAGTTATACTGCGTCGGGAATCGAACTTTCGCCCGCGAATCCTCCTAGCTTGTTCTTATTTTTCAGAAGAATCGATTCGTCCCCCTCAAAGAGATAAATCCAGAACGAACCGACGGAAGAATCTCCCCAGGAAAGGTCCCCAGGATTATGGGGACTTCGTCTCTGGAGACTATGAAACCATAGACAATGACTACGGAGAGAGACAGACGAGAACTGACAGTCGTAAGAAACGGTAAGATATTGTGACTCCATTTCATGTTCATACCTTGTGGATAGGACGGTTAAATTGTGCCACACGATAAGAGAGAGATCATGTTCATTTTAATGATCACAGTAAAATCATATAAGAACAATAGTTGCTCAGCATCCTGAGTAGAATCGCTAGTTAACGGACCTTACACCAATTTTGGTACACCTGTGGACACGTTATTTGATTACCTTATTCGTTATGTTGGTAGCACTGTCACCTCATTCATTACAGTTCGACAAAAACAAACAAATAAACTTTATATGAACAAAGTAACAAATATTAAAATATTTCCAATTGAATTCAAATGTTACTACGACACAAATCACAATGTTAGTGCCTTTAATCGTAATATTGCTCCGAAAATCGTGGGTTCGATCCCCACCCAGGGCAAACATTTATGAGATGAGCTGATTTGTTTGCTCTGTGTCTGGGTGTTATTGAAACGTATATGTGTATGTATATCAGTCTCTGGTTCCTAAAATACAGGCAATCCTACTTTGGAGCCAGATGACCGTGTGTGATTTGTCCTACATATTTTAAGTTATAAGCAACGACGACGGTTTTTACCGCACAGACTAATACTGTATTAAATTTTTAATTTTTCAGAGACGCGGAAACTCCATCTTCAGATCAGATCGAGGACGAACCGGACTACGTGATAACGCTGCGGCCGACGCAAATACGCACCTTCGTCATATGGTTCGACAATCCGAAAAAGCCTTATGTTATGTGAATTCTTTGAGTCGGACGGCGGCGGCGGCGCTTGTGCATGTTACTGCGTGTGACTGGCGGATTAAGGATTGAACTATATCTGGCGTATCTCTAGGAGGCCGTCACCGGCATGTGACTGCGGAACCGACGTGCAGAATATGGACCACATCATCCAGCAGTGCCCATTCCGAAAATACAGTAAAGACCCTGGGGATCTTGCTGGGATGTGGACGTTTTTCAAATGGTGCATAAATTAAATGATCCGCCGACGTTTGCTAGCCATATATAAATTTCAAATTTTTAAATAAACTCGAGCGTCTTCAAAATCTCACTGATCTTGCTATCAGATTTATCTTTTATCTCCGTAAATATCATCACGTGTCCCCGTATCGAAGAGATTGGAATGACTTCCAATTAGTTACCGTCGTGACCTTCACACCCTGTTACATCTTTATTTTCAAAATCCCCAATTTATCTTAAAGAACGTTTCAACTTTATCTTCTACTCACAGTCGTCCTCTTCGTTCCTCCGATAACCTCCGTCTCCATATTCTTCCTCACTCTACGAATTTCTAAGCTCACTCCTTTACTCATCAAGCTATCCGCCTCTAGAGTCCCCTTGTACCCATCAAACAAGCCCAATCATTGCTCTCTTTAAAAATGGATAAAAAACAAGCATATCTTCTTGACGTCTAAAGAGCTCATCACTTCTCCAATCATACTTTGGAAATAATTATATGTACACGGGATGTAAATATGGTCTTGCGTCAAATTTTAATTAGTGCTTCTATTCCTGTTTCAGATCAATTTTCCCCAAGGAGCACATAAATCAAATCAAATCGTAAAAAAATAACTCCTCAATACTAATTTGGCCACTCGACTGATCGATTTTTATAAAGAATCCAAAAGTTCACTGCGACTATCGAACATTTTACATATACATTTATCTATTTTTCATATCACAAAAGACAACATGCATTTTTTCCCAGTAACTACTACCTTAGTTTTGCTTGTTAGAATAAAACGGTCGAAAACAGGAGCATTGTTATTCTCTTTCCTGATTTCCACCACGTCATATTTTTGACATTGCTAGTTTTAAGTAATTTTAAATATGGTGGACGAAAACTGGCAGTACCAACCAAAAAGTATCCGACGCTCGACAGATCGATTTTTATAAAGAATCCAAAAATTTACTGCTACTATCGAACATTAAATATAAATTGTCTATTTGTCATATCACAAAAGACAACACATGCATTTTTTTCCAGTAACTACTACCTTAGTTTTGCTTGTTAGAATAAAACGGTCGAAAACAGGAGCATTGTTACTCTCTTTCCTAATTTCGAACACGTCACATTTTTGACATTGCTAGTTTTAAGTACATTTTAAATATGATGGACGAAAACTGGCAGTATCAACCAAAAAGTATCCGACGCTCGGCAGATCAATTTTTATAAAGAATCCAAAAATTTACTGCTAGTATCGAACATTAAATATAAATTGTCTATTTTTCATATCACAAAAGACAACACGTGCATTTTTTCCAGTAACTACTACCTTAGTTTTACTTGTTAGAATAAAACGGTCGAAAACAGGAGCATAATTTCGACCACGTCATATTTTTGAGATTGCTAGTTACAAAAATTTTCTGCTACTATCGAACATTAAATATAAATTGTCTATTTTTCATATCATAAAAGACAACACATGCTTTTTTTTCTAGTAACCTTAGTTTTGCTTGTTAGAACAAAACGGTCGAAAACAGGAGCATTGTTATTCTCTTTCCTAATTTCGACCACGTCATATTTTTGAGTTTGCTAGTTTTAAGTACATTTTAAATATGGTGGACGAAAACTGTGAGTATCAACCAAGAAGTATCCGATTATTCATATTCCTTAATGGTGATACCTAATGGTCTTAAAATTCGCAACACAAGAAGAGATTTTTTTTTTCACTTTCTATGTAGTTACCACTTTGGTTTGCACGCTTCCGATCGCAATAAATCGCAGGACACACAGAGGCGGCCGCGGGGCAGTAGTGTTCCGAAGGCGGACCTGCGGAAAGCGAACTTAGAGCGGACCCCTTCAGACAGAAATTGCGGCGTCGCGGTAGCGTCGCGGGGGCGGTATGTCTGAAGGCAAAAGCTTTTTTCGGGGAATTTCGTGAAATAGGTATTTTATTATAACTGTTACGATACTCTCTGTACGAAAAAAATTTAAAAACTGGTCAAGCTCACACTAACACAATACTTTCTATCTGTAAAACTTATAAAACACAAGAAAAACACTCAAAAATCTGTAATTTAATACAACTCGCACCGCGCCGCAAACGCGCCGCTGTGTGGGGGGGTTTCATATATTTCAATGGAATACAACTGGTCCCGCGCCGCGGCCGCTTTCCCGCTACCGCACCGCCACCGCGCGGGATTCGCCAGTCTGTAGGCCCGATCTTCCCGCTCCCCGCGCTGGTACCGCATCGGGCGAATCCCGCCCGGTTTTGGTGTAAAGGGTTTCATAGTAATCCGAACATTACAAAAAATCCCGCTCCCGGTACCGCCCCGCGGCCGCCTCTGTGTGTGCTGCGCTTAAACGAATGACAGTGAGTAGGTAAACAAACAATCACGCATCAACTTCATTCAAATCAATGCCTACAGTCGCCCGGACCGACTGCATCGCATATTCCATTCTATAATGGTCCGTATGGTTGTAACGTAAGGATCATATTTGTCTAAAAGCTGAAAGGGTTACTCTTTCATTATGGTAAGTGGTTCCAAAGTGTTTAGTTAATCTTTAAAAATACCGCTTAAAAAACTCAAACGAAAGGGTTTTGACGCCTACTGGGTTTGGTAAGCAAACCCCTTGCAGAAACCCATTCAAAAACCCGTGAAAGGCTTACCAGTCCAGTCCCTGTTTGCCGGCCGCTACCCATTTCCGACCTTTTCGCACTTTATTTTGTATAATAATAGTTTCAAAAAAATATGCTTGGATTCGTTTGATCTGCACAAAATTCACGCGTATGTAGGTATTCCACAGACAAAAAACCTCACGAAAAGGCTGTTAAATATAGATTACAAAAACATCAACATCAAATAACTTGTTAGGTACCTATTAATAATGAAAAAAATATTATACGTACACGCTGTACATATAATATTTTTTTTATTATTAATAGGTACCTAACAAGTTATTTCTATGGCGTTCAGCGCCATAGTACGAAAGCTAAAAAATACAATAAAATAATATAAAAACAAAAATAAATCTTTCTAATCAGAGATGTTGCTAATATCCGCATCCGCATCCGTAAATATGGAGCTTCCGCATAAATTTTGACATCCGCAATATTCAATGCGGATTTTTATGCGGATACGGATCTAGAACAACATAGCTAATTATTGTAATATTTTATTTCAGGTTCATAATTTTATAAATTATTAATTGTAATTATTAATATAAATAATTAATAATAATTGTATAATTAATAACAAAAGCTCTATTAAAAAGATTTTTTATTCATATTTATAAACCAGTATATTTTCAAGTTAGTACCAAAGTACATTATTACACCAAAAGGCAGCAAAGTTACTGAAATAAAATGGTCCACGTTTTTAACTTTCAGTACTTTAATAATTTAATAAAAAAAACAAGGATTAGTATCATTATTTAGAGTTCCGTACACAAAGTCGTTGACTTTGTGTACCCTATTAACTGTCCGTCTGTCCGTCTTTAACCGTAATAGGTAGATAGCTGTAATTTTCACAGTGTGTATTTCTGTTGCCACTATAACAACAAAGGCCGGCAACGTACTTGTAACTCCTCTGGTGTTGCGGGTGTCTATCGGCGGCGGTAATCGCTTACCATCAGGTGATCCATCTGCTCGTTTGTCAGCTATGCCATAAAAAAATTAAAAAAACTTAAAAATTAAAGAGGCTGGTAGGGTGACACCAGAAACGTATTTTTGGTGGAATTCCAAATATTGTACGATGGTACGAAACCCATAATGCGCGAGTCTGACTCGCACTTAACCGGTTTTCATTTATTTATGCCCATACAAACCCATACAAAGGACTATGCAAAAAATTATACGATGGGGGTTTATTAAAATATACGAGAATAGTTATTTGTTCAACGTTAAAGTTCAAAGTTATTTTTGCTTCGAGTGCTAGCTTTAAATCACGAACTAGCGAAGTAGTCTGGAATTGAATCACGAGCGTAGCAAGTGAGTGATTTAAAGGCACGAGACATATAAATGACCTGCTTTCGTGTTAAACATACAACTTTCAAACAGCGAGAAAAGCAAAATCGTAGTTGATTAAATTCTCTTTGAAGACAATATAGTTTTTTATTATAATGTTTTTAATTTAGACTCAAAATTTTAGAGGTTGCGTTCGGAAACTGCGCTACTTAACATTTTTAAAAAAACCTAAGATGCAACACAAACATGATATTTTTAAGTAAGCGATATTCATGTTTACTAGTAGGTAAGTACATATTTATTTTAAATATTACGTCTTTAAAAATGCAATAACAGAATTTATAAACTTAAATTTCATTAAATAACATATAACATTGTGAGCCTATGAGTTAAAACGCTTGCTACGTCAAAATGAGTTTCTGATCGAACCATCGCTCATATTTTTTTCAGCGCCGCGTGAAAGGTGTTGTTCGAAATTCGAATCACTTTTTCTCACGCTCAAAGCAAAAACAACTTTTGCTGCGAGTTTTCAGGGACCAAAGGCACTCTTTTCATGCTGGACAGATGAAAAACTATTTATTAATCTGTTAACTCAAAGCAGCTTTTTGCTGCGAATGTTAGTTAAAGTGTTCGAGTTTCGAACACCAGCTTTTATCACTATCGTGTAAAGTTTCCTAGCTGGTAGAGGTGAAAAGTTGTATGTTAAAACAACAACTTTCTACAACTACTCATGAATCTGAACAAATTTCCCGCAAAAAAAATTTTGGTTTCCTCATACTAATTGATCAAATGAGCTTCCAAATTTGTATGGGAAATCAAATTCGATTTGCATGAAAACCCCACGTCTGCGGCGGATGTCGTCATAGCAAAAAAAACATCGGGCTGCACAGATGTATTGACTGAGATACGTTTGGAATCTGTTGGTAGGTGGGGATGATTTTTTTGTGTAGAACTTTTCTCTAAAAAAATATTAAGATTCGCATCTGCGAATAAGCCTTTAAATATCCGCATCCGCGGATTTCAAAGGCTCTGCATCCGCAACCATCTTGTACGATCACTTGTCCTATCCGAGCACTTGACCGAGCACTCGCCCGAGCACTTGACTGAGCACTTGCCCAAGCACTTTACCGAGCACTTGACCGAGCATTCGCCCAAGCACTCGCCCAAGCACTTGACCGAGCACTTCACCGAGCACTTGTCGGAGCACTTGACCGAGCATTTGCCCAAGCACTTGACTAAGCACTAGACCGAGCACTCGCCCAAGCACTTGAACGAGCACTTGACCGAACACTCGCCCAAGCACTTGATCGAGCACTCGCCCAAGCACTTGACCGAGCAGTGCCCAAGCACTTGGCCGAGCACTTGACCGAGCACTCGCCCAGTATTTGACCGAGCACTTGGCCGAGCACTTGCCAAAGCACTCACCCAAGCACTTGACCGAGCACTTGACCGAGCACTCGCCCGAGAACTTGTGCGCTTGTACTCACCCGAACACTAGACCGAGCACTCGCCCAAGCACTTAACCGATCACTTGACCGAGCACTCGCCCAAGCACTTGACCGAGCACTCGCCCAGCAGTTGACCGAGCACTTGACAAAGCACTCACCCAAGCACTCGACCGAACACTTGACTGAGCACTTGACTAAGCACTTGGCCGAGCACTTGACAAAGCACTCACCCAAGCACTTGACCGAGCACTTGACCAAGCATGTAAACGAGCACTCGCCCGAGCACTTGTGCGCTTGTACGAGCACTTGTCGGTGCAGTTGTCCGAGCACTTGCTTGTCCGAGCACTTGTGCGCTTGTACGAGCACTTGTCGGAGCAATTGTACGAGCACTTGTACGAACACTCAAATCAGGTTGACAATTATAGACCTATTTCAAAAGTAAAGCTCGCAAAGTGCTCGTACAAGTGCTCAGACAAGTGCTGAATTGCCCGGTCATATAAGTGCTCAGTCAAGTGCTCAGGCGAGTGCTCGGGCGAGTGCTCGGTCAAGTTCTCAGGCGAGTGCTCGGTCAAGCGCTCGGGCGAGTGCTCGGTCAAGTGCTCGGGCGAGTGCTCGGTCGAGTGCTCGGTCAAGTGTTCGGTCGAGTGCTCGGGCGAGTGCTCAGTCGAGTGCTCGGTCAAGTGCTTGGGTGAGCGCTCGGTCAAATGCTCGGGCGAGTGTTCGGTCAAGTGCTCAGTCAAGTGCTCAGGCGAGTGCTCGGTCAAGTGTTCGGTCGAGTGCTCCGTCAAGTGCTTGGGTGAGTGCTCGGTCAAGTGCGAGTGCTTGGTCAAGTGCTCGGGCGAGTGTTCGGTCAAGTGCTCGGTCAAGTGCTCAGGCGAGTGCTCGGTCAAGTGTTCGGTCGAGTGCTCGGTCAAGTGCTTGGGTGAGTGCTCGGTCAAGTGCTCGGGCGAGTGCTCTGTCAAGTGCTCGGTCGAGTGCTCGTTCAAGTGCGAGTGCTCGGTCAAGTGCTCGGGCGAGTGTTCGGTCAAGTGCTCGGTCAAGTGCTCAGGCGAGTGCTTGGGTGAGTGCTCGGTCAAGTGCTCGGGCGAGTGCTCAGTCAATTGCTCAGGCGAGTGCTCGGTCAAGTGCTCGGGCGAGTGCTCGGTCAAGTGTACAAGTGCTCGTACAAGTGCTCGGACAAGTACGTACAAGTGATCAGACAAGTCCTCCTACAAGTGCTCCTGAATGGCTCATTTCTATCCTCAAACCACCCCCTTTATGGGGTCCTTTCATCTCCCTCCCCCTCCCTGCGATGACTGTTACGCGGATATCACACTGAGGCAGAAATCGGACGGGAGCGCGAAGCGATGAAATTCGCATGCGGCAGCGTTCCGCTCCACCGGACGGTTTCCGTCCGAAGCTGCGGTGCACGACGAAGGCTCGGATTCCGTCCCACCGGACGGTTTTCGTCCGAATTCCGTCGTAGACAAAAATCCGGACGGTACTGGGGTGCAGTGGTATACCTGCGAATCGCACGCATCGTCGCCCCGCCCCGACGTTTCCAAAGCGAGCGAGTTTGTACGATCACTTGTCCTATCCGAGCACTTGACCGAGCACTCGCCCGAGCACTTGACTGAGCACTTGCCCAAGCACTTTACCGAGCACTTGACCGAGCATTCGCCCAAGCACTAGCCCAAGCACGAGTGCTCGGTCGAGTGCTCGGTCAAGTGTTCGGTCGAGTGCTCGGTCAAGTGCTCGGGCGAGTGCTCTGTCAAGTGCTCGGGCGAGTGTTAGGTCAGGTGCTCGGTCAAGTGCTCAGGCGAGTGCTTGGGTGAGTGCTCGGTCAGGTGCTCGGTCAAGTGCTCGGGCGAGTGCTCGGTCGAGTGCTCGGGCGAGTGAGTGCTCGGTCAAGTGCTCGGGCGAGTGCTCGGTCGAGTGCTCGGGCGAGTGCTCGGTCGAGTGCTCGGGCGAGTGCTCGGTCGAGTGCTCGGGCGAGTGCTCGGTCAAGTGCTCGGGCGAGTGCTCTGTCAAGTGCTCGGGCGAGTGCTCGGTCGAGTGCTCGGTCAAGCGCTTGGGTGAGTGCTCGAGTGCTCGGGCGAGTGCTCGGTCGAGTGCTCGGTCAAATGCTTGGGTGAGTGCTCGGTCAAGTGCTCGGTCAAGTGCTCAGGCGAGTGCTCGGTCAAGTGTTCGGTCAAGTGCTCAGGCGAGTGCTCGGTCAAGTGTTCGGTCGAGTGCTCGGTCAAGTGCTTGGGTGAGTGCTCGGTCAAGTGCTCGGGCGAGTGCTCTGTCAAGTGCTCGGTCGAGTGCTCGTTCAAGTGCGAGTGCTCGGTCAAGTGCTCGGGCGAGTGTTCGGTCAAGTGCTCGGTCAAGTGCTCAGGCGAGTGCTTGGGTGAGTGCTCGGTCAAGTGCTCGGGCGAGTGCTCTGTCAATTACTCAGGCGAGTGCTCGGTCAAGTGCTCGGGCGAGTGCTCGGTCAAGTGTACAAGTGCTCGTACAAGTGCTCGGACAAGTACGTACAAGTGCTCAGACAAGTGCTCAGACAAGTGCTCCTACAAGTGCTCCCGAATGGCTCATTTCTATCCTCAAACCACCCCCTTTATGGGGTCCTTTCATCACCCTCCCCCTCCCTGCGATGAATGTTACGCGGATATCACACTGAGGCAGAAATCGGACGGGAGCGCTAAGCGATGAAATTCGCATGCGGCAGCGTTCCGCTCCACCGGACGGTTTCCGTCCGAAGCTGCGGTGCACGACGAAGGCTCGGATTCCGTCCCACCGGATGGTTTTCGTCCGAATTCCGTCGTAGACAAAAATCCGGACGGTACTGGAGTGCAGTGGTATACCTGCGAATCGCACGCATCGTCGCCCCGCCCCGACGTTTCCAAAGCGACCCGCGTGCGTGTGCCACCCATAACAATAAAAGGACCCTAAAAACAGTTGATAGTGAAGTCGCTTCTACTTAATTTTTTTACGAAAAATTTTTTTTCCTACGGCAAACATTCTTAGAAAAACATCGAAGTGAACATTATCTTCACTAGCTGGAGGACCCGGCTTCACTCAGGGAGTTGATGTAAGATCGCCTGGTAGTTGGAACAAAAGATAAAAAAAAAATCTAAGAGGTTTTTTTATTGTATCTAACAATTCACATATCTGGTTCATTAACAATATTTTTCGTTTTCAGAATATATAATTATTTTAGAATTCCCTACCTCATCCCCCGCACCCCGAGCCTCACCCCCTCCCGCTCCCCGAGCACACCACGCTTCACACCCGCACCGCGCCTCACACCCCGCACCCTTAGCCTCACCCCCCAGAAACACGAGACTCAACCCCCGCACCGCGCCCCCCCCTCACCCCTAAATCACATATTATAACATTTATTATGCGATAGTAGGTACCACACACTGTCAGAGTCTGGTTCCCATAGTACAAAAAAAGTAGAGACGACTCTATTTGTTGCCCTACCGACCTTGTTCTGAAGCAGTAGTTCTGTTTCGTTTTTGCGCGGATCGCGCGCGAATCGCGCCTCCGGACGGAGAAACGGCGTCAGTGTGTGGTACCCAGCGAATCACACCGCGTCGCCATCCGGGAGCGCGGATTCGTCGTGCGAATCGCGCCTCCGGGCGGAGAAGCGGTGCCAGTGTGTGGTACCCCGCGGTTTTTGTATACAAATCAACATTTTACAGTACAAAGTTTAAATCCGCTCCAGCGCAATGTCCGCAATTCGCCTCGGTGAGCGGAGCAGTGTGTTTTCCGCCTTAATTTCAAAGTAAAAAATAAGGGAATTACATGCCTCAGTAAGTAAATCAGTAACGTTTTTCGATAATAATCAATGTCGTCCCCAGTGTTAGCGCAGATACTTTTTCTGTATGGGGATGGTTATGCCATCCTCATGGACCTCCGATATGGTATAACAAGTTAACAACTGCCTTTCAAAGCACGGAAACAGTCGAGATAAATGCCACTTACAGTCAAACCCATCTAGGTTATGACCGTATGTGTAACCAGTTAACCTACATGATCTGATGACCATCACCACTGCACAGTTAACAGCGTGTTTTGACTGTAACGATGAGCATAATCATGATTTTACCTCGATAAGTAGGTATATTTTATGCTATATTTTCATAGGTTACAATTATACCTACTTAGAATTAATTTATGTAATTTTATTGCTCTTTTCTCTTTTTTTTACTATGTTATGTTATTTTAATCGGCTGTATTTGTTGCTTCCTTAAATGTGTATTTGCTGAATAAACATATTTATTTTCTATTCTATATCAAGTACAAACTTTTTCGTTAGGTTATGCCTAATAACTTTTCTTCTGCACGAGATCCAGGTGAGCTGTCATACAAAAAAAAATTGTACTTTGTGTGACCTATTTTACGATATAGGTTACAATGCATTACAAGTGTTACAACATATGGGCCAAAATCGCCCATTCTCCTTGCAAACATTTTAAGAACAAAATTCCGTTTTTGACATTTGATAAAAAAAGTAGGTAACTGAAAATGACTAGCAGTCAACTACCGGATTAAGTTATAATCTTTTATCACAATGTAAATACTAAGTGATATAAGAACTATTTAAAATACCGTTTTGTTAAGAAAATTAACATAGCTATAGTAAAAACGATGTTTTATCCTATATAGTATGTTAGTCAATAGGTTAATAGGGTAAATCGCACCCGCGTTGTGCGTCTTCTGAATTCAGTCTTAGGTCACGAGCATACCTACATAGCCTAATATCCGTACACTCAGACGGGGGAACAATAGTAAAATTTTATTTTTTACTGAACGGTACATAAAATGCAAAAAAAAACAATAGTTATATATATTATATTAGTTACACATATTCAATAGTCAAGGAAAAATCTAAACTCTTTATCCTTTACAGTAAAAAAAATATCGGCACCCTTCCTAGCAAAGCAAAGTATATCGAATGTTTTTCAAATGAATGTAGATGTATGTATCGCGTCATTGTCTGACCTTGAGCAGATGCGGTACGCGCCGCGCGCATCGCGTCTACGTTCGCCGCCGCCGCCCCGTGAGCCGTAAATGTTTAATAAACGTATTATCTAAAGAAATTCTAAAACTACTATTTTGCCGAAATTTCATTGGATAGTTTTAAAAAACTGTTTACTTCTGTAAATTGTGACTTCTAAAGGAATAAAACTGGACTGAGAAATTATGAGCCGTGAGCATTTTTACGGAAACTATAACATTACGTTCCTATAGGACAATGTTTTGGATACTTACACATAGAAAAGTCTTATGAGGTATAAAACCATAGTAAAAAATAAAAATTAACCGAGAAATTATACCTTGGTAATTATAGCAAAATAACAAATTTTGATAAATATCGAAGTTAAAAAGTTCGAAAAAGTTTTGGACAGTTTTACATACATATAATAACAAACTAGCACTAACATATCGCGTTGGAATAATAGATTGAGAAATTATTCGGTAAGAGTTATTAGCAATATTCATGTTTAGGTATAAAATACCTACTTCCAAAACATACATCTCCGGGATACCTTGTCACACCTCATCTATGGAATCTACTTAATCATACTGCAAAGTTTTACGGACAGAGGAGTTAATGCATACCTCAACCTCCTCGATGACTGGACTATTAAACAAAATTGGTAAGACTTGCATTATCTCACCTGGTGGTAAGTGATGATGATGCCGAAGATGGAAGCGGGCTTACCAAGATTCCCCAACGCAATGGGATACTGGCTATCTTATCTCCTTTGATGTTTGGCGGCAAGACTTAGATAAGATGGTGGTAGCAGCCAGGTGGGCTTAGAAAATGCTACCACCAACCAAACCGAGTCCTATACATAATTTTCGACCCCGCCGGGAATCGAACCCGCGACCTCCTGATGTGAAGCGAGCGGACTAGCCACTACATCACGGAGGTGTTTAAAAAGTAAGATTTCAAAAGATTTTCGTCCACCAGGGTGCAGGCAGCCAGCGTGACTCCAGTGGACAAGATGGACCAGGGCGCCGCCGCCGCCACCCTGAGAAGGTGGTTCACCGAGGACCTTGGGGAGACTCAGGTATGCTTCACACCAGATAGATGATATATAGATGAAATTCATTTTAACATTAATCGTTTAAACATGTTTTTCAGAAAACAGACGAAAATACTGAGCCTAAAATTTTGAAAAAATAAAATAAAACAGAAAATAGTTTTAGATTCTAGAAAAACATATAAGAAGTCTACGGTTTTAAAATAAAATGGTTAAATTCTCAATATCGTTTATTTGTACGGAACCATTGGTGAGCGAGTCAGGCTCGTTGTTGTCCGGTTTTTTTCACTGAATAAGGTTTTACCTAAAAATCTGTGTTTTACTGATTTTCACTGCGACATCATGCCGAAGTGTAGAGCCTTTTTACTGGCGCAATACAGAAGATAAAAAAGTACTCTTTTAGTTTCTTTTTGCATTAATATTGTTTCTTTTTTGTGTATTATGTCAGTAGATAAACGTACTCTATTCTGTTCTATTCTACTCTTTTCTGTTTTGTTCTGTTCTACAGTGGTTTGCTTTTAACTATACGACATATTATAAATACTTGGGTTCATACAACATTGTTTGAATAAACACAACATCTCCCCCAGTCCCACTGCTGGGAGCAGGATAACGAGGCTGTCTGTCGCTGGCTAGAGGCAGGACGACAGCTCTGTTCTGAACCGCATATTCTGTTCTATTCTATTCTACAGTGGTTTGCCGATTTACCCTAATAGGGTAGTTGACTAATTAGTCATCCGAGTTATATTTTAGCAATTAATGTCAAAAACGACAGTTTGTTCCAAAAATGTTTGAAATTATAGTAATTGCAAAGCGAGTAAGTTATTCTGCAATTTCAATAAAAGAGCTATTTAGTGAACAATGCAGTCGATTCGGTTTTCACAATTATACTTATTTGACAGGATTAAACTTAATTTAAGTGTTCTGTCTTTTTCTTTCTATATCGAAAAGACAAGCACAGGACGCTTAAATTTAGTTTAGTCCTGTCAAATAAGTTTAATCGTAAATACCGAATCGACGCCAATATTTCATAATTTTAAGGTAGTCAACTACCCTATCCCCTGAATATTATACGAGATATTATAAGCACTAAGATATTTAAAATTCTTAAAAAATCCATCTTCCCACCAGTCCCACCGCTGGGAGCAGGACAACGAGGCTGTCTGCCGCTGGCTAGAGGCGCAGGCGCAGGACGACAACTCCGTTCTGAACCGCAATCTTAGAGCCATAAGGGAGGACTGCGTGCTGCAGTCCGTCAATGAACTGGTCATGGTACGTATGCTGATGTTTTATTTATTTATGTGATAGGCGGCAAACGAGCAGACGGATCACCTGATGGTAAGCGATTACCGCCGCCCATAGACATGCATTAATATTCGCTAACAACTCTGAAGTGGCAGTGGACGGGGCACAAAGCTCGTAGAACAAATGGCCGTTGGAGCAGTAAAGTTCTCGAGTGGCGACCGCGCACCGGAAGACGCAGTGTAGGCAGCCTCCCACTCGGTGGACCGATGACCTGGTGAAGGTTGCGGGAAGCCGCTGGACGCGGGCAGCGCAGGACCGGTTGGCGTGGAAATCCTTGGGGGAGGCCTTTGTCCAGTAGTGGACGTCTTTTGGCTGCTGATGATTCATATCCCACCAAACCTATGTCGTTCGCACTGCGGGGGCACGGGTCTCTTCCCATACCTCGGAAAGATTAGGCCATACTCCACACACGGGGGCCAAGTCCGGATTGGTGGAGGTTGTGGGGCTAGTGGCCAACTCCAGTGTGAGAAGTTTTCACGCCGTCTAGAAGTCTACTAACGTAGCTTTACGACTGCCATTTAGTCAGTAGTGATAGAAGCTGGCACCAACGGCTTAACTTACCTTGCGAAGCACGGAAACTGTCGAGATAAATGCCAATAACAGCCAACCCCATCCAGGTTATGGCCGCATCTGTAGTCGGTTTACCTGCGTGTACATCGCGATTAAGCAAACCGCACAGAGCCACGATCGCTTCATTTCGCGTTTTTAATGCAGACTTTTTTTTTGTAAAATACAATTCATACTTTCTCTTCTAGGAGCTGACACCAGCACAACGCTCAGAATTCATCAGAAAATTAACAGCGTTAGATTTAAATCAGTAAAACTTAGATTTATTTAGTTCAAATTAAATTTAATACGGGATATAGCGTTAACGAACAAAATTATTTATTGATTTATTTATAATGAGAATATATGAAGGTTTAGACGAATTACGAGAGTTTACGAGAGTGCTGTGTGTATTTATATATTTTTTTGTTATTTAAATATATAAAATATACATGATTGAAATGTCCAGGATTTACTATAATAGAAATACTTGTAGATAAAAATCTTTTTTTAATAACGCTAATGTTATTTCAAGAGGGTTTTTTGTAAACAAAACAGCGCCCTCTAAAAGGAATCTTTAATATTATTTTTTTGTTATTAAAAGGGTCTAAATGTATCGGTGGCATGAATGTGTAGGTGAATGTTGGTTATTTTTATACATACAAGTGGTTGTATAATTTCTATAAAATTGTTATAAAACCTGTATAAATTATGTATTTATATATATGCGATTTTTATAGAATGGTGTTAGTGCGATGGTATAATGAATACGCTGTTCATATTAAAAACTTTTGTCTAAATACCATGGGACGTCATTTGTGTTATAAATCTTTCATTCAGTAAAACTGGCAACCCTAGATTTTTTTTTTCAATTTCATTCATCTTTTCGAGTCGATGGTTTTTTTAAATAGTTTATAGTTTATCGGCCCAGTAGGTAACCATGTGTACAGCCACACTCCGGGCACTTCATACAAATTTCGCGCCATTGTTTACTACATAGACATTCATGTTTGTACACATGTAAATGTGTGCGTGATGTACTAGGGTTGAATCGAGGTTCAATTAGCCCTCATTGTTCTTTGTTGTTAGCTAGACTTTTACAAATAAAGTGAAGGCTGTATAAATTATAAAATTGTGTTTGCTTAATAAACTGTGCTTTGGTTTGCCAAGTGAGATAGCCTTCAGAGAGCGGCAGAGTGTCCATACTGTATAATGTCCTTATACTGTAGTGTCCAGCATTATCTGTGGTCCCCCAAAGGTCTTCAATAGTGCAGGTGTCCGGGCACTCGGGGCAAGCCAATAAATGGGTCATTTCATTAGACGGATGCGTAACAGAAATTTCTCTAATCTACCGACTAATGAAAGAGGTTCCTTATGGCGGCCTATAAAATGAGCCTTTATACTGTTTTCCGTAATAGAATATTGTTTATAATAGGTGTTCGATATAACTATATTGTGTTCGATTGAATGCTTTAATATAAGATTTTATTATAATATCTATTTTGCTTGGTTATGTTTTATGCATGGTTTTAAATGGAGGATATCAAACATATACAGGCTTTCATTCGAGTAAAATGATGGCAACGTTTGTTTTACATTTTGTTTTATATAGATTACATAACTGTTTGGGTTCCCCCATACAAAAATGGTGAATCTGAAGATTGATTTGTATGGGGAGTTTTTGGTGTTTATCTATAAAATTATTAGAATAAAAGTTGTCATAATTAACTCAAGTTCATACCTGCCATTAAAATCACTTAGTATGACGTGATGAATTTATAAAAAAAACAGAAATTTCAAAAAAAGTTTATTAATAGAATATAAAGAATCGGTTATCCAAGACTGTAATGTTTTTGTTATTTTTTTATAGAATTATTTTTTAAATAGAATATGAAACTCATATATTATACGGGATCTTTTTTAAATTATAATAATTCTTTACTGTCGTTTCAAAAACAAGAAACAACACCATTTTTGAGTTGCCCACAAAATTATTGAATTAAGAAGTAAAAGATTGTACGTAGCTAGGTTCTTGAGTTATCTATCTATCTTTGGGAAAAACTTGTTTTTTTAAATAACATTTGTAAATGTTTAGAAGGATCCTTCATATAATATAAAGGTATTTATTATGGGACAATAGAAAGTAAGAAACCAGTTATTACATTTCTTTTACTTCTATTATGGTCACAAGAATTTAAATACTACTGAACATTCCTGTTTTTGAAATATGTGTCATGTTTTTTTACGATTTCTTGATAATTTGAGTGCATAGGTAAACAATTAACCTAGGGGATTTTTATCGAAAATTTGGGAACAGTATAAAAGTATATGTTTGTAGAAAATGTATTTATATTTATTTAAAACTTATATTATAACAGTAGCTATGTATATTTAATTTATGACAAATAAAACTCGAATTGTTAAAATATAAATGTGTTTTATTCAACTTTATATTCAAGAAATAATAATTGCTCAGTCGCATCCCGGGCACTTCTTACAAGTGTCCTGTTAAAATAACTTACTATACAGGGTGTAAGGGACAGGTTTCCGAAAACTTTAAGGGCTTGCTCAGTAGACGAAACTGAACAACTTTCCACAATATTTTTTTCAGGAAACGAAAAAAAACGGCTTCTCTGTACAAAATTATAAACTTGATTGGACAGTTTGTATGGAGAAGCCGATCTTTTTATCGTTTCTGTACACGTATAAATGTAAGTTGCGTTAATTGCTCGTTTTTAATCGCAGTTTTTTTACACAGTTTACATAGCAGCGTTTTTGTAAAACTGCTAATTCTACAATCTGGCTGCGACATATTTAATACGGGATTAAATTGGAATCCCGAACCAAATAACTGTGGTTTCTACCTATTGAACAACAAGGCGTGGAACCAATTCAATCGGAGCATATAAAATTTGGAGTCTACATACAAATCGATGAGCTTTGTATGGTATTTGTATGTTTGGTAGCAAACTTTGTATGAAAAGTCCAAATTTTTTTTTGCCCGAATGGATTGCTTCCTTAGAGAAAGTTGTTCAGTGACATAACTGCAAGCCATAATTTTGGTTCGCGATTTCAATTTCATACGTACGTTACGACGAAATAACACGCATGTGACACGTCACACTCACACGTGGTCTGCGCAAAAGTTCAATTACGGTTAAACCACATCTGGCTGTACGAAATCGCATTTTCCCGTAGCGCTATTCTTTTCTGTCGCTCAGAAATATGGTTCGCTAGAGCGAGAAGAGAATACGAGTGGCGCTCGCATTTTTTCGCATCGCCGGTGCGGACGCTACTCGTATTCTCTTCTAAATTTATTTATTTAGGAGTATGGCGTTATTTCGTAGCCGTTCAAAAATTGAGTGGGGAAATCCTCAGCCATTCGGTTGCTTCGTCTGTAAGTGTAAATAGATCCCCAGGGTCTTCACTGTATTTTCGGATTGGGCACTGTTGGATGATGTGGTCCATATTCTGCACGTCGGCTCCGCAGTCACATGCCGGTGATGGCCTCCTAGAGATATGCCAGATATGGTTCAATCCTTAATCCGCCAGTCACATGCAGTAACATGCACAAGCGCCGCCGCTGTCCGACTCATGAATTCACATAACATAAGGTTTCTTGGGATTGTCGAACCAGATAACGAAGGTGCGTATTTGCGTCGGACGCAGTGTTATCACGTAGTCCGGTTCGTCCTCGATCTGATCTGAAGATGGAGTTTCTGCGTCTCTGGAAAATGAAAAAAATTATAGAGTTATAGTCTGTGCGGAAAAAACCATCGTTCTAAATATCTGGGACAAATCACAAATGGTCATCTTCTCCTAAAGTAGGATTCCCTCATGATTCCCTGTACTATGGGAACCAGAGACTGATATACACATATACGTTTTAATATAACACCCAGACACAGAGCAAACAAATCAGCTCATCTCATAAATGTTTGCCCTGGGTGGGGATCGAACCCACGATTTTCGGAGCAATATTACGATTAAAGGCACTAACATTGTGATTTGTGTCGTAGTAACATTTGAATTCAATTGGAAATATTTTAATATTTGTTACTTTGTTCATATAAAGTTCATTTGTTTGTTTTTGTCGAACTGTAATGAATGAGGTGACAGTGCTACCAACATAACGAATAAGGTAATCAAATAACGTGTCCACAGGTGTACCAAAATTGGTGTAAGGTCCGTTAACTAGCGATTCTACTCAGGATGCTGAGCAACTATTGTTCTTATATGATTTTACTGTGATCATTAAAATGAACATGATCTCTCTCTTATCGTGTGGCACAATTTAACCGTCCTATCCACAAGGTATGAACATGAAATGGAGTCACAATATCTTACCGTTTCTTACGACTGTCAGTTCTCGTCTGTCTCTCTCCGTAGTCATTGTCTATGGTTTCATAGTCTCCAGAGACGAAGTCCCCATAATCCTGGGGACCTTTCCTGGGGAGATTCTTCCGTCGGTTCGTTCTGGATTTATCTCTTTGAGGGGGACGAATCGATTCTTCTGAAAAATAAGAACAAGCTAGGAGGATTCGAGGACGAGAGTTCGATTCCCGACGGAGTATAACTTCATAAGAGTTGATTTGTTTTTTTTTTATTTATTTATGACATAATATAATAAAATCACATAATGCACAGTGTACATAAACTTAATTAAGTTTTTCCGCACAGTTGGTGGTAGTATTTTCTGAGCTGGGCTGTCTAGCTACCACTATCTTATCTAAGTCTTGTCGCCAAACATCAATGTTAATAGCAGTGATGAGACAAGATAGCCAGTTCCCATTGCGTTGAGGAATCTTGTTTGTTTGTAAACTCTTTATTGATAAAATAAAATATGTACAAAACTTTAACAGGAGTATTCCATCAGCTCGCTTTCAGCTTCGGCATCATCATCACTTACCATCGATCAGGTGGGATAATGCCGAGGGTTTAACAAAAGTCATATCTAATAATAGCGTATGCCTTCGATTTCGTATGTTTTGAAGTTTTTTGTTATTCTATTGGAAACCCTCAATTTTTCCTAGATAAAAAGCACCTGACACTCCGTGTTATGTGGTATAATCGTATTTTTTTAATTTAAATTGGTTCAGTCATGAAGCAGTTACGCATTTGACTACATAAACGCGCAGACAATCAAATACAGAATGATAAAAAATGTGTGGCAATATTTTAACTGTGAATTCTACCCATCAAACTGAACAACTTTCCCCAAGAAACTCATACTCAAAAAGCAAAAAAATTTTTGAACTCTTCATACAAATCCGTCAGCTGGTTGATGAACTTTGTATGGGGTAAATTTTTATTCGATTCGTTCCTGTTAACTGTGGTTCCGCTCATGAAACTGAACAATTTGCTCCAAGTCCTATAATCTGATCAAGATTTTTTTAGACTTCTCATATAAATTGATTACATTGAAAATTGATGAACTTTGTATGGATTTGATTGAGTCCAGTAATTTTTTTAGATCAGTCAATATAGTTACTATACAGGTGTTAAAAACAGTGCGTTTGAAATTTTAAGGGGTTACTCAGAATCAAGTATAGAACCCAGGAAAAATATTGAAAAAGATCCGCTCTTCAAATTTTTTTTCACATTTTCATACAAATTATTGATTCACTGATTTTCAATATTTTTCCTGGGTTCTATACTTGATTCTGAGTAACCCCTTAAATGGGCATATTTAAAGGGGCTTCAGCTGTAGTTATGTTTGATCCCTAATTGAAATCGTCCAAATAGGCACTAAAATATAACTTAATCATATCGTCTGTGCCAATTTTTGCTTTTGTAAATAAGCAGACAAAATAAATTGGTGGATTTCCACAACGTGTAGTGACAAAAGGGGGCTTACCTCTATCCCGTTTTCTTTCTTGATATTCCTCTCTCATTCTCTCCCCAGTCTCTGCATTAGGCCGTCTCTTTCTATTTACAGACCTATCACTGTTCAACAGAAAGGACGGCATAGACATATTCATCGCTTGTCCTCTTCTATTATTCTGTCTATTTCTCCGTCTGAAACTTGTTTTACTTCTTTGATTCACTCTTTCTTCTTCTATTCGCTCCGCAATTCTCTCTGTAGAAGGAGCTTCGTCGTTCTTCTTTATCCTTCTGTATTTCTTTTTCTTCTGTGATCTTCTGGCGTTGAATGTTTCTGTCTCGTCTATGCCAGAGATGAAAGCTTTGGGTTGTGTGTTTGTTTTGTAGTACATTTCGTATATGGACCGCGTTACACCGTCATCGGCAGTATCTGCTGCTGATTCTGTAAAAAGAGTCACGTTACACCTAGAGTAACCGAATAAACTAATATGGGCAGTGGGCGGGGCACAAAGCTTGTAGAACAGATGGCCGTTGGGGCACTATTGTTCTCGAGCGACAACCGCGTACCGGAAGAAGTAGCGTGGGCAGCCTCGGTGGACTGATGACCTGGTGAAGGTTGCTAGAGGCCGAAATGTGGGCAGAGTAGAAGTGATGTGGAAATTCTTGGGGAAAGTCTTTGTTCAGCAGTAATCGTCATGATATGATAATACAGACTGGAACAAAATATGTAGTGTAGGAATCGTTAACTGAGGCTTCCACAGATATGGTTCATTCGTTAAAATCGTCTTACCTGGCTCCACACTTTTAGCTTTCTTCTCTTTCCTTCTCGGTGGTCTCTTTCTACTCGAAAAGAAACCATCTTCCTCTGAGTTCAGCGTTTCCTCTGATTCCCTTGACCACGCACTGAAGAACTTGGTCGGTCCTTCTCTCTTGGAGTCCGTAATCAATCCTACTTTACCCTTATAACTGCTCATACCTTCAAAATCTAGCGACGATTTATAATCTTTCATTACATTAAAAATACTTGTGTTATTTTTGAAATTCATGGCTGTGAATTCTGGTTCCATTGAATAATATTTGTTTGAATTTTCACCAGCTTTGCTACTAGAGTCATTTTTATTTTTATTGATAAAACTGTTGTTATATTTGAGTACTGTTAAACTTCCATTAATGATGTTTTCATTAATATTGTGTCCAATGGTATCATTAATTCCGATCTGGCGTTTTCTCCTGTAGCCATCTTCGTAGTTTCTTTGGACATTGGGTCTGCTTTTCTTGTGTTGTTGGGAGGAACGCTTGTGAGAGTAATCAGTGTCTTCGTCTGAGTATGTAGCTGAAAAATTATAAATTTTAACTATTTTTAAAGAGTTTCAACAAGAAATCGTCTCCCATCCAATTCAAAATTCAAATTTACAATCTAAGTAGTAAGATTGCAATTTGTCATTTCGAAAAAAAACTATGAACTACATATTAATATTATAAAAAAAATACAGCATGACCAATAAAAGAAACAGAAAAAAACATTTAAATATTTATTATAAATTATTGTTACATTAAGCGTGAGGTGAGATGTATCCAAGCGCTTATCAATCGTCGATTTAAAAAATAAAAGCCTATAAATTGCATACAAAAATACACCAATTGCATAACTCACGGGTATCTTTCGTTCCACCCCTGGTTGGTTTCACCTCTTCGGACTCTTTCTCCTCCACCACATCCTCGGGAAGAACCTCATCGTCAGCCCCACTGTACACGTATCTGTAAATACAATATAACACCCACAGTCAACCGCCGTCTATACTTTGTGGATAGAGCGGTTAAATGTGCCACACGATAACAAGAAGAAGAAGTCAAACGCCGCGCCGCGCCGCTTTTTTATAATTAGATATTTTTGGAGATATTGTTAATTTTCTCCTTTAGGGTTTTTGTTGCGTGAACGTCAGACGCCATAGCCAACTGGGTAACAAATAATTAAGAAAAGTTGTAAACTCGACTCGATAGAAAGGCTCCATCCATATCCTACTCAGCCTTTAAAATATAATAATAAAGGGAAAAGATTATCACGAGAAATATAGTATAAATTATAAAGCAGCTGGATGCGGGCGGATGGCAATCCAGCAATGCACATCTTTTGATTTATGATGCAAATGGAAAAAATATTTTGGTGTTTCTTCTACAAAATTCCAAACATAAAAATTGATTTTTTTTATATGTTGGCAACTCTGCACGAAAGGCTTGCAGCCCTTGCCTGGTACTCCAATCCATCTGCCTCGCATCGTCCAGCCACTGGTTCCCAGCCAGGGTCGTCTCCCGCACCATCTTGATCTTCATCTGGAGGAATATGTGGCTAAGCTGGACCGTAATATGTGAAGATCTGGTCGTGTAGTCGTCCGGACCTTCTGGCTTTTCGTGCTTGAATGGACCTGAGCAAAATAGGGGAAAAGGAAGGTACAATTGTGGTTATGCAGGCTTTTTATCACAAATCACCCCATTCCCGAAACATTGGGTGTATAAGTGCCGTTTGGTATGAAACTTTACTACTTATAGGTGGAAAAAGATAACAATTTAAAAGAATGAGTAAAAATCTACTTAAATAGAAATAAAAAACATTTTAAATTTTTGTTTCTTTATCGATAATACCAATGACTACCATACTGATTTTCGACACTATTTCGATGCTACACTGCTGCGACAGCTACACATGTGCGACACATCAGTGCTCCGACAGGTCATATCTGCGACACCACACTACTTCGACACTGCACACTTCCGTAAATAATATTGCACCGATTAAACACTTCAAATTAAATAAAAAATTAAAATCTATTTCCGAGGAATTTACACCGACTGCCACGCAATGGAAGTGGGCTTACCAATATTCCCTAAGGCAATTATATCTCCATGCCGGAAGACATCGATACTATTAACAATAATTTTTGGCGGCAAAGCTTAGATAAGGCAGGGTGTCCACTTTCTGGAAAAGTCAGGGAAGTCAGGGAAAAGTCAGGGAAGCTTTTGGTGGTCAGGGAAAGTCAGGGAAATGACCTGGCGACCTGGAAAAGTCAGGGATATTTAAGCTTTTCCCAATGATCGTTAGTGACAGAAACATCCATACTCTAATCTGATATCTCCTTGTCTGCTGATATTTAATCCAGACTTTTGAACTACTTTTTTTTCCATGTTATCAATGATCTATATCATGACTTTGCATTTCCTATTTTTTTCCATTTGCTTGAGGGTTCTAGGTACGAAGCACCTCTGAAATCCAAAAACATTCAAAAAACGGTTCTAAAATGGATTATAAAGGTCAGGGAAGTTTTACAAAATGGTCAGAGAAAGTCAGGGAAAATTCAGGGAAGTATTTTGGTAATTTTGAGTGGACACCCTGATAAGTAACCTACCACCAACTAAACCGAGTCCTACAAACTGGACCCCGTCAGGAATCGATCCCGCGATCTCCTGATATGAAGCAAGCAGACTATTTACTAGACCACGGAGGCGGTTAAAATTAAAATGACCTACCTCTGTTTGGTTTCTCGAGGGTATTCTCCAGTCTGAGGAGCACTGCTCCTCCCTTCCACGGCTCCAGGGTAAGGATGTTGACGTGGCGCGGCAGACCGTGCAGTTTCAGGGCTGAAAACTGCACATTGAATGTTGTAACAAAACTATTTGCTTGCAGATAGTTTCTATAAAATGAAAAAGAAAGAATATTCTGGGACCAAGGCTCAGACTAAAAAAGTCTTTATTTCATGGCCAAGGAGATTTGTAATTGACAATTGACGACTGACACATTGGCTTAGTTATAGCGCTCCTGACTACTGATCCGAGGGTCCTGGGTTCGATTTCCACCTAGAGCATTTCTGTGATAAGCAGATTTGTTTGCTCTTAGTATTATTTGGTTATCCCTATTATAATATTTATATACGGTCAAAGAAAATCCATATGAACTTGAACTGTCTGTCTGCTCGTTTGCCACCTATCATATAAAACAAAACTGAGCTTCTGCTAGACTACGAATTTTACGGTTCCTTGGGGAAAGATTTTACGATATTTCATGAGTTAGCGTAGTATAGTACTTAGTTATAGTATAGAGAAGCTACAGTAAACGGGTCCTCCATCTAACACTGTTTAAACCGTATAATATACGTATACGTATGCTCTATAGAAGACGATTATCACAATATCATTGACAGAGTCCTTACAGGTTAATTATCAATTCGATACAATGCATCGTTTGTCTCACTCGTTTAGTCCTCATGATCTGCCACTTCCGCCTGTTGGTCTTTTCCCCTGAGGACATGAAGTACCAGGGCTCCATCAGCCATCTTCTGGAGGCCTGGGCGGCTCGCTCCATGAAGGTCAAGTCATCGACTGAAAACCAGTGAAGAAAGAGATTCAATGAAGACATGATCACCGTTGATTATATGACATGCGGTAAGTCATACAATACATGCTATTTATGAAATTTATCAATTATTTTCCTCAAGATGGCGGATGAAGCGAATTGCGGCTTGCTTGCTTCGCAAGGGCACGATAAGCCATTGGTGCCGGCTGTTAACACTAGATGGTAGTCGCTAAGACATGTCAGAGACTTTACAGGCGGCTTGAAAATTTCTGACACTGGGGCTGGCCACTAACTAGTCTCACAACCTTCACCAATCCATCATCATCTATCCAAGCCTTTGAAAAAGATATGCCGCAACTTCTTGATTGGACTGTTGGTTGCACTGCCTGGTCCCATTGATTTAGCCGGGATCTGAACCCACGGAGGTTTCAAAAATTCATAGATATGTAGATACCACTACAATAATATGGAGAATGGAGAGTGAAAATCTTTTTGGTTTAACTGAATAAGTATATTTTTCTCCGCAACTGTAAAAGCAGGGTTAATTCGTAATGTGGTACCTACTTACTCTCACTCATATAGTTCCCAAAGATGATCCTATGCTTTCCCCTGACGACCAGACCAACTCCATAAGCCTCTTCATTCAGAGACTCTTCGAGACCAAATCCATCGTCTGTTAGTAATCTTCGATGCACCTGTAAGAATCAAGATTTTGAAGAGGTAAACGTCTCCTAGAAAGATGTTCACAGCGTGGAAATTCTTGAAGGAGGCCTTTGTCCTTTGGGACATCTCTTGGCTGATGATGATGAAAGGTGTAAGTACCTACTGTATGTTACTAACCCATATAATTCCAACTGCTGGGGCACGGGTCTCTTTCCATAACTCGGGAAGGTTAGGCAAAACACACGGGAGCCAGATTGTGTGGAGGTTGTGGGCAAGTCGTCAAGCGCATTTATCAGAAGTTTTCATGCCGCCTATAAGGACTCTATCTTGACTTATGATTGCCATCTATTGATAAGCAACTGACATTAACGGCTTTACACGTAAACGTCTTAAATGTCTTGTTAGATCAATTAGATCGTAGTTCATAGATCAATTGTTGTTATTAAATCCTATACTATTAAACGAGTTAAGTGTCCCGATGATTTCGAAAACGGCTTAAACCTTTTGACGAAAATCTAGGCTTAGGGGTTAAAAATCACCAGAAATCGATCTATGAGGGAATTATCTTCGAAAAAATTCGTAATTTGTAAAGAACGAACAGTTTAACCACAGACTATGCTTTAACCGTTTTCAATCAGAATGTTGGTTTAAAACAAGAAGATATGTCGAGCAAGTAAACTAAAGAAGACATCCAATTCCGTTTTCCTCGAATCTCTTTATAGTGAGACCATTTAAATCCTGGA
This sequence comes from Coleophora deauratella, assembly GCA_958295455.1. Lineage (NCBI taxonomy): Eukaryota > Metazoa > Arthropoda > Insecta > Lepidoptera > Coleophoridae > Coleophora > Coleophora deauratella. The sequence continues at coordinate 2,696,919 of OY282414.1, read as the reverse complement.
CGAATAAGATAGGCACCGCGTGAGTATGTTCCTAGGGCACCACCCATACCCCCATATCCATAAACCTCCCGTTATCCTTTTGATGGCACAGATTTTTCTTTGTTTGTGTGATCATAGCGTCACGATTGGTCTGTTTGCTTGTGTGGATTAGCCGTCTAAAGACGTTTGCTGTGCATGATTACCTCGTCCCCCGCTAAAAGTGGCAGAAAACTCGGAGAAATGTCGGCGCATGGCGGGTCCTGTTTTTATTTCTTCGAGTTTTAAATCGAATATTACTTCATTTGATAGGGCTGGTACTGATAAAATATTGCCTCTTTAACTTTATACAAAACATTTCAGAAGTAAGCAAGAGAATTCACCATGAGTTCCACCTCCCCCTCAGAGTACGAGGTGCCCCCTTCAGTCCTGTCTGTTAGTACGCACATGGCCGTGGTACTGTTTGGAGACTGCGACTGGAGACAGATGCGAGCCGTCACTGGGTAGTAGCAAGCTGACACTGGTTTCTTGACACGCTGGTCTGGGGAATATAAAATCACTAGGAATAAGAATTGCTGCACTTATAACAATTCTTATTTCAAGTAACAATAAGACTTATTATAACGTACAGGCTCCCTGCAAACCTCTTGACTAGTGATTCTAGTCATAAAAGGAAACACTATTGTTCTTCTACATTACTGCTATTCCATCTATTCGCACGAAGCACAGCGCTTCCTCGTATTATATGCAGACTACGAAGGAGTGAAACACCTTGCTGCGATTCTTACAATCAGGTATTTTCGAGGCGAGAATGAATAGGTATTGTAATCTTGCGTGTACTATCCTCGACTACATCGTCAGATTCCATCAGGATGTTAAACGTAGCGTTAACGACCCATATCGTCCCCACTGCAGGGGCACGGGTCTCTTCCCATACCTCGGGAAGGTTAGGCCATACTCCACACACGGGGGGCCAAGTCCGGATGTATACGTACTCAAATTACACTCACTGGCGGTCTCATTCCAGCAGCTCCTCTTCATCATCTGTCGGCCGTTGGAGTCGGTGTAGAAGAAGCCGTTGTTGGAGACATTGGTCTTGAAGACTGACACCACCTCTTTGCCCAGGTCGGAGCTAGAAGACAAGTTCTTAGTTGTTACCTGACTGCCTTAGAATGTGGTTAGTGATCAGGGTTTAAGAAAATAGGTGTAGACCCGGTAAGTGGAGCTTCTTTTTGCAAAAAAGGACTTTTCAGACAAATTATTGATCGGGTTTTTGTCAAATTTTGTATGGAGAGTCTCAAATTTTCTTTTGCGATTCAACAAAGTCTTAGAACTAAAGTTGTTCAGTATGGTGAGTAGAAATCCAGTTCTACGCGTATTTTATTACACCTTGTATAAAGTGTTCTCAAAATATCTGCAGGGGTCTACTAACTGCGGTTTCTACACCTCAATACATAAGGAACAAATAGTCAATTCGCAAAATAAAATTTGATCTCTTCATACAAATTATGGCCGTTCAGCTGATCGATTTGTAAAGTCATTTTTTTTGGGGAAAGTTGTTCGGATTCATGAGTAGAGTTTGAACCTTGGCAGATATTTTGAGATCACCTTATTATACAGAGTGTAAAAATACCGCTCCCAGAAAAAGCGTGTTATACTTGTAAAACTGAACAACTTTTCCTGAACCTATACTGAATTTGCAAGGTAACTGATCAGCCAATCAGTCAAGTTTGTATGGAGAGTCTAAATTATTTTGCAAATTCTGTTTGGATGACAAAAGCTGTTCAGTTTCAGAAGTGGTATTTTTTTAACTCTGTATTCATGTAAAGACACAAGTCTGCTGGAGTCCATTCAGCAGGTGGACGGAGTGAAGATCCAGATGGAGCAGAAATAAACTTTAAAATATTAAAAATAGAAATAATCAAAAAAGAAAAAACCAAATATCAAGAATTTGGAGCTTACCCAATAGGCACGGGCCCTATGATCCACTCCAGCTCAATAAACTCCTCGCCGCGGTAGAGCCGGATGACCTGCGTGATCCAGTCCGTGAAGCGCTGCCTGATCTCCCGGACGAGGAGCCCGCGGATGACCTGGTACGTCACTCGCTCTGCCACCTGGGTGCAGTATATTAAACAATATTACATACAGTATGGACGCTCCCTGCCGCTCTCTAAAGACGATCTCAACCTATAGAGGTTGTCACTGGATCATACCATACCATAGGGTATGGTATGATCCAGTGACAGACCATACAGTTGTCACTCAGTTATTTCATTCGCAGCTATATGTTAAAAAGGGAAGTCGTAAAGTAGGTAAATAACTCGGACGATCTGTATGGAGTGTGTTTGTATGGGGCAGGCCTCTCAATCGTTGGACGAGGACCCCTGACCTGAAGGTCACGGGAAGCCGCTGGATGCGGGCAGCAGAAGACCGTTCAGCGTGGAAACCCTTGGAGAAGGTCTTGTCCAGCAGTGGACATGTTTTGACCGATGATAATAATATAACACTTTGGATGCGGGCAGCGCAAGACCGTTGAGCATGAAATCCTTGAAGGAGGTCTTGTCCAGCCCCAGTAGCATGGCGACATATCTCGCGCGCGATGCGAGTTTTAAAAGCATTTGTTCCGTTCTAACGCTAGCCAATGAAAGAGACAGCTACCTCATGCTACCCGTGCAGCAGTGGCCGTGTTGTGGCTGATGATGATATACACTCACAGGGATAGGACGATTCTTCTCTGGCCTAAAGCTGTAAGTCCCAGACTGAAGGGTCTGCTGGCTCTGGTTGTAGAAGAAGAAGTTCTGCTCCACCTGGATCTTCACTCCGTCCACGTGCTGGATGGACTCCAGCAGTCCTGTGTCCTTGTTCACTGACACCTTCAGGTACTGTCAAGAAAATCAGCCATCAGCCATTTGTCACCGTACACAATAAAAAAAATATAACATTAGGGTTTTAAAAATTAGTTTTAACGACGAGATTATCCATTGATTTAAAATCTGCTATGATTTTACATATTTTGAACGATTGCAAATATATTATATACAATATACATATACCATTTTGTAACAATATGTGACCACTGGTTCGCGTGTTTACCTCATTTGAGATGTTTGGAGTCAATTCCTCGTTGATATCGCTATTTTTGTTCGCATTGACTCGCTTAGCGTAAGCGTTTTCTTCCTGAAATATGTAAAGCATATTTATTTTTAAGTTCAGGTAAGATCTTGCCTTCAAACAACACGTTGCACTTCAAAATCCATCAAATTTTTACTACAACAATGATTTTATGAAACGGACATAAATAAATTGTTGGCGACGAAACAAAATATTCCCCTAGAAACGCCCTTTTAAGTTTCCATGAGAGATCGTTTTACCCTCTGTACCTATATGTATATCTGAACCTGGTTCCATACATAGACTCCTAGTTTGATGACAGTGTGTAATTTTGTCCCGAAATAATGTTCGAATACCATAAATGTTACATTTAAGATTTTTTTCGAGTGCTTGGTTACCATTGGCGGTGTGGCTGTTGACATATTTACGAGGATTTAACTGGATCATCACCATCAGTCGAAAGACATCCGCTGCTGGACGAAGGCTTTCGCCAAGGAGTTCCACATCGACCGTTCCTACGCTGCCCGCATCCAGCGGCTTCCCACAACTTTGACCAGGTCATCGGTCCACCGAGTGGGAGATCTGCATACACTGGATAAAACATAATGAATTTGTGGGCGTCTCGAGATTTTGGGCGATTAGGTTGTTGTCAACAAATGAGCACATTGGCCGTGCTAATATTATGAAGCACTTTGACTTTAAGAATATTTTGTTTGTCACCAACAATTTGAAGCTGACTCTACTTTCTATAACTTACCAGCTGATCCCTAACAGGAGAGATCCAGTAGGCCGTGAACCCCAGTGGAGGGATGTTCTCAGCCTCGAAGCAGAGCTCCTGAATGGCCGCAGAGCTCCGTCCTGGCAAGTTGATGACTGCAGCCGGGAGTGGCACGAGTTGGTACTCCACCTCTTCGTCTGTGGAGAATTAATTAATGAGAAAGCAAAAAAAGTGAATTGATATATGAAAATAAATTTAATGAAAATATTTTATTCGAAGTAGGTAGTAGTGTAAAAAACAACTTTCCCCAAGAGTAAATTATTGATTTCCCATGCTAAGTTGGCGAAAAAAAAAAACCATATTCATTTCTATATTATAAAATATTCCGGACAACTGAATAAATTATTTTTATTACCAATGGCGTCTCTTATGGTGTAGTGCAGGGCTATGGCCGGAATCCGGACGTGGTGGTAGGTCTTCACACTCATGGGGTTGTACACGATCAGCACCATCGTGTCTTGCGTCTCAGCGAACTGGTAACAAAATTATAAGTGCTGTAACGGAAGCGGGACCGAATGGTTCCGAAGCAGGCCCGAGCGTAACGCGTTACGCTTTCGGGTGTGTTACTGAATCTTAATTGGACTGTAGTTCAATTATTTGATTTTATTTCCAAAAAATAAAAAAAGATATGCTGTATAACTATAAATTTTAACACCTCCGATCTTAAAGCCTAATTACTTGAAACCTAATAAACCGAATCATTAAACGTAACTAATAATCACTCCAATAAAACTTGTTTTCAAACTAAAAATAATTGCTTTAAATCAGTATAACCATTTGCGAGCTATTATGCTACAAACAGACACCAGACAGACAGTATACGCTTCAAATTGTCCTTCTTTTTGCGTTGGGATCTTAAAAAAAACTAGCAAAATAATAACTGAAACGCCTCGTATGCGGGTGAAAGAGCAAGGTTACACGCACAGTCTGGCGTCATTCTGGTCTATCCGTCTTGACTGACTCCAGAATGATGAATGATTTTTACGGTACATGGTTAATCTTAACTGACGGCAGACAGTGGGTTACACGAGCATTCTCCGACATTCTGACCAGACTGATGGACCAGACTGACGCCAGACTGAGCGCCTAACCTTGCTCTAACGCTGGCTGTCTCGCATCCGCCGGCACAGCTGCTACTGGCGGCAGGTGTAGAGTGAGCAGTAATACCCACCCAGACGGACCTTGCATAGTAAGATGTTACCATTAGTTAATCGTAGATACTTACTCTGCACTGACTCATGTTGAGTTGGTGGCACACCACAAACTGCTGGTGGTTTTTAGTTCTTCTACTGCTGCCCCAAGTTGGAGTAAGGTAACTGAAAATAATACGTAAAATCTTTTGTTTTGTAGAGAAACTCTACAATCTACATATGTGACATACTTTTAGATGTAATTTCACGAAATCTATTTTTTAAGAAAATCTGAAATTACAATTAGTTTGAAGAAAAAAAACTACAATACGACTTTATTAAGAGCGAGCTTTTTTACTTTCAGAGATAAACTTTATCAAGAGCGCGGAGTTTGCCTGAAGAAGAAGAAAAAGAAGAAGAAGAAGAAGAAGAAGAAGAAGAATAAGAAGAAGAAGAAGAAGAAGAAGAAGAAGAAGAAGAAGAAGAGGAAGAACACAAATAATGTTAGCGCAGTATCAGTGAAACTCACTGCTTTTTGGCCCGACAAACCACACACATGGTTTGCCCAAGCAGAGGCGCAGTTCGAGATAGCAGGAGTCATAAAGGACTCAACTAAGTATGGACATTTACTATCCGTATTGGACGCCCGGTTAGCTGATGAAGTGGAGGATGTTATCGCGAATCCACCTACTGAAAATAAATATGAAAACTTAAAATCGGAATTAATCAAAAGGTTTTCATTATCCACGGAGCAGCGCATAAGGCAGCTACTGAGCGAGCAGCAGATGGGGGACCGGAAGCCCGCATCATTCTTGCGGCATCTTCGCTCACTAGCTGGCAAGAGCGATGAAGGCATCATCCGTGAGCTGTGGATGCGGAGCCTGCCTCATGAAGTCCAGCGCATCTTGATGGCCCAAATGGATTTGCCCCTGGACAAAATTGCTGACCTGGCTGACGGGATGGTCGAAGCATTCCCATGTAAGTCAATTTCCTCAGTTAATGCTACCAGTACCTCAACTGACCTTGAAAAGATCATACATCGCATAGATGATCTGACGAAGAAAGTAGACGCTTTAAGTGGTGACCGTTCACGAGCGCGCTCCAAGAGCAGCTCCCGCTCCCGCTCCAGGTCCACGTCGCATTCTGGTAGGAAACTCTGCTGGTACCACAAACGCTTCGGCACAAAGGCCGCCAAATGTATTGTACCATGCGACTGCAAAGTAGAGGAGGGAAACTCCCCAAGCAATCAATAGCGGCGGCGTCTGATTGCGAGCATACTGGCCGCCGTCTGTTCGTTACAAATATCTCGTCCGGCAATCGATTTTTAATCGATACCGGATCGGATCTTTGCTGCTTTCCGCGCCGACTGCTTCGTGGCCGTTACACAGCTACTGAATTTGACGTCCGCGCTGCTAATGGAAGCGCCATAAAAACATACGGCACTATAACTCTGCGTCTTAATTTGGGACTCCGAAGAGAATTCCGTTGGAATTTTGTCATAGCAGACGTTAGCACAGCTATAATTGGGTCAGACTTTTTAGCTTACTACAATCTTCTCCCTGATTGTTATGGCAGACGTCTTATAGATGGCAAAACTAAGTTATCTGTTTCTGCAACTGTAGCATCTGTATCCCAGACTAGCGTCAAAACAATTATTGCTGACAACTCAACCTTCTCTAAAATTTTACAGGAGTACCCGGATATAACGAGACCTCCAGGACTGCCACGTATAGTCAAGCACAATACGATACACCACATCCTTACGACTGAAACTCCACCCGTTTCGTGCCGTCCACGACGACTTGCGCCACAGAAACTGAAAGTCGCGAAGACCGTGTTCGAGGACTTGGTTCGTTGCGGTACTGCCCGCCCCTCCAAGAGCCCGTGGTCTTCGCCGCTGCAAATGGTACTGAAAGACAAACATTTAACTATACCATTGTCCCTTCAGGATCGCTGGCGTCCATGTGGTGATTACAGAGGACTTAACGCCCGGACAGTTCCGGACCGTTACCCTGTCCGCCACATTGGTGACTTCGGAACTTGGCTGGCTGTTCCATCTTCAGTAAAATCGACCTGGTCAAAGCTTACCAGCAGATTCCAGTCGCGCCAGAAGACATCTGTAAAACGGCAATCATGACGCCCTTTGGGCTTTTTGAATTTCCGTTCATGTCCTTCGGTTTGCGCAACGCTGGGCAGACTTTCCAGCGATTTATGGATGAAGTCACTCTTGGCCTGGATTTCGTCTTCCCTTACGTTGACGATATCCTGGTCTTCTCCAGGTCACCTGATGGACACGTTAGCCATCTGCGCACCCTGTTTGGGCGACTGTCGGAATATGGCGTCGTCATCAACCCCTCAAAGTACCTGATTGGTGCTAACGAGGTAACATTCCTTGGCTATAAAATTAACGAGTCTGGAACTGCCCCGCCACCTGAGAGAATCGACGCCCTGCGGAACTTCCCTCTGCCTAAAACAGTCGAGGGCCTTCGCAGGTTTTAAGGCATGGTCAATTTTTACCGCCGTTTCCTACCAAAGGCGGCAGAACTCCAGGCTCCTTTAATTAACTCTTAAGCATCTTGTCAACTTAAGGGTTCCCAACCAGTACCTTGGACAGAACTCGAGCTAGCATTTCAGCAGTGCAAAGATCACCTTGCAAATGCGACTCTTCTTGCACATCCTATCCCTGATGCTAAACTCGGTCTTTTCACGGATGCTTCCTCAACTCATGTCGGTGCTTGTTTACAGCAGCTTGTCGACGATGCCTGGCAGCCGTTAGCGTTCTTCAGTAAGAAGCTCTACGCCCACCAATCCACCTGGCCTGCTTATTTCAGGGAACTGCTGGGAATGTACGAGGCCGTCCAGCATTTCCGACACATAATGGAAGCACAACATGTCACGGTATTTACTGACTATAAACCTCTGACGTATGCTTTTTCCCAGCGACGAGACAAATTGCCACCTGTCCAGCTAAATCAGCTGTCATTCATTTCACAATTTACAATGGACATTGTTCATGTCAGTGGGAAAGACAATGTTGTTGCGGACACTATGTCGCATGTGGAGGCTATCCATCTTGACAATTTCGCTGCACTCGCCGAAGAACAGGCGACCAATGAGGAGCTACAGAAGGCGTTGAGTAATTCATCTCTAAAATTAGAGAAGATTACCATACCAGGCTCGGATATAAAAATCTTTTGTGACGTGTCCACTGGGAAGCCCCGTCCGTACCTAACGCCATCATTCCGACGTCCTCACTTTGACAGAATTCACAATCTCAGCCACCCTGGCGCGCGAACCTCTGCACGCATGGTCGCTGATCGTTTTGTGTGGCCAAGTATGCGTAAGGACTGCCAGAATTGGGCTCGGTCCTGCACCGCCTGCCAACGAAGTAAGGTATCAAGGCACACAGCAACGCCACTTGGCACCTTTTCTAATCCAACTAGACGCTTCTTCCATGTACATATCGACATCATTGGTCCTCTGCCTTACAGCAACGGTTTTCAGTATTGTCTCACAGCTATTGATAGGTTCACCCGCTGGCCAGAGGCTTGGCCAATGGTCAACATGACAGCGGAGGAATGCGCAGAGATCTTTTTCTGTGGTTGGATCTCACGTTTCGGCGTCCCTACCATTGTAACAACCGACAGAGGTCGTCAATTTGAGTCTGCCTTATTTAAAACCCTGATGCAGATGTGTGGTACTAAGCGCGTCCGCAATACGAGTTATCGTCCGTGCTCTAACGGTCTCGTGGAGCGCATGCATCACCATCTCAAAGCCGCTCTGATGTGTCACGAGGCAACTTGGCATAAATCGCTTCCCGTCGTTCTCCTCGGCATGCGTGCTGCCCTCAAAGAAGATTTGCAGTGCTCGCCAGCCGACTTGGTGTACGGGGAAGCGCTGCGCTTGCCAGGGGAATTCATCGCCGGCAACTAACCCAGACCGCGTAGAAGATATGCAAAGTTTTGCTACTCAGCTACGACGACAGATGGCGCGCCTAAGACCCACACCTGCGTCACGTCACGGACAACGGCCAGTCTTTATTGCGAAGGATTCAGTACTGCGTCTCATGTATTCCTAAGGGACGACACAGTGAGACCTTCTCTGAAACCTCCGTATTCCGGACCACACAAGGTAATAATAACCAGAACTGATAAGACGATCACAATCTCCGTGGGTGAAAAGGACACCCAAGTGAGCCTGGATCGTGTTAAGCTGGCGTACACGATGGACAGCACCACTACTACAGCTGCCCGTGTTCCCACCGCTATTACACCTGCGACGTCCAACCCGACTACAGCTATACAGGTTGACCCTGCTGTCCCAACTGCGCCTGCTGCTGCATCTACTCCTGCTGCAGACCCTGCTGCTATTTTAAGCCCTGACCAACCAAAGCAATACACTACACGCTCAGGTCGTAAAGTGCGATTCAAGGACCGTCTGGACCTGTAGCCTTGGCTATTCCTCCAAATAATGTTGTGTATTTGTCATAAACTTAATTTTCTGTTTTGTATACTGTTTTATGCTGTTTTGTATGCTACTTTTAAACTATTTTGTGTACTGTTTTTATGCTGTTTTTGTATAAGTTCATAAAGTAAGGTACTATAAGTGTTTATTTTCTTTTAGATTTTACTTTTGCCTGCGTTGCAATGTGTTGTTTTTAATCTGTTATATTGCCTGTGGTGGAAAAAAAAAAATTTTTATGTCTTACTGTTGTCTTAACCATGTTTCAGTATTAATTTTATGTTTGTTAGGTTGCGTTCCAATACCAAAGATTTCACTCGGGGTGATGCGAATTTTACCCTAAATCGTTCCAATACCGAGCCGAGTGAAACCGAGGGTAACCGAATGATCGCCTGACAGTTCTCCGTCGGGATTTCGGAACGCCTTCGTGAATGCGATTTTCACTCTGACAAGTGCGATTTTTAACGCTGTTTGATTACCGTTAAAATTCGCCTGACAGTTTATTCGGCGGGAAGTTCGTAGTGAATGTCAAACAGACTAAGACAAACAAACATTTTATCTTTAACAAACGTTTTGAAATACGATTGCTTGTATCTGCTAAAGTGTTAAAGTCATAAATAAGACAGAACACTACCCAAAAAAGCTAGAAACCTTTCTGAATTATTTTCGATGACGTTTGTTACCCTGTCACTTTGGAATCACTCGCAAGCGTTCCAAAATCATATTTTTTTCTCTTTCTCAAAATAGCTACGTCTCTTTCATTTCTCCGAGTTAAATTCTACCTCACCCTACCTTGGTTTTGGAACGACTTCTAAATAATTTAGTTTTCTCTCTAATTTGAGAATTTTATTGTTTTTTTGTTTGTGTTGGTGTAATTTTCTGCGTAAGGGAGTGATGTGGCGTTCAGTTTAAGCTGAACGTCACTTTCAAATTTGCCGTGTCGCAGTCGCGCACGACTCGCGCTTGACCTTTTAGCAACAGCCAATCAGGCTGCTGCGCTAGCGCTGGCGCGGGGGACTTCTTGTCGGCCGCGACACGGGTAACACCCGTGCAACGAAAAAATGTAGAAAATATTTGTAATAACCGCGTAATATTGTGTGTTTACAACTAAATAAACTATAAAAAGTGTACTGGAGACTTTCATTCAATATCCAGTCACTTCAGGGTAAAAGCCAACCTTGAAGTATTATCACATCTTTCTGTTTCACCCTGTATATGTATGTATTTAAATCTATTTGTGTATGTACATCAGTCTCTCGTTCTCATAGTACAGGGAATCCTAGTACGGGGCCAGATGACCGTGTGTGATTTGTCCCAGATATTTATTTATTTATTTGAGAAGGTACCCAGCAGCTCATGAGTCATTTATTTCTAGGGACTGTGAAGTTAATCAGCTTCTCCTTAAATAGATTTCACGTCATCTACCAGTGCTTTTTATTATTATTTTCAGTTGATCTTACACGGATTCGACTTTCAGAGCTCCTTGCGTTGATCCTGGTCCTGCTTGTGAGGAGTTAGGGGGGGGGCACTCTTACATTTAGCACAACGCCAGTTATTTTTTCTGTCACCCAACTTGCGGTAGCCCAGCTCAGTTAAATTTGAGCATTGAAAATTGTAACGACACTGGCAAACACTGCATAAAGTGCCTTCATTGTGTTTGGAATCACAGTTTGCGCACGTATACATTGTGATAGAAGTTTGAGGATCACTGGCTTTTTGCTAGCGAGCGTGCGTTCACAAAGAACTATCGATAATGACTGCCAAAAATACCTCAACAGTATAGTAGACTAACCTCAATATTGTAGACAATTTCTTGCTGCAGGCATCAACTCCCTCACTCAGTATCCTTATAAAGTCATTGGTCACATGTTGCTGACTTGTTCCTGTTGATGACAAACACATTTCGTCAAAAATCCGAGACAAACTATACACGTTGATCTAAGTTTCACCTCAAAACTAGTTTATATTTACGCTGTTTTTGAAGTAAATATGGCCGCCAAGATGGCGATATCTTTACCCATTAGAGTGTACCATGGGAACCAGAAAATACATACATACTTAAAGAATGTGAAACAAATTAAATCATACTGAATAAGTTCCTTCAAATTTGGATTGTCCTCATTAAGTTGGCATATCATATCATCATCACAGCACTGTGACTATTTGTGGCAGATCTCTACTATCTGGGCAGTAATTTACACTGGCAAAATAAGCTGACGATTTTAAAAAGTAGCAGAATTCGGTAGATATCCAGGAAATCTGCTGAAATCTGCAACTTTTTTAAATCGTGAGCTTCTTCTGCCTGTGTAAATTACTGCCCAGATAGCAGAGATCTGCCACAAATGGTCACACTGATCACCAGCCGAATTATGTCTATTGCTGGACAAAGGCATATACTTTTTTAATTTGTTTGGTTTTACATAATAACACAATAGCATAATAGGGCGATGGAACGTGCTATGCTTGGTGTTTCCCTACGTGATCGAATCAGAAATGAGGAGATACGTAGGAGAACTAAAGTTACCAACACAGCTCACGCTAGACTTAATATGCAGTGGGCGGGGGACATAGCTCGTAGAACAGATGGCCGTTGAGGCAGTAAAGTTCTCGAGTGGCGACCGCGCACCGGAAGACGCAGTGTGGGCAGGCCTCCGACTCGGTGGACCGACGACCTGGTGAAGGTTGCGGGAAGCCGCTGGATGCGGGCCGCACAAGGCCGGTCGGTGTGGAAATCCTTGGGGGAAGCCTTTGTCCAGCAGTGGACGTCTTTCGGCTGATGAAGACGATGATGACATAATAGCACAATATCACATCGCGTTTTGTAATATTTTTTTTTTGTTGAATTCGCTATACAATGTACTATACAATGTCTCATACGTGGCTTCAAAATTTTTGCAAAGGAATTATCACACATTAAATCTTCATCAATCCAGGTTTTCCCCATGTTCCCAAGGCATACCGAGGCAATCCTTCACATACCTATGATCAGATGTGTGAATGTGCCCCAGCAATCGAGATTTGTGGATTTTTAAACGAACCTGTGATGGCATCATGGTGGAGTACCAGGTTCACAGCATGCCTCAGCAGGTGAAGTTCAAAGGAGTCGCTCAAGCGAGCTGCTACAGTCAATTGTTTTACCACCTACGAAAAGAGAACAAATCAATAACCTCGGCTTTCAGAAAGTATAAAAGTTAAATCAGATAAACATGGTGAAATAATAAAAAATAAACTATTAAAATGTGATAGGGGTCCGTATTATTAACCCATGCCTCAAAGAAGTTCGCAAATTGCGTCCATCTTTTTTACCAAAAAACGTCGAGGCAGGCTCATATGTCGTGTCGTTTGCCTAAAATAAAATTAACCAAAATCACACAACACTCCAATGAAATTAACAAACAGACCATATAAATTATTTAAGTAACTTTTTAGTAATTATTTAAGTTACTCGTAGAAATAGTAGGATCAAGGATCCCGTTGGATCTGAACTCACCTAAATGTATTTAAAATGTTCTTTTCGATTAAAAAATTTGGATAACCTAACCTACCTGAAGAAATACAAAAACGCGCCTGATGAAGTATTTTAGGGCAGGTCTTGAAGTATAATACCCGGTCCAGTAGGTGTTGGAATCGCTGCCGTATGGCAACTGGTCACTCTGCAAGAAAATTCACCATGACATAATCAACCCATACAACAGACGCCAGTGTAGGGTCCGTCCATAAATCACGTGATGTTTTTTAGCTACTTTTTAGACCCCCCCTCCCCCCTGGTGATAAGTGGTGAAGTTTTGGGCTACCCCCAAACCCCCTACCCAAAATCACGTTTATTTTTTGGTACAGAATATTATCTTTAAATACAGGTACAGTGTAAATTAATTCTGGAAAATTAAGCTCCGTGATAAAAATTTCCAGACAGACATTAAGGTTGCAGGTTGCTTCTGACTGCCTGAAGCCATTTCGAACTTTGCATTGGAAAGAGTTAAAAACAAAATAAGAACAACAGTCCGACGTGACGTTTGGAAACTACTCTAGAAATCGCGCATTCAACGAAAAAATAAATTACACGTGATATCTCAATATATCCCCCCTCCTCCCTTGTGATATTTCGTGATTTTTTCTGAACCCCCTCCCCCCCCCCTTTTGAGCCTCACGTGATTAATGGACGATCCCATAGACACTCCATTCACGTCGACAGAAAAATATACTCTAACTAAGACGTAGGTTAGTATTATATTATCTGTGACGTAGGTAACACATTTGTTGATTCTTTTTTTAAGCTCTTTGTTGGAACGAAACTAGTGTTTTTGCTTCTAGACTAATTATATCTGCGTGATATCTATCATCTTTGCAGCTTCTTACGTTAGTGATCAGAGAAAAGACCGCTACGGCCTCGTGCTCCTACGAAAGTCTCCTATTGGTAGGAGCACAAGGACATAAATGTCCTGATTCTCCTACTGCAATGGGAGTGCTTACATGTACAAGTAGGAGCAACAAGTTATGACCAAAGAGTGGGAGCAATGCAATGGGAACAAGTTTTTTTCACGGCAGTTGCCTGGTCGTGCATTTAGGTTCACCCGCGGTCACGTGAAGTACTTTTAGATTTATACCTACGGACGTGTGCAACGCCACCATCATACACATCGAGTAATCAGATGTGCAGACTTCCTCACGACGTTTTCCTTATAAATCGGATAAGTATTTTTGACTAACGACATTGTTTTTAAAGTTTAACCACTTACCCTTTCAGTGAATATAGCTTTATCACGTCTTCCGTACAAGTAGATAGCTTTCAGATAGCAGGAAGGGGTTGAATAGAATATGTTCACGTCGCTAATGTTACCGGGGTGTGAGTTGACGTGGCTGAAAACGAAGCCATGAAAATATTTTTAGAGGATTCAGAATCAGTGGTGGCGGCTTGCGTGCCTCGTCGAAAAAACTGAATACCAAAGAAGTTTTATATCGTCGCTCCGCTCATAGAAGTTTTATTGTATATCGTCGCTCCGGGGAGCGGGGTGCAAGTCTGTGCTGCATACATATACATTCATAACCTGATTGACAATTTTTATTTATTTATTTATTTAAACACTTGACAAAATGATAATTACATATACATACAAGTACATCAAAAACCTTAACAGATTTATGTGTGCACTATAATCCGTCGCCAAACAATTACATGAAAAAGTAACTAAACCAATTAGTGGCATTTATCTTGACTGTTTCCGTGCTTCGCAAGACATGGGGTTGGTGCTGCTTTCTATCACTAGATAGGAGGTGTTAAGCTGTGTCAGTGACCTTATAAGCGCCTTGATACTTCTGACAGGTTGAGTTGACCACTAGTCTCACAACCTCTATCAATGTGGACGTGGCCCATGTGTGTGGATTAATCTGAGGAAGATGAGAAGAGACTTGTGCTCCTCCAGAGGAAACTGCTGGACCGATGACCTGTTGAAGATTGTGGGAAGACGCTGGATGCGGGCAGCGTAACACCGGTTGGCGTTAAAATCCTTGGGGGAGGCCTTTGTCCAGCAGTGGACGTCTTCTGAATCATGATAAACCACAAGTTACACTAACTTGATAAGTTTATCCATGTTCATAAACCAGTTAGCTGCGCCCTGGTACGTGAAGTCTCCGCCCATGGTCACCATAATATTGTCGTGGTCGTAGTACTTGGCTTGTCTCTCTATGTGCTGGATGAAGTCATTCACCTAGAAATCGAAAGATAGAAAATACTTTTATTTGGTGAAAATAAAATTTCAGTAAAAAGATAAATGTCGTCGCCAGATCATAGGGATTTCATGTCATTTCAACATCTAACCATAGTATCGTCGACAAGCTCCGACAATACAGATTCAACTGAGCTCCATAGTCGTTTATACGGTAACACTAGTAAGTAACGTAAAGAGCCAAAAAGAGCATACACGAGACGACATTTGTACGGGAAGTACTATTTTCTTGTTTATAAATTTATTAATGAGAGAAGATAAGACGAAGAAGAAAGGACGAGGAAGAGAGGATGCGGAAGACCGCGGCGAACATACATCGGCCAAATAAAAGAAAAAGTTGATGTTATGTCGTACCTACCAGGAGTTTAAGGAATTAGCCCAAGACCGTGCTAAATGGCGATTGATCCACAGACAAGAGCCTTGCTCTTAAATTTGAAGAAATTCATTAATAGAGGGTAAGGATTTTCGTGAAATGTTCGAGGGCTTTTTTGAATGGCCGACCGGTTTCCGTACCACAGGTCCCAGGATTGAGATTTCCATACATTTTTGTCGGCTGTAGCCAACATTGGCGGTGGGGGCACGACTTGTCAAAGAGTAGCGTAGCAGTCAATGGGTTAACTTGTTTTGGAGTGACTAATTGAGTGGCTCAATGGTTAGCGTTTTTGAGTGCTGATACAAGGGTCGTGAGTCGTAGCTTCGATTCCCATCCTGGGAAAATATTTTCGAATTATCAATTTTAAGTTCCCATAATTCAGGGAATTCTTGTTTAGGACCAGAATGTGTGATTTTTCCCGAAATATTTATTTATTAATTTTTCTCTGATTCAATAAACCAGCTAAGCATTTTGGAAGAAAGATATTATTACATCAATTGTGATTCATATATAGTTGTGCAATAAAAGAGAGAGAGAGAAAGTTACATTCATGAACTAATCATCTTTTAACCGTGGGAGAGCCATGCTTCGGCCGGCTCGACCGGAGTGATACCACGGCCTCACAGAAAACCGGCGTGAAGCAACGCTTGCCTTGTGTTTAACCGAGTGAGTGAGGGTACCGGAGGCCCAACCTCTCCCCCTACCCAATTCCCCCATCCTGCATCCCATTTCAAAGGTCGGCAACGCATTTGTGACTCCTCTGGTGTTGCGGGTGTCTATGGGCGTGGTAATCGCTTACCATCAGGTGATCCGTCTGCTCGTTTGCCACCTCTGCCATAAAAAAAAGCGGCCAAGTGGGAGTCGGACTCGCCCATGAAGGGTTCCGTAGCAGCAAGTAACATAATATCAGATAATATAAAAGTTCTTGTAGTTTGTTGTAGGTAAATTGCGGTTTACGATTTATGACGTATCATCGTATTAAAGAAAATCTACTTACTAGATCTCGTTCAAACCAATTTTCGGTGGAAGTTTGCATGGTAATGTACATCATATTTTTTTTTTAGTTTTGTCATTCTCTTATTTTAGAAGTTACAGGGGGGGGGGGGACACACATTTTACCACTTTGGAAGTGTCTCTCGCGCAAACTATTTAGTTTAGAAAAAAATATATTAGAAACCTCAATATCATGTTTGAAGACATCCATAGATACCCCACACGTATGGGTTTGATGAAAAAACATTTTTGAGTTTCAGTTCTAAGTATGGGGAACCCCCAAAATTTATTGTTTTTTTTTCTATTTTTGTGTGAAAATCTTAATTCGGTTCACAGAATACATCTACTTACCAAGTTTCAACAGTATAGTTCTTATAGTTTCGGAAAAAAGTGGCTGTGACATACGGACGGACAGACAGACAGACATAACGAATCCATAAGGGTTCCGTTTTTTGCCATTTGGCTACGGAACCCTAAAAACAATACTTGTATGATAATTGAAAAGGCACCTTACCCGTTTCTCAGCATTGTACACCCTAGAATCAGGGTCATCCACAATTGGTTCGTCACTGCATAGGAAATCGAAGCAGAACCCATCGGGTGCGTTGTACAAGTTGAAGAGCGTATGAGTCATTATGTCCGACATCTTTCCTGTGAATTACAAGTACGTTACAACTGGACTGGCACGTTAAGCCGTTGGTGCCGGCTGCTATCATTAGATGGCAGTCGTTAAGCCATGTCGGAGGCCTTACAGGCGGGCGGCTTGAACACTTCTGATACTAGGGTTGGTCACTAGCGTCACAACCTCCACCAATCCGGACTTGCCCCCGTGTGTGGAGTATGGTCTAACTTTCCCGAGGTATGGGAACAGACCCGTGCCCCTGCAGTGGGGACGTTATGGGTTGTTAACTACAATGAACTGAGTAACTTTTTATGGAAATTCCATTTTTTTTTTGCTTCGATTGAAGTAGTTCCTTAGAGAGTTATTTATTTATTAAATAACAATAAGATATAAAACAATAGTTATATGTACAATACCGGTGCGGTCGTGGCTCAGTGCGGCTTGCGTGGTCGCATCGATCATGCAGGTTAACTGAATACAGACACGGTCATAACCTGGATGGGTTTGACTGTTAGTGGCATTTAATTATCTCGACCGTTTCCGTGCTTCGCAAGGCACGTTAAGCCGTTGGTGCCGGCTGCTATCGCTAGCAGTCGTTAAGCCATGTCAGAGGCCTTATAGGCGGCTTGAAAACTTCTGACGTTGGGGTTGGCCACTAGCCCCACACAACCTCCACCAATACGGACTTGGCCCCCGTGTGTGGAGTATGGTCTAACTTTCCCGAGGTATGGGAAGAGACCCGTGCCCCTGCAGTGGGGACGATATGGGTTGTTAACAACAATACCGGTGCTGCAAAACCCATAAGAGTTTGTCCGTGCACCGTCATTTATCGTCAGTCATTACGCAGTAAACAAGAAGAAAAGAGTTCAGAGTCATGGCTAGAAGTCATAGTTAAAATTTAGTCCACTATTTTAATTTCACCCTGTATATGTATTGACGGGGAAGGCGATTGTCCCTTTTTTTACGTAGTAATAGCTGGTAATAGTTTGTTTCTTTAATAGGAACATCATCAATATCATAATCACAAAAACGCCTCCCAAGGATTTCCACGACGAGGATTGATGACGAAAATGATTTCCGGTATTGTCTTTATCCAGTGACTTCCCGCGACCTTTAATAGGATCTTTATTAGGATAGAAGAGAATATCGATCTGTGATTACTGACGAGAAAAAACGTGATTTTATGTATGTCTGTCACTCACCAAGCACATCGCTTCCTCTCCACATGAATTCCAGTCTGTCCTCTTCTATCATTGCCTCTCTTTCCTTGTGATCCACTCGCCCTATAAGAACAGGGTTTTTATCTTTGTACAGATTTAAACAAAGTTTGGTTGACGTTAGTAGGAAGAGGTCCCGCTATATATATATATATTTTTTTCTTTTTTGCCCTTGTTGAGCAGGCTAAGGCTCCATGGCCATACCGCCTCCTCTTTAGTTATGTTTTTTCTTTTTAATTTCAAAGTTTACGTCTTCAGTATTATTTTCTTCATTTCATCTTCATTTTATTTTCAAATTCTTACTCTTTGTTAGTCAACTAGCCTATTCTTCAGCAAAATGATAGCACTTTTGATGAAGATTTCATGGACTTCTTGAGAGCACTCGAAACTCAGTCTACACACTTTTATTTCATTATCCTACATACACTTAAATGGCACTTTATTGAATAATACACTATCAATATTATGCATTAAAAACCACGATATCTATTTTTTCGGATAATAAAACAAAACTGACAATCCCTTGCTACGAGTTCCCGCCAAAAAGTCCCCCGCTATATAATATACTTTGAAGTTTTTTATTTTTTTTTGTTGTGAACTTTAAATACTTGAAATGAAACTTTTTTATGACATAGCTGGCAAACGAGCAGACGGATCACAGCGATTACCGCCGCCCATAGACACCCGCAACACCAGAGGAGCCACAAGTGCGGTGCCGGCCTTTCAACTTAACATACTTCTTGGACGATCCCAATAAGATTTTCGCAAATTATGGGTTTCTTTCATGTTTAAATCCATATTTCAAAACACTAGTTATTTTGTTATAGGCAAAAAATATAAAAAAAGTTTCATATATTTAGTCATTTAAGCAGACTCGACACATACCTCATCACAGCAAAAATGCCTGTAAATCTAATATTAATATTGAATCACCTATGAAGAGTCCATCATAGCCCATCTGAGCCAGCAAGGAGGTCTGTTCCCTGGTGTGGCCGTAAGTATCAATCTGCCAAGCGGCCTTCGGCTTGCCACAAGGACCGAGCGTGTCGTTGATTTTTCTGAAAAAAAAGGGAGTATAGGTAGATATAGTCTTTATGAAATAAAGACTTTTTTAGTCCGAGATATATTTAAAAAAATATGCATATTAACAGACGGATAACTTATAGATAACATGGTCAAGGAGAACTATCTGTTATCTATTAGTGTCTGGTAAAATCAAATCAAATATATTTATTCGAAGTAGGTAGCACACTCAGACTCAAAAAACGTCTTTATTGTAGTAGGGAAGCTGTAGGTAAAACCGTTCCGATATGTTTATCTGATCACAATACAGCCCAGATTCTCACTGTGCCAGTTAAAAAGCGATTTCAGGCCTTAAAATATTGGTACCAAATTAAAAGAGATTATAGTCCAGAAAACATAAAGAAATTCAAAGACTACTTGGCAAATTATCCTTGGTCAGTGGTCTATAATTTGACTTATATAGAGCAAGCTTTTGAACTCTTTCATAACGAATTGCAATTGCTTTACAACCTATGTTTCCCTAAAAAAAGAATTAAACTATATAATAAAACAAACAGTAAACCCAAGTGGTTAGTAACTCAGGGATTAAAAACTTCATGTGCTACAAAAAGGAAACTGCGTATGTCCTACTACAAAAATAAAACTAATGCTAATAAACAGGAATACAGGAACTATTCTAAACTCTTGAAAAAGTGTATTACTACCGCTCAAAAGGAAAGTAATAAAAACTACATGATTAACTCAAAAAATAAATGTAGAGCAACGTGGACTATAATTAATAATAATACTAAATCACAAATCAATACGGCCAAAAGCATCGAACACTTGCAGGTAATGGATAAAAAGATTAGTGATCCTATAGAAATAGCAAATTATTTTAATAATCGATTCATTAATTTAACTACCGTAAACCATGATACTCGTACACATAAAAAATCCTGTAATTTTGGTCTGTTGAAATCAAATAGTTTTACAATGTTTTTGTCACCTACTGATGAAACAGAAATGATAAAAATTATCAATTCCATAAATAATACCTATGCTACTGGCTATGACGAAATAAGCACACCAATTATAAAAGCAGTCGCAAATGAATTGGCATCTGTTCTATCATTTCTAGTCAATCTATCTTTTACAAATGCAAAGTTTCCAACAGCACTTAAAAAAACCATTGTTAAACCCCTTTTTAAAAAAGGGAATAAGAACGAATTTAACAACTATCGGCTAATAGCACTGATACCGATAATCTCAAAAATATTCGAGAAAGTAATGCTTGCTAGATTAACATCCTTCCTAACAAAACACCAAATAATTCGATATGAACAACATGGTTTCCAGAAAGGGAAATCAACAACTTTGGCCTGTTTTTCACTTATCAAAGAAATATCCCATTTTATGGACAATAAAATTGACGTATCTGCAATTCTGTTCGATATGAGCAAGGCATTTGATGTCGTTTGTCATAAAACACTATTAAAAAAGCTAGAGCATTATGGTATTCGAGGGCAAGTTAATGACTGGGTTAAAAGTTATCTCACTGATAGAGCTCAGTGCGTAGAAATAAACAAAATAAACGAAAATCTAATATATACAGCTTATAGATCTAAATATCAAGTAAACAAATTTGGAGTGCTTCAGGGTAGCATTTTGGGGCCCCTACTATTCATCCTCTATATTAATGATTTGCCAGCAGTCACACAATATCCGTGTATGCTATTTGCGGATGATATATCTATTGCCATCCATAAGAAACCAGACACTGATTATGAATACGAAATAAATAATACGATAAGTAAAGTAGTTGACTGGATGGAGTGTAACAATCTCCAGGTTAATTTACAAAAAACGACGTACGTACAGTTTAATTAATTTAAAAAAAAAAAAACGACGTACGTACAGTTTTATAACAGAAATGGAAAACCTCGCAAATTAAATTTAACATACTGCAATCAGCTAATTAGTGAATCCACAACTACAAAATTTCTCGGAATCGTAATTGACTCTCAACTAACGTGGAAACCACATGTAGATGCTGTTTGCAAAAAAATTAATAGGTTTGCTTATGCATTATATCGTCTTACTAAACATTGTGACCAAAAGACAGCCTTGACAGCCTACCATGGTTTTGTTTGCTCTACATTGCGTTATGGAGTTGTCTCGGGAAACTCAGTGGATATAAACCGAGCTTTCATTGTACAAAAGAAATGTGTTAGTAGTCGGGGATTTAGTGCGATGAACCGTTTTATTTTGGATCCGGCGCTCAAACTTAGCATAGTTGTTTCCTAGGTCATTCTGAGTGGATTAAGCCCGGGAGCCATCGGGAGCCATCCTCCGTTTGGTAGGGGGAGGGGGGGAAAGTTTGTTTCTGCCGCGCTCCATTTGAGGGCTTATATCTCCAAAACTATTGGTACTAGGGCAAGAGAGATATCATTTTCGTATGACTGAAGGATAAGGAATTCATTTCTGTAAGAAAAAAAATAACTTTCCATATATAAAAAAATAAATATTTGATAAAACATATAAAACATGACTACCTTTTTTCCCGCATATGTGTCGATTAATTTTTAATGGTCTAAGATATTAGCATGAAAAAAATATATTCTGAAAGCCACATTACCAAGGATTATAAAAATTTAAATTTTATTAGAATAGCATGATAAATACTTCGGGAAAAAAATTAAATTCAATGCGTGGCAGCGTGGCATAAAACGCGCGGTCCGCGCGGTTCTAAATTACAGGAGTTATATTACTTTTTTTTTCTATGAAAAGTATTTTTTTTGTTTCAGAAATAAATTTCTCATCCTTGAAATATCCGAAAATGATATCGGACTTGCCCTAGAACATAAAATTATGGAGATATAAGCCCCAAAAGAAGCGCGATCCAACAAGTAGATAATGAAGTGTGGGTGGTTTTTTTCCATATACGTGTCGATTAATTTTTAATGGTCTAGGATATTAGCATGAAAAAAATATATTCTGAAAGCCACATTTCCTATCATTATAAAAATATAAATTTCATTAGAATAGCATAATAAATACTTAGTGAAAAAAAATAATTTGATGCTCGGCAGAGTAACAAAAAAATAATCTAGCGCCCAAAAATGACTGTTAAGTAACATAATAAAAATAGGTACATACTATTATTATTTAAATATTTCTCGCACGCACAAAATATTTATCACGTAGAACAAAAATATTTTCCTTAAAAAATCATATATGAGAAATTTTGAAAAATGTGACTATTGTATTTTTCATACGAATTATGATGGTTTACTATCTATCAGCCGAAAGACGTCTACTGCTAGAAAAAGGCCTCCCCCAAGGATTTCCACACCGACCGGTCCTGTGCGGTTCGCATCCAGCAGCTTCCCGCAACCGCACCAGGTCGTCGGTCCACGGAGTCGGAGGCCTGCCCACACTGCGTCTTTCGGTGCGCGGTCGCCACTCGAAAACTTTACTGCCCCAACGGCCATCTGTTCTACGAGCTATTTGCCCTGCCCACTGCCACTTAAGTCTAGCGATTCTGAGAGCTATGTCGGTAACTTTAGTTCTCCTACGTATCTCCTCATTTCTGATTCGATCACGTAGGGAAATACCAAGCATAGCACGCTCCATCGCCCTTTGGGTGACCTTGAGCCTTCTTATGAGGTCTTTAGTAAGCGACCATGTATCGAATGACTTTAGTCTTGAGACACTGCGGTATTTTGGACGTGAAGATATTGCGGAGCTTTCCGAACGCTGCCCAGCCAAGTTGGATTCGACTGAGGAGCGTGGCCTATACGCTCTGGTTTGGAGGTAGGTAGGTGGTCGAGTTAACAGAAAGACATGTTGTTCAGTTGGTGGTCGTATATTGAGTGTCATACAAAATAGCCAAAAATACTTACATTCTAACTTACTGACTAAGCGTAACGTGACTTACGTTACTCGTGTGACCTAATTATACGGTCAACGCGTGGAAGTGCATTTCGCAATGCCCATGCTACACCTCCCCCGAAAAGTACAGGGTTACACACCCCCTTTATAAAAAAAATGTTTGCTTAACATTCAAAACAATTTAAAAGTAAACATTTTCACTAAAACATAACAGTGTCATAATATATTATAATTAATCACTTATTTACGAAAACACTTTGTATTATTTTTATGTACTAAATATTCTTTATTATACATATCAATTTTAACATTAGGAGATAAGTCCTCTAAGACTACAAATGGACCTTTATAAATACAATCTAATTTGTTACCTACTTGGTTTTTCACTAAAACTAGATCTCCTGGCTTATATTTAACAGTATTACAATTCTTATCAAAGTTAAATTTTCTTAAGTTCTTATTCTCTAAAAGATTTTGCTTAGCATCGAACTGTGCTTTCTGCAATCTGTATTTTAATTCTTTGGGGTAGTCGTTAAAGTTGTACAGAGGATCGACTCCCTTACATAAGTTAGATGGAAGGCTACAAACTTTACCAAAAACGAGTTCGTATGGAGTGTATTTCGTCTCTGAATGAACGCTAGTGTTAAATGAAAAACACCAAAATGGAACCCATTCGCTCCAGTCACTCCTGTTGTTTTCACATTGAATTCTAAGATAGGCACCTAAGTGTTTGTGCGTATTCTCAATGCCTCCTAGAGTCTCGTGATGGTAAGCGGTAGAGTTTAACTTCTCAATACCTAGTAACCTACAAACCTCAGTCATCACTGATGACATAAATTCGGTACCCATATCAGTCAGAATCTGTTTCGGGATACCGTAGCGCAATACAAAGTTATTGACGAAAGCTTTGGCTACTGTATCTGTGTCTTTGCGCTCTAAAGGGTAAGCCTCTACATATTCGCTTAGATCGCACTGGATAGTAAGTATATATTTACAGTTATAATTATCTACATCTAGTGGACCCATAATATCTAAACTAATCCTCTCTAATGCGGAATTGGCAGTGGAGGTTATAGTCATTGGTTCTTTAATATGTTTGTTAGAGTGTTTTTGGATTTGACAACTCTTACACTCTTACACTTTGACGTAGTCAATGACGTCATTAGTCATACGCGGCCAAAAGTAATATTTTTTAATATTGTTTAACATACGATTCATGCCTGCATGTCCGCTTGTAGGCAAGAGATGAAAGTCATTCAAAATTGTCGTAATTTCTTCTCTATCTGAAATACGAATTACGTCTCTTGTGATAAGAAATTTTGGTGACGCGATTTTACATTTTTTGATACTGCGCAGTATTTCTTTAATAAATCGAGCGTTACTTCTATTTTTAATTATGAGTAGCTCTATAATATTTAATTTTTTGCACAACTTTTCGAGATCCCTCGCTAACGCCTCCCCGGACGATAACGATCGGGTATCAAGAATGATCGCCGAGTGCGATGGTACGTAATTGCAATAGTTAGCGTCACTTGATATATTTTCTGAAAATTTCAGTCTTTTTTTATTCAAATTAGTAGAGAAAATTAACTCTGTAATGTCATTTGGTCGTTTGAGTACTTCTACCACAGTAGGTTGATCAGGCCCACTGGAGGTGGAAGGCTCGGTAAGTCGGTCATGGTCATGATCAGTTCCCTGACTTATTAACTTCTTTCTCTGAGCTCTAGTCAACACGGAAACTACCTGTTCATGGATCTCTTTCAAGTCTTTAGACGTTACCGGAAGTCGACTTAACGCATCTGCAGCTGCATTATTTCGACCTGGAACGTATTCTACCTCAAAGTCATATTCTTCTAAATACAACCTAAACTTTGTCAGTCGGCTTGATGGATCAGTAAGGCCGAATAAATAAACGAGGGGCCTATGGTCGGTAAATATTTTAAATTTCCTACCATACAAGTAAGGCCTGAAGTGACGTACGGCCCACACAATGGCTAGTAGCTCGAGTTCTATGATGGGATACCTAGTTTGAGCTGGTGTTAAGCTTTTGCTGGCATAAGCTATGACTTTGCCATTGCTGTTTGATAGAATTGCTCCCAATCCTATTTTAGAAGCATCTGTTTGTAAATGAAAGGTGTTAGTGTCGGAAAAATCGGGATAGTCCAAAACTGGTGGATTACACAGGGCTAATTTTAAATTTTGAAATGCGGTTTCGCAATCGTCTGTCCATAAAAATTTTGCGTTTTTCTTGCATAAGGCATTCAATGGATATACTATATCTGCGAAACGTGATATGAAGCGACGGTAATAGTTCGCAAATGCAACTAATCGTTTTACTTCATCGACATTCGTTGGCCTTAGATAGCTGTTTATAATTTTAATTTTGCCTGGGTCTGGAAATATACCTTTTGATGTTATCTGATGGCCTAGGTAAATTATTTCCTGCCTGAGAAATTTACATTTCATTGGGTTCAATTTAAGATTGACCTCTCTTAGTCGGTTCATTACACTTATAAGATTTTTATTATGGTGTTCCATGGATTTCCCTATGACAACACAATCGTCTAAATATATGAAACACTTGTCAAAATTAAGGCCTGCCATTGCTATAGTCATGAGTCTAGAGAAAACACTAGCACTCGTTTTTAGACCCATGGGGCAGCGTTTCATTTGGTACTGTTTTCCTGTGGTAAACGCTGTACACTTACGAGAGTTTTTGTCTAAAGAAAGCTGATACATCTTATTTAAACTAAAAGATGTATATTTATGCGATTCTGGATTAAGTGATAGCTGATAATAGCTCTGTGAAAGGTCTAATTTTGAAAAATATATACTTCCGGATAATGAGTCTAATATTTCGGTAATATTAGGTAATGGAAATTTATCATCTTGGATTTTATTATTCAACTGCCTATAATCGATGACTAATCTCCATTTTTTCTCGTTTGATTTATCAGCTTTCTTAGGCACTAACAAAACTGGACTCGACCATTCTGAAATAGTTTCCTCTATGATGTCATTTTTAAGCATATCTTGTACCTGTCTCTCAATTTCGCTTTTTAAGGCTTGAGGAACTCTATAGGGTTTAACGTAAACGGGTGTTACGTTATCTTTCAAAAGAATATTGTGTTCCATTAAGTTGGTAACTGATAAATTATCCCCTGGCAAATGAAATACGTCAGCGTATTTCGCACAAATCTGTTGAATACCTGTACGTTCTTCTTTATTAAGGTAGCCTAAATCAAGTATTTCGAACAGGGTCTTAACTCTGTCCACAGACTTATTTTCGTTGTGAAAACAACAAACATCAAAATTATTAATTGACTGGACCTGTAACTGAGATAAGTCTATTTCAGCTTCCTGATCTCTAGTGTTCAAAATTCTCACCGGAATGCGACCTTGATGAGGTTTCGCTATAATTCCCGCAATGAAAATACCTTCACATATTTCGTGAGCCAAAACTACACAGTCATCACTCGACTTGCATGGAATATACTTTATTATTTCGCAACGAGGCGGTATCACGTGTACTTCCGTGTACCTATCGGGACTGTTGCCTATGGGCATACATACAGATGTCCCATTTCTCGACAAATTAAATGTCTTTGTTTCATAATTAATTACGGCATTATATTTTTTAAAGAAATTTTCGCCTAAAATACCGTTAGCTGAGTTTGAGCACGATAGGTTCCTAAAAACATAAAAGGTTTCCCTAAAAGTAACATTATTACATATTAAGTCTAAATTAACGTAACCCTCAGAAAATAGCTTACCACTTATACCTTTAATTGTTATTTTATCGTGGCACATTTGATTCAATAAGTCTGGGTGCTCGAGTAGCCACTCATATTTCAAAACACATAAACTTGCGCCACTATCTACTAATAACCTTATACTGCTGTTTATACTACCTATACCTATATTACCTATGTCCATTGTCACTACGCTAAATGTATTGTAATTGCAAACATAATGTTCGCTGCTAATCGTGGGCACGAAAAAACTCTAGCTTGTTCGGTGCTTTCTGAGTGCATTCGACGTTCGCGGTACTTGGCGGGTTGTGTACGTGCGCTATATGACGCGATTGGTAAGGTTGACGACCTTGACCATGCCTGGAACCTCTGGTGGGCTTTCCACGGCCACGTACTCCGAAAGATCTAGAGGTGCTGTTGTGGAAAGTTCGTGATTGGTTACCTTGCGAATGGTACCTATTGGAACTCGCTGGTTTTAAACCTCGGGTACCTCGGTTACGATTTCCCATACTACGGTCCTTATTAAAGTGCATGACCTGTTCCTCGCTAGGTGCTAACGAATTTTCGTCGACTGCGGCTCGAATAGCCTCTGGAAGGGATTGAAATTGACGAGAAGCGATAATAGTGGACAGACGGGGGTTGCTGAGGCCGTCTGCAAAACGCTTAACTGCTACTTTCTCGTTCAATGGACGGAGAACTTCATATTTTTGATCGTCTCCATCTGCCTGTGCTATAGTCAAATTCACGAATAGCTCTTCTAAATCCGAACCGAACTTCTCAATAGATCTACGCCCTTGTCTAGCTGTGAACATTTGGGACTGAAGTGCGACAACTGATTTCTTTGAAATTAAATGTGTGCGCATATCCTTCAATAGTGACTCTAAAGTCGCATAGCTAGATTTTAGCCTAAGTTTGGCACTAGCAGATAGTCGTGTCTTAAGGACAAATTCAATCATCTGCTTTTTGGCAGTATCATTGAGCATGGACCCATATAACTGAATGCTATCTATCAATTGGGTAGTGATGTTCTCCTGGCCTGTCATAATAGGCAACAGGGAAATCGCTGTCTTCAAATCAAAATTATCTAAAGCCATGTTTGTGGTTTCTATGGCTATATCAACACTTTTAATATTTTCGACCTCTTCTGTATAAAACAAACTCAAAATATAGCGAAAAACTTCCTTTACATTTCCAAGTAACTTATTTACTATCTGTAAATCGTCACTCGTAATTCATCTGATTCTATTTTAGTTCTGATTTCAGACGAAATATACTCCAAACGAGTGTTAAATACATTAGCCTGATGAAACTTAGTCTGAGCTGTCTCTGAACTTTGCCTTCTTTGTGGTCCGATTTTAATTAGATAGGTTTTGATTTCTACTAAACGCTCATAAATAACTTCTAACTCTGTTATTAAAGAGGACATTAGGATAAAGTTACAGACATTAGATACTTAATTAATCATTTAAAATGGACATAGAAAAATATATAGGTATCGAAAACAATAATTATTAGCGACTTACTTGGCTAGTACATTGTACTTATATCATATTGTCACGACGACGGTGCGGCGCTTCGGCGGCGGCGTTGGCTGGCAGTGGCGGCGGCGGCGGCGGCTCGGCGCTGTTGACGACAGCGGGGTATCGTACTGGACGTGAAGCCGGCTCTTGTCTCCTCGTCTGCGCTGGGTGGGCCGGGCTATACCCTGGACTCCGTGGGCCGGGCAAACCCTGGACACCGCTCCTTCGTGGGCCGGGCTATACCCTGGACTCCGTGGGCCGGGTAAACCCTGGACACCGCTCGTACGCTTCAAGTCTTCTTAAATGTTCGATCTTCTTATTTTTTGTGAAAGCCATTGATTTGGATTTTAAAGGTCTTCTTTTCTTGAGAATAGTGATTTCTGGTGCAAATGATGTTTTTAGAGGTCTTCTTTTCTTGAAAATAGTGATCTTCTGGTTCAAATGGTGTTTTTAAAGGTCTTCTTTTCTTGAAAATAGTGATCATCTGGTTCAAAAAAAATTGTTGTCTTCTTAAAATTTCGTCATTCTTGATGTCTTCATTCTATTCGTTTTTTTTTAAATCTTCTAATCTTCAAAGTGTTGTAGTTTTCTTCTCAGAATTGAAGTCCATTTTGATTCTTTGGCAAAGGGTCGCCATGAGGAGCGTGGCCTATACGCTCTGGTTTGGAGGTAGGTAGGTGGTCGAGTTAACAGAAAGACATGTTGTTCAGTTGGTGGTCGTATATTGAGTGTCATACAAAATAGCCAAAAATACTTACATTCTAACTTACTGACTAAGCGTAACGTGACTTACGTTACTCGTGTGACCTAATTATACGGTCAACGCGTGGAAGTGCATTTCGCAATGCCCATGCTACACGACGATTGATCTTTTTCTCGAAGTTGGACCTACCAAACCGGACTGCTTGTCCCAGGTATACATATTCTTCAACAACTTCGAAAGTAGAGTCTCCAACCTTCAGAGGAGTGGGTGTAACACAGACGTTTGACATGATTTTCGTCATATCCATGTTCATTTTAAGATCCACTTGTTGGGAGACTACTGAGTCCATCGAGCATTGCGCCTAGATCCACCAAGGTCTCAGACATGATCACGATTTTGTCAGCAAATCGAAGGTGAGTGATGTATTCGCCATTGATGTTGATGCTGAGTCCTCTCCAGTCCCGAAGCTTGATAATGTCTTCCAGTGCAGCGGTGAACAGTTTCGGAGATTTAACGTCTCCCTGTCTCACCCCACGCTACAGCCGGATAGGTTTCAAATTGTGATCCTGGAGGTGGACCGACATGGTGGCGTTTTCATACAAACACTTCAACACTTCGATATGTATCGATAGTTAATTTGGCACTGTTGGAGAGACTGTAACACAGCCCAGGTCTCGATCGAAACAAAAGCTTTCTCATAGTCCACAAACGCCATTATACTCTTTCGGTCTTCTGTATAATCTGCCGCAGCGTATGTATGTGGTCTATGGTACAGAAGCCTTTTCGGAAACCAGCTTGTTCGGGAGGTTGGAAGTGGTCAAACCTGCGTGCGAGACGATTGGTAATGATTCTCGACATGGCTTGTAGACATGGCTCAGGAGTGAAGTGGGTCTATAATTCTTCAGAAGAGTCTTATCACCCTTCTTAAAGAAGAGCACCACCACACTTCTGAGCCCTGTGTACCTGTTTTCAGAAGCTCAGCCGCAATTCCGTCATCACCGGGTGCCTTGTTGTTAAGAACTGCTGCTTAAGAGCCATTCTAATCTCGCATAGGCTGACGTCTGGGATATCTTCGGTTTAGTGTCAGGTCAATCCGGCTCTCAGATCTTCAGCCAGATTACAGACAGGTAAGCATGTAGTCTTGTATAATTGTCCGTAGACCTCTCAACCTCTTCCAACAGCTTGGGCTTGGACGACACGACTCTGCCATCCTCGGTCTTCAGCTTTGTCAATTGACTTTGACCAGCAGACAGATCCCTTGCCAATACTTTTGACCTTTTATTGCGCTCGATAGCCTCTTTAATACGATTGGTATTAATTGGCGTCAAGGACTTGGAGATCTGTCTGTTTAGTCGCCAATATTGCATCTTCACAAGCATCTTCAGAGAATTTCAGAATCAGGCTCCGTTTTTCCTCCATGAGCTTGCTGGTGAGGTCCGAGATCCGATATGTTTTCTTTAACGTCTTGTTTTGAAGGCCTTATTCCCAGCCGTTTGGACAATTTCCACAAACCTATCGTTGTATTCGTCCACATTTTCACATTCTCCTAGGCATTCGAAGCGATTGTGCAACTCGATCTGAATGCTTTCGGGGTTTTGGAGTTGTATAGGCGCTGGTCGAAGCTTCATCAGTTGTCATGAAAATAATTTGACGTGGCTTGCGAAGCACGGAAACGGTTACGAGATTAATGCGCCAATAAGAGTCAAACTCATTATGGTTATGTATGACCATTTCTGAAGTCAGTTAACCTGGATGATCAACGTGACCACGCAAGTTAAATAAAATAAATTAAGTTAAATAGTAAACCACCATAATTCGTATGAGAAATAGTTAGTCACGTTTTGCGGATTTTCTCAAATACGTTTTTATAAGGAAAAAATATTTTTTGTTTTACGTGACAAATATTTTTTGTGTGCGAGAAATATTAAAATAATAATATAATGTACCTGTTTATACTGTGTTACTTAACAGTAATTTGGGCGTTAGATGATTCATTTTATTTACTTACGAACAACAGATATGCTATGCGCGTTTTATGCTACTCTGCCGAGCATCAAATTATATTTTTTTTCACTAAGTATTTATTATGCTATTCTAATGAAATTTATATTTTTATAATCCTCAAAAGTGTGGCTTTCAGAATATATTTTTTCATGCTAATATCAAAGACGAAGAAAAATTAATCGACACATATACGGAAAAAAGGTAGTCATGTTTTATACGTTTTATCAAATATTTCTTTTTTTATATATGAAAAGTTATTTTTTTTGTTACAGAAATGAATTCCTTATCCTTGAGTCATACGAAAATGATATCTCTCTTGCCCTAGTACCAATAGTTTTGGAGATATAAGCCCTCAAATGGAGCGCGGCAGAAACAAACTTTCCCCCCCTCCCCCTACCAAACGGAGGATGGCTCCCGATGGCTCCCGGGCTTAATCCACTCAGAATGACCTAGGAAACAACTATGCTAAGTTTGAGCGCCGGATCCAAAATAAAACGGTTCATCGCACTAAATCCCCGACTACTAACACATTTCTTTTCTTCCCCCCCCGACTACTAACCGTTTTATTTTTTAAGTTGTAAAGTTTGTTTCTGCCGCACTCCATTTGAGGGCTTCAAATGGAGTGCGGCAGAAACAAACTTTCCCCCCCTCCCCCTACCAAACGGGGGATGGCTCTCGGTGGCTCCCGGGCTTAATCTACTCAAAACGGCCTAGGGAACAACTATGCCAAGTTTGAGCGCCGGATCCAAAATAAAACGGTTCCCATACTAGGAGTTGCACTAAATTCCCCACTATAGAGCCTTATACGGCGCTGGACCCTTGGAGTCATGCAGACCCCTTTTTAAAAAATTTGATATTTTAACTTTACCTTCTTTATACATATTTGAGGTTTGCATGTTTGTCTACAAAAACATATCTCTATATAAAAAGAAATCAGATGTCTGTAATTTTTCGACCAGATACCCAAATCGACTTGTTGGTGTTCCTTGTAGCACGAGTAGTTTTAACCGAAATAGTTATGCAATGTCCATTAGATTGTTTAATGTGTTACCCGATACTCTAAAAGAATTGCCCTTGACATTGTTTAAAAAAAAACTGTATAAATTTCTTTCTGTCCACAAATTGTTTCTATAGTATTGATGAGTTTATTAAATTTAAATCCCGTTAGTTAACATATTCCATAAATTATTTACACTTATTGTTTTCTGTCTATTTTTGTTGACATATTAATGTTTTTGATTTAATTTTGTACATAATTTAACATTTAGTAATTTACATATTTATATTCTATACTGTGACATCTATGAAATATTTTAAATTATTTTTTACTTTTTAATTTTTTATTTTTATTCTAGTATTATTTTTTACTTTGTTTTAAATTATTAATTTTCATATATTTTTATTTTAAATTCTTAATGTATTAATACTTATCTGTAAATTTTTGCATGCCATTTATGTATGGTTAAACATGAGATACCAAATTTTTCTATGTAACATCTTCAAAACCATGTTTACAGCAAATAAATATTTCAATTTCAATTTCAGTGTAATTTCTTAGGCGGATATCACACTGCACCGGAATCCGCTCCGGTGTGCAGTGCTGCGGTTTTTTCCTTTGACAGTGTCAAGTAAAAATTCGTAGCACCGCACACCGGAGCGGATTCTGGTGCAGTGTGATATCCGCCTTAGTCTACCTAATGCGAAGTTCCTACCACTTTTAAAGGGTTGCACTCTTACGCATCGCCCGTGCAGACGCCCCTCGTATTCTCTTCTCGCTGTAGCGAACGATGATTCTAAGCGACAGAAAAGGATAGCGCTACCGGAAAATGCCATTCCTTGCGGCCAGATATGGGTCCAACCCTAAGTGTCAAGTGAAAAATCGGCATCGCACACCAGAGTGGTTTCCGGTGCAGTGTGATATCCCCCTTACTCTCACCTCAATCCCCAAGTAAACTGGTCTATGATCTGCAGATAGTGGGCTGTAGCTTCGTCGTTCTGCACCCATCCCCCTCCCGCGAACTCCACCCTCCCCTCTTGTACCAGGGAACGGAAGATACTCCTGGTAGCCGGCCTCTGTTCCTTCCACCAGCGCCAGAAGTACGCTGTCTCCGCAAACGTGAACCTAGGAAGGCAAAACTGAATTGTTGAGTAAGGTAGGTAAACATGTCTGGTTGCATGTTTCTTATGAAATAGTAGCTAAAAAAATCACCTAGAGTTAATACTCAGAAAACTAAAGAAACTCCCAAGAAAAAAAGTGGTGTCGATTCGGTGTTTACGATTAAACTTATTTGTCAGGACTAAACTTAATTTAAGCATCCTATCCTAGTCTTTTCGATACAGAGAGAAAAAGACAAAACACTTAAATTAAGTTTAGTTCTGTCAAAAAAGTTTAAACGTAAACACCGAATGGACAACATTGTCTTTTTATACAAGCAGTAAATCTAGTCGTGCGTCATATTTTAATCAGTGCTTCTACTCCTGATTCTGATCAACTTTCCCCAAGGAACCCATAGTCAAATCGCAAAAATATTGTGGACTCTTCATACAAATCGATCAGCCGAGCGGCCAAATTAGTTAAAACATAACGCAAGACTAGATTTACGTCCTGTATTTAACAGGTAAAAAAAGTTGTAATTAAAAAAGAAATGGATTACAGTGGGTAAATAATTCATAATTCAAATACTTACATTCCCGTCATCTGTACAGAGAGAAAAGACCAATTTTAAGCCATAACGTACCACTTTTCAGCAGGCGCGGATCCAGGATGTCGTTCAGAGGGGGGCAAATTTTCAGTGTATATGAAGCGGTCCATGGTATTAAACCGTTAATATAAAAAGTCGCGAGCGTAGCGAGCGCGAAATTTTTTGAATAGTTAAGACCAAGTTAAGACATATTTATTTGCATTTTATAGAAGTTTTAGTACTTCGGTCAGGCTCGGGGGGGCGGGGGATTGCACCCATTCCTCCCCCCCCCTGGATCCGCGCCTGCTTTTAAGCCATGTATATACTAAATATTTTAACTCACTTTCTTCTTTTATCGTGCAAAAGCTCTGATAGGACTGAATGGTATATCAACTGCACGTTCGCTGTACTTATGCTAGTTTTTGCTGAAACAACATGAAAAATAAGTTTATAAAAAATGGAACTAGCAATGAAACTTGGGAGCGAGTTCATGGCATGAATAAAATTCATCATTACATATATTTTCCTAAATGTTTGTTTGTTCGTTGACCATCTCATGACCTCTCCACTGTTGGGCCTTAATTCCTATTTATTTATTTTAATTTTACACTTTTCAGGTTTGTTTGGACGTATTTTTACAATTTAATGTTGCGGCCATCGATATAGGATAACATCGCGGACATAAAACAGACATTTATATATATCTACTGTCGTATTTTATACATAGGTACATACATATAACTCACGCCTATTGGGATAGGCAGAAACAACCTATCGCCATTCGCTCCTGTCCTAACATAATTTACTTCTCTTCCATCATTCACACTCGTTATAGTATGTAAGAGTATTTATTTTTTAACTTACCTTATCTTAAGCTATTATATAAATTCTTTTAAAATAATCATAAAAACTGATGGCAGGCAAATAAATGGAATGGTGTGAATTGTGTTGAGTGGACCTTGCAAAGGAGAAAAGGAACGTCTTGAATTGAACACGATATAGAAGAGGAGAACAAATTGGGGAGGGCTGTGTTAACCAGTGGACATCTTCCATCTAATATGATAATAGATAAATAAATAATATTATACTCACAGCCGAAGTAATATTCGTCGAACGTCTTCACCCACCCAGCATCCATGTGCGAATGCGGGATTAGATGCACGTTGAGAGCACCATCCCGCGTTTGTGGACATTGCTGCAAATGACGGCAACACTTAGATAAGATGGTGGTAGCTAGCCAAGCGGGCTCCAAAAAATGCCCTACCACAATTCAAAAAGAATCCTAGACCCCGCCGGGAATCGAACCCGCGACCTCCTGATGTGAAGCAAGCAGACTACCCACTAGACCACGGAGGCGGTTAAAAGTTCATTAACATTACTAAATAAACCACGAATAATAATAATAAGGCTCGCCTTTTCAATAGTCTTAGATAGACTATTATAAAAAACAGAGCCAGGAGCCCCGAAGGACGGCCGGAGCTCCGTTGACTGCTTATTTGTTATACGGATATAACAAAATTGCTGTAAGATCCTTAAACTGTTTTTTTACTAATCATTCTGAACAACTTTTGTTCTACGACTTTGCACAAATCGCAAATTTGGACTCTGATTGCAATAAGGGCCAAACAGTTGATCAATTCGTATGAAGAGTTAACAATTTTATTTGCGATTTCATCGAAATCGAACAGTGAAGGTCGCGGGAAGCCGTTGGATGCGGGCAGCGCAAGACCGGTCGGCGTGGAAATCCTTGGGGGAGGCCTTTGTCCAGCAGTGGACGTCTTTCGGCTGATGATGATGACTGAAATCATCGTAGAACAAAAGTAGTTCAGTGTGGTGAACAGAAGCTCCAGTTACCGGGTCCTATACTTTTTATTTTTTATTGATTATGGCACAAAACATTGATTTTGTTGCATAGAGCAATATTTTTAGAAGTACTTTACGTGAAAGTGGTCAAATGATTTTTATTTTAATAGGTAAATTATTGTTTTATAGTGCCTTGCACAATTTTATTGCTCTTATTAAAATTTCGATTAATTTTAAAGTTCATTTTAAAAACATTCAATTAAAATTTTATATATGTAATTGACCACGCTGAATATGTTAAAAACAACCGACTTCAATCGTAACAACTCCAATTTTGCTATGTTTTTTTTATTTTTATGGAATTTTCAAAAAACCGCTGAAATGATGTCGATAAAACTTATATGGGACTAGCTGGAAAGTATACCCTTTCAAACAAAAAAGAATTTACCAAATCGGTTCAGGCGTCTTCGAGTAATCGGTGAACATACATAAAAAAAAGATTCAGACGAATTGAGAACCTCCTCCTTTTTTTTGAAGTCAGTTAAAAAGTAACGCAGTGGTTGGTTACACTGCCTGCTGCCTTCTACTCCGAGTCTTGGGTTCGATCTCCACCCAGAGCACACATTTGTATGATGAGCAGATTTATTTTCTCAGTGTATGGGTGTTCAACACTTGATTAATTGATTGAAATACTATTTGTTGTATGTGTATACACACAAAAACTAACAACAATAAAAGGTAAGATTTCAAACATTTTTAGAGCACTTTGTGGTTTTTGACATATGGACATGAAACCCTTATATGACTAGCAGTTACATCCGTATAAAAACAAAACAATGTATTATACAGGGTGAAATTGAAATTGCGGAATAAATTTTAACTGGGGTTTCATAAAAAATATTAGTCTGATAATATTACATGTTTACTCATAATATGAGTAAAAATATTAGAATAACTCAATAATATTCCTAATAATATCGGCTCTTCCATAATTATCAGTTATTTTATTACTAATTATATGAGCTAAATGCCAATATTATCAGTATTTTGACGTTGTGTGTCATTATGTCATAATAATTTTATCTCATAGTATTAGTTGATTGTTATTAGTTTTGCGAGTACAATAAAATTAAGTGTTTAGACTGCAAATAATAATTTAATTAATGTTAAATCTAAGAATGAACTCCGATTGAAGTGTCGAAGACTTATTATTACACGGAGGCCTCGAATTTTCAGAATGAGAACAAGTTATGCGTTTTTTAGAGACATTCGAATTCAGTGAAACATTTCGGTTGTCTTATAAAAAGTTTCATTTCATATTGACATAAATTGAACATATTTTGAAAGTTCCGACACGAAGAAAGGAAGCCTATCCCCAAAGCAGCAGTTAATAGTCGCTTCAAATGCTTAGTAGGTAAAGAAGACTAGAAGCTTTGTGACTAATATACCTATATACATACGAACGAAATATCTCATTTGGCCGTAGTTATGCCTTAACGATCCAACTGATTTAAAGTAAGCGAGGGATAATGTACTTTATCCTTTGCTTTTTTTAAATCAGTTGGATCGTTATTGCATAACTATGGCCATTTCATCTCACTAATCTCATCTCACCTCGTCTCACTAATATTATTAATGCGAAAGTATGCATGTTTGTTTGGTTATTGCAGATTTTTGGTAGGTAGATAGATAAAGCACTAGGCTATCATATATGATACTTTTTATCCCGGAAAACTTAAGGCTTCCCGGAGGAATCCTTAAAAACTCAAAATTTCCACTTCTTTACTAGATTGTTAAATAATCCCTTGTAAAATCTTTTTTACCTTACCACAGTTATATCCATCTCTTTTATTATTTCAATCGATCTTCTCGCGCCTATTATGTCACTGGTGAAATCATAGAAACCGCCAATAGACGTAGTAAACACTCAAACGTCAACACATGCATGAAAATGAGATCTAATGTTTTCCTAATAATTAGAGCTTGTAATATTAGTAATTTAAGTATGTATATAGAGATTTATGAAACAGAATACGACGATCATAATAATATTAGAATTGGAGACAAATATTATTAAGTAATATTATTAGCACTTTTATGAAACAGGCCCCAACAACTTTTTCTAAGGAACCAATTCGATCGGAGAAAAAATTTGGACTCTTCAATTCAATTCAGTATACTTTATTGCATCACAAGAAAATATAATATTACAAAAACAAACACAAAAGAAAATACTCTCAATAAAAAGAAAAGAAAAGACTCTTCATACAAATCGATGAGCTGAGTAGCCAACTTTGTATGAGAAGTCCAAATTTTTTGCTCCGATTGAATTAGTTCCTTAGAAGAAAGTTGTTCAGTGTCACGACTGGAAGCCACAGTTTTTGGTCCGCGATTTCAATTTCACCTGTATATTTTTATAAATAAAACTTGTTAAAGGTACCTATGTATTTATTTATACTTATACGAGTAAATCGACCCTGTCCTGTACCAAACCTCCATTTACAAATTACTTCTTAATTAACTACCGACATTAATTAGGCATAATTAAAATAAGATCTTACCTTATAACCACATTCCGACTTGGCCTTCGTCGCTAAAAGCGTGTTTTGTCCCAAAGGCATTATTAAAAATATTAATACTATACTCAACATGGCGATTAAAA
Organism: Coleophora deauratella; assembly: GCA_958295455.1. NCBI lineage: Eukaryota > Metazoa > Arthropoda > Insecta > Lepidoptera > Coleophoridae > Coleophora > Coleophora deauratella. Next base: position 2,658,514 of record OY282414.1, on the reverse strand, counting down.
TCAATTTACGTAATACCGACCGTTTTCAAAATTAATTTTATTCCCTTTCATATTTTTTAAACAGTTTTATACTGTCTATAGTTTTTTTAACATCATCTCTTCATACGTAAACTTTTTGGTGATTTATAAAGATTATATAAACAAGGAAATTAATTTCCAAAATGATGTAAGTAAAGGAAATTGCATATGCTTTTCGAGAAAAACGGTCGTTGACTGAGCTGTGGAGCAATGATAGTAAATCGCGTAATACGAGTTATGTTTGTAAAATGTAATGTAAAGGCGTGATCACAATGTTTAGTATTTTTTAACCGACTGCCAAAATAGGGCAAGATTTTCGGGTTTATATACAATATGTCCGTTTTTTTTCTTATAAAGTTTCTTTCGTCATTGATTTTTATGTACGAGAGATTCTAAAAATATTTTTTTCACAATTTTTAACGCTTACAAAACACTGTAAAAATAATTAATGTGCTGGATTTATTACAGACTTTTTTTATTGTATCATAAGTACGAGTATTTTTGACGTATTCAAAAAACTTATATAAAATCACGAATAGTCTAGTCTAGTCTTTAAACAATAATACAATATTTCAGAGAAAACTGTTTGTGGCTACGTAATTTTTTCCTCATTATTACAGAATATTTTTAGGTATTTATTTATTCTTATTAAAATCTAAAACTCATACAATTTTCCAATAGAAAGTTGCAAAATGAGACATTTCATTGTGCACACAGCTTATGCAGCTCAATTCAACGAAACGCGCACAGTAGGCTACCTATATGGGTTAAATATACGGTCTCCTTTTGTGATAACATTCAACAAAACTGGAGATTCTGAGTAATTTCAAATACCCATCTGGTACACTGGCCCACAGAGATATCTGAACGCCTACTAAAGCTATTCGTGATACATGGTGTAGTACGGATAGGTTCAGATATCTTTGTGGCTGTCTGTACATACCTTATTGTTGACCTTTAGCAACGGTTTCTATGTTATGGACTATACGGCACTAGATATGCAGCATTCCAGATGGGATTCATCAACTGTTTTATTTAAATAAAATTATGTACATGTCACAGAATTTTAAATAAACTTAAAGAGCCCGAGGATTTTATATGTGTAGCTCGCGTTGATGTCTTTTCTATGGCGTGTTCAATGTGTAGCTCGCGTTGTTAGTCTGTATATGTTAATCTCGAGAGAAATGATTGCAACTCAAAATGTTTTTTTTTTTAATGGCGTTTCCATTCTTCGAAACGTACGTTAAGCCGTTGGTGGCGGCTGCTATCGCTAGATGGCAGTCGTTAAGCCATGTCGGAGGCCTTCTAGGTTTGCTTCTAGGCGGCTTGAAAACTTCTGAACATGGAGTTAGCCACTAGCCCCACAACCTCCACCAATCCGGACTTGGCTCCCGTGCGTGGAGATTGGCTTAACCTTCCCGAGGCATGGCAAGAGACCTGTGCCCCTGCAGTGAGAAGGATATGGGTTAAGTCAAGATTATTTTCACATTCCTTTAATTCATCATTATTTTTATCTACGCGGAACTTCTACACTCTCTTTCTCTATCACAGTGGTTTTCAACCTGTGGGTCGCGCCCCCCCGGCGGGTCGCGAAACCTTTCTCAAGGGGTCGAGAGTAAAAGAAAAAGTCAGTATTTGTAGGTCCTACACTGCAATGAATAAATACGATTTCAGTGAGAAGGCTGGACCTGTTTATTTTTTAAGAATTTGTCAAAACGTGCCCATACAACCATTTCGGTCGCAGCGTAGACAATGCTACTTGCTTCTATTACGACGCAAGTAGCATTGTCTAAATTGCGACTGAAATGGCTGTATGGGTGGGTTAATAACTAAATCATTTTCTAACTGAAGAAAATTATAAACGTAGTCTTTCAAATCACTAACATTTTGTATGTTTATGGCCCTAGGGGGGGTCGTAAGAATTTTTTTGTCTATGAAGGGGTCGTGTATTAAAAAAGGTTGAAAAACACTGCTCTATCACATCAATGCAACGTGAGTTATACGTGTGTCTGGCTGGCCACATTAAAAATGAAAGTGTGTGATTATATACAAACATATAAAAGTTTGCATTCACTTGGAAATGTTAAGATATATTTTTTATAACTAAACTGAAGATCAGGTTGTTTGCCACCTCTGCCATAAAAAAAAATACTTTTCAAAGTGATTGCAAACTTTTTTATTGTTTGTACTCTCTTTGGCGACAAATTAGTCGCTGGTAATTTGAATACTCAGACTAAAAAAGTCTTTATTTCATAATTGGATGGTTTTTTAACAAAATAACTAGCAAAACTGCTACAAGGCCAGAATTTAAAAAACAAATTGTCCAATGCGGTAGTCATCTGAGTTACTTTATAAAATGTCAAAAACGACTTTTGTTGTAAAATGTTTGAATTATGAAAGATGACGTCATCAAATACAGAAATAATAGTTTGAGTAATAATTACGAAATTTTTCAAACTAATGCGGTTTTTCAGGGTTCCGTACCTCAAAAGTAAAAAAGGGAACCCTTATAGGATTACTTCGTTGTCCGTCCGTCTGTCTGTCTGTCAAGACCCCGTTTTCTCAGGAACGCGTAGACGTATCAAGTTGAAATTTATATCAAGTACTCAGGCCTGCAATCCCTTGAAGCTGTGAAAAAAACAAACTTCTATGCCAACGCAATCTTTCTATGACATCACAATTTTTTTGTGATGTTACTAACATTTTTTGGTTTTCTGACTTTTTCCTTTACTTGTGCTATAAGCATTGCTTATTGCCTTTCATGATTCTAGGTATGTCGGTATGGTATGTACCCTATGGGTTTTTGATTCCCATGCGAGTGTCTTAATATAGATAGATAGATAAAATATTTATTTCACTCAACCTAGCACAGTGTAATGAAGAGGCTACCAATATGCGGCTGTGTAATATGATTGCGTTGGCATAGAAGTTTGATTTTTTCACAGCTTCAAGGGATTGCAGGCCTGAGTATTTGATATAGAGTTCAAGACAGTGGTGAATATGAATTTACGTAGTCGGTCCCATAATGAATTGGCCTGATATAGTTCTACGCGACATGTCGATACATGTTATGTTGCATTGAATAGTACGGTTCTCAGACACTTTATAAACGAACACGCATGGACTTGACGAGCGTAGTTCAGTTTAGCAGTTTGTTTGAACAACAAGTGTCGCGTATTGTTTCAAAATGTCGAAAACCGAGTATCGAAGCGTCATAAAGTTTCTATTTAAAGAAGGCTTATCCCCCGCCCAAATTAAAGAACGATTAGATGGTGTGTATAAGGAGTGTTTTCCCTCTTATAGCACAGTAAAAAAATGGGTGAAAGAGTTTCGCCTCGGGCGAGAAACCGTCGAAGATATCGGCCATGACGGTCGACCGGTAGAAGTGCTGACTCCCTATACTATTGCTCCAATCGAAGAAGAGGTTTTGAGTGACCGCCGTTTGAAGATTAGAGAAATTGCAGCTAGACTTGGGCTCTCTAAAAGTACCGTCCATCGTGCAATCGATGAACATCTTCATATGAAAAAAGTCAGTGCAAGATGGGTCCCGAAACTTCTGTCAGCTGTGCAGAGACGGGAGCGAGTTCGCTGTGCTGCCGAGTTTTTAGATCTTTCTGGAGAAAACCCAAAGAACGTGATCGAGAGACTAGTGACTGGTGATGAAACTATGGTGTTATATTATGATCCAGAAAGCAAGCGCGAGTCAATGGAATGGCGTTATAAGGGTGAAAAGCCGCCTAGAAAGGCAAAGGTGCAACAATCTACCAAAAAAATCATGTGCACAATCTTTTGGGATTTTCAAGGTATTTTGATGGTTGATTTTAAAGAGCGCAGTACAGTCGTAAACGGCGAATATTATGCTTCATTAATATATAAACTGCGAGATATTATAAAGGAGAAGCGCAGAGGCAAACTGAGTAAAGGCGTCCTGTTGCTTCACGACAACGCCCCCGTGCACACCGCCGGTGTTTCGAAGGATGCAGTGCGTCAATGAGGGTTCACGGAGCTGGACCATCCACCTTATAGTCCAGACATGGCTCCGTCCGACTATTACTTATTCCCAAATTTAAAGCGGGACTTAAGGGGAAGAAAATTTTCAAGCGATGAAGAGTTGCAGGCGGCCGTCTTCAGTCATTTTGAAGACAAAGATTGCGATTATTTTTATACAGGATTAGAAATGTTATTTCACCGATGTCAGAAGTGTGTCAGTATTGATGGAGACTATATTGAAAAATAAAAATGATTGCATTTAATTTTCTTTTTTATGTCATAGTTAGGCCAATTCATTATGGGACCGACTACGTATATGGAACCCTCGGTGCGCGAGTCCGACTCGCACTTGGCCGGGTTTTTTTTATAAATTGGCCGTAGTTATGCCATAACGATCTAATTGACTTAAAGTAAATTAAGGATAATGTACTTTATTTCAATGACAACTAAAAACTGCCATATTGATTTTATTGCTTTACAAAGATATTAATGATAAAATTTGATTTCCAACTAGTTGTACTGGTTGGCTTCAACATCCTCCTCAGTGAGGTCATTTCCTGAAATGAAATGAAAATATTTTTATTCGAGTGTACACTTTTCGAACGTCATTCTTTTATCTACTTATTACGAGGTTCCTACCACTCTGAACCCGTATTCCTGCCGTTTCGGGAAGTGTTTGCGGAGTGAGAAGAAACGGCGGACCCTAAAGAAACTCCCTCCAACACTTTTTTTTTTAAAGTCTTATATTCTATTACATCTTAATGCTAGATCAATAAATGAATTATACAATGTCATGTCTCAAATAAAATATAAAAAACATAAGAATTAAGAAAGAAAGGATTCAAAAGAGATAAAAGTAAAAATTATTTGTAGCTAATGACTAACAATTCCAAAAACCAATGACAAGAGCAGGCCAGTTCACACGGATATCACCCGATCACGACCATAACGCGAGAGTTAGCCATCGCTCCCCTCAACCATATTTTTTCCTTTCATGTCCGCTCCCACTATGTCAAGCCAGCGGCTTCATGGGCCTTCGACGGGATCTAGGCATAACTATTATAGGCACAGGTATAAAATCAAAGAGGTAATTAACTAATACCGTATTTTTGCATTCCCATTACAGCTATCTACGACATCGACTTAAGTGTATTGGTGTACTACTGTAAAGCTTTAATCTATTTTTATAAATAAATAAATCAACATCAGCCGAAAGACACCACTGCTGGACAAAGGCCTCCCTCAAGGATTTCCACACCGACCGTTCCCGCGCTGCCCGCATCCAGCGGCTTCCCGCGGCCTTCACCAGCCTAGTAGCATGGCGACATATCTCGTGCGCGACGCTACTTTTAAAAGCATTTGTTCCGTTCTATCGCTAAGCTAATGAAAGAGACAGCTGAGCTGTTTTCTCGCGTTTGGCGCGACAAACAGATTTGTCTACGCCACATGCTGCCCGTGCAGGTCGTCGGTCCACCGAGTCGGAGGCCTGCCTACACTGCGTCTTCCGGTGCGTGGTCGCCACTCGAGAACTTTAGTGTCCCAATGACCATCTGTTCTCCGAGTAATGTGCCCCGCCTACTAATAAATAAATAAAATAAGAGATATATATAACACAGGGTTGAAAACTTTTTTTTATTATATTTTATTACATTGACTGTAGCTCTATAACACAGGGTTGAAAACTTTTTTTAATTATATTTTATTACATTGAATGTAGCTCTGACTGTATTCAAGATCTGGACATCATTATAATTCTTACCTGACCTTTCTGTAAACCTGAATGAATTGATCATTGATCTGATCAAGTATACCTCTACTGATTGTCGTCGCGTTGTTGCAAGGTTTGCGCGACGTCACCGCCTCTCGCGCACATACATGCGCACGATAGCTTCCGCCCGAGACTTCGTTTGCTTCGACTTCAGAATTGGGTCCAGAGGGAAATAAAATGTTAAGGCCTTAAGATATGTGAAATGTCCAAATTCTTGGATATTTCAGGCAAATTGTTTCAATAACTGTTAATCTAATCTATAAATAAAAAATACACAATAATAGACAAGGGTTTAATTAATCTTTTGTCTTGATCAAAATTATATTTTTGACAACCGCCTCTCAGAAAAAAAATCCCTAAAGAACACCTATTTTGCCATAAATGTTATTTTCTCTCGGAAACGGCACAAGATATCGTGTTAATTTTTACACATGATAAAAATCTTAACAATATTAACAGTTTGTCTTGAATATTTTATTTTTACTGCGTAATTTATTCGTGAAAAGTATTTATTTCTCCAAAATGGAAGTAAATCCGCGCGACCCTGCCTGCTCCACCATCCTGTAATCCCCCGCGGACTCTGCCGGCAGTCCGCGTCGCGATCTCATCGAGGGTGGACTGCGCGTCTGTTTCGGAGCGACGTCCTTGACAAAAACACTTCGCTTTTGAAGACTAAGCTCACTTGTGCATACTTTTTATAATATCAGTAACTTAGTTAAGATATTTTCTACGCATTAGTGGGCGAAAAGTAAATGTAAATATTTTTTCACGAAAAAATATTTTTTTTATCTCGTCAAAGTAAAAGGAACCAACGATTGTTTGTTTCATGTAATAGAAATGCCTAAATACAAGAAAAAATACTAAGTCTGTTAAAGCAGGACGGCGATTACAAGAGTACTGATGTTATGACTTTTGGTTCAGTGATCAGGAGCGCTATCCTGACTACTGATCCACGGGTTGCGGGTTCGATTCCCGCCCAGAGCAAACATTTCTTTAACGATAGATTTGTTTGCTCTGTGTCTGGATGTATAATATTTATATATGTTTTTATTCCAAAAACGTATCTATTTACATATGTATATTATTCGTCTCTGGTTCCCATATTACAGAGAATCCTAGTATGAAGCCAGATGACCGCAGGATGATTGTATGTTAATTGTCCTGGATATTTATTTATTATCTTATAATTTTTGGATATTTGCACAGAACCCCTGAGGGTACCCTCTGACCGAAATCTAAATAAATAAAATAATATACAGGTTGTCCTAAAACTAATGCGACAAATTTTGGCTGGTGATAGCTTTGAGCAAGACCTAACAAAATAACGTAACATATCGTCGTATTTTACGAATAAGGGCATAATTGCAAAACGACAACTTTTCAGGAAGTGGTTTTAACTAGAGATGGGACGGATATCCGGTTACTATTCGGTATCCGGCCTATCCGGCCAGTATTTAATAGTAGGCCGGATACCGGATAATAGCTCAATAATCCGGCCCCCGCCGGATAGTTACAATTTCGTAAATGAACATCAAAAAACACAAAACCAATTTTTAGTCTAGTCCAATGGAACTCTTTAATGAGGTAGGAGAAAAAGAGTAGTAGAGTAGGAAAAAAAGCGTCGGTGGCGCAGCGGCTAGTGACTCCGTCCTCCTAACCAGAGGTTGTGGGTTCAAATCTTGGCCACTGCATCAATGAGTTTTTCGAAACTTACGTGCATTTTCATACAGACTGCTTTAACGGTGAAGGAAAACATCGTGAGGAAACCTGCACATTTGATTTCTAGATTTGTATGATAGTCACGTTGCACACGCCCGTAGGTGTAAATCTAAATGCCCTACACGTAACCGCGGGTGATGCTAAGTGCAACACTAGGCAACCGCCGTCTATATCTTGTGGGAAGAACGGTTGAATGTGCCACACGATAAGAAGAATAATGAGGTAGTAATTATGCTTTTTGAGCGCCGACGTTTCTGCCTTCTTCCCAGTGCACAGTGTTTTTTTTGCCTCAAAAAAGTGACATCTTCGTTTTTTTCATTCATTCAATTTGGCTTTTTATAACAAATGCAAGAGTAAAACTCCCAGGAGTCCATTTTGTATAGTTTATTTTTAAAAAAATCACAAAGTTTTGTTGACCTTCATGTTAAAAATACGGAAATTAATTCATAGAAAAAAAAATATTTACAATTAAGTATTCATTGTTTTGCGGGTATATAAAGATAGTCTAGGCGCATATTATTCCCTTTTTACTTAATAAAAAATGTTTGTAATTTCTTCAAAAAAAAATTTTTTCTGAATTTTTAGGTTTATTTTTTTCTATTTTTTCGAGGCCGAAGTAGAGGTTCTGCCTAGGACAGATATATTCCTAATACTAATATGTATCACCCATAAAATCACTACATTCTTGATTTTGATTTTGATTTTGATTTTGATATCGTATTATTTTTTGAAAGCTAAATCGAATGCTTGTTTCTTCCATTAATTGTGAAAACGAAGTTAACTTCTGTCTCTTAACCTCTGAAATCCCGTAGTTCCGAACTGTCGAACACCGTTGAAATCCGGGGGTGTTCGCGGTTCGAAATTGCTCTGACCCGATATGGCGTCCGTGTGAGTTAGATGTACGAATTGTGCCTACTTGTATCCTTATACAGAGTGATCAGCATTGTAGATCGGATTTTTCAACTATTTTTGCTGAATTCTATGAAATAATCCGACCCAGATTTTTAGGGTTCCGTAGCAAAATGGCAAAAAACGAAACCCTTATGGATTCGTCATGTCTGTCTTTCCGTCTGTCTGTCTGTCTGTCTGTCTGTCTGTCTGTCTGTCCGTCCGTATGTCACAGCCACTTTTTTCCGAAACTATAAGAACTATACTGTTGAAACTTGGTGAGTAGATGTATTCTGTGAAACGCATTGAGATTTTTACACAAAAATAGAAAAAAAAAAAAATTTGGGGGTTCCCCATACTTAGAACTGAAACTCAAAAAAATTTTTTTCATCAAACCCATACGTGTGGGTAGGATATGGATAGGTCTTCAAAAATGATATTGAGGTTTCTAATATCATTTTTTTTAGAATAAATTTAATTTAATTTTTTTTCTGAATAGTTTGCGCGAGAGACACTTCCAAAGTGGTAAAATGTGTGTCCCCCCCCTGTAACTTCTAAAATAAGAGAATGATAAAACTAAAAAAAATTATGATGTACATTACCATGCAAACTTCCACCGAAAATTGGTTTGAACGAGATCAAGTAAGAATTTTTTTTTAATACGTCATAAATCGTAAACCGCAATTTACCTACAACGAACTACAAGAACTTTTATGTTATGTTTCTTGCTGCTACGGAACCCTTCATGGGCGAGTCCGACTCGCACTTGGCCGCTTTTTTTCAGTTTCCCATATAAATTCTTGATTCACAATTTTGATATAACAAAACAAGGTGGATTATTTCTACTCATGAAATTGCACTCTATATGTTTTAATACTTTGGCGAAATCACAAAAATATTCCGGCGTTTCATACCTATTTAATCAGTTAAATGTCATGTCTGTAAGACCAATTTTCTTTTTCGCTATTTGGGCGAAGTTGATGCGCAAAAGACGTTTAGTTCCTTAGTTTACTACATCCAAGTACGTTTTGAATTAAAGTCTTTAAAATAAACTTGATTGTGTATAAAGGAAGAAAAAAAGAAATGACCTTATTGTGTCAACCCTAAATCCAAAATTTTGACCTTAGTACATAAAAATATATTTTACCAAACTTCCGCCGAAGTAGAATGTGTTAATTTTGTAGATACTAATAAGTATGAGGAATATATCTGTCCTAGACAGAACCTCTACTTCGGCCTAGAAAAAATATAAAAAAATACATTTGAAAATTCAGAAAATATTTTTTTTTGAGAAATTTTCCAACATTTTTGATAAAATTAAAAGGGGATAATATGCGCCTAGACTATCTTTATATACCCGCAAAACAAATAATACTTAATTGCGAATAGTTTTTTTTCTATGAATTAATTTCCATATTTTTAACATGAAGGTCAACAAAACTTTGTGATTTTTTTAAAAATAAACTATACAAAATGGACTCCTGAGAGTTTTACTCTTGCATTTGTTATAAAAAGCCAAATTCAATGAATGAAAAAAACGAAGATGTCACTTTTTTGAGGCAAAAAAAACACTGTGCAGTGATACCTCGAGAAATCACCTCACATAAATTACACTTAGAAAATTGTTCCTCTTCGACGAAATCTCATCTCATCTCACCAATATTATAAATGCGAAATTATGGATGTTTGTTTGTGTTTTTGTTTGTTTGTTTATTTTAGTTTATTTTGTATTTTAGTTTATTTATTTGTTTGTTCCGCTTTTACACCACAACTACTGAATGGATGTAGATGAAATTTGGCAGGCAGATAGATAAAGCACTCAGCTAACACATATGATACTTTTTGTGCCGGAAACTTAAGGGTTCCTGGAGGAATGCTTAAAAACTCAAAAATTACCCTTCGTCACTAGATGGCGCCACCTTAACATTTTTTTCTCTCTGGATCCAATTTTAAAGTCCACGCAGGCGAGTCGCGGACGGAAGCTGATACGTCCATAAAGGCGACTTTTTCTGTACACTTGCCATTTTTACAAACACAAATTAAATTAGGACCACTATCACGATTAAATTTTTATCAGTAACTTAAAAAAGGAATCGCTATAAGCTATAAGATCGCCTTCATTTTACCACTGTAACTTTAATATTGTGCCTTTTGTTGTTATATATTGTTTGTGTGTGTACAATAAAGAGTATATCAATCAAAAACGTTGTGATTGTTTGATTGAATACATAAACAAAACAAGCGAGTAAAGTAACTGTCCACGTTCGCTAGGTGTCAGCCCGAAGAAAGCCCGAATCAATGCAAAGCGTGGGCGCCACGCAGCCTCCCGCAGCTGCTGCGCATAGTCATGTCATAGCAATTAAGGCTGCCATCCGTTTGCAGACATTTTTAGACGGCAGGATAATTTAGCCGAATATTCGGTATCCGGTTATCCGGCCAAAACACTATACGTCCCATCCCTGGTTTTAACATTATATTTTCAACAGGAACTGATATTTTTGAAGTGTTAACATTCAAAACATAGATTAACTACTCTTGGGTTGTTATTAGCGATTTTATCTCAATAGGTATATAACGTTATGTACGCAATTTAACTCTTTCAGGATCTTGATCAACAATTAGGATATTACTGAGAACTTCGCGAATACAGCCGATACGAGTATAAAAACTATAGTGGTATCAAAGTGATGTATCAAACAATGAAGTAGGATAATCGAGTCATAGATACTTGTAGTCGACTGAGCAGGGAATGTTCGCTCTCTAGTTTGTAGTAGATCTATTAACTGCAGGTCAATGTTCACAATAACCATCATTGCTGATTAACATAGAGCAATTGACCCCTTAATCCCTTCTAGACCTGGGAGTAGTTTTGCGTTTGATTATGTGTTTAGAAGTACCTGGATATTCAGGAAAGGAAATATACCAAATGCTACTAATACATTACCTATCAAACTGATGAAGTTGGATGATTGAGTCACAGAGGTCAACTTGGCAAGGAATGTTATGACTCCCAGTATCAGTACGGATTTGTGGTAGGTCTGTCAACGGTAAGTCAATGTTCACAATCACCATGATTGCTGAAGAACATAGAGCAAAATATTTAGTTTTGGCGATCCACTGCGAAGCAGAAAATTTAAACGCTTGATGTAAATGATAGCACTCGAATTAGTGATTCGATCATATAGAATAATCTCTAAACATTTTTGGGAAATCATAAGATTACTAGATGTCATTTTGAATGGGACAGCCTAATATTTATTGTCATAGCGGCAAAAGAAATACACACTCTGTAAAATTTCATTTCTCTACTTATTACGGTTCATGAGATACAGCCCGCTGACAGATATACAGACGAACGGACGGACGGAAAGTGGAGGCTTAATAATAGGGTCCCGTTGGCTTTTGAACTTTGAACCCTAAAAAAGATAAATTTTGCCGCCACTTTTCTATCTTTCTTCCAAAACAACATCTCTACTTCGGCCAGGCAGTCTGTAAATCAGCAGCTTGGGTGTATTAAAAATCTAATAGTACAGTTGTCTCCGATTAGGGTAGGTACTTTTGTCCCACAGTGTCGCCGCTGCTCTTTCACTCTTGCGATTTAAATGAAATGCTCACAGAGTTTGAATCGCTACAGAGTTTAAACACTACACAGAGTTTAAAATAATATTAAAAAATTAAAGGGGCTCCTCATACAAGAGACGTGTTTTTTAGAGTTTCTTGTACGATAGTACGGAACCCTTCATGTGCGAGTGCGACTCGTACTTGGCCAGTTTTATTTTTATTTTAGGTAGTTAGTCACGGTGACCTTCTAGAACAAACATAATATGATCGCCTTTCTATTTTTAATCAATCTAATTAATTTTATTTGAAAACCTCGAATATAATAAGTCAGCACCTTGAGGTCAAAAATAGCAATTAACTCATTGTTTGTAAGGAAAATATCCAAGTATTATACATTTCTAAAATGGGCATGAAACAAGGATTTTTATAGCATACTATGCTCTATCTTATAATGTGAGACAAAAATTATTCAGTATTTTTTTTTACGTCGCAGATGTATAAAGTTTCGTTATCGAATATTTTAAAGCTTTTTTTAATTGATGATGTATTTCTGATGGCATCTTTAATATTTTTGTAGAATAAAGTAGTGAATCCGAGTGGAGACACTAATCAACGATATTTGAGTCCAAAAAACAAATTAATTAAAAAACATAGTAGTGTTTTTTTTATTTATTAATCTGGTATACCTCGAAAACTATAAACTTTTGCAGAACATATGTTTCGTTATTTTGATAGGTCTTGATCAAAGCTATCACCAGCCAAAAGGAGATCATTAATTTTGAGCCTTTTATGAAAGTGCCGGCCAACAAAAAAGAAGTACGAATTGTTAGAACTATTTGGAGCAATAATTAATGTTAATATGACACAAAAGTTGAAAAATGTAAATTGTACCAGATGATAAACTCTAGTTATATCTGAGCTTTCAGGAATCAATAAATGTATGAAAATGACGATTCATCCATCTTATATAACATTGTTCAGAAAAACCCTACAACTTTTGTGTCATTTTAACTATTGCTCCAAATAGCAAGTTCTAATAATACATTTTTTTTTTGGTTGACCGGCACTTAAAAAAAAGGCCAAAAAATGTATGGAGCCTGAATGATCTCCTTCGTCGCATTAGTTTTGGGACATAGTTAGTTAGACACAGTTAGAAGAATATTTTTTATATCACACCTAGTCCTAAAATCTAAAAACATAAACTTGACGGACTCGTTGGCTCAGTGGTTTGTGCCCCTGACAACATCCGAGAGTCGTGGGTTCAATCCCCACCCGGTGCAGGTCAAATATTTCTATGATGAGTAGATTTATTATTTTTCTCTCTGTTGTCGCGGGCAACAGCTAGTAATAAAATAGTGTACCCCATGTCACTCCCACAACTGAGAAAAATCTAATAACATCAAATACTGCAATCCGACAAAAGAAGTTGAATCCGATTTGGCTGTAGGCACGCTCTACATACTTACATACTTCGTATTGGTTCCTGACGCCTACTGGTCATAAAAAATAAAACTCAACACTTTGCACGTAACGATGACGTCAGTTGCAGTGATGTGCAAACAAAAATAGGCAGTTGTGTAGGATAACTAATAAATAACACTTGTCCCTTCTGCAGTTTTTATAGTATTTCAACTGTACCGACCGTTGCCGCTAGATGGCACTGACGTCTGCAAAACTCTCAGCGATCTCCGTTTCAGCAAGGTTATTCAGACTACTTAAAGCCTTAAGGCAGGGCCATCTATTAACAAAGTAACAATTTCAGTTTTTAGCCATTTCTCCGGGAACCCTCGAGTTTTCCGGGACAAAACGTATCTTATGTGTTAGCCGAGTGCTTTGTCTATATACCTACCTATCAAATTTCATCCAAATCCGTTTAGTATATTGGATGGGTGTGTTGATCCAATATAGATCATATGCGATCGGTGGAGAGGTGAAATAAAAGAGATTTCTTCGTTCGAATTGTACCGTGGTACAGTATCCAAGATTTTTGAACTTTTTGAACGTTTATTGGTTTTGTCTGCCTGACTAATATATAATATTTGAGTATCACAATTGGTGAAGAATTAAACTACGAGAACACAAAATCACATATTTACAGGTAGTTGAATAATTAAAAATATGTAGGTGTCCCTACAAGTAGCTTCGGCGTGAAAGTGGAACAAACAAACAAACAAACATCCATACTTTCGCATTTATTATATTATAAGTGAGATGAGGTGAGATAGTGAGATTAGTGAGACAGTGAAATAAGAAATAAACTGAACCTAAGAAACCTCCCCTCTTGCCCGTTATCCACCCGATTGGTACACCTGGGTTATATATTTAATTCGAGAAAATAATTTTGACCTGGCTTAACTGAACAACTAACCTGTCCAAAAGTTTTTCGCGAATTAACTATCTATTAGATTTTCGGGAAACTTGTTTAGTTTGATAAGTAAAAGCCCTAGTTTAAATAGTATTAGCATCTTTAAACACCCTGTATTTTAATACTACTTAATCGAAAATAGACAAAAAACGTTAATAGAGAGAACTATCAGTCACGGAACTATACAGGGGAAGTAATAAATTAAAATTAAATAATTGTGTGTAATGTAAATTAAATAATTTCATCTCCCAAGGAACCGTGATACTAAGAAAAGTATACGTATGTATAATAAGTATATGTATAATAATTTATACAGGATGTTTAAAAAGTGCGTTTAAAATTTTAAGGGATTACTCAGAATCATATACATATAGAATACAGGAAAAAAATATTGAAAAAATCCGATCTACAATTATTATTTTCAGTTTGAATGGTGAATAAAGAAATTGTATGGGACAATTCCTTTATTCACCATTCAGATTAAGTATGGGAAACTGAAAAAAAAAATAAGTTGATGGGATTTTTGAATATTTTTCCAGTATTCTGTACTTGATTCTGAGAAATTTCAAACGCACTTTTTTTAGGACCCTGTATTTCAGACACACAACGTGCGCAGGCACAGAGTTTTATCCATATATAAAACAACCGGACAAGAGTTTTATCCATATATAAAACAACCGGAAAAGAGTTTTATCCATATATAAAACAACCGGAAAAGAGTTTTATGCATATATAAAACAACTGGACAAGAGTTTTATCCATATATAAAACAACCGGACAAGAGTTTTATCCATATATAAAACAACCGGACAAGAGTGAGGTGACTCGCGCTCCGAAGGATTGCAGACGTAATGTACCTATTTGATATTAATTTCAACTTGATACCACCAGGTGTTGTCAAAAAGGGTCTTGATAGACAGACAGACAGACGGACGGACAACGAAGTGATCCTATAGGAGTTCATTTTTCCTTTTGAGGTACGGAACCCTAAAAACAAAGTTTTATGGTTCAATTATTACACACAGTGTGGCCATATCTTGACCTCTAAAAGCGAACACATCTATACAATACAATACAGGTGTAAAAATACTCCGAGAAATTAACAAAATAATCTAGTCATGAAACCGAACAACTTTACCTATACTGAACCTATACTGAATTTGGAAAAAAGTTTGATCGTTCAATTCGTACGGAGAGTTCAATTTGTTCCTTTTCAATTTCATTAGTAAAACCCACCGTTCAAATTTTTGGAAGTGCTTTTTACACCCTGTATATTAAATTATTTAGTTGTTAAGGTACCCATGAAACATGACAAAACATCTTGTCGGCTACGCTACAGTTTTTGAGACCAACCATAAAATTTGACTAGGGTCATGTCAATACTAATTTCACGCTGTTGATCATATCGCTATAAGCTATTAATGTGGTTAGCTTTTTGCGGTCCAGTTAAGGCGCAGTCTTACTATACTGCCCTCATAACGAGTATATGAGTTCCAAGTGGTAGGAGCTTGGTATTAGCTATGGGTTCCTTAGGGAAAGTTGTTTGCTATCATGAGCACATGCACACCCTTAGGTATCAAGAACTAATTTAAAGTCATCCCATATATTTTTGGAATTTCTGTTTTCGTTTATTCAATTCTGTGCGAAAAATTACAAAATATGTGACGTCACACCAGGAAGAGGGTGGTCCCACAAATGTGACCATCTGTGACAAGGATGGGGGGGGGTCCAAAAATCATGATATTCGTGTGGCGTAATTTATGGAATACTTTGCGCAGTATTTATCAGCACGATTCTTCTCTCACCATTTTTATATAGAGAGATTATACAATAATTTACAGAGTAGAAAATTACATAGGATTTAGGATTAGGATTTTATCCCGGAAAAATTCTTGGTTCTTGAGGGATGGGAAAAACGTTTTGACACTATTTTATGCTGCAACTGTTACTAAAGCCGATGTTACTGTGATTTGACATTAAGCTAAAGTAAGGCTGAGAAGCCGCATAGTAGTTTAAGGGGGATCTGAAAAAAAAAACAGTGCTCCATCAAGCACATTCATACCTTTTATACGCCTCCGTTTTCTAGTGGCAAGTCCGATAGCTTCACATAAGGAGGTTGCGGGTTCGATTCCCAGCGGGGTCCAATCCAAATTTGCAGAACTTGGTTTGGTTAGTGGTTAAGTGTTTTCTGAGCGCGCCTGGCTAGCTTCCATCATATTATCTAAGTCTTGCCTCCAAACATCAATGTTTATAGCATTGATGTGTTCCAGTATTGAGATAAGAAACGCAGTTCACCATTGCGTTGAAGAATCTTGGTAAGCCCGCTTCCATCTTCGGCATCATCGTCACTTACCACCAGGTGAGATAATGCCAAGGACTTACTAATAGTTGTAGATAAAAAAAGTCATAAAAACCACGCGGTACCACGGTAATCGTGTCATGTACAAAAGCTAGTATTGTCATATGACAACATATGACATCATCATCTTCCTGCCCTGTTCCCAATTATTTGGGGTCGGCGCAACATGTCTTCTTCTTCCATTCCTCTCTTCTTGCCGTCATCTCAGTGCTCACTCCTTTCATACTCATATCATTCTTCACACAATCCAGCCATCTCTTCCTTGGCCTTCCTCTTCCCACTAATCCATCCACTTTCATATTCAATACTCTCCTAGCCACATGACTTCCATCCCTCCTCATAACATGCCCATACCATGACAAACGATTACTTTGCAACTTTTCTGTCACTGGCGCTACTTTCAGACTTCCTCTTATATACTCATTCCTTATTTTGTCCATTCTTGTCACTCCACACATCCATCTTAGCATTCTCATCTCAGCTGCATGCAGTCGCCTTTCATCAGTCTTCTTACTTGCCCAACATTCAGATCCATACGTTATGACCGGTCTTATGACGGATTTATAGATTTTCCCCTTCACCTTAAGGGGTATTTGGGGATCACATGTTATTCCGGTGACCTGTCGCCATTTCAGCCAACCTGCGTTAATTCTATGCCGTACGTCACGGTCGATATCGCCATCACTCTGTAAGAGAGATCCGAGGTACCGGAAGTCTGAGCAGACTGGTAGAGGTACTCCATCTAGGGCTATGGCCGCAAAACTGGAAAGACCACCGAAATCGCAAAACATATACTCAGTTTTAGATCTGCTGATTTTTAAGCCAACACTCTCCAGTTTTTGCTGCCATTCCATCAGTCTGCTCTGGACCTCAAAACCATCCTCACCAACAAGAACAATGTCATCGGCAAACAGCATGCACCAGGGTGCGTCTTCCTGTAGGTTCGACGTCAAAGTGTCCATTATCAACAGGAAGAGGTAGGGGCTTAAAGCCGACCCTTGGTGCAAGCCCACAGCCACATCGAACTTGTCGGTAGAGCCAGCAGCTGACCGGACATGTGTACTGCATCTGCTGTACATGGCTTTAATCAGCTGCACGTACTTTCCAGGCACACCTTTCTTCTTTAGAGCCCACCACAAAACCTGTCGGGGTACACGATCGTATGCCTTTTCCAGGTCAACGAACACCATGTGCAGGTTCTTATGAGCACGCTTGTATTTTTCGCATAATTGGCGGATTGTAAATATGGCATCCGTTGTTCCGCGACCAGGCATAAACCCGAATTGGTTTTGGGTGATCTCACTTTCCTCTCTCAATCGTCTTTCTATCACTTTCTCCCACACTTTCATACTATGTGACGTGAGCTTTATTCCTCGATAATTGTTGCATTCCTGTACATCGCCTTTGTTTTTATAGATGGGCACCAGTGAACTGTTACACCATTCGTCAGGGATCGTCTCCTCATGCAACAACTTGTTGAAGAACAAAGCCAGCCACTTGTATCCATCCTCACTCAACAATTTCCATACTTCAACTGGTATTTCATCGGGTCCTACTGATTTTCCATTCTTCATACTACTTACTGCTCTTCTCACTTCTTCCACACTTACTTGCCTTACCAGTCCCGTATTGACAGACAGATTCTCTAACACTCCATCCCACACATTTTCTTCGTTCATCAGCTTCTCAAAGTATACTTTCCATCTTTCTTTAATATCCTCATCCTTTGACAGTACCTGACCTGTCTCGTCCTTCACACATTTCACTTTCATAACATCCCTCGCATTCCTTTCTCTCGCCCTTGCCAATCTGTACAAATCCTTTTGACCGGCTGGAGTATCCAGTTTTTTGTACAGATCATTCTGGAAAGCTGCTTTCGCAATTGCTACGGCTTTCTTGGCTTTCTGTTTGCAGTTCTTGTATACCTCCTTTTTTGCTTCTTTCATACCATCATTCTCATTCTCAATACTCTGCCAATCTTTAAATGACTTTTTCTTATCTTTTAAAGCTTGTTGAACCTCTTCACTCCACCACCATGTGTCTCTATCTTTCCTTTCCCTTTAGACTCTCCAAGTATAGCTTTTGCCACTCTTCTAACATGACCTGCCATTTCAATCCAACACTCATTCACCGATTGTTCCTCCATCCTATCATCCATTTCTATCATTTTATCAATCACACGTTCCTTTAGTTCCGTCGCACAATCTTTCTTCTCTAACATACGCCATCTGATTCGGGGAGGGTGCTTATCCTTCTTCTTGACGGACTGGATCTTAACAGTAACATCCATGACCAGCAGCCTGTGTTGCGTGACTAGGTCCTCGCCTGGCAACACTTTGCAATTTTTGACGCAGTTGATTTTACTTCTTCTCCAGAGGAAATAATCAATCTGCGTCATGTGTTGACCACTTTTGTAACTGATCAGATGTTGGTCTCTTTTTTCGAAGTAGGTAACATATGACATATTGTATGTTAATCGTAATATACATATAATATATACATATAACTTCCCCTTAACACTCGCTACTGTTTGCTCTTAAAACGTCAACTCGATAGTAGATATTATAAATGCAAAAGGATGGATTTTTCTTCCGCTTTCACGCCGTAACTCTTAACGAATTTGGGTTAAAAATAGGTAGATTAAACATTGGGTTAACATTAAGGTTTATACATAATTTGTATCCCGGAAAATTCATGGTTCTTGTAGGATAGCATTCATGCTTCGATACCCACGTGGGTGGAATCGTGGGCGAGGACGCAGTGGGACCTAGTATTTTCTTTATGTCGTTTTGCGCATCTAGTGTGTATGTGACTCCTGCCACCTAAACTGGGGGTTTTTCTATCAAATGAAATGAAATATGAAATGAAATATATTTATTGCAAAAACTCATATTTACAGTTATGAAATTTAACCAAGTGACCCCACACTAGGCATGGCCCGTATCGTGGTGGTCACACCAAAATTACATTAAAACCAACCAGTTATGAGTAACTATGAACTTTGCGCGTATATTTTCTAGTTAACTTATTTTAGAGGTTTTACAAAGGACTTATCATTTTAGCTATCTTCAAACAAATATCTAAACAAACATAAGTCATTCGAATTCTAAAAACAAAGAATAATTTAAATCGTTTTTATTTTTTATTGAAAAGATAACTCTTCGAGGAGGTCGCAATGCATAGACATAGACGTATAAGGGCATAATGCCCGATAGTTGCTGTACCATATCTACAGTAACTATCGGGCATTATGCGTGCAAAGTTGTACAAATCTACAGTAATCTACAACTGCCTCTGAGTTCGATTCCTGGCGTAGTTCAATTTCGTAGGACTAGGTTTGGTTGGTGACAGGGCATTTTCTGAGCCCACCTGGCTACCACCATCTTATCTAAATCTTGCCGCCAAACATCAATGTCAATAGCATTGATGTGTTCCGGCATGGAGATAAAATAGCCAGTTCCCCACTGCGTTGGGAATCCTTCGGCATCATCATCACTTACCATCAGGTGAGATAATGGCAAGCGCTTACTAATTTAATCAATCAATCAATCTCCTGGCTTGTTCAGTTCAGTTTGGGGTCAGCCCTCCTGACACTCTTTCGCCACTCTTGGTGATTCTGGCGTTAAGCCTAGCGTCACCATGTCATTGGAGACGGTTCGCATCCAGGTGGTCGGTAGGCATCCTCTGCCTCTTTTGCCTTCCATATGATCTTCATCCCGACGCATCACGTGACCATATCAACGCAAACGGCTCTCTTGCATTCTGTGCTGTATTCCAGCGACTTTGAAAGTCCCTCGGATGTATTCATTTCTAACTTTATCGAGTGTAGTACTTACTAATTAAATTGGATAAAAAAAATGCTTCACAGAAGTAGGACAAAAAGCAACTATATTACCCGGTAGGAACAAATGTTGACCTCGTCAAATATTTCATGTCGACGCAAGCGGAACCAAAAATAATGCGATTCTGCGGAAGCGAAAGGCAAGCGTAGCCGGGGGCGATAAACTAGTCTCGGAATCAAATCGTGACTGAAGTGGTCAGGATATTCAAGATATAGGGTGTAACAAATTGAACTATTCGGACTTGGCCAACGATTGTGGAAAATGGTTTAACATCAAACTGAATATTTTTTGATCTTTGACTTAGATGAAGCATTTTATGTCTAGCATTTTCTCTTTGATTATTTTTATGTAATATATAGGGTGTAACAAAATTGGCGTAGGACCCGTTAACTGGGGATTCTACTCATCGTACTGAATAACTTTCGTTCTACGACTTTGCCCAAATCACAAAAAAAAATTTGGACTTTTCATACAAATTGAGTTAACGGGTCCTACACCAATTTTGTTACATTCTATATATATAATGTTTCCATGCCGTTACTGTGGCAAATTATGTCTTTGCGCTCTATGTTGGGGTTTTTTACATCTTTTTACCATGATTTTTGCAAATGAACTGCAAAAAAAAGAGGACTATCCATATAAAGTTGAACTGATTCCATGGTAACCTAGTAGAAATCTTATTTTTTTATTGCCTTAGTTATTAGGTCAACAAGCGGAAGTTTTGATTCATACTGTATAAGATTTATGACACTACTGAGGGCCGACTGGTATTTAGTGTAGGTGGTCGCGAGTTCGATTCTTTTACGAGCCAATTATTAGCTCAAAGTGATCACAGTTTGTGCGCACAAGCATAGTAAGTGGGACCTTTTCAAAGTTGCAGGCTGCAGATTGTTAACAACCCATATCGTCCCCACTGCAGGGGCACGAGTCTCTTCTCAAACCTTGGAGAGGTTAGGCCAAACTCTACACACGGGGGCCAAGTCCGGATTGACGGAAGCTTTGGAGCTAGTGGCCAACTCTGTGTCAGAAGTTTTCAAGCTGCCTATAAGGCCTACGACATGGCTTAACAATTGATAGCAGCCGGCTCTAACGGCTTAACTCGCCTTGAGCACAGAAACAGTCGAGATTAATGCTTATAACAGCCAAACCAATCCAGGTTATGACCGTATCTGTAGTCTATTAACTGCGTGATTGATGTGACCGCACAACGACTGCTTTGTTCGAAATGACCGCGGGCCGCTGATAAGGGGCCGTCTATTAGACCCCCCTTTTTAGACCCCCCTCCCCCCTGGTGATACGTGGTGAGGTTTTAGACTACCCCCCCACCCCCTACCCAAAATCACGTGTATTTTTTTGGAACAAAATATTATCTTTAAATACAGGTATAATGTTATTTAATTCTGGAAAATTAAGCACCGTGATAAAAAATTCCAGACAGACATTAAGGTTGCAGATTGTTTCTGAGTTTTCTGACTGCCTGAAGCCGTTTTGAACCTTGGGAAGAGTTAAAATAACATAACAACAACAGTCCGATGTTTGGAAATTACTTTAGAAATCGCGCGTTCAACGAAAAAATAAATACACGTGATATCTCAGTACACCCCCCCTCTCCCTGTGATATTTCGTGTTTTTTTTTTTCTGAACCCCTTCCCTCCCCCCCCTTTTAGGCCTCACGTGATTAATGGACGACACCCCTAATAGTGTAAATGTAAGAAATGCGTACCTTTTTTGTGAATATAAATGATTAATAAAATTAATTAATGATTAATTTGATTATTAGTAGATAAATCATTTATTGGTGGTACGAGTACATACTCGCTGTAACCCTGCTAAATGCAAGAACTTTAAATAACCTATTTATTGTGTAAGCCAAAAAATTGTGCAACACAAACACAACAAATTTTAGGCTATGAATCAGGTATTATGTGTCTTTTTGACCGACTTCAAAAAAAGGAAGAGGTTCTCAATTCGTCGGAGTCTTTTTTTTTATGTGTGTTCACCGATTACTCGAAGACGCCTGAACCGATTTGGAAAATTCTTTTTTTGTTTAAAAGAGTATACTTCACAGGTGGTCCCATATAAATTTTATCGATGTCGATTTAGCGGTTTTTGAGAAAATCAACAAAAACAGAGCAAAATTGGAGCTGTTACGATTGAAGTCGGTTGTTTTTAACGTATTCAGCGTGGTCAGTTATAAAACTTTATCTTAGTTCATGGTAATTGCAATATTTTTTTAGAGAGATAACATCTTTATTACGCTTCAGTTGTACACTGACAAACACAAAAGCACAAATATAACATTAGCATAGTCATACCATTTAGACTGACTCGGTGGCTAAGTGGTTAGCGATCCTGACCTCTGATCCGAGAGTCGTGGGTTCGATCCCCACACAGGGCAAACTTTTCTGTGATGAGCAGAATTGTTTGCTCTGAGTCTGGGTGTATAATATCTATATATGTATGTATTTAAATGTATATGTGTATGTATATCAGTCTCTGGTTCCCAAGATACAGGGAATCCTAGTTTGGAGCCAGATGACCGTGTGTGATTGATTTGTCCCGGATATTTATTATTATTATTTTAAACATTTTCAGAATATTTCACGAACCGAACGAAAGCTATAGTGGGCTGAGCACTTTTTTAAGTACCTAGTGTATTATAATACTTGAACTTGAATGACCTCCCTTTTTCAATGTCGGTTCATTATTGTTATTACACGTCCGTAAATTATCCATGGATTGACTACGTGACCAACGTACCAGCCTTAAACATGGCTATAATATGGTCAATAACCAGCAAACATATTAATGACATGACCTACTTTTGATAGCAATTGGTTAAGCCTTGAAAAGGGCATGTTTGCTTTAAGATG
Source organism: Coleophora deauratella (assembly GCA_958295455.1). Taxonomy (NCBI): domain Eukaryota; kingdom Metazoa; phylum Arthropoda; class Insecta; order Lepidoptera; family Coleophoridae; genus Coleophora; species Coleophora deauratella. Next base: position 2,635,131 of record OY282414.1, on the reverse strand, counting down.
GTCATATGAAATTTTTTATTATTAAATCAGAGCTCACTCAGATATTGTGATGTGACACAATACAGGTGAAATGGAAATATCGGGTCAAATTTTAACTGCACTTTCTATTCGTGAATCTGAACAACTTTCTCTTGGGAACCAGTTCAATCGGAGCAAAAAAAAATTTGGCTTCTTCATACAAATCAAATCAATGAGCTGAGTAGCCAACTTTGAAGGGAAATTCCATTTTTTTTACTCCCATTGAATTGGCTCCTTAGAGAAAGTTGTTCAGTGTCATAAAGACGGCACAGTTATTTGGTCCGCGATTTCAATTTCACCCTGTATTTTTGTTAACAACCCATATCGTCTCCGCTGCAGGGGCACGGTTCTCTTCCCATATATTGGGAAGGTTAGGCCATACTCCACACGCGGGGCCAAGTCCGGATTGGTGGAGGTTGTGGGGCTAGTGGCCAACCCCAGTGTCAAAAGTGTACAAGCTGCCTATAAGGCCTCTAACATGGTTTAACGACTGCCACGTAGTGATAGCAGCAGGGGGCGTCAAAAACTTAACGTGCCTTGTGAAGCACGGTAACGCCACTAACAGTACCCCCCCCCCTCCCCCCAATTCCCCCCATTCCATTTCAAAGGCCGGCAACGCACTTGTGACTGCTCTGGTGTTACGGGCGTCTATGGGCGGCGGGAATCGCTTACCATCAGGTGATCCGTCTGCTCGTTTGCCACCTATCACATAAACAAAAACATCAGTCCACAGCCAGAAAAACATGAAAACCTTCACCTGTTTAAAAAAATAAAAGAACAATTAAAAATATAAAAGAACAGTAATTTACGAGCTAAATGTTCAGACACGCTTTGTATAATTTTCTCTGTCGTGACTAAGATCACTAAATCACAACTTACTTATTACAAATGATTAAGTTATAAGTTCTATTTGTTAGGACTACAAGGCGGTATGCGTACCGATGATTCCTAAGTTATTAACGATATTTATTACACAAAAAACATGAATAAACCATAACACACATAAATAATCTCATCTCACTAATATTATAAATGCGAAAGTATGGATGTTTGTTTGTTTGTTCCGCTTTCATGCCGAAACTACTGAACGGATTTGGATGAAATTTTTATCCCGGAAAACTTAAGGGTTCCCGTAGGAATGCTTAAGACAATTAAATACTGATTAGTCAAAATTACCGCCCCGAATCGTACCCGGAACAAAAGTGCCTATCACAGAAGCAGCGTTACCACGCTAAATTGCGATGGAAATTCGCTGAGTCAGGTACGACCCGGAACGGGGATCATGGCCCCTTTGTCTTAAGCGAGAGGCTAAGTCAATCACAAAAGTCCTGGCTTCAGATCCCCAAGTGCCTGATGAAGTTATTACCGCTGCCATTATAAATAAATAATAATTCGTCTGCGTGGACTTTAGAATTGGATCTAGAGAAAGAAAATGTTGAGGTGGCGCCATCTAGTGACGAAGTGGAAATTTTAAGATTTTAATCATTCCTCCGGGAACCCTTAAGTTTTCCGGGATAAAAAGTATCCTATGTGTTAGCCGGGTACTTGATCTATCTACCCACCAAATTTCATCCAGATCCGTTCAGTAGTTTCGGCGTGAAAGTGGAACAAACAAACAAACATCCATACTTTCGCATTTTTAATATTAGTGATTAGTGAAGTGATGAAGTGATTAGTGATGATGATGATGATGATGAGAATTAGTGAGGTGAGATGAGATATACAAGTGTCGTCGATACTGTAATGTCTGATACTGGTAATGTCTGATACTGGTAATGTCTGATACTGGTAATGTCTGTGTGTGTGGAGTGGCCTAACCTTCCCGAAGTATGGGAAGATGTTGTATAGGTATATTTTTTCCTAAGTTATTTTCTTTGAAAGGTTATTTTGATGTGTTATATGTTATTTTTGTTTGCAATCAAGAGTTTAAAACAAACAAGTATATTTTTTGTTACTAATTCTACGCTAACACTTAAATTACTTACCTGATTCATCTTTATAATAAGATACCACTTTTTGTTCCAATTAATTTGAGGTAAGTTAGTCAAGTGTAAAAAAACGCTACTTCCCTACCACCCAGACTCGGAAAAGATGTAGGTAAAAAAGAAGAACAACGACCTAAACCAGCGTTCGCAAAGACCAGTAGTGCTGAAAAATTCAAAATTCAAAAATCATTTATTTGCGATTATGAGTTTATAGATATAAGATAATCCCTTAGATAAGCACTACGTTCCTTTTTTGTAATGCGACTGGCTCAAACGGGTGGATTTTTTTTTCTTAGAGCAGGTTTCATCTCGGTAGATCTCAGCAATATATTTGATGAAAATCGGTTCAGTGGTTTTTAATTGCTATGAGTAGTATTTTTTCTTTGGATATACAGGGTGTTGTTTTGGTCGACAACGGCCTTCTAAGGGATGAAAGTACAAAATATACTTGTTCTGAATACCTATAATATTTTTTTAATAAATAGATTGTACTGAAATTTTTTTCATACAAATTTTCCCAAAATTATCAAAACGCATGTTCGAGCAGTCAGTCAATGACGGCCGGCTTATTCACGTATTTTCCTACAAAAAGGTCAAAGACACTTACATGAACGTGGCTGTCGGGAGAAGTATTCCAAGATAGCTTCTTCCTTGAACTCTTGTCTACTTTAGGCTCTACCTTCAGCATGGGATGTTTTTTTTGGAAGAACACGATTTGCGGAGTTTGTAAATAATAATGTTTTTATTGCGTAACACGTTACGGCGCGGCGGCGCGACGTCAATCCAAATCTCACACACTCCACTTGATTTACACCACACGAAATGTAAATCTACATCGCTCAGTTCACGACTATTGACTATTGAATAAAGACTTGTTCCTGATCATAGCCGTAGGCCGTATAAAAGCGTAAGTTCACGCGCAGAGGCGCTTGCTTTCGCTGAGAAAATGAGACGCAATTTCGGCGCGGAGGCACGCGGCAGACTGCTCGCCCCGCCGCGGCCGCTGCCGCTGCCGGGGCACCTCGCGCATCCCGCACACCTCACCTCGTTGCCACGCAACCGTTCATTGTTAAAATACGTTACGCAGGGAAACAAGAATACCATAAATAATTATTTTTTAAGATTTTCTTAAGAAAATTTAAGGTACCATTTTTATATTTTTTTCGGCATCAGTATCATGTATACTATCACCCCTGAAAAGCTCGTTGTCGACCAAAACAACACCCGTAGAATCAGTCGGGAAACCCAGTAACGCGACAATTATTTAAAAAAAAATTCTTCGAAAATTGTACAGTGCTAGGTACTGTAGGGATCGATGTAAACAATTTGATATTTTTTATATATTTTATTCGAATATTCACATGCACTCGGGGCGAGGTACCAACTTAAAGTCTGTCAATACATTTGTTTTCTATTCCACATTTCAAATATTCAAATCAACGTCGTATTTACTTTTTATACAAACCTATGCAGGCCTAACTCCTAACCTATATAGTCTCTACATCCCCCCCGGTACAGAGAAAAATTTTGATTGGGTAAGTTAATTTTTGGGGTTAAGTTAAGTTAATGTTAGTTAGCAAACAATCAAAATTTTCCGCTACCGACTCGTGGTCCCACCGCGTTGACCCACTGGTGGGTCCACGAGTAATTGACCGATTCACTCTTGGCTGGTTTTGGAGGATATGAAACTATGATGTAGCAATATGGTATGTTACTGTCATAGATAGAATAATGAATAATGAAATGATTAAAAACTATTTATTCCATGGAATTGAATTGTTTGTCACTGTCACCCATATAGTGAAAGTACCAGGAGAGCATGACCGAACAGAAGGTAGACAGTGCCAGATTACTTTTTGATCCCCGTCTGGTTGCCTGTGATACTTCGTGTTCAAAAGTACCAGGAGAGCATGATCGAACAGAAGGTAGACAGTGCCGGATTACTATTTGATGATCCTCGTCTGGATACTTCGTGTTTAAAAGTACCAGGACAGCATGACCGAACAGAAGGTAGACGGTGCCGGATTACAATTTGATCCCCTAAGCAATACACGTCCTACCATCTTAGTTAGTAGGTTATTAGATCATCACACCCAGAGGTATCCAAATAATTTCCATAAGTTGAATTGAACCTGCGATTTCCTGATGTGAAGCGAGCGGACTAGCCACTAGGCCACGGAGTCGATCGAGGCCGGAGTGATTTCAGCAATGTCACAGAAGAAAGCTCAGTGCTCCACTATCAGTTTCAACCTATAAATATATAAAGCCACCTACCAGGTTTTCTAGTAGAGGGGGCCAACAGGCGTGTATTGCTTAGTTAGGGCGTCTACTAGTAATCCGGCACTGTCTATCTTCTTTTCGGTCATGCTCTCCTGGTACTTTGAACACGAAGTATTACAGGCAAAAACTTGTTCCCATTGCTGATGAGTATGAATGAATGAATTTGAGTATGCTAACGAGGACCCACTTTTGTACGATAATAAAAAATAAAAAAAAGCAATAAAAAAAAAACAATTTAAATTAATGTACTAATTGCGAATTTCAACAACTGCCAATGTGAAAAAATTAAAATGAACAAATATATTATTTTATGACAATAACATACCATATTGCTACATCATTGTTTTATATACTCCAAGAACAGTCAAGAGTGAATCGGTGGGACCACGAGTAAACAGTAATTACTCGTGGACCCATCAGTGGGTCAACGCGGTGGGACCACGAGTCGGTAGCGAAATTTTCCTGCACAAGACAAAAGCTAGCCTACCTTTGTGGCGAACATTAATTACAACAGATGACTAACGACACCGGCTGTTAAAATTAACCAGCTAGTCCCTGACAAGCTTTGCGTTAATTAGTGCAAGTTAAAGAAATGGCGGTTTCCATCCGCTACCGACTCGTGGTCCCACCGCGTTGACCCACTGGTGGGTCGACGAGTAATTGACTATTTACTCGTGGTCCCACCGATTCACTCTTGGCCAGTAATCGTAGCATGCATTATAGTATGCTATAGGCTAATGTTACAATGTCTATAGATACTAGAAAAAGTATATATTCCCTTATGTGCATGGCTACTTATGAGAATGATTAAAAATGGAATTGAATTGTTTGTCACTGTCACCCATATAGTGAAAGTACCAGGAGAGCATGACCGAACAGAAGGAAGACAGTGCCAGATTACTTTTTGATCCCCGTCTGGTTGCCTGTGATACTTCGTGTTCAAAAGTACCAGGAGAGCATGAACGAACAGAAGGTAGACAGTGCCGGATTACTATTTGATGATCCTCGTCTGGATACTTCGTGTTTAAACGGTGCCGGATTACTATTTGATCCTCTAAGCAATACACGTCCTACCATCTTAGTTAGTAGGTTATTAGATCATCACACCCAGAGGTATCCAAATAATTTCCATAAGTTGAATTGAACCTGCGACTTCCTGATGTGAAGCGCGCGGACTAGCCACTAGGCCACGGAGTCGATCGAGGCCGGAGTGATTTCAGCAATGTCACAGAAGAAAGCTCAGTGCTCCACTATCAGTTTCAACCTATAAATATATAAAGCTACCTACCAGGTTTTCTAGTAGAGGGGGCCAACAGGCGTGTATTGCTTAGTTAGGGCGTCTACTAGTAATCCGGCACTGTCTATCTTCTTTTCGGTCATGCTCTCCTGGTACTTTGAACACGAAGTATCACAGGCAAAAACTTGTTCCCATTGCTGATGAGTATGAATGAATTTGAGTATGCTAACGAGGACCCACTTTTGTACGATAATAAAAAATAAAAAAAAGCAATAAAAAAAAAAACAATTTAAATCAATGTACTAATTGCGAATTTCAACGAACTGCCAATGTGAAAAAATTAAAATGAACAAATATATTATTTTATGACAGTAACATACCATATTGCTACATCATTGTTTCATATACTCCAAGAACAGTCAAGAGTGAATCGGTGGGACCACGAGTAAACAGTCAATTACTCGTGGACCCACCAGTGGGTCAACGCGGTGGGACCACGAGTTCATCTCGCCAATGACAAAAGTGCAATTGCTTGATAGTGACTCTGGCATCTCAAAACGCCACCAAAAGAAACCCTCTATTCCCACTAGTTCAGTTGTCCAGTTCAGTTGACTGGACAAGTGGGTTTTGTTTTCTCGTTTGTTCAGTTAAAAATAAGACTAGCTCTGCACCTTGTTATTGTTACATTTATTTACATTTAATATTTTTTATTTAATTTACGCGTAGTTTTTCCAAAAAGGTAGCCACATTAATATCGCCGTTTAGTAACTGCATTTGTACATGACGAATGAATGCGTCGTTTTCGATTTGGCTTTTGGTCCTCTTGGTGGTCAACTTGTTTTTTGTTCGTACTGCAAAAAACGCTGCGTCTTGTTTTAAATTATAAAGAAATTGAACAATTGTTGCTGGTCTCGTTTTAAACATTCCGTTGATCGCTCGATGCCAACCTTCTGCATAGTTTGTAGTTCTGTGGCGCTTCCCAAATACATTCCAAGAATCTTGGCGTTTCATCCAAAACTGCATGTAATGTATAAACTTTTTCAAATCTGATTTATCCTCGAAATCATCAATTTGTGAAACAATGTAATCAAATCCTTCCGTTACACAATCCTTAGGCAACAAGGGTAAAACACAACATAGGCCCACTATTCTATTTTTACGTTTACGTGTCAACTTAAACCTCTTGGCTTTTCTCCACAATGTATTAGTAAAGTGGTAGTAACATCCTTGGTGTTCTGCATTTGGGAATAACTTATTAAATGCCTGAATAACTGCTTCCTCAAAATCGGTGACGAAAAGAGTAGGTTCCCATTCAGGAATTTGAGATTTCATAATGCGAAACATTTTGAGGTAAGTAAGTTTCCTTAGTACGATCACTCAAAAGAACGTAAATTAATGGCATCAACGCAGTATTATCTTCTGAACTATTTAAATCTCCGTGAATGGTGTACACTCCTCCCTTGAAAGGTTCTGGGCATATTTTAAAGGTACCGTCGCCAAGATAAATTTTTGATTTACGCAATTGGTCCCTCGCCTCTTTTGAACAAAATACTAAAATGCGTACATCGTCATTAAAATCTGCCAATAGAAAATCGGAATACTTTGATGGCACTTCCACTGCCATAGCACTGTCTCCAATGTAACATGTTTTCTTTACTTGGTGTTCTTTGTTCCTTTGTCGATAAACAGAAGACTTTATTTTTTCAAAAGGCGGTATTTCATTAATTAGATCAATTCCAGAATCTTTTAAGCCCGCTACTGTTTTTTTGTACACCGCAGGCGCTGTTTCACTACCAGAAACGATTTCTTGTATGCTATTATTAATAATGATCGCCATCGTCGTTTTATTAATATCAGGCACACATAAATCGATATGTTCAGTTTTTTTAACAGCTGTTTGTACATCCTTTAAAATAAACAAAAAGTAATAGCATTATCAACCAAAACTATAAAAAAGTATCTAGTATACAGGATGTTACAAAAGGTTCGAATACTTAATACTTCAGGACATGATAGTACCCATCAATATAAACAACTTTTACTATGGAGACAATTCTAAAATCGCGAAAAAAAATCGGCTGTTCCATAGAAAATGTCAATACCTACTCGACCAAAAGGGAATTTATTGTTCGCGATTTTAGAATTGTCTCCATAGTAAAAGTTGTTTATATTGATGGGTACTATCATGTCCTGAAGTATTAAGTATTCGAACCTTTTGTAACACCCTGTATGTTGGGATAACATTTAATAAAAGATAAACATACCGCAGAAATGGTTATTGTGCCATTGCATTCTGTTTTTTTGTAGCTCGCACACCGCCACAAAGTATTTTTGTTTTCGTACGCACAGACGCGATAATATTCATGTCCAGCACATATTAGAACACGGCCTCTGCCGCGTTTAATGATTTTAATCTCGTTTTCATTCATTTTAGCTTTTACACATACAACAAACTGTTTTACATGTACTGTACTGAAAAGTCATTGCTAGTCAAAAGCCAATTGTTTTATGAAGAGCAGATTAGACAAAGAGTTTACATATCGATTTTAAGTGGCCAGCACTCTAGTGTTGAGAAGTAAAGAGTTTACATACCTACCTACTAGTACCTACATATGAATGTCACTTGCGGTAGTATAAAAAATAAATTGTAAAAATGTTTGTTTGAGTAATAATTTCTGAACTGAACAAACGAGAAAATAAATCTCTGTTGTCCAGTCAACTGAACAAACGAGAAAACAAAACCCACTTGTCGCCACCAAAAGAAACGCCACGTTGTCGTCATCATCTCAAACCTACTTCTCTTATCTGTGACCTGACTAAAAAGAATGGGCACAATTGTCTAAATCTTTTCTCAACTCTTTGAAACATATCTACTCTTTTGCAAAATAAAATCTATTCTATTTAGTGAATTATACCTGTCTCTGGTAAGAGGAGCTTTAATAAAAAGCCTGCATTCAAGAAGCTTGTTGGGAATAAACTTTTTTGAACCAACTAAGCTATCAAACCTACTTGCCCAAATCTCCTTTCCTACTTGAAATTGAAATAAAAAATCAAGGCCGACTTTTGAAAAAAATAGATTCAAAAAAGTAAAACCTGTCACATCTCAAAGCAATTATAGCCTGGATGGACCTTTGGTTTACCTCCCTGAATGGATCCCTACTAGACCACCAAAGGTAAGACCTGTCACACCTCCTAGCAACTATAGCCTGGGTGGACCTTGGTTCACCTTCCTAACCTGACTCCTACCAAAATGGTGGACAGTGGTCACACTTGCTGGATGCATATGTCCTAAGCGGGCCCTGTCACTACTTCCCTACCTATGCACACCCAATCCTACCTATACCTACATGGACTCAGCCCCGATTTTTGCATTATTATTTACTCCCCAAATCTGTTTCAATTTCATTATTTCATTTCATTGTCATCATCTTCATTGTTTTCTTCCCCAGGCTTCAAGAATTGCATTTTTCCACAAATGAGCGCCTATCAGCAGTGGTAGTAGAAGCTCCTCTCATCAGTTATTATGAAACAACAACAGAATGATAAATTGTGCCCAAGAAAGATAAGAAATTATTTCTGAAGTTAAGAGAATATAAGATACAAACAAGCAATAATCAAGTGATAACAAAAATATCGTATAAGTATGAAAAAAGTGAAACATTATTTTTACAAGTGAAATTATAATACAATACAACCTATATAAGTGTTTCTATTTCCTATCAGTGAAAAAATAATAATAAAGTAATACATTACAAGTAACAAAATATTGTTCTGAGTGGCATTTTGATTTTTACTCTAGGTAATCCTAATTTGACTAAATGACTAATATGTTGTCCATAGAGTGAGATGAAACGTTTTTGAATAATCTGATGTGAACTTTTATAAGCATTTATAAAGTTTAATTTATTTTTCGAAATATTATTTATGTCGTAGTCCAAGTTCAAATCAGGTTGTGAGACGAATTTTCTTAAAAATGAACATAACATGCATAGTAATAAATTAATGATGAAAGTAATATTTTTGAAAGAAATATTATTAACAAGTCTGGGTCCTTTAGAAATATTCTCTGAGATAATCATCAAATTAGGTGTCTCCTCAATTCGAGCGTTCTCTCCTTCTCTGTTATCTTCAAGGATAACATTCAATGGTAAATGATTATTAGTAAAACCCTCACGGCATCCCTCACTTTCCTGCAACAGCTCCAGCTCTCCTCTTGTGTTCACGTTAACTCTGACCTGGTCTTCCATCTTAAGAGAACCCAAGCTAACCTCAACCTCATCCAGTTTTTCCTCGGCTGTGCGCTCTTCAGTCAGTTCCTTCTCTTCGCAACTCGTACTGTCAGGAAGATTTACCTGCAAGTCCCTGACTGCATTATTTTGTTCCACCTCCTGGGAATCTTCAGTGATTTCGGAATACGTTGTCATTTCATTCTCCTTCTCCACGGCCTGCTGCCCTTCCTGAGCCCTTATGCAATTATCTGTTGTACCAACCTTTTCCTCGACCTGCTTAATAAACTTTACCCAACCTCTGTTTAAGGTTAAAATTTGTTTCCCGTAGTCCACCGTGGCCTTTTCTCGTGACAAGAAGTTTTGACCAAGTACAACCTCATGCTCTAGGTTGCTGGTTATGATGAATCGTTGCGTAAAAGCCATCGAGTCAATTAATAAAAAACATTTGGTTGATCCGACTACGTCTATTGACTTGCCGTTAATTGCAGTTACTGCTCCACTATAATGTTCATACGATAAATGCAGCTTGTTAACTAGCCCTTCGGATATGAATGATGTGGTCGACCCTGTGTCAATGAAAGCTTTAATGGGAGTGTTTCTAATGATAATTGAAATAATTGGGACGAACAGACCCTGAAATCGTGAATCCTCTTTGGGTCCCCGGACTGCTGTAACTGACGCTGCCATCGCTGCTGTCTTCATGTTCTCATTTTGTAACGCTGTGTCATCATTCCTTGAAGAAATTAAAGTGTTATTCCATTGCATTTGTGGGTCACAAACTTCCTTCGATTGTATACGTTGAGGAGACGGCATTTGCACATCCGATGAGGAAGAGAATGGCGCAAATTCCTCAATGAGCTTATTGGATATTTCCTCATAATTATCATATTTATTAAATATTATTTTATAAAATGAGAGGGCTGCTCCCGTTAAGAATGCAGCTAGAACTTGCTTCTTTGTTACATCACCCCATCCTTTAAGGTTTGCAAGTGATTCAAAGAGTCTAAAAAAATTATCAGCGTTCCCTGATATACCATCGTACTTGTTAGCGTACAATTGTTGCACTATAATCTCATCCATATTTATTATTTATTCATATATTTATATTTATCGCATCTTAAATGCCAAAACCCAACGCAAAATAATATCATAAAATACTTAGCTTCGTATTTCACCACACTATGTAAGACTTCACTTTCACCATGTAGCGCCTAAATTTAGCACTATACCATGAATACCCGGCGCCTCCACCATGTAGGGATCGATACAAACAATTTGATATTTTTTATATATTTTATTCGAATATTCACATGCACTCGGGGCGAGGTACCAACTTAAACTCTGTCAATACATTTGTTTTCTATTCCACATTTCAAATATTCAAATCAACGTCGTATTTACTTTTTATACAAACCTATGCAGGCCTAACTCCTAACCTATATAGTCTCTACAGTACCTACTTACTTCAAAAAAATACAGAATGAAATTGAGTGACTTCTACTTGTGACACTGAACAACATTATCTAAGGAACCAATTCAATTGGAGCAAAAAAAATTGGGCTTTCAATACAAAGTTCATCGATTTGTATGAAGAGTGCAATTTTTTTAGCCCCGAGCTTTGATTGAATTGGTTCCTCAGAGAAAATTGTTCAGTTTTATTTAGTCAAAAAACAGTTACAATTTGGTTCGAGATTTTAATTTCATTCTGTATTTTTAGGGTTCCGTTTTTTGCCATTTGGCTACGGAACCCTAAAAATATGGATTCGTCATGTCTGTCTGTCTGTCTGTCTGTCCGTCCGTATGTCACAGCCACTTTTTTCCGAAACTATAAGAACTATGCTGTTGAAATTTGGTAAGTAGATGTATTCTGTGAACCGCATTAAGATTTTCACACAAAAGTAGAAAAAAACAAAAAAAATTGGGGGTTCCCCATAGTTAGAACTGAAACTCAATTTTGTTTTTCATCAAACCCATACGTGTGGGGTATCTATGGATAGGTCTTCAAAAATTATATTGGGGTTTCTAATATATTTTTTTTCTAAACTGAATAGTTTGCGCGAGAGACACTTCCAAAGTGGTAAAATGTGTGTTCCCCCCCTGTAACTTCTAAAATAAGAGAATGATAAAACTAAAAAAAAATATATGATGTACATTACCATGCAAACTTCCACCGAAAATTGGTTTGAACGAGATCTAGTAAGTATTTTTTTTTATACGTCATAAATCGTAAACCGCAATTTACCTACAACGAACTCCAAAAACTTTTATATTATATTCGACTTTGAAAAAAAATGTTAGGTTATACATCATAAATTTTTACAAAAAATATTCGTTTATTTATTATGGAAAATGTTTTAAAAAATATTAAAATGAACCAACTACTTATTTATAAAAATATAATACACATACAGACTTAAAAAAATACTCAAAATTTGACATCACACACTAATCAAACACAACATATACCTATTTGTCGAATATTGTAATTTTTTTATATTAAATGTGTTCTTCGTTTCAGATCGCGGTACAGTTCGCGGAACTCCACGACACTGCCGAGAGGATGTTAGAAAAGGGCTGCATATTCGTAAGTCATATGTCATCATCAGCCGAAAGACGTCCACTGCTGGACAAAGGCCTCCCCCAAGGATTTCCACGCCGACCGGTCCCGCGCTGCCCGCGTCCAGCGGCTTCCCGCAACCTTCACCAGGTCATCGGTCCACCGAGTGGGAGGCTGCCTAAACTGCGACTTCCTACATGCATAAAATTTAATTATGTATGTCATGGCCAGATCGTAGAATTTGTCAAATATTGAAATGACTGTCTATATCATTGAGATCCGAAAATTAAATAGCTTAATTCGATATTTTTTCAGGACATCATTCCATGGAGGGAGTCGAGGCGGATACTTCACTGGAGGTTGAAGAGACTGCTTAGGCAGAATGAGCAGGAAAAGAGGTAGTTTAATTATTAACTAATCGGAACGCCCGCCAGCGCTCTTTTTACGTGACGCGAGCTGTATTAGCATAAGTTTCATTCGAATAGATATATTTTTTAAATAACATTGTATGGGATTCATTCAAGTGCATCTTTCAATCTGTCTCTGTCACCTATATTGTTTCTGACTAACAACAACTTTTCGTCCACCAGGGTGCAAGCAGCCAGCGTGACGCCCGTCGACAAGATGGACCAGGGCGCCGCCGCCGCCACCCTGAGAAGGTGGTTCACCGAGGACCTTGGGGAGACTCAGGTATGCTTCACACTTAACTAGGTAAACTTGGGGAGACTCAGGTATGCTTCACACTTAACTAGGTAAACTTGGGGAGACTCAGGTATGCTTCACACTTAACTAGGTAAACTTGGGGAGACTCAGGTATGCTTCACACTTAACTAGGTAAACTTGGGGAGACTCAGGTATGCTTCACACTTAACTAGGTAAACTTGGGGAGACTCAGGTATGCTTCACACTTAACTAGGTAAACTTGGGGAGACTCAGGTATGCTTCACACTTAACTAGGTAAACTTGGGGAGACTCAGGTATGCTTCACACTTAACTAGGTAAACTTGGGGAGACTCAGGTATGCTTCACACTTAACTAGGTAAACTTGGAGAGACTCAGGTATGCTTCACACTTAACTAGGTAAACTTGGGGAGACTCAGGTATGCTTCACACTTAACTAGGTAAACTTGGGGAGACTCAGGTATGCTTCACACTTAACTAGGTAAACTTGGGGAGACTCAGGTATGCTTCACACTTAACTAGGTAAACTTGGGGAGACTCAGGTATGCTTCACACTTAACTAGGTAAACTTGGGGAGACTCAGGTATGCTTCACACTTAACTAGGTAAACTTGGGGAGACTCAGGTATTCACAGCTGATAGATGATAGTGTAAGGATGGGAGCTGGGATGAACTGAAAGGCTCGAGTCACAATCTTTTCTCGCTTCTTTTTTTTTACACTAAATAAGGTTTTGACTAAAGTTTTGCAATGATTTTCAATGCAAAATTAGGCATTTTGATTTTGATTTTTGCCTTTTTATTGGTGCAGTACAGAAGATGAAACTGTACTATATAGGGTGTAACAAAATTGGTGTAGGACCCGATAACTGGGGATTCTACTCATCGTATTGAATAACTTTTGTTCTACGACTTTGCTCAAATTGCAAAAAAAATTTTTTTGACTTTCCATACAAAAATGGCAAAACAGATGATCAGTTTGTATGAAATGTCCAAAAACTTTTTGTGATTTGAGCAAAGTCGTAGAACAAAAGTTGTTCAGTACAATGAGTAAAATCTTCAGGTAACGGGTCCTACACCAATTTTGTTACACTCTGTATAAGTAACTAGTTGTGTATGTAGTTTCTTTTTGCATCAATATCGTTTCTTTTTCTGTATAATGTCAGCAAATACATTTATTCTATTCTATTCTGTTTGTTTGTTAACTCTTTATTGTACAATAAAATCACATAACAGAAATTAAAAGAATAATATAGGTGCACAAAGGCGGGCTTATCCCTTAAAAGGATCTCTTCCAGCCAACCTTTAAAAATATAAAAGAGACATAAATTAGTAGCAGGAGCAGAGTAATCGTACAATTAAAATTGAGAGACAACATAACTAACACACAATACCATAAATTGATTAACTTATAGATATAATTAAAAATATGTAATAATAATATACACAATACAATATATAATGATAAATATATATATATATATATATATATATATATATATTAGCAAACCACTGTAGAACAGAACGTGTAAATTTTCATTTTCACGTTCTGTTCTACAGTGGTTTGCTAATTAACCCTAATGCCCTGAATTTATAGGGTCCTTTTAAAATAAACGAAAAAAGGACCCGATTTACGACATACACAGGCTGTAAATGTAATCTAAACTCGATTGGTATGAAGAGTCCAAAAAATGTTTTGCTATTTTAAAAATTTAATTTTTTTTGCCTTGGGGAAAGTTGATCACAATCAGGAGTAATTAAAATATGACGCACGACTAGATTTACAGCCTGTATGTATAAGCACTTGGATTTGATACATTTAAAAGAAACCGATGTCCTCCCATCTTCCCACCAGTCCCACCGCTGGGAGCAGGACAACGAGGCTGTCTGCCGCTGGCTAGAGGCGCAGGCGCAGGACGACAACTCCGTTCTGAACCGCAATCTTAGAGCCATAAGGGAGGACTGCGTGCTGCAGTCCGTCAATGAACTGGTCATGGTACGTATGCTGATGTTTTATTTATTTATGTGATAGGCGGCAAACGAGCAGACGGATCACCTGATGGTAAGCGATTACCGCCGCCCATAGACATGCATTAATATTCGCTAACAACTCTGAAGTGGCAGTGGACAGGGCACATAGCTCGTAGAACAAATGGCCGTTGGAGCAGTAAAGTTCTCGAGTGGCGACCGCGCACCGGAAGACGCAGTGTAGGCAGGCCTCCCACTCGGTGGACTGATGACCTGGTGAAGGTTGCGGGAAGCCGCTGGATGCGAGCAGCACAGGACCGGTCGGCGTGGAAATCCTTGGGGGAGGCCTTTGTCCAGTAGTGGACGTCTTTTGGCTGCTGATGATCCATATCCCACCAAACCTGTGTCGTCCGCACTGCAGGGGCACGGGTCTCTTCCCATACCTCGGTAAGATTAGACCATACTCCACACACCATACTCCGGACTTGGCCCCAGTCCGGATTGGTGGAGGTTGTGGGGCTAGTGGCCAACTCCAGTGTGAGAAGTTTTCACGCCGTCTAGAAGTCTACTAACGTAGCTTTACGACTGCCATTTAGTCAGTAGTATTAGAAGCTGGCACCAACGGCTTAACTTACCTTGCGAAGCACGGAAACTGTCGAGATAAATGCCAATAACAGCCAACCCCATCCAGGTTATGGCCGCATCTGTAGTCGGTTTACCTGCGTGTACATCGCGATTAAGCAGACCGCACAGAGCCACGATCGCTTCATTTCGCGTTTTTTAATGCATACTTTTTTTTAGTAAAATACAATTCATACTTTCTCTTCTAGGAGCTGACACCAGCACAACGCTCAGAATTCATCAGAAAATTAACAGCGTTAGATTTAAATCAGTAAAACTTAGATTTATTTAGTTCAAATTAAATTTAATACGGGATATAGCGTTAACGAACAAAATTATTTATTGATTTATTTATAATGAGAATATATTGAAGGTTTAGACGAATTACGAGAGTTTACGAGAGTGCTGTGTGTATTTATATATTTTTTTGTTATTTAAATATATAAAATATACATGATTGAAATGTCCAGGATTTTACTATAATAAAAATACTTGTAGATAAAAATCTTCTTTTTATAACGCTAATGTTATTTCAAGAGGGTTTTTTGTAAATAAAACAGCGCCCTCTAAAAGGAATCTTTAATATTATTTTTTGTTATTAAAAGGGTCTAAATGTATCGGTGGCATGAATGTGTAGGTGAATGTTGGTTGTTTTTATACATACAAGTGGTTGTATAATTTCTATAAAATTGTTATAAAACCTGTATAAATTATGTGTTTATATATATGCGATTTTTATAGAATGGTGTTAGTGCGATGTTATAATGAATACGCTGTTCATATTAAAAACTTTTGTCTAAATAGGATGGGACCTCATTTGTGTTATAAATCTTTCATTCAGTAAAACTGGCAACCCTAGATTTTTTTTTTCAATTTCATTCATCTTCTTTTCGAGTCGATGGTTTTTTTTAAATAGTTTATAGTTTATCGGCCCAGTAGGTAACCATGTGTACAGCCACACTCCGGGCACTTCATACAAATTTCGCGCCATTGTTTACTACATAGACATTCATGTTTGTACACATGTAAATGTGTGCGTGATGTACTAGGGTTGAATCGAGGTTCAATTAGCCCTCATTGTTCTTTATTGTTAGCTAGACTTTTACAAATAAAGTGAAGGCTGTATAAATTTTAAAATTGTGTTTAGTTAATAAACTGTGCTTTGGTTTGCCAAGTGAGATAGCCTTCAGAGAGTGGCAGGGAGTGTCCATACTGTATAATGTCCTTATACTGTAGTGTCCAGCATTATCTGTGGTCCCCCAAGGTCTTCAATAGTGCAGGTGTCCTGGCACTCGGGGCAAGCCAATAAATGGGTAATTTCATTGGACGAATGCGTAACAGTTTCTCTAATCCCACATGTGGGTTCTACCGACTAATTAAAGACGTTCCCTATTGCGACCTATAATTGTTTTACCCTCAATTGGTAAGCCCTTGGCATCATCTCACCTGATGGTAGTAAGTGATGATGATGCCGAAGATGGAAGCGGGCTTACCAAGATTCCCCAACGCAATGGGGAACTGGCTATCTTATCTTCATGCCGGAACAGGAATGAGCCTTTATACTGTTTTCCGTAATAGAATATTGTTTATAAAAGGTGTTCGATAAAACTATATTGTGTTCGATTGAATGCTTTACTTTTAAGTTAGAATATGAAACTCGGGTACCTACTTATAATATAAGATCGCTATTTTGCTTGGTTACGTTTTATGCAAGATTTTAAATGGAGGATATCAAACATATACAAGCTTTCATTCGAATAAAATGATGGCAACGTTTGTTTTACATTTTTTTTTATATAGACGACATAACTTTACTGTTTGGGTGCCCTATACAAAAATGGGGAATCTGAAGTTTGATTTGTATGGGGAGTTTTAGGTGTTTATCTATAAAATTATTAGAATTAAAGTTGTCACAATTAACTCAAGTTCATACCTGCCATTAAAATCACTTAGTATGACGTGATGAATTTATAAAAAAAAACATAGAAATTTCAAAAAAAGTTTATTAATAGAATATAAAGAATCGGTTATCCAAGACTGTAATGTTTTTGTTATTTTTTTCTAGAATTATTTTTTAAATAGAATGTGAAACTCATATATTATACGGGATCTTTTTTAAATTATAATAATTCTTTACTATCGTTTCAAAAACAAAAAACAACACCATTTTTGAGTTGCCCACAAAATTATTGAATTAAGAAGTAAAAGATTGTGTGTAGCTAGGTTCTTGAGTTATCCTATCTATCTTTGGGAAAAAAATGTTTTTTTTTTTTTTTTTAAATAACGTTTGTAAAAGTTTGGAAGAATCCTTCATATAATATAAAGGTATTTATTATGGGACAATAGAAAGTAAGAAACCAGTTATTATATTTCTTTTACTTCTATTATGGTCACAAGAATTTAAATACTACTGAACATTCCTGTTTGTCTAATATGTGTCATGTTTTTTTACGATTTCTTGATAATTTGAGTGCATAGGTAAACAATTAACCTAGGGGATTTTTATCGAAAATTTGGGAACAGTATAAAAATGTATGTTTGTAGAAAATGTATTTATATTTATTTAAAACTTATATTATAACAGTAGCTATGTATATTTAATTTATGACAAATAAAACTCGAATTGTTAAAATATAAATGTGTTTTATTCAACTTTATATTCAAGAAATAATAATTGCTCAGTCGCATCCCGGGCACTTCTTACAAGTGTCCTGTTAAAATAACTTAGTATACAGGGTGTAAGGGACAGGTTTCCGAAAACTTTAAGGGCTTGCTCAGTAGACGAAACTGAACAACTTTCCACAATATTTTTTTCAGGAAACGAAAAAAAACGGCTTCTCTGTACAAAATTATAAACTTGATTGGACAGTTTGTATGGAGAAGCCGATCTTTTTATCGTTTCTGTACACGTATAAATGTAAGTTGCGTTAATTGCTCGTTTTTAATCGCAGTTTTTTTTACACAGTTTACATAGCAGCGTTTTTGTAAAACTGCTAATTCTACAATCTAGCTGCGACATATTTAATACGGGATTAAATTGGAATCCCGAACCAAATAACTGTGGTTTCTACCTATTGAACAACAAGGCGTGGAACCAATTCAATCGGAGCATATAAAATTTGGAGTCTACATACAAATCGATGAGCTTTGTATGGTATTTGTATGTTTGGTAGCAAACTTTGTATGAAAAGTCCAAGATTTTTTTTGCCCGAATGGATTGCTTCCTTAGAGAAAGTTGTTCAGTGACATAACTAGAAGCCATAATTTTAGTTTACGATTTCAATTTCATACGTATGTTACGACGAAATAACACGCATGTGACACGTCACACGTCGTCTGCGCAAAAGTGCAATTACGGTTAAACCACATCTGGCTGTACGAAATCGCATTTTCCCGTAGCGCTATTCTTTTCTGTCGCTCAGAAATATCGTTCGCTAGAGCGAGAAGAGAATACGAGTGGCGCTCGCATTTTTTCGCATCGCCGGTATGGACGCCACTCGTATTCTATTCTAAATTTATTTATTTAGTCGTATGGCGTTATTTGAGTGGGGAAATCCTCAGCCATTCGGTTGTTTCGTCTGTAAGTGTAAATAGATCCCCAGGGTCTTCACTGTATTTTCGGAATGGGCACTGCTGGATGATGTGGTCCATATTCTGCACGTCGGCTCCGCAGTCACATGCCGGTGACGGCCTTTTTTTTTTTTTTTTTTATGGCAGAGGTGGCAAACGAGACGACGGATCACCTGATGGTAAGCGATTACCGCCGCCCATAGACACCCGCAACACCAGAGGAGTCACAAGTGCGTTGCCAAAAGGCCTTCTAGAGATATGCCAGATATGGTTCAATCCTTAATTCGCCAGTCACACGCAGTAACATGCACAAGCGCCGCCGCCGTCCGACTCAAAGAATTCACATAACATAAGGCTTTTTCGGATTGTCGAACCATATGATGAAGGTGCGTATTTGCGTCGGCCGCAGCGTTATCACGTAGTCCGGTTCGTCCTCGATCTGATCTGAAGATGGAGTTTCTGCGTCTCTGGAAAATGACAAATTTAATAGGGTATTAGTCTGTGCGGTAAAAACCGTCGTCGTTGCTATAACTTAAAATATGTGGGACAAATCACACACGGTCATCTGGCTCCAAAGTAGGATTGCCTGTATTTTAGGAACCAGAGACTGATATACATACACATATACGTTTCAATATAACACCCAGACACAGAGCAAACAAATCAGCTCATCTCATAAATGTTTGCCCTGGGTGGGGATCGAACCCACGACTTTCGGAGCAACATTACGATTAAAGGCACTAACATTGTGATTTGTGTCGTAGTAACATTTGAATTCAATTGGAAATATTTTAATATTTGTTACTTTGTTCATATAAAGTTTATTTGTTTGTTTTTGTCGAACTGTAATGAATGAGGTGACAGTGCTACCAACATAACGAATACGATAATCAAATAACTTGTCCACAGATGTACCAAAATTAGTGTAAGGTCCGTTAACTGGCGATTCTACTCAGGATGCTAAGCAACTATAGTTCTTATATGATTTTACTGCGATCATTAAAATGAACATGATCTCTCTCTTATCGTGTGGCACAATTTAACCGTCCTATCCACAAGGTATGAACATGAAATGGAGTCACAATATCTTACCGTTTCTTACGACTGTCAGTTCTCGTCTGTCTCTCTCCGTAGTCATTGTCTATGGTTTCATAGTCTCCAGAGACGAAGTCCCCATAATCCTGGGGACCTTTCCTGGGGAGATTCTTCCGTCGGTTCGTTCTGGATTTATCTCTTTGAGGGGGATGAATCGATTCTTCTGAAAAATAAGAACAAGCTAGGAGGATTCGCGTGCGAAAGTTCGATTCCCGACGCAGTATAACTTCGTAAGAGTTGATTTGGTTGGTGGTAGTATTTTCTGAGCTGGGCTGTCTAGCTACCACTATCTTGTCTAAGTCTTGTCGCCAAACATCAATGTTAATAGCAGTGATGAGACAAGATAGCCAGTTCCCATTGCGTTGAGGAATCTTGTTTGTTTGTAAACTCTTTATTGATAAAATAAAATATGTACAAAACTTTAACAGGAGTATTCCATCAGCTCGCTTTCAGCTTCGGCATCATCATCATTTACCATCGGGTGGGATAATGCCGAGGGTTTAACAAAAGTCATATCTAATAATAGCGTATGCCTTCGATTTCGTACGTTTTGAAGTTTTTTGTTATTCTATTGGAAACCCTCAATTTTTCCTAGATAAAAAGCACCTGACACTCCGTGTTATGTGGTATAATCGTATTTTTTTATTTAAATTGGTTCAGTCATGAAGCAGTTACGCATTTGACTACATAAACGCGCAGACAATCAAATACAGGTGATAAAAAAAAAAGTGGCAATATTTTAACTGTGAATTCTACTCATCAAACTGAACAACTTTCCCCAAGAAACTCATACTCAAAAAGCAAAAAAAAATTTTTAAACTCTTCATACAAACCCGTCAGCTGGTTGATGAACTTTGTATGGGGTAAATTTTTATTCGATTCATTCCTGTTAAGTGTGGTTATTATTATTATTTACAATTTATTGTACACAGAAAAGACAAAGACATACATTAAGAAGGAAAGAACATACAAAAGGTGCAGCTTATTTCTATAAGAAATTTCTTCCAGCAGACCTTGGACAGTGAAAGTAGAAGAAAAAGGCAGAAAAGACGTGTACAAAACAAAGATACAACAATTATAAAATAGTAACAAAGAATACAAACTTATATACCTAATTCTTAAAATAATACATAAACACATTAAATAATAAATATATATAATATATTATAATACCTACATAACACTATATTATATAAATAAAATATTATATAATATATAAAAAACAATATAATATCTTTATACATAAATAGTTTACATGGCTGACTTAAGGGGAGAGAGAAAGGAAATGATCTTTCAATTTGTTTTTAAATGAGTGCAGACTCTGGCTATCGCGAATGTCATGCGGAAGCGAGTTCCACAGCCTGACGGCATGCACGGAAAAGGAATAGGAGTAGAAGTCAGTGGAATGTGGAGGATTTAAGGTGAGCACAAGATTGATGGTCAGGAGGACGCTGCAAATGGAAAAGCTCCTTCAGATAAGATGGAGAGGAAGGATTGTGGAGTATTTTAAAAAGGAGACAGAGGATATGAGTGTTCCTGCGAAGGCGAATTGGAAGCCACTTAAGCTGTTGACGATATTGGGAGACATGGTCAAACTTGCGGAGACCAAAGATAAAGCGTAAACAGAGATTTTGAAGATGCTCGAGTTTGTTTAGTAGCTCTTCTGTTGCATCTAAGTAACAACTATCGGCGTAATCCAAAATAGGGAGAAGAAGACTTTGCGACAGAGAAATTTTCGTTTTCAAAGGTAGAAAATATTGTAGGCGCTTCAGAGCATGAAATGAAAAATGCATTTTCCGATTGAGTTCATTGACATGAGCGGCCCACGACAAACGCGAATCAAAAATGATTCCCAAGCTTTTCGCTGTACTGGAGTACGGAATGACAGAATTATCATTTATGTGACTGCTGTGTTCGGTGAAAATGTAAGCTGATTTAGCATATACTTGCTACCGATGACCAAGGCTTGTGACTTTTTAGGGTTCACCAGTAGACCAAAGCTTTCCGCCCAGGATGATAAGCGTCTTAAATCACTGTTAATCTCCTGAACAGCACTGGAGAAATCAGAGGCAGGGAAGTGTTTATAAATTTGCAAATCGTCTGCGTAAAGATGGTAGTTCGAGGAAATAACCTGAGTTACAGTGTTAATAAACATTGAAAAAAGGAGAGGTGAAAGCACTCCACCCTGAGGGACGCCAGCAGATAATGTGCACCAGTCTGAAGAATACTCTTCAACCCGAACGCACTGAGAGCGCCCTCTAAGGTAGGAGTCGAACCAGGTAATAGTTGAAGAGCAGAGGTTGAAAGAGCGAAGGATAGCAAGAAGCACATCGAAATCGACAGAATTGAAGGCATTACTAAAGTCAAGCAGGACGAGGATAGTAAGCATCTTATTTTCCATGCCATGGCGGATATCATCCGTGACTTTTAGTAATGCAGTAGTAGTACTATGCCCAGGTCTAAAGCCCGATTGAAAGGGAGAGAGAAGAGAATTCTGGGATAAATGATTTGCGAGTTGCTTATGGACAATGTGCTCTAGAACTTTAGAAAGAAACGGTAAGATAGAAATAGGACGAAATTGAGAGGGAAGAGTAGGATTTGGTATTTTGGGCAATGGAGTGACATGCGCCATTTTCCAGGAAGAGTGAAAGGCTTGCGAGAAGAGGGAGTAGTTGAATAAATGTGTGAGAATAGGCAGGATCTCGGAAAGGATTAAAGAAATCATACAAGAAGACAAATTATCGTTGCCCATAGCAGTAGAAGATATAGATAAGATATGCTTCTTGACATCGTCATCAGATATAGGGAATAAAGTGGTTCCGCTCATGAAACTGAACAATTTGCTCCAAGTCCTATAATCTGATCAAGATTTTTTTAGACTTCTCATACAAATTGATTACATTGAAAATTGATGAACTTTGTATGGATTTGATTGAGTCCAGTAATTTTTTTAGATCAGTCAATATAGTACTATACAGGTGTTAAAAACAGTGCGTTTGAAATTTTAAGGGGTTACTCAGAAATCAAGTATAGAACCCAGGAAAAATATTGAAAAAGAACCGCTCTTAAATTTTTTTTCACATTTTCATACAAATTATTGACTGACTCGGTGGCTAAGTGGTTAGCGATCCTGACCTCTGATCCGAGAGTCGTGGGTTCGATCCCCACACAGGGCAAACTTTTCTGTGATGAGCAGAATTGTTTGCTCTGAGTCTGGGTGTATTATATCTATATATGTATGTATTTAAAAGTATATGTGTATGTATATCAGTTTCTGGTTCCCAAGATACAGGGAATCCTAGTTTGGGGCCGGATGGCCGTGTGTGATTTGTCCCAGATATTATTATTATTATTATTATTATTCAATAATTTTCAATATTTTTCCTGGGTTCTATACTTGATTCTGAGTAACCCCTTAAATGGGCATATTTAAAGGGGCTTCCATGATCTTAAACTTCACCACTACGGCATCCGTGGTCCAGCGCTCTCTTTACTAAGATCGTTTATGTCAAACAGGGCCCAGGTTGTCGTCGGCAATATGGGACGCACGACCTCATCTCAGCTCTGTAACTTAATGGGAGTCCCACAAGGTTCTTGCCTTTCGAACTCTTTATTTAGTATATTACTAAACGACCTGCCGCAAGCTGTGGATGGGGTCGAGGTCTATATGTATGTTGACGAAGTGACAGCGGTTGTCAGTGCCCCCACCCTAAATCAACTCGAGGAAACCCTAAATGAGACAGTGCAGCGGCTGAATCAGTGGTTCCAGTCAAATGGTTTGGCACTCAATAGGCAAAAAACTTGCGTTATGCATTTTAGCCTAAACGGCCATAGCTCTCGTCGTATGAGCGTGTACGCAGGCGACACCCTTATCGAGCAAGTATCAGTCGCAAAACTGTTAGGTTTCCAAATCGACAGCGCTTTAGTGTGGGAGACCCACATCGATGAGGTGTGCGCTAAACTGGGAAAGTCCTGTTTCGCGCTGCGCCGCCTGGCGCGCACCGCAGCCACCAGCACCGTGCGGTCGTGCTATTTCGCGACCGTGCACTCGCAGCTGTGCTACGGCACCGAGCTGTGGGCGCGCCGTTATGCAGAAGCGAGCTGTGCGTGCGATGGCCGGCGTGCCAGACGACGTCTCAGCCCGCGCATATTTTTCGGAATTGAAAATACTACCGCTACCGAGCCTGTATATTTATCAGATAGCAATTTTCACCCGTGAACATTTAGACCTGTTCAAACGTAAGGGCGTTAGCGAGTACAATCTTCGCAGTAACAAACATAAAGATCATCTCGTAGTAGAACCACACAGGCTGTCGAAATCTGAAAGATTGGTATATATAATCGGTCCGGAAATATACAATCGACTGCCCGAATATATTAAAAGTGCAGCTTCCACTGTGATTTTTAAAAATAAATTGAAAGACTGGCTGTTAGATCATTTGTTCTACAGCTACGAAGAGTTTTTCGAAATACCTTGTAATTAGGTTTTTATTTTATATAATATTATGTACGATTTGTGTACTACGCTACCTTTTTCTTTGTATTGACCTGTAACTATTGTTATTAAATAAAGAATTCAATTCAATTCAATTCAGCTGTAGGTATGTTTGATCCCTAATTTAAATCGTCCAAATAGGCACTAAAATATAACTTAATCATATCGTCTGTGGCAATTTTTGCTTTTGTAAATTAGCAGACAAAATAAATTGGTGGATTTCCACAACGTGTAGTGACAAAAGGGGGCTTACCTCTATCCCGTTTTCTTTCTTGATATTCGTCTCTCATTCTCTCCCCAGTCTCTGCATTAGGCCGTCTCTTTCTATTTACAGACCTATCACTGTTCAACAGAAAGGACGGCATAGACATTTTCATCGCTTGTCCTCTTCTATTATTCTGCCTATTTCTCCTTCTGAAACTTGTTTTACTTCTTTGATTCACTCTTTCTTCTTCTATTCGCTCCGCAATTCTCTCTGTAGAAGGAGCTTCGTCGTTCTTCTTTATCCTTCTGTATTTCTTTTTCTTCTGTGATCTTCTGGCGTTGAATGTTTCTGTCTCGTCTATGCCAGAGATGAAAGCTTTGGGTTGTGTGTTTGTTTTGTAGTACATTTCGTATATGGACCGCGTTACACCGTCATCTGCAGTATCTGCTGCTGATTCTGTAAAAAGAGTCACTTTACACCTAGAGTAACCGACTAAACTAATATGGGCAGTGGGCGGGGCACAAAGCTTATAGAACAGATGGCCGTTGGGGCACTAAAGTTCTCGAGTGACAACCGCGTACCGGAAGACGTAGCGTGGGCAGCCTCGGTGGACTGATGACCTGGTGAAGGTTGCGAAAAGCCGAGATGTGGGCAGAGTAGAAGTGATGTGGAAATTCTTGGGGAAAGTCTTTGTTCAGCAGTAATCGTCATGATATGATAATACAGACTGGAACAAAATATGTAGTGTAGGAATCGTTAACTGAGGCTTCCACAGATATGGTTCATTCGTTAAAATCGTCTTACCTGGCTCCACACTTTTAGCTTTCTTCTCTTTCCTTCTCGGTGGTCTCTTTCTACTCGAAAAGAAACCATCTTCCTCTGAGTTCAGCGTTTCCTCTGATTCCCTTGACCACGCACTGAAGAACTTGGTCGGTCCTTCTCTCTTGGAGTCCGTAATCAATCCTACTTTATCCTTATAACTGCTCATACCTTCAAAATCTAGCGACGATTTATAATCTTTCATTACATTAAAAATACTTGTGTTATTTTTGAAATTCATGGCTGTGAATTCTGGTTCCATTGAATAATATCTGTTAGAGTTTTCACCAGCTTTGCTACTAGAGTCATTTTTATTTTTATTAATAAAGCTGTTGTTATATTTGAGTACTGTTAAAGTTCCATTAATGATGTTTTCATTAATATTGTGTCCTATTGTATCATTAATTCCGATCTGGCGTTTTCTCCTGTAGCCATCTTCGTAGTTTCTTTGGACATTGGGTCTGCTTTTCTTGTGTTGTTGGGAGGAACGCTTGTGAGAGTAATCAGTGTCTTCGTCTGAGTATGTAGCTGAAAAATTATAAATTTTAAATATCTTTGAAGAGTTGCGACAAGAAATCGTCTCTCATCCAATTTAAAATTCAAATTTATAATCTACTTAGTAAGATTGCAATTTGTCATTTCGAAAAAAAACTACTGACTATTAATATTATAAAAAATACAGCATGACCAATAAAAGAAACAGAAAAAAACATTTAAATATTTATTATAAATTATTGTTACATTAAGCGTGAAGTGAGATGTATCCAAGCGCTTATCAATCGTCGATTTAAAAAATAAAAGCCTATAAATTGCATACAAAAATACACCAATTGCATAACTCACGGGTATCTTTCGTTCCACCCCTGGCTGGTTTCACCTCTTCTGACTCTTTCTCCTCCACCACATCCTCGGGAAGAACCTCATCGTCAGCCCCATTGTACACGTATCTGTAAATACAATATAACACCCACAGTCAACCACCGGGCCGCGCCGCACCGTTCGTCGCTTGAGATTTCAGATTTTGTACTCCTAATTTTGATGTGTGTGAATCAATACCCTTTGCGTTTATTATAGAGGATTTATTGCAGTGTCTACGCTATCGATGTGTGTAGGTACGTTGTAGATTCTAAAATGTAGAATACTCAAAATTCATATTTTCTAATTTTTTATAATTAGATATTTTTGGAGATAATGTTAATTTTCTCTTTTAGTGTTTTTGTTGCGTGAACGTCAGACGCCATAGCCAACTGGGTAACAAATAATTAAGAAAAGTTGTAAACTCGACTCGATAGAAAGGCTCCATCCATATCCTACTCAGCCTTTAAAATATAATAATAAAGGGAAAAGATTATCACGAGAAATATAGTATTAATTATAAAGCAGCTGGATGCGGGCGGATGGCAATCCAGCAATGCACATCTTTTGATTTATGATGCAAATGGAAAAAATATTTTGGTGTTTCTTCTACAAAATTCCAAACATAAAAATTGATTTTTTTTATATGTTGGCAACTCTGCACGAAAGGCTTGCAGCCCTTGCCTGGTACTCCAATCCATCTGCCTTGCATCGTCCAGCCACTGGTTCCCAGCCAGGGTCGTCTCCCGCACCATCTTGATCTTCATCTGGAGGAATATGTGGCTAAGCTGGACCGTAATATGTGAAGATCTGGTCGTGTAGTCGTCCGGACCTTCTGGCTTTTCGTGCTTGAATGGACCTGAGCAAAATAGGGGAAAAGGAAGGTACAATTGTGGTTATGCAGGATTTTTATCACAAATCACCCCATTCCCGAAACATTGGGTGTATAAGTGCCGTTTGGTAGGAAACTTTACTACTTATAGGTGGAAAAAGATGACAATTTAAAAGAATGAGTAAACATCTACTTAAATAGAAATAAAAAACATTTTAAATTTTTGTTTCTTTATCGATAATACCAATGACTACCATACTGATTTTCGACACACTATTTCGATGCTACACTGCTGCGACAGCTACACATGTGCGACACATCAGTGCTCGGACAGGTCATATCTGCGACACCACACTACTTCGACACTGCACACTTCCGTAAATAATATTGCACCGATTAAACACTTCAAATTAAATAAAAAATTAAAATCAATTTTCGAGGAATTTACACCGACTGCCACGCAATGGAAGTGGGCTTACCAATATTCCCTAAGGCAATTATATCTCCATGCCGGAAGACTTCGATACTATTAACAATAATTTTTGGCGGCAAAGCTTAGATAAACAGGATGTCCACTTTCTGGAAAAGTCAGGGAAAAGTCAGGGAAGCTTTTGGTGGTCAGGGAAAGTCAGGGAAATGACCTGGCGACCTGAAAAAGTCAGGAATATTTAAGCTTTTCCCAATGATCGTTAGTGACAGAAACATCATACTCTAATCTGATATCTCCTTGTCTTTGCTGATATTTAACCCAGACTTTTGAACTACTTTTTTTTTCATGTTATCAGTGATCTATATCATGACTTTGCATTTCCTAGCTTGAGGGTTCTAGGTACGAAGCACCTCTGAAATCCAAAAACATTCAAAAAACGGTTCTAAAATGGATTATAAAGGTCAGGGAAGTTTTACAAAATGGTCAGGGAAAGTCAGGGAAAAGTCAGGGAAGTATTTTGGTAATTTTGAGTAGACACCCTGATAAGTAACCTACCACCAACTAAACCGAGTCCTACAAACTGGACCCCGTCAGGAATCGATCCCGCGATCTCCTGATATGAAGCAAGCAGACTATTTACTAGACCACGGAGGCGGTTAAAATTAAAATACCTACCTCTGTTTGGTTTCTCGAGGGTATTCTCCAGTCTGAGGAGCACTGCTCCTCCCTTCCACGGCTCCAGGGTAAGGATGTTGACGTGGCGCGGCAGACCGTGCAGTTTCAGGGCTGAAAACTGCACATTGAATGTTGTAACAAAACTATTTGCTTGTAAACAAACAAAATGCTATGCTTTGCTATTAAACAAAATTGGTAAGACTTGCATTATCTCACCTGGTGGTAAGTGATGATGATGCCGAAGATGGAAGCGGGCTTACCAAGATTCCCCAACGCAATGCGATACTGGCTATCTTATCTCCTTTGATGTTTGGCGGCAAGACTTAGATAAGATGGTGGTAGCAGCCAGGTGGGCTTAGAAAATGCTACCACCAACCAAACCGAGTCCTATACATAATTTTCGACCCCGCCGGGAATCGAACCCGCGACCTCCTGATGTGAAGCGAGCGGACTAGCCACTACATCACGGAGGTGTTTAAAAAGTAAGATTTCAAAAGATTTTCGTCCACCAGGGTGCAGGCAGCCAGCGTGACTCCAGAGGACAAGATGGACCAGGGCGCCGCCGCCGCCCCACCCTGAGAAGGTGGTTCACCGAGGACCTTGGGGAGACTCAGGTATGCTTCACACCAGATAGATGATATATAGATGAAATTCATTTTAACATTAATCGTTTAAACATGTTTTTAAGAAAACAGACGAAAATACTGAGCCTAAAATTTTGAAAAAATAAAATAAAACAGAAAATAGTTTTAGATTCTAGAAAAACATATAAGAAGTCTACGGTTTTAAAATAAAATGGTTAAATTCTCAATATCGTTTATTTGTACGGAACCATTGGTGAGCGAGTCAGGCTCGTTGTTGTCCGGTTTTTTTCACTGAATAAGGTTTTACCTAAAAATCTGTGTTTTACTGATTTTCACTGCGACATCATGCCGAAGTGTAGAGCCTTTTTACTGGCGCAATACAGAAGATAAAAAAGTACTCTTTTAGTTTTTTTTTGCATTAATATGGTTTTTTTTTTGTGTATTATGTCAGTAAATAAACGTACTCTATTCTGTTCTATTCTACTCTTTTCTGTTTTGTTCTGTTCTACAGTGGTTTGCTTTTAACTATACGACATATTATAAATACTTGGGTTCATACAAGATTTTTTGAATAAACACAACATCTCCCCCAGTCCCACCCCTGCAGGATAACGAGGCTGTCTGTCGCTGGCTAGAGGCAGGACGACAGCTCTGTTCTGAACCGCATATTCTGTTCTATTCTATTCTACAGTGGTTTGCCGATTTACCTTAATGGGGTAGTTGACTAATTAGTCATCCGAGTTATATTTTAGCAAATGTCAAAAACGACAGTTTGTTCCAAAAATGTTTGAAATTATAGTAATAGGGTATTTCACCATTTTTTGAAAAGTATCTCAAATTGATCATTAGGTGGGAAAAAGTCAAAAATATTTTTTTACATTTTTTTTGGAAACCTATAAGTATCCCAAAAATACATTTTAAATTACCATTCCCAATTAGCGCGCGAAAACAATAGCCGCCATGATGCTTAGGTCGTGACGTCATTTCAGGAGTAAACAAAACAGTTCTATACTAAAATTTTGACACATATCGCGAACAAAATGTCATTGTTTACCACTATTGTGACGTCACCTGACAACCAGCATGGCGGCTGTCATTACAGATATTTGAATAACAGATTTAAAAACTTGATTTTTGAAAATCAAAAATAAAATGTTTTTTCTCATTCTATTGTATAGAAATCATATTAAATCGATTACGTATTACAAATACCACAGTAAATAAGCAGTTTTAGATTTTTTCTTGTATAGTAGAGTAAAATACCCTATTGCAAAGCGAGTAAGTTATTCTGCAATTTCAATAAAAGAGCTATTTAGTGAACAATGGTGTCGATTCGGTTTTCACAATTGTACTTATTTGACAGGATTAAACTTAATTTAAGTGTTCTGTCTTTTTCTTTCTATATCGAAAAGACAAGGACATAAATTAAGTTTAGTCCTGTCAAATAAGTTTAATAGTAAATACCGAATCGACGCCAATATTTCATAATTTTAAGGTAGTCAACTACCCTATCCCCTGAATATTATACGAGATATTATAAGCACTAAGATATTTAAAATTCTTAAAAAATCCATCTTCCCACCAGTCCCACCGCTGGGAGCAGGACAACGTTAGTCATGTCAAACGTCCGTGTTACACCCACTCCTCTGAAGGTTGGAGACTCTACACTCGAAGTTGTTGACGAATATGTATACCTGGGACAAACAGTCCAGTTAGGTAGGTCCAACTTCGAGAAAGAGATCAATCGTCGAATCCAACTCGGCTGGGCAGCGTTCGGGAAGCTTCGCAATATCTTTACGTCCAAAATACCGCAGTCCCTCAAGACTAAAGTCTTTGACCAGTGTGTGTTGCCAGTGATGACATATGGATCCGAGACATGGTCGCTTACTATGGGCCTTATAAGAAGGCTCAAAGTCACCCAAAGGGCGATGGAGCGTGCTATGCTTGGTGTTTCCCTACGTGATCGAATCAGAAATGAGGAGATACGTAGGAGAACTAAAGTTACCGACATAGCTCTCAGAATCGCTAGACTTAAGTGGCAGTGGGCAGGGCACATAGCTCGTAGAACAGATGGCCGTTGGGGCAGTAAAGTTCTCGAATGGCGACCGCGCACCGGAAGGCGCAGTGTGGGCAGGCCCCCGACTCGGTGGACCGACGACCTGGTAAAGGTTGCAGGAAGCCGCTGGATGCGAGCCGCACAGGACCGGTCGGTGTGGAAATCCTTGGGGGAGGCCTTTGTCCAGCAGTGGACGTCTTTCGGCTGATAGATAGATAGATAGACGAGAGTTTACGAGAGTGCTGTGTGTATTTATATATTTTTTTGTTATTTAAATATATAAAATATACATGATTGAAATGTCCAGGATTTTACTATAATAAAAATACTTGTAGATAAAAATCTTCTTTTAATAACGCTAATGTTATTTCAAGAGGGTTTTTTGTAAACAAAACAGCGCCCTCTAAAAGGTATCTTTAATATTATTTTTTGTTATTAAAAGGGTCTAAATGTATCGGTGGCATGAATGTGTAGGTGAATGTTGGTTGTTTTTATACATACAAGTGGTTGTATAATTTCTATAAAATTGTTATAAAACCTGTATAAATTATGTGTTTATATATATGCGATTTTTATAGAATGGTGTTAGTGCGATGTTATAATGAATACGCTGTTCATATTAAAAACTTTTGTCTAAATAGGATGGGACCTCATTTGTGTTATAAATCTTTCATTCAGTAAAACTGGCAACCCTAGATTTTTTTTTTCAATTTCATTCATCTTCTTTTCGAGTCGATGGTTTTTTTTAAATAGTTTATAGTTTATCGGCCCAGTAGGTAACCATGTGTACAGCCACACTCCGGGCACTTCATACAAATTTCGCGCCATTGTTTACTACATAGACATTCATGTTTGTACACATGTAAATGTGTGCGTGATGTACTAGGGTTGAATCGAGGTTCAATTAGCCCTCATTGTTCTTTATTGTTAGCTAGACTTTTACAAATAAAGTGAAGGCTGTATAAATTATAAAATTGTGTTTAGTTAATAAACTGTGCTTTGGTTTGCCAAGTGAGATAGCCTTCAGAGAGCGGCAGAGTGTCCATACTGTATAATGTCCTTATACTGTAGTGTCCAGCATTATTTGTGGTCCCCCAAGGTCTTCAATAGTGCAGGTGCCCTGGCACTCGGAGCAAGCCAATAAATGGGTAATTTCATTGGACGAATGCGTAACAGTTTCTCTAATCCCACATGTGGGTTCTACCGACTAATTGCGACCTATAATTGTTTTACCCTCAATTGGTAAGCCCTTGGCATCATCTCACCTGATGGTAGTAAGTGATGATGATGCCGAAGATGGAAGCGGGCTTACCAAGATTCCCCAACGCAATGGGGAACTGGCTATCTTATCTTCATGCCGGAACAGGAATGAGCCTTTATACTGTTTTCCGTAATAGAATATTGTTTATAAAAGGTGTTCGATAAAACTATATTGTGTTCGATTGAATGCTTTACTTTTAAGTTAGAATATGAAACTCGGGTACCTACTTATAATATAAGATCGCTATTTTGCTTGGTTACGTTTTATGCAAAATTTTAAATGGAGGATATCAAACATATACAGGCTTTCATTCGAATAAAATGATGGCAACGTTTGTTTTACATTTTTTTTATAT
Source organism: Coleophora deauratella (assembly GCA_958295455.1). Classification (NCBI taxonomy): domain Eukaryota; kingdom Metazoa; phylum Arthropoda; class Insecta; order Lepidoptera; family Coleophoridae; genus Coleophora; species Coleophora deauratella. The sequence goes on along the minus strand of OY282414.1, from coordinate 2,602,327 downwards.
AGACGACATAACTGTCGTCTATATAAAATGGGGAATCTGAAGATTGATTTGTATGGGGAGTTTTTGGTGTTTATCTATAAAATTGTCATAATTAAGTCATGTTCCTGCCATTAAAATCACTTTGTATGACGTGATGAATTTATAAAAAAAAACATAGAAATTTCAAAAAAAGTTTATTGATAGAATATAAAGAATCGGTTATCCAAGACTGTAATGTTTTTGTTATTTTTTTATAGAATTATTTTTTAAATAGAATATGAAACTCATATATTATACGGGATCTTTTTTAAATTATAATAATTCTTTACTGTCGTTTCAAAAACAAAAAACAACACCATTTTTGAGTTGCCCACAAAATTATTGAATTAAGAAGTAAAAGATTGTACGTAGCTAGGTTCTTGAGATATCTATCTATCTTTGGGAAAAACATGTTTTTTTAAATAACATTTGTAAATGTTTAGAAGGATCCTTCATATAATATAAAGGTATTTATTATGGGACAATAGAAAGTAAGAAACCAGTTATTACATTTCTTTTACTTCTATTATGGTCACAAGAATTTAAATACTACTGAACATTCCTGTTTGTGAAATATGTGTCATGTTTTTTTACGATTTCTTGATAATTTGAGTGCATAGGTAAACAATTAACCTAGGGGATTTTTATCGAAAATTTGGGAACAGTATAAAAGTATATGTTTGTAGAAAATGTATTTATATTTATTTAAAACTTATATTATAACAGTAGCTATGTATATTTAATTTATGACAAATAAAACTCGAATTGTTAAAATATAAATGTGTTTTATTCAACTTTATATTCAAGAAATAATAATTGCTCAGTCGCATCCCGGGCACTTCTTACAAGTGTCCTGTTAAAATAACTTACTATACAGGGTGTAAGGGACAGGTTTCCGAAAACTTTAAGGGCTTGCTCAGTAGACGAAACTGAACAACTTTCCACAATATTTTTTTCAGGAAACGAAAAAAAACGGCTTCTCTGTACAAAATTATAAACTTGATTGGACAGTTTGTATGGAGAAGCCGATTTTTTTATCGTTTCTGTACACGTATAAATGTAAGTTGCGTTAATTGCTCGTTTTTAATCGCAGTTTTTTTACACAGTTTACATAGCAGCGTTTTTGTAAAACTGCTAATTCTACAATCTGGCTGCGACATATTTAATACGGGATTAAATTGGAATCCCGAACCAAATAACTGTGGTTTCTACCTATTGAACAACAAGGCGTGGAACCAATTCAATCGGAGCATAAAAAAATTGGAGTCTACATACAAATCGATGAGCTTTGTATGGTATTTGTATGTTTGGTAGCTGTATGAAAAGTCCAAATTTTTTTTTGCCCGAATGGATTGCTTCCTTAGAGAAAGTTGTTCAGTGTCATAACTAGAAGCCATAATTTTAGTTTACGATTTCAATTTCATACGTATGTTACGACGAAATAACACGCATGTGACACGTCACACTCACACGTGGTCTGCGCAAAAGTGCAATTACGGTTAAACCACATCTGGCTGTACGAAATCGCATTTTCCCGTAGCGCTATTCTTTTCTGTCGCTCAGAAATATGGTTCGCTAGAGCGAGAAGAGAATTCGAGTGGCGCTCGCATTTTTTCGCATCGCCGGTGCGGACGCTACTCGTATTCTCTTCTAAATTTATTTATTTAGGCGTATGGCGTTATTTCGTAGCCGTTCAAAAATTGAGTGGGGAAATCCTCAGCCATTCGGTTGCTTCGTCTGTAAGTGTAAATAGATCCCCAGGGTCTTCACTGTATTTTCGGATTGGGCACTGCTGGATGATGTGGTCCATATTCTGCACGTCGGCTCCCCAGTCACATGCCGGTGACGGCCTCCTAGAGATATGCCAGATATGGTTCAATCCTTAATCCGCCAGTCACACGCAGTAACATGCACAAGCGCCGCCGCTGTCCGACTCATGAATTCACATAACATAAGGTTTCTTGGGATTGTCGAACCAGATAACGAAGGTGCGTATTTGCGTCGGACGCAGTGTTATCACGTAGTCCGGTTCGTCCTCAATCTGATCTGAAAATGGAGTTTCTGCGTCTCTGAAAAATGAAAAAAATTATAGAGTTATAGTCTGTGCGGAAAAAACCATCGTTTAAAATATCTGGGACAAATCACAAATGGTCATCTTCCCCTAAAGTAGGATTCCCTCATGATTCCCTGTAATAAGGGAACCAGAGACTGATATACACATATACGTTTCAATATAACACCCAGACACAGAGCAAACAAATCAGCTCATCTCATAAATGTTTGCCCTGGGTGGGGATCGAACCCACGATTTCCGGAGCAACATTACGATTAAAGGCACTAACATTGTGGTTTGTGTCGTAGTAACATTTGAATTCAATTGGAAATATTTTAATATTTGTTACTTTGTTCATATAAAGTTTATTTGTTTGTTTTTGTCGAACTGTAATGAATGAGGTGACAGTGTTACCAACATAACGAATACAATAATCAAATAACTTGTCCACAGATGTACCAAAATTGGTGTAAGGTCCGTTAACTGGCGATTCTACTCAGGATGCTAAGCAACTATAGTTCTTATATGATTTTACTGCGATCATTAAAATGAACATGATCTCTCTCTTACCGTGTGGCACAATTTAACCGTCCTATCCACGAGGTATGAACATGAAATGGAGTAACAATATCTTACCGTTTCTTACGACTGTCAGTTCTCGTCTGTCTCTCTCCGTAGTCATTGTCTATGGTTTCATAGTCTCCAGAGACGAAGTCCCCATAATCCTGGGGACCTTTCCTGGGGAGATTCTTCCGTCGGTTCGTTCTGGATTTATCTCTTTGAGGGGGACGAATCGATTCTTCTGAAAAATAAGAACAAGCTAGGAGGATTCGAGGACGAGAGTGTTGGATTATTTAGTGGACTGTAGTTAAATTATAACACAGGAATATTATTCAATGAATTTATATTAAAGAAGAGGCACTGCACGTTACATAAGGAGGAGAGGAAGTCAGTGATACCACACCTATAAAAATATTACAAATCTGTGTTGCCAACATGCTGCGGCCTTACAAAAAGAAACAATGCCATACAGCGGCTTTCAGTTCTTAAATAAACTAAGCAAGTTCTTATTATTATAAACTTTAACAAGTTTTTATTATTATATAAACTTAAGCAACTTTTTACTTTTTATCAACATAAACAAGCTTTTATTTTATATAAACTTAAACATGGTTTTTTTTATAAACACAAACAAACTTTTATTTTGTATAAACTTAAACATGTTTTTATTTTTTATAAACAGAAACAAGTTTCTAATAAATGAAAGTGAAACTAAAAGAGTTTTTTTTATTAAATATAAGGTAAGTTTAAACTAAGCACTTACACTTATTGCTTAATTTAATTTACTATTATAGTAAAGTTACAAATAACTATGTTTGTATAGTAATACACAAAATAATTTACTTAATCTTACAAATTTTTAATTTTCTAAAGGCAATACACATATGCCAGAAAGAGAACGCTTATATACTTTCCCATTAGGGGTGACTACATCAAATGCTCTCACTTTTCCGTCATCACCTGGATATACCTTAATAATTCTGCCCATTGGCCAATACAGTGGAGGTGAGTTTGGTATTCTCAAAATTACTAGTGTACCTACAGTTACATTAGGTAAAGAATCGCGCCACTTGGGTCTTGTTTGGAGCATATTTAAATAATATTTATGCCACACCTTCCAAAAACGCTGTTTCATGTTTTCTACAGTTTGCCAAAATTTTAATCTGTTCAACGGCAGATCTGAAATGTCTGGCTCTGGGTAAGAGGCCATAGGTCCACCTACTAAGAAATGACCGGGAGTAAGGTAACTAAAATCTCCAATGTCAGTGGAAGATAAAGGCATAAGCGGTCTTGAGTTCAAAATTGCTTCTATTTGACAGAGCACTGTATTTAACTGTTCATAAGTAAGCAAATTCTTTTCTATTGTTCTTTTGAGGTGATATTTAGTGCTTTTTACAGCAGCTTCTGCTAAACCAGCGAAAACAGGGGAATAACTAGGCACAAAGTGGAATTTGATACCTTGCTGATTAGAATAATTTTGAACTCGCGACTGATGCTGTACAGAGTTATTAATCTGATACAAGTCAGCTAAATGGTTACTCGCCCCGACGAACGCACCTCCATTGTCGCAGAAGATTTCAGTGGGCAGTGATCTGCGCGATATGAACCGCTTGAAACAAGCAAGAAAGTTTTCTGTTGAGATGTCTGAAGCCAATTCTAAATGCATGGCCTTTGTAACGAAGCAGACAAATACACAAATATAACCTTTAGTAATCACTGGTCGTCTGAGTCGCGAATTTTTTATTTGGACTGGCCCAGCGAAATCTATCCCGACAATCTGGAAAGCTCTGGAGGCGGTCACGCGCTGTCGCGGCAGGGAACCCATCAACTGCCTCGCTGCAGTTGCTTTCAGCTTGAAACAAGTTAAACACTTATAAGTACATTTTTTTATCTGTCTTAAACCATTCACAAGCCAAAATTTAGTATTCAATTGAGACAATATTAATTTAGGACCTGCATGAAGCAACCGTATGTGTTCATGATATATAATAAGATCAGTTATCTTTGAAGCCTTCGGTAAAATGATTTGATGCTTCTGAGAGTATGAAAGCTCAGAATTTTGAAGGCGTCCCCCTACTCTTAAGATGCCTTTTTTATCGACAAATGGATGCAAGGATTTAAGAGGGCCCTTTACATTTTCACCTTGGGACAACATCTGAAATTCATCTTTAAAATAGATTTGCTGCTCATGTTTTATGAGAAGAGACATAGCTCGCTCGAGTTCGCAAGTTGTTAAGTATTTTAATTTAATTTTATCATTACTATTTTTTATATTGTGGCAGAAACGCAAAACATATGCTAAAACTCGCTTCATTTTATTTAAATCGGAATATCTACTTATGAAATCAGATAATTCAGTTTCTTTCAGAGTTACGAGCACTACGCCACTGGAGGATGCAGAGCTTGGCTTCAGGTCAGGTAGGTCTGTGGGCATATCTATTTTACTTTTAAAATCATACTCCCTGTTATGCAGAAATGTCGGTCCGTTCCACCACATCGAGCAGGTTGGAAGTTCATGCGGACTCAGCCCTCTGCTTACTAGATCTGCAGGGTTTTCTTGCGTATTCACGTACAACCAGCGCCATCTACCTGTTAATTCCTGTATTACCCTTACTCTGTTCGAGACATAGGCTTGTAATCGCGTAACTTCTGTCCCAATCCATGCTAAAGCGATTTTAGAGTCGGTAAACAAATACACACCATCTATTTTTGTTTTTAAAGTTAGTGTATTATACACTTTTGTCATTAATTTTGCCAAAAGCAAATTAGCATTAAGCTCAAGTCTTGGGACCGAAAGAGGTTTTGTGCGCGGGTTTATGCGGGACTTTGAACAGAGCAAGGATAAGGAAACCTTACCTGCTGCGTCTACGACGCGCGAGTATATGCAGCAACCATACCCCGTCGAGCTCGACGCGTCTGCGAAGCCAATCAGCTGCACTGCTTCAGCATCGGAGGGCACCTGAATGTTCCTGTTTAACTGAATAGAGTCCATGGAAGCCAGACTATTAGCAAATGCCAACCAATCATCTTGCACCTCAGGAGGTGGGCTAGCATCCCAGTCAATTTGTTCAAGCCATAGCTTTTGCATTATGACCTTTGCCCTAACTATGATGGGACTGATAAATCCTAAAGGGTCATAAAACCTACATATTTGACTTAGTATATCTCTTTTTGTTATGTTCTGAGAAATCATATTTTCAGGGCTCTTTATAATAAAGCAATCCTTTTTCGCATCAACTGTCAACCCTAAGGCCTTGATATTAAAGTTTTCTTCTTGTAAATCAATATTACCTAACTGCTGGTGACTTAAAGGAATATCAGCTAAAACCTCATCACGGTTAGATGACCATTTATGCATCTCAAAGCTACCTAAACCAAGCAACTTCTTTAACTGTGTCTTTGCTTCAAGCAGTGTGGACAGATCATTATTTGAATATAAGACATCATCAACGAACGTGCAATTTCTTATTATAAAAGATGCTAAAGGATAGTCAGTCTCATATTTATCAGCAAGCGTAAGCAAACACCTAGTTGCTAAATAGCTAGAGCTTTTCAAACCGTAAGTGACCGTATCTAAGCGCAGGCACTGAATAGGTTGATCAGGATGTTTACGCCATAATATATTCTGCAGTGATGTTTGTATAGGATTGACCATAACGTTCCTAAACATTTTTTTAATATCACTGTTAAATGTATAATCCCCCAGACGATATAACAGAACTATATCAAATAGATCCTTTTGAACTTTGGGCCCATTTAGCAAAATATCATTTAGAGAAACCTTTTTCTTGGTCTTCATTGACCCATCAAATACAACCCTGGTTCGAGTAGTTTTGCTGCCCTCATTTATTACAGCATGGTGGGGCAAGAAATATACTGGATCTGAATTTAAATTATAGGAATCAAAGTTTACAAAATGAGCATGTCCCAGATCAACATATTCATCTATAAATTTAGTGTACTCTGTGAGTAAGTTAATATTTTTATGTAGCTTTTTTTCGAGGCTGAGAAACCTATATAAGGATAAGTCAAAAGACTCTCCTAATGTGTAATTTACATCTTGAAGCGGCATTTTTAAGGGCAAATCAACTTGAAATTTATTATTTTCTAACTTAACCGTAGATTTAAAAATATTTTCAACAATTTCATGCTCAGAAGACTGCTCTTTAAAGATCTCTGGCACACTTTCAGACTCCCAAAATCTTTCTAAGCTGTTGTGAACATCCAAATCCAAATCACGCTTGCACGTGCAATGAAGAGAAACAACTTTTGTTACCTCGTGTGCAGGTGGTAAGTTTCCTGCAATGATATGTCCAAACTTGGTGTTTAAAATACGTGGCACCTCCTTCTCCAGCTGGCTAGGCTCATCTCTAGGTTGCTCAGGCTTCACCAACGAGCAGCATGGCTGCTCCGCCGTGTTGCTGGGGCTGCTGCACTGCCGCAGCTCCAGGGTCGACGGTTGCGTCGGTAGGATGACCTGAAAAAATACATTGGCACCTATTAACATATTTATTTCAGATGGTTTATAAAACTCATCATCAGCCAGCTCTAAATGGGGAGGAATTATTATTGAGGAGGGGTCAATCCTTGCTTGAGGTAAGTTGCATGTGATTTGGTCAACTACATGGCAGTTGATTGACGTTTTGTAATCTGATTTTAACGAGTAAATATCTAGTGGTACTGAAAACCGAACATTATTTTTAGAGTTTGTGACGCCTATGATACTCGTATTATCCTGCACAGGAGCCACTCCTAAAATATCTACCACTTTACTGGTGACAAGTGATGCTTGGGAGGCAGAGTCCAAAATGGCCTTAATATGCACCTCCTTGTTGTCTCGACCAATCAGCTTGATTCTCACTGTGGGAAGTAAAATGTTATCATATTTTCCAGATAGCATAACAACCGGTTCTGGTTTTGATTCCTCTTGATGCAGTAGAGAATTGTGGCCTTTCTTACACACATTACACCTAAAGTGATATCTACATTTATATTTATGTACATTTAAACAAATGTTGCAAAGACCTTTACTTTTTACAAATGATATTCTTTGAGCTGAAGGCAAAAGTTTAAATTTTGGACAGGTAAATATTCTATGGTCAGTGTACTTACAGTAGTAGCATTGTGACTCCGCAGCCACGACGTTGACTGCTGCTATATTGGCAGCCTTGCCAAACTTCCCTGAAGCCAACTCCGCATTTTCCAATGCCAGAGCTCTTTTCTCCATGAAGTCGATGAATTGCATGACTGTGGGCTCCACCGAAGCATCTCGCTCGAGCTGATATGCTCGCGCGGTTTGCGCATCTAGTTTTCGATTGAAAAGACACATTAAAATGGGGTCCCAACTCTCAATCTTTGCATCCAAGTTTTTTAAGGCTGACAAGGTTTGTTTTATAACAGATATAAACTCTCTGATACATGAGGGAGTAGGTCTTGTCATGCTACTTATATCTAGCAGTACACTAATGTGATCATTAATTATTTTGTATTTATTAAAATATCTATCGTTTAACATTTTTAAGGCTTCATCAAGGCTTTCGCTCACTAAAGGTAGGTTTTTCACAATATTAAAAGGTTCTTCCCTAAGGAACGACCTCAGGTAGTGTAATTTTTGGACATTGTCTAAGGATTTATCGTTTAAAATTACAGATTTATATAATTCCATGAAAGGTACATAGTCACAAGACTTACCGGTAAACGGATTTATTTGAATTGTAGGGAGTTTAGTTCTATACCCTGTGGCTTGTGGCTGCTCAGCCTGTATCTGCGTCATTTTAGCTTCGCTCCTGCGGTTCAGTTCCCCGTCTATGCACGACAGAACAAAGAAATATTTATGTTCAGTTGCCTCAATGAAATGTTGCTCACTGTCCTCGGGGTCAAGGTACAAAATTTCTTTATTATAGGTCTCATATTCTGTAAAAGAGTCGACCGTGCGCTTGCGCCTAACTTTGAGCATTTCAATGGGAACCGACTCGAGATCATGCTTGTTAGAAGTGATGTTATATAATCGCGTCAAATTACCTTTACTGTATCCCCGGGAGGCAATCAGTTTCTTGAGACTAGAAGTCGTCGGGTCAGAACCCGTATCCTGGCCTTTTTCAGACTCAGACAGCATTTTGAGCAACCACAAACAACTTAATTATCAATTTCACTTTAAAATTACGGTAAAACACTTTAACTTAAATTTAATTATACCGAGATACAACTAAAATGGCTGAACCACACAGAAAATGTTCATAAAATTGTCTTTCCTAGTTCAAACTGTAGCGTCACTATCCGCTCTCTTCACACGCGTTGACAGTCTGTTATGTTGTCTCGTTCACTCCCGATGTTTGAAATTAGCGCCAAACCGATTGTACTGCTACCAAAGCGAAGATAGATGCGCTCGGGTGCGTTCGGAGATGCGTTCGGGTGACACTCGGATACATTTCCTTATTGCCAACATAGTGATAATCGCCACGACGACGTCTTCATTTGTTTTGTTTGCAAAATGGATGACGAAAATTGATGCGTGGACAAAAAATTAAATGTCTGCCAACGTTTGGTTGTATATAAAAATCTTGCAACCAATTTGATGAGAAATGACGAAAAAATTGCCTCAAAATGACTCCAAATTATACTTGCGTGCTTTCTTGAGTGCCTTATACTGCTTCTTTGCGCCGTATAATATGATCGGCGATAAATTTCTTGCTCACGTATCCTGTGTGAGATTTCCGCAACTGGCGATTTTCTTCTTACACGGCCAAATTGTTCGCTTTTCGCTCGCAGCATTTAAGGACCAAAACGATGTTGGATTATTTAGTGGACTGTAGTTAAATTATAACACAGGAATATTATTCAATGAATTTATATTAAAGAAGAGGCACTGCACGTTACATAAGGAGGAGAGGAAGTCAGTGATACCACACCTATAAAAATATTACAAATCTGTGTTGCCAACAGAGAGTTCGATTCCCGACGGAGTATAACTTCGTAAGAGTTGATTTGTTTTTTTTTTTTATTTATTTATGACATAATATAATAAAATCACATAATGCACAGTGTACATAAACTTAATTAAGTTTTTCCGCACAGTTGGTGGTAGTATTTTCTGAGCTGGGCTGTCTAGCTACCACTATCTTATCTAAGTCTTGTCGCCAAACATCAATGTTAATAGCAGTGATGAGACAAGATAGCCAGTTCCCATTGCGTTGAGGAATCTTGTTTGTTTGTAAACTCTTTATTGATAAAATAAAATATGTACAAAACTTTAACAGGAATATTCCATCAGCTCGCTTTCAGCTTCGGCATCATCATCACTTACCATCGATCAGGTGGGATAATGCCGAGGGTTTAACAAAAGTCATATCTAATAATAGCGTATGCCTTCGATTTCGTATGTTTTGAAGTTTTTTGTTATTCTATTGGAAATCCTCAATTTTTCCTAGATAAAAAGCACCTAACACTCCGTGTTATGTGGTAAAATCGTATTTTTTTTATTTAAATTGGTTCAGTCATGAAGCAGTTACGCATTTGACTACATAAACGCGCAGACAATCAAATACAGGGTGATAAAAAAATGTGTGGCAATATTTTAACTGTGAATTCTACCCATCAAACTGAACAACTTTCCCCAAGAAACTCATACTCAAAAAGCAAAAAAATTTTTGAACTCTTCATACAAATCCGTCAGCTGGTTGATGAACTTTGTATGGGGTAAATTTTTATTCGATTCGTTCCTGTTAACTGTGGTTCCGCTCATGAAACTGAACAATTTGCTCCAAGTCCTATAATCTGATCAAGATTTTTTTAGACTTCTCATATAAATTGATTACATTGAAAATTGATGAACTTTGTATGGATTTGATTGAGTCCAGTAATTTTTTTAGATCAGTCAATATAGTACTATACAGGTGTTAAAAACAGTGCGTTTGAAATTTTAAGGGGTTACTCAGAATCAAGTATAGAACCCAGGAAAAATATTGAAAAAGATCCGCTCTTCAAATTTTTTTTCACATTTTCATACAAATTATTGATTCACTGAATTTCAATATTTTTCCTGGGTTCTATACTTGATTCTGAGTAACCCCTTAAATGGGCATATTTAAAGGGGCTTCAGCTGTAGTTATGTTTGATCCCTAATTGGAATCGTCCAAATAGGCACTAGAATATAACTTTATCATATCGTCTGTGCCAATTTTTGCTTTTGTAAATTAGCAGACAAAAGAAATTGGTGGATTTCCACAACGTGTAGTGACAAAAGGGGGCTTACCTCTATCCCGTTTTCTTTCTTGATATTCCTCTCTCATTCTCTCCCCAGTCTCTGCATTAGGCCGTCTCTTTCTATTTACAGACCTATCACTGTTCAACAGAAAGGACGGCATAGACATTTTCATCGCTTGTCCTCTTCTATTATTCTGTCTATTTCTCCTTCTGAAACTTGTTTTACTTCTTTGATTCACTCTTTCTTCTTCCATTCGCTCCGCAATTCTCTCTGTAGAAGGAGCTTCGTCGTTCTTCTTTATCCTTCTGTATTTCTTTTTCTTCTGTGATCGTCTGGCGTTGAATGTTTCTGTCTCGTCTATGCCAGAGATGAAAGCTTTGGGTTGTGTTTTTGTTTTGTAGTACATTTCGTATATGGACCGCGTTACACCGTCATCTGCAGTATCTGCTGCTGATTCTGTAAAAAGAGTCACTTTACACCTAGAGTAACCGACTAAACTAATATGGGCAGTGGGCGGGGCACAAAGCTTATAGAATAGATGGCCGTTGGGGCACTAAAGTTCTCGAGTGACAACCGCGTACCGGAAGACGTAGCGTGGGCAGCCTCGGTGGACTGATGACCTGGTGAAGGTTGCGAAAAGCCGAGATGTGGGCAGAGTAGAAGTGATGTGGAAATTCTTGGGGAAAGTCTTTGTTCAGCAGTAATCGTCATGATATGATAATACAGACTGGAACAAAATATGTAGTGTAGGAATCGTTAACTGAGGCTTCCACAGATATGGTTCATTCGTTAAAATCGTCTTACCTGGCTCCACACTTTTAGCTTTCTTCTCTTTCCTTCTCGGTGGTCTCTTTCTACTCGAAAAGAAACCATCTTCCTCTGAGTTCAGCGTTTCCTCTGATTCCCTTGACCACGCACTGAAGAACTTGGTCGGTCCTTCTCTCTTGGAGTCCGTAATCAATCCTACTTTATCCTTATAACTGCTCATACCTTCAAAATCTAGCGACGATTTATAATCTTTCATTACATTAAAAATACTTGTGTTATTTTTGAAATTCATGGCTGTGAATTCTGGTTCCATTGAATAATATCTGTTAGAGTTTTCACCAGCTTTGCTACTAGAGTCATTTTTATTTTTATTAATAAAGCTGTTGTTATATTTGAGTACTGTTAAAGTTCCATTAATGATGTTTTCATTAATATTGTGTCCTATTGTATCATTAATTCCGATCTGGCGTTTTCTCCTGTAGCCATCTTCGTAGTTTCTTTGGACATTGGGTCTGCTTTTCTTGTGTTGTTGGGAGGAACGCTTGTGAGAGTAATCAGTGTCTTCGTCTGAGTATGTAGCTGAAAAATTATAAATTTTAAATATCTTTGAAGAGTTGCGACAAGAAATCGTCTCTCATCCAATTTAAAATTCAAATTTATAATCTACTTAGTAAGATTGCAATTTGTCATTTCGAAAAAAAACTACTGACTATTAATATTATAAAAAATACAGCATGACCAATAAAAGAAACAGAAAAAAACATTTAAATATTTATTATAAATTATTGTTACATTAAGCGTGAGGTGAGATGTATCCAAGCGCTTATCAATCGTCGATTTAAAAAATAAAAGCCTATAAATTGCATACAAAAATACACCAATTGCATAACTCACGGGTATCTTTCGTTCCACCCCTGGCTGGTTTCACCTCTTCTGACTCTTTCTCCTCCACCACATCCTCGGGAAGAACCTCATCGTCAGCCCCATTGTACACGTATCTGTAAATACAATATAACACCCACAGTCAACCGCCGTCTATACTTTGTGGATAGAGCGGTTAAATGTGCCACACGATAACAAGAAGAAGAAGTCAAACGCCGCGCCGCGCCGCTTTTTTATAATTAGATATTTTTGGAGATAATGTTAATTTCCTCCTTTAGGGTTTTTGTTGCGTGAACGTCAGACGCCATAGCCAACTGGGTAACAAATAATTAAGAAAAGTTGTAAACTCGACTCGATAGAAAGGCTCCATATTACTAAAGGGAAAAGATTATCACGAGAAATATAGTATAAATTATAAAGCAGCTGGATGCGGGCGGATGGCAATCCAGCAATGCACATCTTTTGATTTATGATGCAAATGGAAAAAATATTTTGGTGTTTCTTCTACAAAATTCCAAACATAAAAATTGATTTTTTTTATATGTTGGCAACTCTGCACGAAAGGCTTGCAGCCCTTGCCTGGTACTCCAATCCATCTGCCTCGCATCGTCCAGCCACTGGTTCCCAGCCAGGGTCGTCTCCCGCACCATCTTGATCTTCATCTGGAGGAATATGTGGCTAAGCTGGACCGTAATATGTGAAGATCTGGTCGTGTAGTCGTCCGGACCTTCTGGCTTTTCGTGCTTGAATGGACCTGAGCAAAATAGGGGAAAAGGAAGGTACAATTGTGGTTATGCAGGCTTTTTATCACAAATCACCCCATTCCCGAAACATTGGGTGTATAAGTGCCGTTTGGTAGGAAACTTTACTACTTATAGGTGGAAAAAGATGACAATTTAAAAGAATGAGTAAACATCTACTTAAATAGAAATAAAAAAACATTTTAAATTTTTGTTTCTTTATCGATAATACCAATGACTACCATACTGATTTTTGACACACTATTTCGATGCTACACTGCTGCGACAGCTACACATGTGCGACACATCAGTGCTCCGACAGGTCATATCTGCGACACCACACTACTTCGACACTGCACACTTCCGTATATAATATTGCACCGATTAAACACTTCAAATTAAATAAAAAATTAAAATCAATTTCCGAGGAATTTACACCGACTGCCACGCAATGGAAGTGGGCTTACCAATATTCCCTAAGGCAATTATATCTCCATGCCGGAAGACATCGATACTATTAACAATAATTTTTGGCGGCAAAGCTTAGATAATTAAGTAACCTACCACCAACTAAACCGAGTCCTACAAACTGGACCCCGTCAGGAATCGATCCCGCGATCTCCTGATATGAAGCAAGCAGACTATTTACTAGACCACGGAGGCGGTTAAAATCAAAATGACCTACCTCTGTTTGGTTTCTCGAGGGTATTCTCCAGTCTGAGGAGCACTGCTCCTCCCTTCCACGGCTCCAGGGTAAGGATGTTGACGTGGCGCGGCAGACCGTGCAGTTTCAGGGCTGAAAACTGCACATTGAATGTTGTAACAAAACTATTTGCTTGCAGATAGTTTCTATAAAATGAAAAAGAAAGAATATTCTGGGACCAAGGCTCAGACTAAAAAAGTCTTTATTTCATGGCCAAGGAGATTTGTAATTGACAATTGACGACTGACACATTGGCTTAGTTATAGCGCTCCTGACTACTGATCCGAGGGTCCTGGGTTCGATTTCCACCTAGAGCATTTCTGTGATAAGCAGATTTGTTTGCTCTTAGTATTATTTGGTTATCCCTATTATAATATTTATATACGGTCAAAGAAAATCCATATGAACTTGAACTGTCTGTCTGCTCGTTTGCCACCTATCATATAAAACAAAACTGAGCTTCTGCTAGACTACGAATTTTACGGTTCCTTGGGGAAAGATTTTACGATATTTCATGAGTTAGCGTAGTATAGTACTTAGTTATAGTATAGAGAAGCTACAGTAAACGGGTCCTCCATCTAACACTGCTTAAACCGTATAATATACGTATACGTATGCTCTATAGAAGACGATTATCACAATATCATTGACAGAGTCCTTACAGGTCAATTATCAATTCGATACAATGCATCGTTTGTCTCACTCGTTTAGTCCTCATGATCTGCCACTTCCGCCTGTTGATCTTTTCCCCTGAGGACATGAAGTACCAGGGCTCCATCAGCCATCTTCTGGAGGCCTGGGCGGCTCGCTCCATGAAGGTCAAGTCATCGACTGAAAACCAGTAAGGAAAGACCTTCAGTGAAGACATGATCACCGTTGATTCTATGACATGCGGTAAGTCATACAATACATGCTATTTATGAAATTTATTAATCATTTTCGTCAAGATGGTGGTAGAGGTGAATTGCGGCTTGGTTTCTTCGCAAGGCACATTTTGCTGTTGGTGCTGATGGCAGTTGTTAAGCCATGTCAGAGACCTTACAGGTGGCTTGAAAATTTCTAACACTGGGGCTGGCCACTAACTAGTCTCACAACCTTCACCAATCCATCATCATCTATCCAAGCCTTTGAAAAAGATATGCCGCAACTTCTTGATTGGACTGTTGGTTGCACTTTGTTGCCATTGATTTGCCGGGATCTGAACCCACGGAGGTTTCAAAAGATTCATAGATATGTAGATACCACTGCAATAATATCATAGACTTGCACCCCGCTCCAGCGACGATATAAAACTTCTCTGAATAATAAAATGGAGAATGGAGAGTTAAAATGTTTTTGGTTAAACTAATTAAGCATCTTTTTCCGCGACTGTAAAAGCAGGGTTAATTCGTAATGCGGTACCTACTTACTCTCACTCATATAGTTCCCAAAGATGATCCTATGCTTTCCCCTGACGACCAGACCGACTCCATAAGCCTCTTCATTCAGAGACTCTTCGAGACCAAATCCATCGTCTGTCAGTAATCTTCGGTGAACCTGTAAGAATCAAGATTTTGAAGAGGTAAACGTCTACTAGAAAGAAGTTCACAGCGTGGAAATTCTTGAAGAAGGCCTTTCTCCTTTGGGACTTCTCTTGACTGCTGATGATGAAAGGTGTAAGTACTGTATGTAACTAACCCATATAATTCCAACTGCTGGGGCACGGGGTCTCTTTCCATAACTCGGGAAGGTTAGGCCACATTCACACGGGAGTCAAGTCCAGATTGTGTGGAGGTTGTGGGCAAGTGGTCAAGCGCATTTGTCAGAAGTTTTCAAGCCGCCCGTAAGGACTCTTACGTAAATTGATTATTACGTTATTTCTGTTGCTCATGTTCTACCTCGATTCCTTGCTTTTTTCCGAATCCCGGGTTGTCTGGAAGAAATCGCTTTTAGCGATAAGACCACCCAGATTGTACTACTTGTTTCTTTTTTGTTTTGTATGTGTTATGTGTATTTGTATTGTAGTCAATAAAGAGTATTTGATTTGATTTGATTTGACTCTTTCTTGGTTTAACGACTGCCATCTAGTGATAGCAACTGGCACCAACGGCGCCAAATGGTGGTTTAAAACAAGTCGAGCACGTAATTAAAGAAGACATTCAATTCCGTTTACGTCGAATCTGTTTATAGTCTTTATAGTGAGTCCTTTTAAATCCTGGATGAATAAGAACTGGATCCTGTAAAGACACAGGTGATTACCCAAAATAGCCAAACATCTTTTTCATAGCGACAGGCTTGTACTGTTTGCTTGTGTGGGTTAGCCGTAGATACGTGCGATGCAAGTTTACCTCGTCCCCCGCTAAACGTAGCAGAAAACTCGGATAAATGTCAGCACATGGTGGATCCAGTTCGCATTTGTCCGAGTTTTAAATCAAATATCACTTCATTTGATAAAGTATTGCCTCTTTTACTTTATACAAAAGAAACAACTTAGCAAGATAACTTACCATGAGTTCCACCTCCCCCTCAGAGTACGAGGTGCCCCCTTCAGTCCTGTCTGTTAGTACGCACATGGCCGTGGTACTGTTTGGAGACTGCGACTGGAGACAGATGCGAGCCGTCACTGGGTAGTAGCAAGCTGACACTGGTTTCTTGACACGCTGGTCTGGGGAACAAAAAATCACTTGGAACAAGAATTGCTGCACTTATAGCAATTCTTATTTCAAGTAACGACAAGACTTATTATAACATACAGGCTGACCTGCAAACCTCTTGACTAGTGATTCTACTCATAAGTGGAAACAATATTGTTCTTCTACATTACTGATATTCCATCTATTCGCTCGAAGCGCAGCACTTCCTCGTATATTATGCAGACTACGAAGGAGTGAAACACTTTGCTTGCGTCTATTTCCCGATTCTTATAATCAGGGATCTGCGAGGCGAGAATGAATAGGCGAGAATGAATTGTGAGCATGCGTGTACTATCCTCGACTACATCATTAGTTTTTATCAAGATGTGGTTCCCACTTTTTACAATCTGGGGATCTTAAAGGCGAGAGAGAATAGGTATTGTGAGCTTGCGTATAATATCCTCGACGACATCGTCAGATTCCATCAGGATGTTAAACGTAGCGTTAACGACCCATATCGTCCCCACTGCAGGGGCACGGGTCTCTTCCTATACCTCGGGAAGGTTAGGCCATACTCCACACACGGGGGCCAAGTCCGGATGTAAACGTACTCAAATTACACTCACTGGCGGTCTCATTCCAGCAGCTCCTCTTCATCATCTGTCGGCCGTTGGAGTCGGTGTAGAAGAAGCCGTTGTTGGAGACATTGGTCTTGAAGACTGACACCACCTCTTTGCCCAGGTCGGAGCTAGAAGACAAGTTCTTAGTTGTTGCCTGACTGCCTTAGAATGTGGTTAGTGATCAGGGTTTAAGAAAATAGGTGTAGACCCGGTAAGTGGAGCTTCTTTTTGCAAAAAAAGGACTTTTCAGAAAAATTATTGATCGGGTTTTTGTCAAATTTTGTATGGAGAGTCTCGAATTTTCTTTTGCGATTCAACAAAGTCGTAGAACTAAAGTTGTTCAGTATGGTGAGTAGAAATCCAGTTCTACGCGTATTTTATTACACCTTGTATAAAGTGTTCTCAAAATATCTGCAGGGGTCTACTAACTGCGGTTTCTACACCTCAATACATAAGGAACAAATAGTCAATTCGCAAAATAAAATTTGATCTCTTCATACAAATTATGGCCGTTCAGCTGATCGATTTGTAAAGTCATTTTTTTTGGGGAAAGTTGTTCGGATTCATGAGTAGAGTTTGAACCTTGGCAGATATTTTGAGATCACCTTATTATACAGAGTGCAAAAATACCGCTCCCAGAAAAAGCGTGTTATACTTGTAAAACTGAACAACTTTTCCTGAACCTATACTGAATTTGCAAGGAAACTGATCAGCCAATCAGTCAAGTTTGTATGGAGAGTCTAAATTATTTTGCAAATTCTGTTTGGATGACAAAAGCTGTTCAGTTTCAGAAGTGGTATTTTTTTAACTCTGTATTCATGTAAAGACACAAGTCTGTTGGAGTCCATTCAGCAGGTGGACGGAGTGAAGATCCAGATGGAGCAGAAATAAACTTTAAAATATTAAAAATAGAAATAATCAAAAAAGAAAAAACCAAATATCAAGAATTTGGAGCTTACCCAATAGGCACGGGCCCTATGATCCACTCCAGCTCAATAAACTCCTCGCCGCGGTAGAGCCGGATGACCTGCGTGATCCAGTCCGTGAAGCGCTGCCTGATCTCCCGGACGAGCAGCCCGCGGATGACCTGGTACGTCACTCGCTCTGCCACCTGGGTGCAGTATATTAAACAATATTACATACAGTATGGACGCTCCCTGCCGCTCTCTAAAGACGATCTCAACCTCTATGGTATGGTATGATCCAGTGACAGACCATACAGTTGTCACTCAGTTATTTCGCTCGCAGCTATATGTTAAAAAGGGAAGTCGTAAAGTAGGTAAATAACTCGGACGATCTGTATGGAGTGTGTTTGTATGGGGCAGGCCTCTCAATCGTTGGACGAGGACCCCTGACCTGAAGGTCACGGGAAGCCGCTGGATGCGGGCAGCAGAAGACCGTTCAGCGTGGAAACCCTTAGAGGAGGTCTTGTCCAGCAACGGACATGTTTTGACCGATGATAATAATATAACACTTTGGATGCGGGCAGCGCAAGGCCGTTGAGCATGAAATCCTTGAAGGAGGTCTTGTCCAGCCCCAGTAGCATGGCGACATATCTCGCGCGCGATGCGAGTTTTAAAAGCATTTGTTCCGTTCTAACGCTAGCCAATGAAAGAGACAGCTACCTCATGCTACCCGTGCAGCAGTGGCCGTGTTGTGGCTGATGATGATATACACTCACAGGGATAGGACGTTTCTTCTCTGGCCTAAAGCTGTAAGTCCCAGACTGAAGGGTCTGCTGGCTCTGGTTGTAGAAGAAGAAGTTCTGCTCCACCTGGATCTTCACTCCGTCGACGTGCTGGACGGACTCTAGCAGTCCTGTGTCCTTGTTCACTGACACCTTCAGGTACTGTCAAGAAAATCAGCCATCAGCCATTTGCCACCGTACACAATAAAAAAAAATACAAGAGGGTTTTAAACACAAATAGACCAAATGGAGTCTTGCAGACCCCATTTCATAAAGCTCGGTATTCTAACCCTAACGTCAATTTACATTCTCGAAGCTTGCAAATTTGTTAGAGCTCATAAAAACTTGTACACCCCATTAGAAACAATTAAAAGGAACAATCGTAACCTTTACAAATTAAAAACACATTTCTCAAAACTGAATATATTTACAACTAGCCCCCATTCAATGGTAATTAAAATCTATAACAATATCCCAAACGACATAAAAAGCATAGACTCAAATAAAATATTTACTAAACAACTGAAGAAAATCCTTATCCAAAAGTGCTATTACAATCTTACCGAATTCTTTGAAGACAAAAACAAAACAACTATATAAGTATGTATAAGTAAATAAATAAACGGCAATTCTGCATGTGCTTCCTGGCGGCCTTTCTTAGTTTCTTGCTATATTTCTTTAAATCACTTATATTTCTGCGTTTTATATTTTTTGATAAGTTTTGATAATTACGTTTACTATAATAATTTATTTTAATTTAATAAGTAGTGCCCTAAAAATTTGCGGTACCCCTACGGGGTGCCACATGTTTTTAAGTACTGGACAGTATTATTTATTACAACTTTGTAACCATGTGGCATGCAAATTATTAAATGATTATATGATTAATAAAAATTAATTTAACGAAGAGATTATCCATTGCATCTGCTATGATTTTACATATTTTGAACGATTGCAAATATATTATATACAATATACATATGCCATTTTGTAACAATATGTGACCACTGGTTCGCGTGTTTACCTCATTTGAGATGTTTGGAGTCAATTCCTCGTTGATATCGCTATTTTTGTTCGCATTGACTCGCTTAGCGTAAGCGTTTTCTTCCTGAAATATGTAAAGCATATTTATTTTTAAGTGCAGGTAAGCCCATCTATCTTGCCTTCAAACAACACGTTGCACTTCAAAATCCATCAAATTTTTACGACAACAATGATTTTATGAAACGGACATACATACATAGATCAAATCAAATTGTTGGCGACGAAACAAAATATTCCCCTAGAAACGCCCTTTTAAGTTTCCATGAGAGATCGTTTTACCCTCTGTACCTATATGTACTCGTATATCAGAACCTGGTTCCATACATAGACTCCTAGTTTGATGAAAGTGTGTAATTTTGTCCCGAAATAATGTTCGAATACCATAAATGTTACATTTAAGATTTTTTCGAGTGCTAGGTTACCATTGGCGGCGTGGCTGTTGACATATTTACGAGGATTTAACTGGATCATCACCATCAGTCGAAAGACATCCGCTGCTGGACGAAGGCTTTCGCCAAGGAGTTCCACATTGACCGTTCCTGCGCTGCCCGCATCCAGCGGCTTCCCGCAACCTTCACCAGGTCATCGGTCCACCGAGTGGGAGGTCTGCCTACACTGGATAAAACAATGAATTTGTGGGCGTCTCGAGATTTTGGGCGATTAGGTTGTTGTCAACAATTTGAGCGCACTGACCGTGCTAATATTATGAAGCACTTTGACTGTGTCTAACATTAAGAATATTTTGTTTGTCACCAACAGTTTGAAGCTGACTGTACTTTCTTTAACTTACCAGCTGATCCCTAACAGGAGAGATCCAGTAGGCCGCGAACCCCAGTGGAGGGATGTTCTCAGCCTCGAAGCAGAGCTCCTGAATGGCCGCAGAGCTCCGTCCTGGCAAGTTGATGACTGCAGCCGGGAGTGGCACGAGTTGGTACTCCACCTCTTCGTCTGTGGAGAATTAATTAATGAGAAAGCAAAAAAAGTGAATTGATATATGAAAATAAATTTAATGAAAATATTTTATTCGAAGTAGGTAGTAGTGTAAAAAACAACTTTCCCCAAGAGTACATTATTGATTTCCCATGCTAAGTTGGCGAAAAAAAAATCATATTAATTTCTAACTTATAAAAGTTGGCCGGAAAACTGAATAACAGATTTTTGTTACCAATGGCGTCTCTTATGGTGTAGTGCAGGGCTATGGCCGGAATCCGGACGTGGTGGTAGGTTTTCACACTCATGGGGTTGTACACGATCAGCACCATCGTGTCTTGCGTCTCAGCGAACTGGTAACAAAATTATAAGTGCTGTAACGGAAGCGGGACCGAATGGTTCCGAAGCAGGCCCGAGCGTAACGCGTTACGCTTTCGGATATGTTACTGAATCTTAATTGGACTGTAGTTCAATTATTTGATTTAATTTCCAAAAAATAAAAAAAATATGCTCTATAACTGTAAATTTTAACATCTCCGATCTTAAAGCCTAATTACTCGAAACCTAATAAACCGATTTTCATTAAACGTAACTAATAATCACCCCAATAAAACTTGTTTTCAAACTAAAAATAATTGCTTTAAATCAGTATAACCATTTGCGAGCTATTATGCTACAAACAGACACCAGACAGACAGTATACGCTTCAAATTGTCCTTCTTTTTGCGTTGGGATCTTAAAAAAAACTAGCAAAATAATAACTGAAACGCCTCGTATGCGGGTGAAAGAGCAAGGTTACACGCACAGTCTGGCGTCATTCTGGTCTATCAGTCTTGACTGACTCCAGAATGATGAATGATTTTTACGGTACATGGTTAATCTTAACTGACGGCAGACAGTGGGTTACACGAGCATTCTCCGATCATTCTGACCAGACTGATGGACCAGACTGACGCCAGACTGAGCGCCTAACCTTGCTCTAACGCTGGCTGTCTCGCATCCGCCGGCACAGCTGCTACTGGCGGCAGGTGTAGAGTGAGCAGTAATACCCACCCAGACGGACCTTGCATAGTAAGATGTTACCATTAGTTAATCGTAGATACTTACTCTGCACTGACTCATGTTGAGTTGGTGGCACACCACAAACTGCTGGTGGTTTTTAGTTCTTCTACTGCTGCCCCAAGTTGGAGTAAGGTAACTGAAAATAATTCGTAAAATCTTTTGTTTTGTAGAGAAACTCTACCATCTACATATGTGACATACTTTTAGATGAAATTTCACGAAATCAATTTTTGTTTTGTACATAAAAAGCAGTCAATCTGAAATTACAATTAGTTAGTAAAAAACTACAATACGACTTTATAAAGAGCGAGCTTTTTTACTTTCAGAGATAAACTTTATCAAGAGCGCGGAGTTTGCCTACGAATTCGAATCAGAAACAGGAGTGGATCCAGGGGAATAAAGAAGAAGAAGAAGAAGAAGAAGAAGAAGAAGAAGAAGAAGAAGAAGAAGAAGAAGAAGAAGAAGAAGAAGAAGAAGAAGAAGAAGAAGAAGAAGAAGAAGAAGAAGAAGAAGAAGAAGAAGAAGAAGAAGAAGAAGAAGAAGAAGAAGAAGAAGAAGACGACGAAGAAGAAGAAGAAGAAGAAGAAGAAGAAGAAGAAGAAGAAGAAGAAGAAGAAGAAGAAGAAGAAGAAGAAGAAGAAGAAGAAGAAGAAGAAGAAGAAGAAGAAGAAGAAGAAGAAGAAGAAGAAGAAGAAGAAGAAGAAGAAGAAGAAGAAGAAGAAGAAGAAGAAGAAGAAGAAGAAGAAGAAGAAGAAGAAGAAGAAGAAGAAGAAGAAGAAGAAGAAGAAGAAGAAGAAGAAGAAGAAGAAGAAGAAGAAGAAGAAGAAGAAGAAGAAGAAGAAGAAGAAGAAGAAGAAGAAGAAGAAGAAGAAGAAGAAGAAGAAGAAGAAGAAGAAGAAGAAGAAGAAGTATTTTTATATGTCATGTTGTATGGACTTTTATATGGTGTGAGTTTATATTTTTGGTTAAGGTGTGTTTTATTTGTATTTTTCTATAAAACAAATTGTATTTCCACAATGTCCTTTGAGGAGGAGCTGAAGTCTTGATGAACTCTTTCTTTGAAAAGCTAAAACAGGCCAAGTGGACATGGCTGCATCCCAATGGTGTAGTAAAAAATGAGATTGACTTCATCTTGTAGACAAAAAGGCAAATATTCAATGATGTCTCTGTGATCAACTCGCTGAAGACAGGAAGCAATTACCGAATGGTAAGAGGCACATTGAACCTAAAAACAAAGCTGGAAAGATGTCGACTGATGAAGTCCACGCTCCGACCAGCGCCTATCCAACTCCAAAACCCCGAAAGCTTTCAGCTCGAGTTGCACAACCGCTTCGAATGCCTAGGAGAATGCGAAAATGTAGACAATTACAACGACAAGTTCGTGGAAATTGTCCAAACGGCTGGGAATAAAGCTTTCAAAACCACACGTTCAAAAAGAACATCTCGTATCCCAAACCTCACCGGCAAGCTCATGGAGGAAAGACGAAGCCTGATTCTAAAATCCTCTGAAGATGCTTGTCAGTATCGGCGACTAAACAGACAGATCCCCAAGTCCTTGACCCGCGATATACGTAAATTTAATAGAAATCGTATTAAAGAGGCTATCGAGCGTAATAAAGGGTTAAAAGTATTCGCAAGGGATCGCGGGTACGCGGTCGCCACTCGAGAACTTTACTGTCCCAACGGCCATCTGTTCTACGAGCTATGTGCCCTGCCCACTGCCACTTAAGTCTAGCGATTCTGAGAGCTATGTCGGTAACTTTAGTTCTCCTACGTATCTCCTCATTTCTGATTCGATCACGTAGAGAAACACCAAGCATAGCGCGCTCCATCGCCCTTTGGGTGACTTTGTGCCTTCTTATGAGGCCCATAGTAAGCGACCATGTCTCGGATCCATATGTCATCACTGGCAACACACACACACTGGTCAAAGACTTTAGTCTTGAGACACTGCGGTATTTTGGACGTGAAGATATTGCGAAGCTTTCCGAACGCTGCCCAGCCGAGTTGGATTCGGCGATTGATCTAATTACTACGGTAATAACTGATTACTTACACAACTTACCAGCCCAGCCTAATTCCTTTGTCCTTCTGCCAACTGATGACGAAGAAGTGAGCAGTATACTAATGAGACTCAAATCAGATAGTGCCACTGGGTGGGACAACATACCTACCTCCTTTCTGAAACTTGCAAAGTCTGAAGTGGTTCCTATCTTGACACATGCTGCTAACCTGTGCTTTGATAAGGGTATATTTCCTAAGCCACTTAAACAGTCAATCATAACTCCGGTCCATAAGGGTGGGGACAGAGACAACATAAACAACTACAGACCAATATCGGTGTTACCAGCAATGTCAAAAATTCTGGAAAAGCTACTTAATAAAAGACTACTTAATTATTTACAAAAATATAATATATTATCTTGTTGCCAGTATGGATTTCAACAGGGGAAATCAACAGAGGATGCAGTGTCTGCACTTACCTCGCTTGTAATTGAACAGCTTGACAAACATAAAAAATGTATGGCAGTCTTTCTAGATTTGAAAAAAGCGTTCGATACTGTCTCTCTCCCCATCCTTATACAAAAGTTGAGTGTGATTGGTCTGAGAGGTACTTCATTATTTTTATTTGCTGACTACTTGTCCGACAGGAGACAGTGTGTTAGGCTGGGTGACTGTATAAGCCAATTCGAGGAGGTATCATACGGCGTGCCGCAAGGTAGCGTTCTTGGCCCAACGCTATTTTTAATTTATATCAATGATTTGTGTAAAATGCAAGTCAAGAACGCTACGATTTTCTCATACGCTGATGACACTGCCGTCGTCTTTGCTGGGGACTCCTGGGATGCTGTTAAGTCTGATGCTGAGAAGGGGCTAAATCAAATAAGCAAATGGCTTCATCATAATATTCTTACGCTAAACACTACCAAAACAAACTATATTTGTTTCAGTATGTATAATAACTCACAACCTAGAAACGATTTCACGGTACAGTTACATAAGTGTGATAAAATATCGTATAATACACCCTGCAATTGCCCGAACATACAAAAGGTTACTCAAACCAAATATCTGGGTGTCTTTCTGGACCAGCGCCTTTCTTGGTACCCGCACCTTGAGCATGTCATACTAAGAATCAGTAAACTTACTTGGATATTTAAAACCCTAAGGCACGTTGTACCGAGAAAGATCGACGGGTCGGAGAGAGATCTTTTAAAAGAAATATATCTAGTTTTAGTGCAGTCGATCATTACATACTGTATCACTGTATGGGGCGGTGCAGCAAAAACTAAATTTCTTGAGGTTGAGCGTGCACAGCGTGGGCTGCTTAAAGTTGTGTATTTCAAAAAGAGAATATTTTCCACTGAAAGACTCTACCAGCTGTCTAAGCTAATGTCGGTTAGAAAACTATACATAGCCCACGTCGTGCTTCGAAAACATAAAAGTTTACCATATGACCCCAGCATTACAAATAATAATACAGGTAAGAGAAGGAAATGTCCCGTTGTCAAAGTGACCATGGTTAATTCCACCTTTGCATGCAGGCAATATTGTACTCGTTCAGCTTACTTATACAACCTTCTAAATAAAGAATTAGAAATATATTCCAAAAACAACTTTGAATGTAAAAAGGCTGTATCAACCTGGCTCGAGTCTAAATCATATGACGATATTGAGGAACTCCTAGCTGGTTAGTGGATGTTACATATATTATGTAGCTTCCGATCCCAAGATGAACTCGTAGGGCTAACCAACCTAACAAGATAGGTATGTACTCTTCTTTTTTTCTTTGTTCTTCTTTTGCGATTGTATAAAACTTTTGTTTTCTGTGGCTTAAAACTTATAATGTCTTTTAGTTTCTAAGTAATATTATAGAGTTAACATCGACTTACATATTGAGGAAGAGCGGTGCCTCCTGACACAGGCTATAAAAGCTTAAAAGGAGACACCGACCCCAACCTTAATAGATATTAATTTAAAATGAATAAACATTTTCATTTCATTTTCATTTCATCATCTCTTTCTCGAAGTTGGACCTACCTAACTGGACTGTTTGTCCCAGGTATACATACTCGTCAACAACTTCAAGTGTAGAGTCTCCAACCTTCAGAGGAGTGGGTGTAACACGGACGTTTAACATGATTTTCGTCTTATCCAAGTTCATTTTAAGACCCACTTGTTGGGAGGCTTTACTGACTCCTTCGAGCATCGCGCCTAGGTCCTCCAAGGTCTCAGCCATGATCACGATATCGTCAGCAAATCGAAGGTGAGTGATGTACTCGCCATTGATGTTAATACCGAGTCTTCTCCAGTCCAGAAGCTTGAAAACATCTTCCAGTGCAGCGGTGAACAGTTTCGGAGATATAACATCTCCCTGTCTCACCCCACACTGCAGCCGGATAGGATTTGAATTCTGATCCTGGAGGTGGACCGACATGGTGGCATTTTCATACAAATACTTCAATACTTCGATGTATCGATAATCGATTTGGCACCGTTGGAGAGACTGCAATACAGCCCAGATCTCGATCGAATCAAAGGCTTTCTCATAGTCCACAAACGCCAAGCATAGTGACCGATTATACTCTTCGGTCTTCTGTATAATCTGCCGCAGCGTATGTATGTGGTCTATGGTACTGAAGCCTTTTCGGAAACCGGCTTGTTCGGGAGGCTGGAAGTCGTCAAACCTGCGTGCGGGACGATTCGTAATGCCTCTCGACAACAGCTTGTAGACATGGCTCAGGAGTGAGATGGGTCTGTAATTCTTCAGCAGAGTCTTATCACCCTTCTTGAAGAAGAGCACCACCACACTCCTGTGCCATGCTGTAGGCGTTCGTCCCTCGAGCATAACGGAATTGAATAGCTTCTGAAGAGCTATAAGTACCGGTTCTTCACCTGCTTTCAGAAGCTCAGCTGTAATTCCATCATCACCCGCTGCCTTGTTGTTCTTAAGTTGTTTGAGAGCCATTCTTATCTCGCACAGGCTGACATCTGGGATATTTTTGGTTTAGTGTCGGGCCAATCTGGCTCTCGGGTCTTCAGCCAGATTACTGACAGGTAAGCGTGTAGTCGTGTATAATTGTCCGTAGAACTTCTCAACCTCTTCCAACAGCTCGGGCTTGGACGACACGACTCTGCATTCGAAGCGGTTGTGCAACTCGAGCTGAAAGGTTTCGGGGTTTTGGAGTTGAATAGGCGCTGGTCGGAGCGTGGACTTCATCAGTCGACATCTTTCCAGCTTTGTTTTTAGGTTCAATGTGCCTCTTACCATTCGGTGATCGCTTCCTGTCTTCAGCGAGTTGATCACAGAGACATCATTGAATATTTGCCTTTTTGTCGACAAGATGAAGTCAATCTCATTTTTTACTACACCATTGGGATGCAGCCATGTTCACTTGCGCTGTTTTGGCTTTTTAAAGAAAGAGTTCATCATAAAGAGGCCCTCCTTCTCCATAAAGCCGGCCAGCAGCTGACCCCACGCATTCCTCTCTCCGTATCCAAATGTCCCCATTCTCAGCTCGTTGTCACTTCGTTTGCCTAGTTTCGCGTTGAAGTCCCCCATCACAACGGTGTAATGGGTCCTGGAGCTATGTATGGCTCTGGAGATATCCTCATACATAGCCTCCACCTCGTCGTCGGGGTGTTCCGCGGTCGGTGCATATACCTGTATGACCTTCAGCGAATACCGTTTGGTGATTCTGAGTATAAGGTACACTACCCTCGTCGAAACACTCTCGACCTGGACCACGTTGTTAACGAGGGACTTGTGGATAGAGATGGGTTTTTGCCCGGGCAGTTTTGAGTAAATGCCCAATTTGTATGGCGCAAATGGACGTTTATTGGGCATTTATTCAAAATGCCCAAAAATTCCCGGGCAAAAACCCATCTATACTTGTGGACAATAAACCCGACACCGCCCTGGGACAGATGGTCGCCTTCCCGGAAATAGAGCAGGTTTCCGGACTTAAGGATCATGGTGTCCTCTCCCTCTCTTCGGACTTCACATAATCCTACAATGTCCCACCGTAGCCTGCTCAATTCCTCCTCCAGTTCAGCGAGTTTCTCGTCTGTTCGCAGTGTGCGCGTGTTGTATGTTGCCAGGGCCAAAGGTCTTCGTTTCTGGTAGCGTGGCCTCTGCCGGACATTCTTCGCACCCCATGCCCCGCCGTTACCGTGACCGCTACCGGAGTCAGGAATAGCGGGGCTGCCGGGGACTAGGGGCCGTTTTTTAGGGTTTATATCCATGGGGGGGAGTTGCCGTAATCGCCACGCTTGGCATGCAGGTTGGCGATCGCAGTGTGGCGTGAGCCGAGATAGTATGCGGAAAAGACGCTGCTGCCCATCTTCCGGTTTATGGATCCCTTAGTCGCCTTTTATGACACCCACGGGAAGATATGGGGTTTATTAAGATAATACTAATTACCTTGTTTCTTTTATTTGAAGTAGGTAATTGTTTGATTTTATAATTTTTAACATGATGTCGCAAATAAATATGATTGATTTAAGAAATTTTAATGAGTCTATTTTATTTAATTGCAAAATAGTGTTCTTACAACTTAAAACCCTATTTTATTTGACTTTATAACTTTTAGAATAATATTCGAATATTCGAATATCTCAGGCAAAAATATTCGAATATTCGAATACCAAAATTTTCGAATATTTGCATGCCCTACTTGGCAGTAACCTAAATAGAAATAATCACTCTCTGAGATCACGTGCATAAAAATAGTCCTTATTGGAAAATATAACAAATGAAAATACTTTAACAAATTTAATCCAGGTAAATTAATATATGGCAGTTTGCCATTCTTCTTCCCGAATAACGGCGAGCGCTCACGCAGGAATCGCACGATCCTTCTTTTGGGTGTGTTCACGCAAGACGCGTTTGATGAAATATGTTTAAAACATTTTTTTAGATTTTTTTTTAAATAATTGTAATACTGTCTTTTAATATTTAATGTGATGAAATAAATAAACTCGTTACCACTATGGATCAAATATTGTATAAAATTCGTTTACTAGTCAGTTCAAATGTCTTTAAAAATAAATGAATATTCGTAAACATTATTCGAATATTAAAATGAGGCGAATATTCGAATATTCGATTGCAGGCCCTAACTGCCACGTATCGTCAAGCACAATACGATACATGATACAACACATCCTTACGACTGAAGGTCCACCCGTTTCGTGCCGTCCACGACGACTTGTGCCACAGAAACTGAAAGTCGCGAGACCGTGTTCGAGGACTTGGTTCGTTGCGGTACTGCACGCCCCTCCAAGAGCCCGTGGTCTTCGCCGCTGCAAATGGTACTGAAAGACAAACATTCAACTATACCATTGTCCCTTCAGGATCGCTGGCGACCATGTGGTGATTACAGAGGACTTAACGCCCGGACAGTTCCGGACCGTTACCCTGTCCGTCACATTGGTGACTTCGGAAGCAACTTGGCTGGCTGTTCCATATTCAGTAAAATCGACCTGGTCAAAGCTTACCAGCAGATTCCAGTCGCGCCAGAAGACATCTGTAAAACGGCAATCATGACGCCCTTTGGGCTTTTTGAATTTCCGTTCATGTCCTACGGTTTGCGCAACGCTGGGCAGACTTTCCAGCGATTTATGGATGAAGTCACTCTTGGCCTGGATTTCGTCTTCCCTTACGTTGACGATATCCTGGTCTTCTCCAGGTCACCTGATGGACACGTAAGCCATCTGCGCACCCTGTTTGGGCGACTGTCGGAATATGGCGTCGTCATCAACCCCTTAAAGTGCCTGATTGGTGCTAACGAGGTAACATTCCTTGGCTATAAAATTAACGAGTCTGGAACTGCCCCGCCACCTGAGAGAATCGACGCCCTGCGGAACTTCCCTCTGCCTAAAACAGTCGAGGGCCTTCGCAGGTTTTTAGGCATGGTCAATTTTTACCGCCGTTTCCTACCAAAGGCGGCAGAACTCCAGGCTCCTTTAAATAACTCTTATGCATCTTGTCAACTTAAGGGTTCCCAACCAGTAGCTTGGACACCAGAACTCGAGCTAGCATTTCAGCAGTGCAAAGATCACCTTGCAAATGCGACTCTTCTTGCACATCCTATCCCTGATGCTAAACTCGGTCTTTTCACGGATGCTTCCTCAACTCACGTCGGTGCTTGTTTACAGCAGCTTGTCGACGATGCCTGGCATCCGTTAGCGTTCTTCAGTAAGAAGCTCAATACCCGCCAATCCACCTGGCCTGCTTATTACAGGGAACTGCTGGGAGTGTACGAGGCATAAATGGAACATGAAACGGACATAAATAATAAAATTGACATAATTATGAAATGGCTTGTGAAAAATAATTTACAGCTTAATATAAGCAAATCAAATTTCATAAATTTTAATAACTATAATAACTTACTTCATATAAATTGTAACGGGAAAACTTTAAAAAAAGCATCAAGTGTAAAGTTTCTCGGTATTATTATTGATCAACTGCTTGACTGGAAGGAACATGTTGAAACAGTCCGGAATAAACTTAGTAGTCTATCTTACGCTCTACACAGGCTTGTTAAGACCACATCAAAAGACATAGCAATAATTGTGTACTATGCTCATGTGGAGTCGATCTTAAGGTATGGTTTAATAATATGGGGAAATGGCACAGATATGAACAATGCATTTGTAGCCCAAAAAAGATGTATTCGTGCGATATGTGGAGCGGTGCCTACTGACAGTTGTAGACCGCTGTTTAAATCTTTAGGACTGTTAACACTCCCATGCCTCTATAAGATAAGATAAGATAAGATAAGATAATCTTTATTGTAAAACTGTGTACAGAAGATGTTACATAGAATATTCAGTTTCAACCCATTTCGGACGTACAACATTCAAATAACATTTATAGTTTCTGAATAGTTCGGTAGCTGATGGAGAGTTATTTCCCCCAGGATATGTCGTGCTTAGGAAAGATCGTGAAGGTGATGTTGGCTGGGGAGGTGTGTTGTTGGCAGTCCGAAATACATATTCTGTGCGCGTTGTGGAAGATGTGGACGGCTTTTCATGTGACAAAGAAGTGTTAATGGCAACTATTGCGTATAAGACTATAAAATTATTTGTTTGTCTAGTATACCTACCACCTAACTACAAGGATAAGCAATATCTAGATGTATTAACCTACTTAGAGAACGCAGTTTGTAAATACTCTACGTTTGATATTATTTTGTTGGGTGATTTTAACTTAAATTCATGTAGTGTTAACGTGAAACTGCAATTTGAATGTTTTTTGCAATTCTGCAAATTATATCAACACAATGATGTTCATAATGTCCATGGCGGCAAGTTGGATTTGGTACTGACAAACATGATACGCGATAGAGTCTTAGTTTCGGAGAGCACAGAGCGGTTGGTTTCAGCTGACGCTTACCATCCGCCCCTAGAAATAACTCTTTCTCTACCACTAGGGACTTGTGTTACCTGTAACTCCGAGCAACCTTTAGCTATGCGTACTTATGCTCCAAAATGGAACTTCCGTAAAGCGAATATTCTTAATCTTTATTCTGAATTATCTTGCATTGACTGGACCGATATATGTAGAGGAGCAGAGTGATGTCGACGTGGCCACGGATATTTTCTATACTAAATTAAATAATATTATTAGTAATAATGTCCCAATAAAAGCATATCGTAGTGCTAAACAGCAGCGAAAATATCCGCCTTGGTACTCACCTGAGATTATTAATAAAATTAAAATAAAACATTTCCATCACCGGAAGTATAAGGAAAAAGGCTTGCAATTTAACTATGAAGTATTTAAATATTATAGAAGTTTAGTTAAGGAACTTGTTGATGACGCTTATCGAATTTATATTTATTCTGTAGAAAGTGACATATGCAGAGACCCCAAGTGTTTCTGGAAACATATAAAGGAAAGTCGCAAAGATAGACGTAACTGTAGCGAGTATATGTACAAAGGAAATACTGTAACAGGTAATGAGGCGGTGGCAGCATTCGCTGAGTATTTTAGCTCTGTATTTCTAGGCAATGCCCCGCAGCTTGATGTTAAGGAGGCTGAGAGACGCGCCGGCGGCGACGGTCATGAGCTGTCTATCCGTGTGGATTGTCTTACCGAAGTTGACATGCGCCGCGCTGTCCGCCGACTCAAATCTGGCTCTGCTGCTGGTCCAGATGCGATACCTCCTTTTATTGTTAAAGATTGTTTAGGAGTACTAGAGAAACCCCTTTTACATATATTTAACCTATCTCTGAAATGTGGTCGTTATCCAGAGCGATGGAAACTATCTAGAGTGACCCCAGTACCTAAAATTTCTTCAACGATAGATGTCACATCGTTTCGACCTATAGCTGTATTGTCTGTATTCGCAAAAATTTTTGAGTCTATGTTAAATTTTCATCTGAGCCGTCAAATAAATGTTCGGTTGGACGATTCGCAGCATGGCTTCCGTCGTGCTCGATCAACGACCACGAATCATATAACCTTTGTTGATCACGTAGCCACGGCGATGGATTGCAATCAGCAGGTAGATGCAGTATTCCTAGATTTCAGGCGTGCCTCGACATAGTGGATAATGATGTGTTATTGATGAAACTTTCTTTATTAGGAGTGACCCCTAATTTGCTGAAATTCTTTGCTGATTACCTCAGAAATCGCATGCAGTATGTACAGTTGCACAATTATCAATCAGAAGAGTACTTTACGAGGTCAGGCGTGAGCCAGGGCAGTACACTAGGACCAACATTATTTCTTGTAATGATAAATGATCTTCCCAAAGTCGTTTCTTCGGCGAAATGTTTATTATTTGCTGATGATCTTAAGATTTTTAAGTATTTCAGCGAAATTAATGATTGTTTGGATTTGCAGACGGAACTTGATAAGGTTAAAGCTTGGAGTTTGGAAAACAGACTAGATTTTAATGTTTCCAAATGTAAAATCATCACTTTTTCGAGGTCCCGAAAGCCGATTATTGGACAATATACTCTGGGTGGTAGTACATTGGAAAGAGTGCATGAAATTAAAGATTTAGGTCTCGTGATGGACTCGGAACTTAATTTTAGGGAACATATAGTGAAAACATGTAAATCCGCCAATAAAACTCTGGGTTACATAATGAGAACGTCTTCTCAATTCCGGAGTGTTCGTGTCGCGATTATGTTATACAACGCGTTTGTGCGTAGTAAGTTGGAGTACAGCGCTGCGGTTTGGGACCCGCGCGAAGCTAAATATACTCTGTTAATAGAGAGGCTACAAAAAAAATTTGCAAGGTAATTATACAAAAGGATATATGGTATCTATCCGTTTCTTTACCCGTCTATGTTTGTGTATGGCATGGTCGGGCTCGACACTCTGGAGATGAGAAGGAAATTGCAACTAGCATTACATTACTGTCAACTGCTACGTAATGAAATCGATTGCCCTGAACTATTGGCGGCCATAAAGCTGTATGTCCCTGAGCGGTACGTGCGCACGGGGCGGCGCCGCCACCGGCTGCTGGCGGTGCGCGCGCGCCGTACGCAGCACGCGCACCACGCGCCCACGCAGCGCGCTCTCCAGCTGCTAAACGCATTTGTTGATCAAATCCAACTCGTCGACATTTTTGACAACAGTATCAATACAATTGTTTTTCATTTAAGAGTATTTCTTAGTCATAATGAATTATAAGTGTAACATCAAGAGTGCTTTGGGCAACTGTAAACTCTTGTTGTATTAAAAAGAAATAAAGAAATAAATTACCAAAATATTCATTTAAATTGTAAAACATTTCTTTATAAGCCACTCTTTAAGTTGATTTTTAAATTGTACACCATGAAGTGATTTAATAAAATTAGGTAATTTATTATATATTCTAATTCCGTTTACAAAACAACTCTTTTTATTTATATCAGTAGTCGCTACCACAGAACACAAATTATATTTATATTGAGACCGTAGGTGTTTGTTCCTTTCATCCTTTTTATTGAAGTACTCACTATTATTTCTCATAAAGAAACAAATTTCTAGTATATAAATACACGTCAATGTTAGAAATTTCTGCTCTACAAATATCATTCTTAGTGTTTCTGTATTACGCATGTTAAATATAATTCGAAGACATCTTTTTTGTAGCACAAAAGTAGACTGGACATTCACAGAGTTTCCCCAAAATATTATTCCGTATGTCAACAAGGAATAGACATAACCATAATATGCACTTTTGGCAGCGTCTACAGAAGTCACATTACTTAAAATTGACAGCATATAGCAGTAGCTTGATAATCTTTTATTAATTATTTCTATATGTCCTTTCCAATTAAAATAACTGTCTAATGTTATACCTAAAAATTTAATTTCTTTAGCAACTTCCACAGTTTTATCGTCAATTACAATTTTAAGTTGTAGCGGTAAATGTTTATAATTTCGAAATTCTACAATCTTTGTCTTTTCTAGATTTACATTTAAGTTTATGGATGCCAACCATTTCATTACAGTATTAATTGTGGTATAGATTTCAGTAATAAATTCAGAATTGTTAAGATCATTTTTAGGAATAAATATAGTGGCATCGTCAGCGAACATTACGCACAAGTGGTTGATAATTAAGGGCAACTCATTAACATAAATGAGGAACAACAATGGCCCCAGGACCCTGAGGGACGCCAAGGATAATTCTTTGATAATAAGAGTAAATTTTTCAATAGTTTTTGTCGTTGTGTTGTATTTGTCGATAACTGTTGCTTGAACTCTACCAGTGAGATAAGTTTCAAAAATTTTTAATGCGTTTCCACGGATGCCAATATATTCTAATTGATTTAGCAATGTCTTGTGTAATACACAGTCAAAAGCTTTGGATAAATCCAAAAATAATCCAATACAAGTTCTTTTATTTTCTATTTCGGACCAAATCGATTTTAAAACTTTGAAGATAGCTGAAGTAGTGTTTTTGTTTTTCTGAAATCCAAATTGGTTAGAGTTTAAAATATTGTTCATGTTAAGGAATGATATCATACTATTGTATATAATTTTTTCAAATATTTTTGAGAAGTTTGACAGTAATGCTATGGGTCTATAATTACTTATGTCACTTTTTGATCCTTTTTTAAAGATTGGGTTAATTAATCCAATTTTTAAATCATCCGGGAAAACGCCAGTTTCGAGAGTCAAATTTATTATATGGGTTAGAGGTTCTGCTATGTAATTTATGCTTTGTTTTATTATATTCATCGGTAAATCATCATGTCCTGTGCTTTTTTTATTTTTTAACCCTTTGACAACTCTTTTTAATTCGGAAACCGTAACTGGGGTAATAAACATGCTGTTCATGTTGGCTTGTGTAACAGGTCTATATGTATTGTGGCTCTTACTGCGTAAATGGTTGTTAGAATTAATGAAATTGTCATTTAGTGTATTTGCTATCTCTAACGGTTCCACTATATCGAGATCATATTTTTTTAAATGTTCTATTGTTTCCTTGATGGTATTAGTTTTTGAAGTATTTTCTTTTATGACACTCCAAGTTGCCTTACTTTAGTTAGAACTCTGGTTTATATATTTAATATTAGTCAACCTTTTAGATTGTTTGGTTACTGTTTTCATAATTTTACAATAGCATTTATACCTTTTTTCAGCGGAAGCACAGTTGCTGTTCCGTGTTTGTAAATACAGTTGTCTTTTGTTGTTACTTGCTACAGCTATACCTTTCGTTTTCCATTTTAGGTTTTTTTATAGATTATCTTAATATTTTTTATTGGTACACACAGGTTATAGATCAAGCTAAATATTTCTGTAAATATATTGTATACCTTATTTGCATCAATTTCTTGGTACACATCTACAACATTTATTTGTGTTAGCTAATTTAAAAATATGTCAACATTTTAATCGGAGTTTCTCTTAAAAGTATACCAGTATTGTTCAGTGTAGCTCAGGCTACATGGA
Organism: Coleophora deauratella; assembly: GCA_958295455.1. Classification (NCBI taxonomy): domain Eukaryota; kingdom Metazoa; phylum Arthropoda; class Insecta; order Lepidoptera; family Coleophoridae; genus Coleophora; species Coleophora deauratella. Next base: position 2,566,535 of record OY282414.1, on the reverse strand, counting down.
AGAGATATAATTTGACATGTGTGATCGGATAAGCCAATGTCTAGTACTTCAATTTTATATTGTTTAATATATGTCAGTATGTTATCTATGCACGTTTGAGAATGTGATGTAATTCTAGTAGGCACCATTACTGTTGGATATATTTTAAACGATCTGCACATATTTAAAAATAATTCACTTTTACTTGTCTTTTCTAGTATGTCAACATTAAAATCACCTGCAATAATTATTTTTTTTAAATTATTTCTATGTCTTGTAACTAGTTTGCGAAGTAAACATTCAAAGTTTACTAAAAATGTATCTAAATTACTATTTGGTGTTCTATACATTGTTACTATCACACATTTCAAATTACTTATTTCGATGCCACAACATTCAAAATGGCTTTCTATTGACATATCCGATATCCACGGCAGCGGTCGGCATTCTATAGAGTCTTTGACGTAGATTGCAACACCGCCTCGGTTTTTCACTTTTCTACAATAGTGCACAGATTTTTTATATCCCTGAATTTGCAGTATATCTACATGTTCCTCTTTTAAAAATGTTTCGCTGAAACAACACACATCAATCTTATGTTCATTAGTAAAAATTTCTAACTGTTCTAGCTTTGATTTTATACTCTGTACATTTAAATGCAATATGCTCAACCTATTTCCACTGTAAGTGTCAGAGAGCTCGATACTCTTAACACATGATTATGAGATTCGTTAGATGAGATTACATTAGGCAATAATGATTCTGAATTTTTATTCACGAAAAAATGTTTTACGTTCTATATCACTTTGTTTATGCATAATGGCTCTCCAAATTGATCTACAAGTGTCAAGCTTATGAACGTTATACATATTGAGATAAAAAAACACTTCAAAGCTGTCCCAATTTGAAGAACCACTACAAATCAAATTGTCACTTATGAAAACATTTGTATTTTTTACGAGATTTGCAAAAACCGATAGTTCAGGGTTATGATTATTCTTACTACATAGTATAATTATATAGTCTCTATCAGTAAAGTCACTGCAGTCGTTGCCACACGTTTCTAGGACATTTTCTATACTTACATAAGGTTTCAGCATAGCAGTTACTCTGAAGCGGTCTGCAAGTAACCGCTGAAGTATTTTCCTTAGGACTCTGCCATTTTCGTCCGCATAAATCATGAAACGATGCTCGAGGCTTTTATTTTTATTAGCTTCGCTCTGGTTTTGTTTACGATTTTGTTTCGATTGCGATATCTGTTGTTTTGTTTGTTGTTTATTGTATCTAGAATGTAATACTTCAGACTTATGATTAGCAGAATCTTGTTGAAACTTAGGTGATGAAGCTACCATATTCTGCTGATTATTATCGAAGCTAGTTTCCAAAACATTTATACTAGAATGATGCATATTTTTGTGTTTACTCCGCTTGCCGGTTGTGAGTGGAGAATTTGAAATAGATTTAGATGTAGCCAAACAGGATTTCGCATTTTTGTACTTGGGAGAGACAAAAGTTCTTGGAGACGATCTCTCAATTCCCAGTGACTTGAACATCTTTATTGTGAGCTCATTTTGTTGTATTTTCTTTTTCAGTGAATTATTTTCAAGACACAACTCTTCAATTGCCTCCTCTGCCGATAGTAATTTCATTTGTAATGATTGTATTTTTTCCTTGAGCTCATAGATTTCATCACTATTTACTGTCACATCTGGTAAACTCTGATGTGCTATTTTTTCATTTATTTGACTCTCATTAAGTGAGCGAGTTGGCATGTATTGTCTTTTTTTACTATGAGAAACGAAATTAGGAGTTTCAGGTTGTTCATTTTGATCTCGGGAGGCAATAGGCTCCATTAATATACTTTGACATTTCTTATAAGAGCATGGTGCAGTATTTGTCATATCATTGTCTTCAACCAGCAGAGATTCGTATGAATTGCTAGTTGGAACATTAATAATAATTTCAGATTGACTTTTGTTTGATTCCTGAGACGTGGATAGAGTAACTGGGATATTGGACGTAAAATCCTGACATTCCGATTTCTGCACTAAAGTTTCGACCTCTTCGTTTGATTGTTGAATAGAGTCACAAGAAGTCTCATTTTTTTGCATCTTGAAGGTGGAGACGAGAGGTGGTGCAGGATTCTTAGCTTTTGTGGTAGGTTTCAGTTTCTTTGTTTTTTAAACGCACGTCTTTACAGGCAATCTCTTTGAAGTTTTACAAGAAATACATTTCCATTTAGATTTTTTGTCACTAGTCATAATATCAAAGAGGTCCTCGGGGTGTCCAGAGCAATCTGAGTGGTATGAATTTGAACAAGACGTGCATTTTAGGCCCGTTTAAGTATTTTTTTATGACATTTTGAACAAATTTCCGCCATCTCGTAAGTTCCTTAATTTGATGATATAATATCGTCACCGGTTCGGCCTGTATGGCAGGCAGCACGCTATCGAGCAGTATCGGAAAATCGTCCCTTCTATTTACGCACATAAGCCGTGTAGCTCCATCTCAAGGCTACTCATAGTACTAGTTATAACTATGGGCGACTCCTGATCTTGATGTGCGTGCGCAATGATCGAGCTTAGCAAGTGCTTATTAGCAAGTGCTTTTTAAGTGTTTGTGTAGATGGCGCTCAATGATAGACTTAAGTACTCTGGCGACATCTATAGATTACATTAATTATTAAATTGTCCATTCATAGTCTGTTCATAATTGCATCGATGAGATAGTAAAGCACACACCTTTAGAACTTTGAGATAGATGGCACGAGAACTAACTGTATTGTCACGTCAATGAGTCAGCTGTGCATTGTTTATTTAGGGATGCGCAAAACATTACTTTGAAAAGTAATGTGATACTTATTACATCACTTCATCAAGTGATATTACTCGGGGGCATTACGCATTACTTAGCATCACGCCATTGAATTACCATCTACTTATTACTGACTGTGATGATAATGAATGAAAATATTATAAATTAAATGAAATCAAGTACATTTAATTATGTTTTTATTAAGCACTTAAAAACATAACGAAATTAGTTATTATATTAATTATTAAAACCAATAAAAATAAGCTGCGACAGCTTTTTTGATTTCAGTGTTTTATTACTGTGGGTTAGGGTTTAGTTTCTATTAAAAGCATTTTCAGAGTACTCAGTCCAGTTTGGCTTGTATGTCCATGAATGTATCACACTGTCTTTTTCTTTCATCGATCATAATATTACTCTAGCCGAGGCGGACGCACTGGCGTGTTCGTACGATTTAGATAGAACATGTAGCGCTGTAGCGTAATGAGTAATGAGTGATGCTTGCTATCCGTGCGTGATACGTAATGTAGCATTACTTTATTGAGTGATATTACCTGCGTGATATTATAAGCATCACTTACACACCTCTAGTTATATCACTGATTTAAATGGACTAACGGATTTCACAAAATGTTTTTTTGCAATTATTGTTAATGACCGTAACTTTGAGTGACCCATTTACGTTAAAATGAACTCAATAAATTATTGAAATATCACTTACATAGTCCAGACACATAATGTCCCAGTTATTGCTCGTTATTAGAGTTTCATTTTATACGCTGATATTTCTCACATCACTTAATAAATCGCAAAGAAAACAATTGTGTCACTTCACTGTCACTACTTGTACATAAATTATATAGTTTTAACTCTTAAACTTTGAATATGCAATTTTTAATTGTTTATAAACACGGACTTGATGTTCCGCAGCGCTAAGTGGCGCCCTCTCTTCTATATGAAATATCTAAATTTGTAAGAGAAAATCCTGTTTATTTTAAAGATGCAAAATCTATGTTTCCCAAAAACACGAGAAACCCTAAAAGACTAGTTTTCGATGTAGTTCCAAAAACCACAAGATATCTGAAGAATGTTAAATCCATGTGCATCAGCATCTACAACAAATTGCCGAGTAGACTTGAAATTGAAGAGAGACTACCTTTCACCAATTTCCTTAAAAGCTTAAAACTCTGGCTTATCGACAGAACATTCTACACAACCAAAGAATTTATGGAATATAAACAACCATAGAATTCAATATATATATAATAAATTATTGTTGTGATAGGTATTAAAATCTTATGCTATATATTTTTTCTTGTGTGTGTGTTTATATGTTTGTAATTGGTTTTTAATATCTTAGAATTTAATTATTGTAATTTTTAATTACTTTGACATTTAAAATTATAATCTTGTCTTGTTCTTATTTATATAATGTTTTAATGCTGTAATTGACTTGAGAAATTGAATTTTAATGAGGCAAAATCACTAATAACTATGTATATCTAATAAAATATTGCATGCTATGATAATATATGGCTAAATGTGTGAGACTTTAAAAATGTAACAACTGAAATGTACCACATTTATAGCAATAAATAATCTTGAATCTTGAATCTCCGTGGGTGAAAAGGACACCCAAGTGAGCCTGGATCGTGTTAAGCTGGCGTACACGATGGACAGCACAACTACTACAGCTGACCGGGTTCCCACCGCTATTACACCTGCGACGTCCAACCCGACTACAGCTATACAGGTTGACCCTGCTGTCTCAACTGCGCCTGCTGCTGCATCTACTCCTACTGCAGACCCTGCTGCTATTTCAAGCCCTGACCAACCGAAGCAATATACTACACGCTCAGGTCGTAAAGTGCGATTCAAGGACCGTCTGGACCTGTAGCCTTGGCTATTCCTCCAAATAATGTTGTGTATTTGTCATAAACTTAATTTTCTGTTTTGTATACTGTTTTATGCTGTTTTGTATGCTACTTTTAAACTATTTTGTGTACTGTTTTTATGCTGTTTTTGTATAAGTTCATAAAGTAAGGTACTATAAGTGTTTATTTTCTTTTAGATTTTACTTTTGCCTGCGTTGCAATGTGTTGTTTTTAATCTGTTATATTGCCTGTGGTGGAAAAAAAAATTTTATGTCTTACTGTTGTCTTAACCATGTTTCAGTATTAATTTTATGTTTGTAAATAATTTAGTTTTCTCTCTAATTTGAGAATTTTATTGTTTTTTTGTTTGTGTTGGTGTAATTTTCTGCGTAAGGGAGTGATGTGGCGTTCAGTTTAAGCTGAACGTCACTTTCAAATTTGCCGTGTCGCAGTCGCGCACGACTCGCGCTTGACCTTTTAGCAACAGCCAATCAGGCTGCTGCGCTAGCGCTGGCGCGGGGGACTTCTTGTCGGCCGCGACACGGGTAACACCCGTGCAACGAAAAAATGTAGAAAATATTTGTAATAACCGCGTAATATTGTGTGTTTACAACTAAATAAACTATAAAAAGTGTACTGGAGACTTTCATTCAATATCCAGTCACTTCAGGGTAAAAGCCAACCTTGAAGTATTATCACATCTTTCTGTTTCACCCTGTATATGTATGTATTTAAATCTATTTGTGTATGTACATCAGTCTCTCGTTCTCATAGTACAGGGAATCCTAGTACGGGGCCAGATGACCGTGTGTGATTTGTCCCAGATATTTATTTATTTATTTGAGAAGGTACCCAGCAGCTCATGAGTCATTTATTTCTAGAGACTGTGAAGTTAATCAGCTTCTCCTTAAATAGATTTCACGTCATCTACCAGTGCTTTTTATTATTATTTTCAGTTGATCTTACACGGATTCGACTTTCAGAGCTCCTTGCGTTGATCCTGGTCCTGCTTGTGAGGAGTTAGGGGGGGGGCGCTCTTACATTTAGCACAACGCCAGTTATTTTTTCTGTCACCCAACTTGCGGTAGCCCAGCTCAGTTAAATTTGAGCATTGAAAATTGTAACGACACTGGCAAACACTGCATAAAGTGCCTTCATTGTGTTTGGAATCACAGTTTGCGCACGTATACATTGTGATAGAAGTTTGAGGATCACTGGCTTTTTGCTAGCGAGCGTGCGTTCACAAAGAACTATCGATAATGACTGCCAAAAATACCTCAACAGTATAGTAGACTAACCTCAATATTGTAGACAATTTCTTGCTGCAGGCATCAACTCCCTCACTCAGTATCCTAATAAAGTCATTGGTCACATGTTGCTGACTTGTTCCTGTTGATGACAAACACATTTCGTCAAAAATCCGAGACAAATTATACACGTTGATCTAAGTTTCACCTCAAAACTAGTTTATATTTACGCTGTTTTTGAAGTAAATATGGCCGCCAAGATGGCGATATCTTTACCCATTAGAGTGTACCATGGGAACCAGAAAATACATACATACTTATAGAATGTGAAACAAATTAAATCATACTGAATAAGTTTCTTCGAATTTGGATTGTCCTCATTAAGTTGGAATATCATATCATCATCACCAGCTGAATTATGTCCACTGCTGGACAAAGGCATATACTTTTTTATTTGTTTGGTTTTACATAATAACACAATAGCATAATAGGGCGATGAAACGTGCTATGCTTTGTGTTTCCCTACGTGATCGAATCAGAAATGAGGAGATACGTAGGAGAACTAAAGTTACCAACACAGCTCACGCTAGACTTAATTTACAGTGGGCGGGGGACATAGCTCGTAGAACAGATGGCCGTTGAGGCAGTAAAGTTCTCGAGTGGCGACCGCGCTCCGGAAGACGCAGTGTGGACAGGCCTCCGACTCGGTGGACTGACGACCTGGTGAAGGTTGCGGGAAGCCGCTGGATGCGGGCCGCACAGGGCCGGTCGGTGTGGAAATCCTTGGGGGAGGCCTTTGTCCAGCAGTGGACGTCTTTCGGCTGATGAAGACGATGATGACATAATAGCACAATATCACATTGCGTTTTGTAATAATTTTTTTTGTGTTGAATTCGCTATACAATGTACTATACAATGTCTCATACGTGGCTTCAAAATTTTTGCAAAGGAATTATCACACATTAAATCTTCATCAATCCAGGTTTTCCCCATGTTCCCAAGGCATACCGAGGCAATCCTTCACATACCTATGATGAGATGTGTGAATGTGCCCCAGCAATCGAGATTTGTGGATTTTTAAACGAACCTGTGATGGCATCATGGTGGAGTACCAGGTTCACAGCATGCCTTAGCAGGTGAAGTTCAAAGGAGTCGCTCAAGCGAGCTGCTACAGTCAATTGTTTTACCACCTACGATAAGAGAACAAATCAATAACCTCGGCTTTCAGAAAGTATAAAAGTTAAATCAGATAAACATGGTGAAATAATAAAAAATAAACTATTGAAATGTGATAAAGGGTCCGTATTACTAACGCATGCCTCAAAGAAGTTCGCAAATTGCGTCCATCTTTTTTACCAAAAAACGTAGAGGCAGGCTCTTATGTCGTGTCGTTTGTGAATACTTTAACCTAAAATAAAATTAACCAAAATCACACAACACTCCAATAAAATTACAAAACAGACCATATAAATTATTTAATTACTCGTAGAAATAGTAGGATCAAGGATCCCGTTGGATCTGAACTCACCTAAATGTATTTAAAATGTTCTTTTCGATTAAAAAATTTGGATAACCTAACCTACCTGAAGAAATACAAAAACGCGCCTGATGAAGTATTTTAGAGCAGGTCTTGAAGTATAATACCCGGTCCAGTAGGTGTTGGAATCGCTGCCGTATGGCAACTGGTCACTCTGCAAGAAAATTCACCATGACATAATCAACCCATACAACAGACGCCAGTGTAGGGGCCGTCCATAAATCACGTGATGTTTTTTAGCAACTTTTTAGACCCCCCCTCCCCCTGGTGATACGTGGTGAAGTTTTGGGCTACCCCCAAACCCCCTACCCAAAATCACGTTTATTTTTTTGGTACAGAATATTATCTTTAAATACAGGTACAGTGTAAATTAATTCTGGAAAATTAAGCACCGTGATAAAAATTTCCAGACAGACATTAAGGTTGCAGGTTGCTTCTGACTGCCTGAAGCCATTTCGAACCTTGCATTGAAAACAGTTAAAAACAAAATAAGAACAACAGTCCGACGCAACATTTGGAAACTACTCTAGAAATCGCGCATTCAACGAAAAAATAAATTACACGTGATATGTCAATATACCCCCCCTTCCCCCCTTGTGATATTTTGTGATTTTTTCTGAACCCCCTCCCCCCCCTTTTGAGCCTCACGTGATGAATGGACGATCCCATAGACACTCCATTCACGTCGACAGAAAAATATACTCTAACTAAGACGTAGGTTAGTATTATATAGGGTGCTTCTAAAATATATGCCACGGCTGAAATGGGAGAAAGTATCACGTATAGTGATCACGAAAATGAAACATTCATGTCCGGAAACTATTCTTTTTTTTCCATACAAAAAAATAACAATCATAAAAATAAATTGCTTTACTTTATTAAGCCATCCCGTATTGTGTTGAATGAAACCAGGCGCGCGAAAACATGCTTAAACGCTCCGACGTTGCGGCTAGACATCAAACAAATTCGGCACTTGTGTCATGCTGCAAAAGGCTTTGATCTGTCCGCACCCTTTCGCATACTCACTCGGGAGCGGGGCGCGACTCGGCGGGCGGGGGCGGTTGGCGCCCGCGCGCCCTTCGTACAGGTCAGAGGTCAGTTCGCTATGCGCAGCGGTGACGCGCAGGCGTGACGCGAACGTTCTGCACCGCCTGCGCCCCCATCCGCGAGTGAGATAACGATGTCACCCAGACGTACATACGAATCAAGAGTATCTTGAAATGATACTCTGCTACCGCGATACCCTCTGATCGCGAGTGCAATAACATCCCTGCGCAAGCCGTAAACCTGTATGAGCAAAGTTTTGGTGTAAGAGTCAGCCACCAGTGTTGTGTTGTGTCATCATCATCAACCGAAAAACGTCCACTGCTGGACTAAGGCCTCCCCCAAGGATTTCCACACCGACCGGTTCTGTGCGGCTCGCATCCAGCGGCTTCCCGCAACCTTCATCAGGTCTTCGTCGGTCCACCGAGTCGGGGGCCTGCCCACACTGCGTATTCCAGTGCGCGGTCACCACTCGAGAACTTTACTGTGTTGTAAAACTGATGTAAAACTTTGTTGTGTTGTGAAATAGCTTGTAAATAAGGGGATTGACACTCTACTACCGCGAGTGCAAATAACATCCCTGCGTTTGCCGTAAACCCGTATGAACAGAGGTTTGGTGTGAGTCAGCCAGCCACCAGTGTTGTGTTGTGCAAATCCTTAATCCTTGTAAATAAGGTGATGAACTTAGAAACACGCCAAGTTACTTACTGTAATACGCGTTCTTTTTAATTTTACGCATCTACTCTTGAGTAGATGCCTTACCTACCTAAACTTTTTATTAACAGATACTTTTCAGTACGTAATTTAACAGTCCAAAGCTTGTCAAAGTGCGATGGTAAGTTTATTACCTTGTTACGTGACTAAGCCGTTTTAATAACAGGTAAGTTTGTTTATTCTGCTCTACATTTAATTTAAAGACAATCAGCTGTTCACTAAATTAACCTGTAAAAAGAGAAACGAGCGTGCGTTGCTTTCATTCAGTGAAATGACATCGAGTTCATTCATGACTTCATGACGGAGCATACGCACTTGACGGACCGTGTTGTGCGAAATTGAATCAAAGTAAAAAAAAAATTGTTTAGTCTCCCAAATCAATTTAACGACTCCGGGGCACGAATTTTTTTTACTATTGTAATCTATATGCATGACTCTTACTCCCATTGCAGCGGTGGCATATATTTTGGAAGCACCTTATATTATCTGTGACGTAGGTAACACATTTGTTGATTCTTTTTTTAAGCTCTTTGTTGGAACGAAACTAATGTTTTTGCTTCTAGACTAATTATATCTGCGTGTTATCTATCATCTTTGCAGCTTCTTACGTTAGTGATCAGAGAAAAGACCGCTACGGCCTCGTGCTCCTACGAAAGTCTCCTACTGGTAGGAGCACAAGGACATAAATGTCCTGATTCTCCTACTGCAATGGGAGTGCTTACATGTACAAGTAGGAGCAACAAGTTATGACCAAAGAGTGGGAGCAATGCAATGGGAACAAGTTTTTTTTACGGCAGTTCCCTGGTCGTGCATTTAGGTTCACCCGCGGTCACGTGAAGTACTTTTAGATTTATACCTACGGACGTGTGCAACGCCACCATCATTCACATCGAGTAATCAGATGTGCAGACTTCCTCACGACGTTTTCCTTATAAATTAACAAGCAATTCGTATCAGTATTTTTGACTAACGACATTGCTTTTAAAAGTTTAACCACTTACTCTTTCAGTGAATATAGCTTTATCACGTCTTCCGTACAAGTAGATAGCTTTCAGATAGCAGGAAGGGGTTGAATAGAATATGTTCACGTCGCTAATGTTGCCGGGGTGTGAGTTGACATGGCTGAAAACGAAGCCATGAAAATAAATTAGAGGATTCAGAATCAGTGGTGGCGGCTTGCGTGCCTCGTCGAAAAAACTGAATACCAAAGAAGTTTTATATCTTCGCTCCGCTCAAAGAAGTGTTATGTCGTCGCTCCGGGGAGTGGGGTGCAAGTCTGTGCTGCATACATATACATTCATAACCTGATTGACATTTTTTATTTATTTATTTATTTAAACACTTGACAAAATGATAATTACATATACATACAAGTACATCAAAAACCTTAACAGATTTATCTGTGCACTATAATCCGTTGCCAAACAATTACATGAAAAAGTAAGTAAACCAATTAGTGGCATTTATCTTGACTGTTTCCGTGATTCGCAAGACATGGGGTTGGTGCTGCTTTCTATCACTAGTTAGGAGCTGTTAAGTATGTCAGAGATCTTACGAGCGCCTTGATACTTCTGACAGGTTGAGTTGACCACTAGCCTCACAACCTCCATCAATCTGGACGTGGCCCATGTGTGTGGATTAATCTGAGGAATATGAGAAGAGACTTGTGCTCCTCTAGAGGAAACTGCTAGACCGATGACCTGTTGAAGGTTGCGGGAAGACGCTGGATGCGGGCAACGCAAGACCGGCCGGCCTTGAAATCCTTGGGGGAGGCTTTGTCCAGCAGTGGACGTCTTCTGAATCATGATAAACCACAAGTTACACTAACTTGATAAGTTTATCCATGTTCATAAACCAGTTAGCTGCGCCCTGGTACGTGAAGTCTCCGCCCATGGTCACCATAATATTGTCGTGGTCGTAGTACTTGGCTTGTCTCTCTATGTGCTGGATGAAGTCATTCACCTAGAAATCGAAAGATAGAAAATACTTTTATTTGGTGAAAATAAAATTTCAGTAAAAAGATAAATGTCGTCGCCAGATCATAGGGATTTCATGTCATTTCAACATCTAACCATAGTATTGTAACGGTCTGACAGGCCGTCACATTATAAAAAATAAGATGATTATTAGTAACACTATTGTATAATATTTCTCCTAGCGACATCTAGTCCCATTTCCAAAAAACAATGTTACTAGATAACTCGTTAATGTAGCAAGACCATTGTAAGTCTCTATAAATGGGCTTATTAACGTACTACTAAGTTCAATATCTATCTGGTAGATGGTGCTAGTAGTAGTTTAGCTTTTTGAAATGAATCGCGCGGCAACGCGTGATAGAGGGAAAGTGGACGTAGTGGACGAAGTGGACCTAGTGGACGTAGTGGACGTAGTGGACGTAGTGGACGTAGTGGACGTAGTGGACGTAGTGGACCTGGTGGACGATTTCGAGTAGTATATAAGGAATAGATGGGTAGGAAACAGGACTTTTTTGGATCTGGGCGTCGAGGCGGTAACACCTTGTATAATTTGAAATATTTTTCCATAATTTTGTTTGTTTGTGTTTTGTTTAATATATTATTTGCAGTTATTAAGTAAATTGGGGTGTGATCACTATTACCGGCTGATGATGATTACGATAATAATTTAAAATAATTTATTATCATTTGCAGATATTTGTAAATTGGAGAGTGATCACTAATATGGGGTGATGATGACGATGATGATGGTTTAGTAAATTTATTTGTTTGTGTTTTGTTTATTATGATTTATTAATTTTGCTCTTCTGATTTCAGATGAAGGTTCGTTGTCGATCAGGCCAATCGTTCGCGGTTGACCTGGTTTACAATATCCTTCAAAAGTGAATCTTCAGACGGGTTCACCAGATCCTCAGGTTTCTGATCAGTCTGACTGGCTCATGTAAGAATTCATCAGTGAAATGGACCACAGGATGGACATAGCGGGTTCTTTCCGCGCTTTTCACGGGTGTCTTATTGGTTATTATATTCTTTATGTATCTATCTAATAGGTACTTAGGGAGTATTTTAATTATTAACTACATGGAGCAGTACCCCCTTCTACAATTGGCACATACCCCCCCTTTCCTCTATCTTGTGCTGGTTACACACATCATTCAAAGGGTGTCGTGTCACCTCAAACTGTGTTTGAAGGTGGGATTATTCCTTTTGTTTGAGATAGGTACTCTTAGGGACTAGGGATACAGGTCTGGTTAGGCACTCACGCATACGATACACACCACGCCTAGGTTTCTTTTACTCTATCTGTGGGCATTAATCTTGATCTTTCGATTGAGGTTGTATTGCAAATGTTTTCTCACTCACGGTTTTCGGTCTCTTGCTTCCACCCGGTATCGAAGAGAAAGGTGGAAGGTGGATAATTGCCTGCGGCCCAGTATCTGTCGAGAACAGCCGTGGGATGTCTCTTTAGGGCTGTGAGTGGGGAATGTTGTAGTAAAATTTAGCCTGTGAAGATAGAGTGGGATAGGGAACTCTCGGTAACATGGACATAAAAAATATAAAAAAATAGCTTTGTTATGATTTAGCTAGCTTGGTCGATGACCAAAGTAACGTTATAGGTATAGGGATGTTATTTGTAGGGATTGGTTAGTTAATTTCTTATAAATAAGTGAGTTATTTTTACTAGGAAAAAGTAAATGAGATAGACTTGTAAGTAAATCGCTAGAAAACTATAGGATGATAATTTTGAGAATTATCTAGGTTTTAAAAGGTACAATATACGGAAGTTGTTAGGGTATCACGCTAAATTTAAGAATTTACGATTTGTTAGCAATAAATGTCCAATTCATTTTATGTACGTCAGTCCAATAAACTCTTAGTTCAGAGAAATCAAAGCTAGATAAGACGGATACGGATATATTTGTATACTTGGTGTAGAACATAGGTAAAAATACCTAAAATAATAGTATATAGGAGGAAATTAGTTCAAATATTCATTTCAAACATTTTATCAGTTATAGCTGTAGGCATGAACAGACATGAAATGACGTTCTGTGTTAGATGGCGGAATATAACACGGTAAACATGTAGCATTGTAGGAAATAATAAAGGGACTGTTACTTAGTAGTGTACTAGATTGAGTAGGGTGTTAGGTTTTACTAGAATACTAATGAAAGTATGTGAATTTTGAGTATTTAAATATAGGTTTCAAAAATATTTTATGTATGATTGAGTAAATTGATTTCCAAATTAAAATTGTTAAAAGTTAGGAAAAGAAATTTCAAATCTAGAATTCTGAAAGTCTTGCCTTTTCTTTTTACAAAATTAAGTTCCCTTTAACAAAGTCTTCGGTTTTATTACACCTGTTGGTATAGGCATATAAAAGTATTTTATGTCAATAACAAACGGAAAGAAAGAATGGTTTGGTTTTGCCATATAATTGCTCAGTAAATAAATGAATATTTGCAAGTCTAGGGAATCCAATTCACATGTCAGGAAGGCTAAGTTCATAGGAAATTCACTAACTTATATGTACTAAAATCTATAGCTTAAATAGCTAGGTAATGCCAACAAAGTTAATCCGCTAAAGGCAAAAGTTTCTTTATAGTATTTTATGTTACCTGGAAGTATGAACTCAATTAATTAGGTAACTTTGAATCAAAAGATTCTATTCACTTGATGGAAAGGAAGTTGTAGTAAAAACTCAATTTAGTGTGATATTTTGAATCAGAAGTTCTACTCACCTGATGGGAAGTAGATAAATTATAATAATTTATTATTGAAGATCTCAAGCTAGTCCTGAGTAGTCGATGGATGACTGATTTTAAGAACTAACTGCTTAGTACTAGTAAGCAATTTAAATTAACTAAGTAATAAGAATCAAAGGATTCTAACTGCCTGATGGTAGGGCAAGGCGTATTTATAAGTAACAGAGTTGTTCTTATGTTAAGGTTCAAATTAAAAAGTATTAATTTAAATAATCTAAATATCCTGAAATGGATTATTTTTAATCACCAGATGGTAAATAGAAATTGAGATAAGTTAATCTCATGGTACAATTAATTAATCGTCCTAAGTTAATCAAATAATCTAACTCACCTGATGGAAAAGGTAAATGATGTTACAATTAGGGATTGTTGTTCAGTTATTTCATATAAAAGGGATGACCAAGTCATTAATGGTAACATCTATATTCTGCTTGATATCTAATAGAATATTTGAATAATTTAAATAATTGTTTGTTACTCCAAGAAGTGACCCAAACTTTATGATTTGTCTACTTACTTATTTCTACTGCGATGGCTAGGGTCTTCACTAACTCAGAGGGTTGGTTGTTGTTCCATTAGTGTTACCACGCCGAAGGAAGTAAGCTATGACGGCACTATGGGCAGCAGCTGGTGATTGACCTGATCCATTTATGTAACTACTAGAGGTAGTAAATTTTACACACACGTCTAACCGAGTTGGGGTTACTTCTGTCTTTGTTTAGACTCAATAATTGCCAAAGTGCAAGATAATATTGGATACCAGGCAGAGTATCATTGTGGTTAATACCCACCTGATGGTAAAGTCAAATGTTTATACAACTAGAGGTTGTTGAAATAAAAGATGCAAGAAGTTCAAATACATTTCTTATGAAAATATTCAGTTTGCCTGATAGATGGCTGATGATGATACAACTAGAGATTGTTGTTAAGATGGAAGAAGAAGATGACTGTATTCTGCTCGATTTCTAATAATTTATTCTTTTTCGTTTAAGTAACAAATTTCTACTCAAAGAAGTAGTCCAAACTGTGCTATCAATTGAATTCCTTATTTCATCCGCATTGCAATGGGTTTGGTCTTCGCTAACTCAGAGGGTTGGTTGCTGTTTCATTAGTGTTACCACGCTGAAGGAAGTAGGCTATGACGGCACTATGGGCAGCAGCTGGCGATTGACCAGATCTATTTCTCTAACTACTAGAGGTAGTAAAGTATACATACACGTCAAGCCAAGTTGGGGCTACTTCTGTCTCAGTTACAGATGTAATTATAATAATTCTGTCATAGAGCAGATAATTATGTTGGATACCGAGCAGAGTATCGTTGTGGTTCAAACAATTCATATTGAATAACTGCTAGAGGTGGTTATTTGTTATTGAGGCGTTAGTCCTCGCCTTATCAACTCAGAGGGTTGTATATTTCTATCGTTGTGGTTCACACAATTCATATTGAATAACTACTAGAGGTGGTTATTTGTTATTGAGGCGTTAGTCCTCTCCTTATCAACTCAGAGGGTTGTATGTTTCTATCGTTGTGGTTCACACAATTTATATTGATTAACTACTAGAGGTAGTTATTTGTTATTGAGGCGTTAGTCCTCACCTTATCAACTCAGAGGGTTGTATGTTTCATTACACTAGTGTTACGGCTGAAGAGTAGTAAGCCTTAATAACATTATGGGTGCAAACGGATTAATAATTATCCATATTTTGTATAACTACTAGAGGTAGTTATTGTATCTAAAGGAAAATTAAATATCTGTTGACTGAGTTCATGCTACTAAGGTACACAGACTTATTAATTATTCATTTTGTCATAGTGCAAAACCCATAACATTGTATTTTATTGAAATCAAATAATTATCCAGTTACATATTTGTAAATCTAAGTTCTTCTTGTCATGTGCATGTGAACCTTAATGTACAAATTAGAAACATAGGGAATTGGTTTAGGTATGAAGTTAGGAATCGAGTTCTAATTATCATAGGTGGTCTCAATAGATATTCAAAGTAGGATTAGGCTCTCTTTATTGATGTTAGTTGTCTTTATTATTATATTTAGAATCTTTTAACTATTTTGTCTTGATAAAGTGTTGAAGTGAGTTTCTTTGGGCTGCCGTTTCTTCTTACTTCGCTAACACTTCCCGAAACGGCCAGCATACGGGTTCCAAGTGGTAGGAACCTTGTATTAGGTAGTTAAAGTTAAATTTATTAAATTTCTAACTATACAGTAAATTAATTATTAACTTGAGAAAATAATGTCTCAATTTAAAATTAGACTATTCTTACTAAAAGAAATTAATAGCTATGAAGTCTCAAAGAATAGTAAATTTTTCCTTATTATGTTATTTTTAGATAGTTAGGTTAATAAACTTTTGTACCCGGTGGCGTTGGACTGGGGGCTTAGGGGAAGGCGGAGAAGCTCTCCCGCAACTTGAAAGAGTTGCGGTATAAAGCAGTTTATAGATCAGTCATCTGGTTTATACATTGCTTCGCGTTAGATTATTTTATAAATTTTACTCTGAGACTTCATAAGTGATTAACACTTTCACAGCTTCAAACCAATATAATTCGTGCTAACTAAATTGGATGCGGGACACGACAAAGATTCGTGCGCTCTCGAGAAAAGAGTAGTAGCACTGAACGTGTTAAATGTTTTTAAATTCTCAATTCCGAAATAATGGATTCAGTTGTTTTATACTGAATAAAATTTGTTTATTTATTATTAATGAATGATTAAAACTAATAAATTACTTGATTCAAATTAATAAAGATTCCATTCTTATTTTCACTTAAACGTCCCGGAGTTACGTATTACGTTCACGAAGTAGGTTACTTAATCACTAGACGATTCATTGGCCAAGATAATTATCAGATGATTAAGTTGAAGAATATGTTGAGTTCAGTAAGTAAGTTACGCTCAACTATGGAGGAAAAAAAAATGCTGACGGGGTTCAGATGTTACAGTATCGTCGACAAGCTCCGACAATACAGATTCAACTGAGCTCCATAGTCGTTTATACGGTAACACTAGTAAGTAACGTAAAGAGCCAAAAAGAGCATACACGAGACGACATTTGTACGGGAAGTACATACCATTTTCTTGTTTATAAATTCATTAATGAGAGAAGAGAAGACGAAGAAGAAAGGACGAGGAAGAGAGGATGCGGAAGACCGCGGCGCACATACATCGACCAAATAAAAGAAAAAGTTGATGTTATGTCGTACCTACCAGGAGTTTAAGGAATTAGCCCAAGACCGTGTTAAACGGCGATTGCTCCACAGACAAGAGCCTTGCTCTTAAATTTGAAGAAATTCATTAATAGAGGGTAAGGATTTTCGTGAAATGTTCGAGGGCTTTTTTGAATGGCCGACCGGTTTCCGTACCACAGGTCCCAGGATTGAGATTGCCATACATTTTTGTCGGCTGTAGCCAACATTGGCGGTGGGGGCACGACTTGTCAAAGAGTAGCGTAGCAGTCAATGGGTTAACTTGTTTTGGAGTGACTAATTGAGTGGCTCAATGGTTAGCGTTTTTGAGTGCTGATACAAGGGTCGTGAGTCATAGCTTCGATTCCCATCCTGGGAAAATATTTTCGAATTATCAATTTTAAGTTCCCATAATTCAGGGAATTCTTGTTTAGGACCAGAATGTGTGATTTTTCCCGAAATATTTATTTATTAATTTTTCTCTGATTCAATAAACCAGCTAAGCATTTTGGAAGAAAGATATTATTACATCAATTGTGATTCATATATAGTTGTGCAATAAAAGAGAGAGAGAGAAAGTTACATTCATAAACTAATCATCTTTTAACCGAGGGAGAGCCATGCTTCGGCCGGCTCGATCGGAGTGATACCACGGCCTCACAGAAAACCGGCGTGAAACAACGCTTGCGTTGTGTTTAACCGACTGAGTGAGGGTACCGGAGGCCCAACCTCTCCCCCTACCCAATTCCCCCATCCTGCATCCCATTTCAATGGTCGGCAACGCATTTGTGACTCCTCTGGTGTTGCGGGTGTCTATGGGCGGTGGTAATCGCTTACCATCAGGTGATCCGTCTGCTCGTTTGCCACCTCTACCATAAAAAAAAGCGGCCAAGTGGGAGTCGGACTCGCCCATGAAGGGTTCCGTAGCAGCAAGTAACATAATATCAGATAATATAAAAGTTCTTGTAGTTCGTTGTAGGTAAATTGCGGTTTACGCTTTATGACGTATTAAAAAAAAACTGCTTACTAGATCTCGTTCAAACCAATTTTCGGTGAAAGTTTGCATGGTAATGTACATCATATATTTTTTTTTAGTTTTATCATTCTCTTATTTTAGAAGTTACAGGGGGGGGGGGGGGGGACACATTTTACCACTTTGGAAGTGTCTCTCGCGCAAACTATTTAGTTTAGAAAAAAATATATTAGAAACCTCAATATCATGTTTGAAGACTTATCCATAGATAACGCACACGTATGGGTTTGATGAAAAAAAAATTTTGAGTTTCAGTTCTAAGTATGGGGAACCCCCAAAATTTATTGTTTTTTTTTCTATTTTTGTGTGAAAATCTTAATACGGTTCACAGAATACATCTACTTACCAAGTTTCAACAGTATATTTCTTATAGTTTCAGAAAAAAGTGGCTGTGACATACGGACGGACAGACAGACAGACATGACGAATCCATAAGGGTTCAGTTTTTTGCCATTTGGCTACGGAACCCTAAAAACAATTCTTGTATGATAATTGAAAAGGCACCTTACCCGTTTCTCAGCATTGTACACCCTAGAATCAGGGTCATCCACAATTGGTTCGTCACTGCATAGGAAATCGAAGCAGAACCCATCGGGTGCGTTGTACAAGTTGAAGAGCGTATGAGTCATTATGTCCGACATCTTTCCTGTGAATTACAAGTACGTTACAACGGGACTGGCACGTTAAGCCGTTGGTGCCGGCTGCTATCATTAGATGGCAGTCGTTAAGCCATGTCGGAGGCCTTACAGGCGGGCGGCTTGAACACTTCTGATACTAGGGTTGGTCACTAGCGTAACAACCTCCACCAATCCGGACTTGCCCCCGTGTGTGGAGTATGGTCTAACTTTCCCGAGGTATGGGAACAGACCCGTGCCCCTGCAGTGGGGACGTTATGGGTTGTTAACTACAATGAACTGAGTAACTTTGTATGGAAATTCCATTTTTTTTTTGCTTCGATTGAAGTAGTTCCTTAGAGAGTTATTTATTTATTAAATAACAATAAGATATAAAACAATAGTTATATGTACAATACCGGTGCGGTCGTGGCTCAGTGCGGCTTGCGTGGTCGCATCGATCATGCAGGTTAACTGACTACAGACACGGTCATAACCTGGATGGGTTTGACTGTTAGTGGCATTTAATTATCTCGACCGTTTCCGTGCTTCGCAAGGCACGTTAAGCCGTTGGTGCCGGCTGCTATCGCTAGCAGTCGTTAAGCCATGTCAGAGGCCTTATAGGCGGCTTGAAAACTTCTGACGTTGGGGTTGGCCACTAGCCCCACACAACCTCCACCAATACGGACTTGGCCCCCGTGTGTGGAGTATGGTCTAACTTTCCCGAGGTATGGGAAGAGACCCGTGCCCCTGCAGTGGGGACGATATGGGTTGTTAACAACAATACCGGTGTTGCAAAACCCATAAGAGTTTGTCCGTGCACCGGCATTTATCGTCAGTCATTACGCAGTAAACAAGAAGAAAAGAGTTCAGAGTCATGGCTAGAAGTCATAGTTAAAATTTAGTCCACTATTTTAATTTCACCCTGTATATGTATTGACGGGGATGGCGATTGTCCCTTTTTTTACGTAGTAATAGCTGGTAATAGTTTGTTTCTTTAATAGGAACATCATCATTATCATAATCACAAAAACGCCTCCCAAGGATTTCCACGACGAGAATTTCCACGAAAATGGTTTCCGGTATTGTCTTTATCCAGTGACTTCCCGCGACCTTTAATAGGATCTTTAATAGGATAGGAAAGAATATCGATCCGTGACTTCTGACGAGTAAAAACGTGATTTTATGTATGTCTGTCACTCACCAAGCACATCGCTTCCTCTCCACATGAATTCCAGTCTGTCCTCTTCTATCATTGCCTCTCTTTCCTTGTGATCCACTCGCCCTATAAGAACAGGGTTTTTATTTTTGAAAAGTTTTATACAAAGTTGGTTTGACGTTAGAAGGAAGAGGTCCCGCTATAGAATATACTTTGAAGTTTTTTATTTTTTTTGTTGTGAACTTCAAATACTTAAAACACTCCCTCCAAATTAAAACTAGGCCGTCAAAGTGAAACTTTTTTTTATGGCATAGGTGGCAAACGAGCAGACGGATCACCTGATGGTAAGCGATTACCGCCGTGCGCCGCCCATAGACACCCGCAACACCAGAGGAGTCACAAGTGCGGTGCCGGCCTTTCAACTTAACATACTTCTTGAATGATCCCAATAAGATTTTTGCTTATTATGGTTTTATTTCATGGAGATTTTTTAGTCAAAATCTAAATTCAAAAACCTTCAAAACACACTAGTTATTTTGTTATAAGCAAAAAATATAAAAAAGTTTCAAATATTTAGGCATTTAAGCAGACTCGGCCCATACCACATCACAGGGAAAAAGGTCTACAAATCTAATATTAATAATGAATCACCTATGAAGAGTCCGTCGTAGCCCATCTGAGCCAGCAGGGAGGTCTGTTCCCTGGTGTGACCGTAGGTGTCAATCTGCCAAGCAGCCTTCGGCTTGCCACAAGGACCGAGTGTGTCGTTGATTTTTCTGAAAAACGGGAGTATAGATATAGTATAAAGACTTTTTTGGTCGGAGATATATTTAAAAAATATGCAGATTAGCAAACAGATAAATTGCAGATAACATGGTCAAGGAGAACTATCTGTTATCTTTTAGTTTCCGGTAAAATCAAATCAATAATATTTATTCGAAGTAGGTAGCACTATTCACTCAGACTCAAAAAACGTCATTATTGTAGCAGTGTCATTTCTTATGCGGATATCACACTGCACCGGAATCCGCTCCGGTGTGCGGTGTTGCGGTTTTTTTTCCTTTAGCAGTGTCAAGTAAAAATTCGTAGCACCGCACACCGGAGCGGATTCTGGTGCAGTGTGATATCCGCCTTAGTCTACCTAATGCGAAGTTCCTACTATTTTTAAAGGGTTGCACTCTTACGCATCGCCCGTGCAGACGCCCCTCGTATTCTCTTCTCGCTGTAGCGAACGATGATTCTGAGCGACAGAAAAGGATAGCGCTACCGGAAAATGCCATTCCTTGCGGCCAGATATGGGTCCGACCCTAAGTGTCAAGTGAAAAATCGGCATCGCACACCAGAGTGGTTTCCGGTGCAGTGTGATATCCCCCTTACTCTCACCTCAATCCCCAAGTAAACTGGTCTATGATCTGCAGATAGTGGGCTGTAGCTTCGTCGTTCTGCACCCATCCCCCTCCCGCGAACTCCACCCTCCCCTCTTGTACCAGGGAACGGAAGATACTCCTGGTAGCCGGCCTCTGCTCCTTCCACCAGCGCCAGAAGTACGCTGTCTCCGCAAACGTGAACCTAGGAAGGCAAAACTGAATTGTTGAGTAAGGTAGGTAAACATGTCTGGTTGCATGTTTCTTATGAAATAGTAGCTAAAAAATATCACCTAGAGTTAATATTCAGAAAACTAAAGAAACTCCCAAGAAAAAAAGTGGTGTCGATTCGGTGTTTACGATTAAACTTATTTGTCAGGACTAAACTTAATTTAAGCATCCTATCCTTGTCTTTTCGATACAGAGAGAAAAAGACAAAACACTTAAATTAAGTTTAGTTCTGTCAAAAAAGTTTAAACGAAAACACCGAATGGACACCATTGTCTTTTTATACAAGCAGTAAATCTGGTCGTGCGTCATATTTTAATCAGTGCTTCTACTCCTGATTCTGATCAACTTTCCCCAAGGAACCCATAGTCAAATCGCAAAAAAATTGTGGACTCTTCATACAAATCGATCAGCCGAGCGGCCAAATTAGTTAAAACATAACGCAAGACTAGATTTACGTCCTGTATTTAACAGGTAAAAAAAGTTGTAATTAAAAAAGAAATGGATTACAGTGGGTAAATAATTCATAATTCAAATACTTACATTCCCGTCATCTGTACAGAGAGAAAAGACCAATTTTAAGCCATAACGTACCACTATTAAGCAGTCGCGGATCCAGGATGTCGTTCAGAGGGGGGCAAATTTTCAGTGTATATGAAGCGGTCCATGGTATTAAACCGTTAATATAAAAAGTCGCGAGCGTAGCGAGCGCGAAATTTTTTGAATAGTTAAGACCAAGTTAAGACATATTTATTTGCATTTTATAGAAGTTTTAGTACTTCGGTCAGGCTCGGGGGGGGGGATTGCACCCATTCCTCCCCCCCCTGGATCCGCGCCTGCTTTTAAGCCATGTATATACTAAATATTTTAACTCACTTTCTTCTTTTATCGTGCAAAAGCTCTGATAGGACTGAATGGTATATCAACTGCACGTTCGCTGTACTTATGCTAGTTTTTGCTGAAACAACATGAAAAATAAGTTTATAAAAAATGGAACTAGCAATGAAACTTGGGAGCGATTTCATGGCATGAATAAAATTCATCATTACATATATTTTCCTAAATGTTTGTTTGTTCGTTGACCATCTCATGACCTCTCCACTGTTGGGCCTTAATTCCTATTTATTTATTTTAATTTTACACTTTTCAGGTTTGTTTGGACGTATTTTTACAATTTAATGTTGCGGCCATCGATATAGGATAACATCGCGGACATAAAACAGACATTTATATATACCTATTGTCGTATTTTATACATAGGTACATACATATAACTCACGCCTATTGGGATAGGCAGAAACAACCTATCGCCATTCGCTCCTGTCCTAACATAATTTACTTCTCTTCCATCATTCACACTCGTTATAGTATTGTATGTAAGAGTATTTATCTTTTTATCTTACCTTATCTTAAGCTATTATATAAATTCTTTTAAAATAATCATAAAAACTGATGGCAGGCAAATAAATGGAATGGTGTGAATTGTGTTGAGTGGACCTTGCAAAGGAGAAAAGGAACGTCTTGAATTGAACACGATATAGAAGAGGAGAACAAATTGGGGAGGGCTGTGTTAACCAGTGGACATCTTCCGTCTAATATGATAATAGATAAATAAATAATATTATACTCACAGCCGAAGTAATATTCGTCGAACGTCTTCACCCACCCAGCATCCATGTGCGAATGCGGGATTAGATGCACGTTGAGAGCACCATCCCGCGTTTGTGGACATTGCTGCAAATGACGGCAACACTTAGATAAGATGGTGGTAGCTAGCCAAGCGGGCTCCAAAAAATGCCCTACCACAATTCAAAAAGAATCCTAGACCCCGCCGGGAATCGAACCCGCGACCTCCTGATGTGAAGCAAGCAGACTACCCACTAGACCACGGAGGCGGTTAAAAGTTCATTAACATTACTAAATAAACCACGAATAATAATAATAAGGCTCGCCTTTTAAATAGTCTTAGATAGACTATTATAAAAAACAGAGCAAGGAGCCCCGAAGGACGGCCGGAGCTCCGTTGACTGTTTATTTGTTATACGGATATAACAAAATTGCTGTAAGATCCTTAAACTGCTTTTTTACTAATCATTCTGAACAACTTTTGTTCTACGACTTTGCACAAATCGCAAATTTGGACTCTGATTGCAATAAGGGCCAAACAGTTGATCAATTTGTATGAAGAGTTAACAATTTTATTTGCGATTTCATCGAAATCGAACAGTGAAGGTCGCGGGAAGCCGTTGGACGCGGGCAGCGCGGGACCGGTCGGCGTGGAAATCCTTGGGGGAGGCCTTTGTCCAGCAGTGGACGTCTTTCGGCTGATGATGTGATGATGATGATTAAAATCATCGTAGAACTAAAGTAGTTCAGTGTGGTGAACAGAAGCTCCAGTTACCGGGTCCTATACTTTTATATTTATTTATATCCTGTATACTTTAATTTTTTTATTGATTACACCGCAAACCATTGATTTTGTTGCATAGAGCAATATTTTTAGAAGTATTTACTTTACGTTATAGTGGTAAAATGATTTTTAATAGGTAAATTATTGTTTTATAGTGCCTTGCACAATTTTATTGGTCTTATTAAAATTTCGATTAATTTTCATTTTAAAAACATTCAATCAAAATTTTATATATGTAATTGACCACGCTGAATATGTTAAAAACAACCGACTTCAATCGTAACAACTCCAATTTTGCTATGTTTTTTTTATTTTTATGGATTTTTTCAAAAAACCGCTGAAATGATGTCGATAAAATTTATATGGGACTAGCTGGAATTCCAAATCAGTTCAGGCGTCTTCGAGTAATCGGTGAACATACATAAAAAAAAGATTCAAACGAATTGAGAACCTCCTCCTTTTTTTGAAGTCGGTTAAAAAGTAACGCAGTGGTTGGTTACACTGCCTGCTGTCTTCTACTCCGAGTCTGGGGTTCGATCTCCACCCAGAGCAAACATTTGTATGATGAGCAGATTTATTTTCTCTGTGTATGGGTGTTTAACGCTTGATTAATTGATTGAAATACTATTTGTTGTATGTGTATACACACAAAAACTAACAACAATATAATTGACCACGCTGAATACGTTAAAAACAACCGACTTCAATCGCAACAACTCCAATTTTGCTATGTTTTTGTTGATTTTCTCAAAAACCGCTGAATCGATTTCGATAAAATTTATATGGGACCACCTGTGAAGTATACCCTTTTAAACAAAAAAAGAATTTTCCAAATCGGTTCAGGCGTCTTCGAGTAATCAGTGAACATACATAAAAAAAAAAAAAAGATTCCGACGAATTGAGAACCTCCTCCTTTTTTTTGAAGTCGGTTAAAAAGGTAAAGTATTAAAGATGCAGATTTCAAACATTTTTAGAGCACTTTGTGGTTTTTGACATATGGACATGAAACACTTATATATACGACTAGCAGTTACATCCGTATAAAAACAAAACAATGTATTATACAGGGTGAAATTGAAATTGCGGAATAAATTTTAACTGGGGTTTCTGGTCATGAAACTGAACAACTTTTTCTAAGGAACCAATTCGAACGGAGAAACAATTTGGACTCTTCATACAAATCGATGAGCTGAGTAGCCAACTTTGTCTGGAAAGTCCAAATTTTTTGCTCCGATTGAATTGGTTCCTTAGAGAAAGTTGTTCAGTTTCACGACTGGAAGCTACAGTTTTTGGTCCATTTCAATTTCACCTGTATATTTTTATAAATAAAACTTGTTAAAGGTACCTATGTATTTATTTATACTTATACGAGTAAATCGACCCTGTCCTGTACCAAGCGTCCATTTACAGATTACTTCTTAATTAACTCCCCACATTAATTAGGCATAATTAAAATAAGATCTTACCTTATAACCACATTCCGACTTGGCCTTCGTCGCTAAAAGCGTGTTTTGTCCCAAAGATATTATTAAAAATATTAATACTATACTCAACATGGCGATTAAAATCAATTTACGTAATACCGACCGTTTTCAAAATTAATTTTATTCCCTTTCATATTTTTTAAACAGTTCTATACTGTCTATAGTTTTTTAACATCATCTCTTCATACGTCAACTTTTTGGTGATTTATAAAGATCATTTCAAACAAGGAAGTTAATTTCCAAAATGATGTAAGTAAAGGAAATTGCATACACTTTTCGAGAAAAACGGTCGTTGACTGAGCTGTGGAGCAGTGATGGTAAATCGCGTAATACGAGTTATGTTTGTAAAATGTAATGTAAAGGCGTGATCACAATGTTTAGTATTTTTTAACCGACTGCCAAAATAGGGCAAGATTTTCGGGTTTATATACAATATGTCCGTTTTTTTTCTTATAAAGTTTCTTTCGTCATTGATTTTTATGTACGAGAGATTCTAAAAATATTTTTTTCACAATTTTTAACGCTTACAAAACACTGTAAAAATAATTAATGTGCTGGATTTATTACAGACTTTTTTTATTGTATCATAAGTACGAGTATTTTTGACGTATTCAAAAAACTTATATAAAATCACGAATAGTCTAGTCTAGTCTTTAAACAATAATACAATATTTCAGAGAAAACTGTTTGTGGCTACGTAATTTTTTCCTCATTATTACAGAATATTTATTAGGTAAGTATTTATTTATTCTTATTAAAAGCTAAAACCCATACAGTTTACAATAGAAAGTTGCAAAATAAGACATTTCATTGTGCACACAGCTTATGCAGCTCAATTCAACGAAACGCGCACAGTAGGCTACCTATATGGGCTAAATACGGTCTCCTTTTGTGATAACATTCAACAAAACTGGAGATTCTGAGTAATTTCAAATACACCATCTGGTACACTGGCCCACAGAGATATCTGAACGCCTACTAAAGCTATTCGTGATACATGGTGTAGTACGGATAGGTTCAGATATCTTTGTGGCTGTCTGTACATACCTTATTGTTGACCTTTAGCAACGGTTTCTATGTTATGGACTATACGGCACTAGATATGCAGCATTCCATATGGGATTCATCAACTGTTTTATTTAAATAAAATTATGTACATGTCACAGAATTTTAAATAAACTTAAAGAGCCCGAGAATTTTATATGTGTAGTTCGCGTTGATGTCTTTTCTATGGAGTGTTTAGAATAGAATAGAATAGAATAGAAATAATTTATTTGGAAAAAAGACAAGCACACACACATACAAAACAAAAGTGAAACAATGAAGTAATACAAGACAATTAAAATATGTAAAGTTTACAAAACTGGACTGATCACATACACATAAAACATAATTTACAAGAAAAAAAAACTGTACATAAATTCCTATCGTAACGTAATAACAGAGGGAGTTGTTGTGTGTGCTGCAGAATTTCCAAATTTGTGGTTATAGCTCAGTGTACATATTACCCAGGAGGGCAAAACACTGATTTTCAGCTATCCCCATTGTCACGCCACGAGACGCATTTACAAAGTGTATAGATAATTTAATAAAAATATGAAAATAAACATTGTGTGTATATTAAAAAATCTAAAAAGAGACGCACTCAAATTTTTAATAAAAAAAAAAAAAAAAAGAGACAACGTTGTTTGTAGGAGAATATAAAAATAGATATAACAATATAAAAATATAAAAGGCACTGCAATGCATAATTATGTCACTTAGGGGGATACAATGAGACAACCAACGTAACAGATTCCGTCAGCGAAAAGTGTGGAGCTGCACTTGCTGCTGCATTTCTACAAGCATCGCTTTCAGATGCTTTTTGAAAGCAAACTTGCAAGTGTACAGTCTGAATGGAGGAGGTATGTTATTCCAACACTTAGTCGCTGCGTAACGGAAACTGCCTTCAAATGCTGTGGTTTTATGTCTGTGGTAGGTTAGGTTAGGTTAGCCATCGCGTTGGTCTGATACTGTATTTGTTATAAAATGGACTGAAATTTAATTTAGAAAAAAGATACTCAGGTTTATTGAATTTTATAACATCAAACAGAAGGCACGCCAAGTGTAACCGCCTGCGGGAGTCCATGTTTAGCATACCTGCGTTATTTAGAAAAGGCGTAATATGACTTCTGGGAGGTATATCGAAACAAAATCTGCAACATGCGTTTTGCACACGTTGTATTAATCGTTCTGTTTTGGATAGTAAGCGAGGACCGTAAACGAGATTGCCATAATTAAGTCTGAATAGAATTAAGGATTCACAGAGTGTTATGCGTACCTTTTCACTGAGCAAATGCCTTACCTTGTATAGAACTTTAATACGGTAGAAACAATTGCTAACCAGCTTCGTGACGTGGCTTTCAAATCTCAAAAGTTCATCGAGAGTAATACCCAGATTTTTGGCTTCCTCCACTCGCTCAATATTGTGATCCAAAATTCTTAGAACTGGATTATGATTTATAATTTTTAAAATTTGTGTTTTGGAACCAATAACCATAAATTTTGATTTAGATGGGTTAAGTACAAGACAATTCCTGTCAGACCAGTTTGCAATTTCAGTTAGGTCATCTTCCATCTTGGAGATAGCATCATTTACGTTAGAAGGATCTACTGAAGTATACAATTGAACATCATCAGCGTAGCAATGATAATGACAGTTCTTTATAACCCGGACAAGATCAGCACTATAAATTATAAACAAAAGTGGGCCAAGAATGGATCCCTGAGGAACCCCGCGGCTTAGAGCCCTTGGCTTAGATATTAGGTAAGATCCGTTTTCATGAGACAGTTTGACCGATTGAAGCCTACACTGTAAATAGCTATCGAACCATCTCACTGATTGTTGGTCCAAACCATAATAGGCTAGCTTCGAGAGCAAAATCCCTTTTGCTCTCGAAGCTAGCCTATTATGCTGATACTATCGAAAGCCCGAGAAAAATCTAACAGTGTTAAGATAGTACCATGTCCATTATCTTGTTCTGCTAGGATATTATCTGTGACATCTAGAAGAGCCTCTTTATGTGTTCAATGTGTAGCTCGCGTTGATGTCTTTTCTGTGGAGTGTTCAATGTGTAGCTCGCGTTGATGTCTTTTCTGTGGAGTGTTCAATGTGTAGCTCGCGTTGATGTCTTTCTATGGAGTGTTCAATGTGTAGCTCGCGTTGATGTCTTTTCTGTGGAGTGTTCAATGTGTAGCTCGCGTTGATGTCTTTTTTATGGAGTGTTTAGCCTGTATATGTTAATCCCGAGAGAAATGATTGCAACTCAAAATGTTTTTTATTTAATTAGATGCTTTACGAAGCGGTCTCGGCTCAGTGGGGCTTGAGTGGTCTCGTCGATCACGCAGGTTAACTCACTACAAACACGGTAATAACCTGGATGCGTTTTTAACAGTTAGTGGCATTTATCTGTTTTTAATGGCGTTTCCATTCTTCGAAAGGTACGTTAAGCCGTTGGTGGCGGCTGCTATCGCTAGATGGCTGTCGGAGGCCTTCTAGGTTTGCTTCTAGGCGGCTTGAAAACTTCTGAACATGGAGTTAGCCACTAGCCCCACAACCTCCACCAATCCGGACTTGGCCCCCGTGTGTGGCGTTTGGCCTAACCTTCCCGAGGTATGGTAAGAGACCTGTGCCCCTGCAGTGAGAAGGATATGGGTTAAGTCAAGATTATTTTCACATTCCTTTAATTCATCATTATTTTTATCTACGCGGAACTTCTTCACTCTCTTTCTCTATCACAGTGGTTTTCAACCTGTGGGTCGCGCCCCCCCGGCGGGTCGCGAAGCCTTTCTCAAGGGGTCGCGAGTAAAAGAAAAAGTCAGTATTTGTAGGTCCTACACTGCAATGAAAAAATACGATTTCAGTAAGAAGGCTGGACCTGTTTATTTTTTAAGAATTTGTCAAAACTTGCCCATACAACCATTTCGGTCGCAGTGTAGACAATGCTACTTGCTTCTATTACGACGCAAGTAGCATTGTCTACACTGCGACTGAAATGATTGTATGGGTGGTTCTATTTTGGAGACATTAATAACTAAAACATTTTCTAACTGAAGAAAATTATAAACGTAGTCTTTTAAACCACTAACATTTTGTATGTTTATGGCCCTAGGGGGGTCGCAAGATTTTTTTTACCTATAAAGGGGTAGTGACTGTATTAAAAAAGGTTGAAAAACACTGCTCTATCTCAATCACATCAACGCAACGTGAGTTATATATGTGTGTGTGGCCGGCCACATTAAAATTAAAGTGACAAGTAAGCGATTACATACAAACATATAAAAGTTTGCATTCACTTGGAAATGTTAAGGCGCGAAGTACACTCAATCTGAGCAGGTTGATGCATGACAATATAATATCGACCGTAACGCCCTACTCATTTTAAGTTCAGATCAGTGTGGGTACCATCGCGGCGGTTACGTCAAGGCCGAACGCAAAATTCCCGAGATTTCGATGTTTTTATTACTTTTCTTGGCTTTCAAATAAGTTTAAAAAAATCCGTTCAAGATAAATTGAAGGTATTAAAATGGCCGATTTTTGTGTGTTGGTTTCAACATAAACAAATATTGTGTTTCCGAGAGAATTTGCAATTAATGCAAAATACAGGGTCTACAGGATATTTTTTTCATCAAAGTTTTTGTGATTTTTATGATTCTGTTCAAGACAATTTGTTTTTCATTGTTTGAAGTATGTTATATATTGTTTCCATGGTGATAGCTTAAACCATTATTTCAAGATTTTTTTTTTAATGTGATAAGGAAGGCAAACGAGCAAGTGGGTCACCTGATGGTAAGTGATCACCACTGCCCATAGACACCTGAATTTGAATTGAATATTGCGATTTGGCTATACTTAGCGCCTTAAGATATATTTTTTATAACTACACTGATGATCAGGCGATCCGTCTGCTCGTTTGCCACCTCTGCCATAAAAAAAAAAACTTTTCAAAGTAGTTGCAAACATTTTTATTGTTTGTACTCTCTTTGGCGACAAATTAGTCGTTGCTGATTTGAATACTCAGACTAAAAAAAAGTCTTTATTTCATAATTGGATGCCTAGGTTTTTTAACAAAATAACGAGCAAAACTGCTACAAGGCCAGAATTTAAAAAACGAATTGTCCAATGCGGTAGTCATCTGAGTTACTTTATAAAATGTCAAAAAGGACTTGTTATAAAATGTTTGAATTGTGAAAGATGACGTCATCAAATACAGAAATAATAGTGTGAGTAATAATTACGAAATTTTGCAAACTAATGACGATTTTTCAGGGTTTCGTACCTCAAAAGGAAAAAAGCGGCCAAGTGCGAGTCGGACTCGCCCATGAAGGGTTCCGTAGCAGCAAGTAACATAGTATAAAAGTTCTTGTAGTTCGTTGTAACTTGAATGAAAGGTAAATTGCGGTTTACGATTTATGACGTATTAAAAAAAAACTACTCACTAGATCACGTTCAAACCAATTTTCGGTGGCAGTTTGCATGATAATGTACATCATATATTTTTTTTATTTTTATCATTCTCTTATTTTAGAAGTTACGTGGGGACACACACACTTTTTACCACTTTGGAAGTGTCTTTCGCGCAAACTATTCAGTTTAGAAAAAAATGATATTAGAAACCTCAATATCATTTTTGAAGACCTATCCATAGATACCCCACACGTATGGGTTTGATGAAAAAAAAAATTTTTGAGTTTCAGTTCTAAGTATGGGGAACCCCCAAAATTTATTGTTTTTTTTTCTATTTTTGTCTGAAAATCATAATGCGGTTCACAGAATACATCTACTTACAGTTCTTATAGTTTCGGAAAAAAGTGGCTATGACGTACGGACGGACAGACAGACAGTATCCATAAGGGTTCCGTTTTTTTCCATTTGGCTACGGAACCCTAAAAAGGGAACCCTTATAGGATCACTTCGTTGTCCGTCCGTCTGTCTGTCTGTCAAGACCCTTTTTCTCAGGAACGCGTAGACGTATCAAGTTGAAATTAATATCAAATGCAATCCCTTGAAGCTGTGAAAAAATCAAACTTCTATGCCAACGCAATCTTTCTATGACATCACAATTTTTTTGTGATGTAACTAACATTTTTTGGTTTTTGGAGCCCGGAGCGACGATATAAAACTTCTTTGCTTATTGCCTTTCATGATTCTAGGTATACGGGAAGTACCCTATAGGTTTTTCATTCCCATGCGAGTGTCTAAATATAGATAGATAGATAGATAGATAAAATATTTATTTCACTCAACCTAGCACAGTGTAATGAAGAGGCTACTAATATGTGGCTGTGTAATATGCGGCATAAACGGCCGTATCTCTTGATTGCGTTGGCATAGAAGTTTGATTTTTTCACAGCTTCAAGGGATTGCAGGCCTGAGTATTTGATATAGAGTTCAAGACAGTGGTGAATATGAATTTATATGGAACCCTCGGTGCGCGAGTCCGACTCGCACTTGGCCGGCTTTTTTTATAAATTGGCCGTAGTTATGCCATAACGATCTAACTGACTTAAAGTAAATTAGGGATAATGTACTTTATTTTAATGACGACTAAAACTGCCATATTGATTTTATTGCTTTGCAAAGAGATAAATGATAAAACTTGATTTCCTATTCCTCACAACTAGTTGTACTGGTTGGCTTCAACATCCTCCTCAGTGAGGTCATTTCCTGAAATGAAATGAAAATATTTTTATTCGAGTGTACACTTTTCGAACGTCATTCTTTTATCTACTTATTACGAGGTTCCGACCACTCTGAACCCGTATTCCTGCCGTTTCGGGAAGTGTTTGCGGAGTGAGAAGAAACGGCGGACCCTAAAGAAACTCCCTCCAACACTTTTTTTTTTAAAGTCTTATATTCTATTACATCTTAATGCTAGATCAATAAATGAATTATACAATGTCATGTCTCAAATAAAATATAAAAAAAATAAGAATTAAGAAAGAAAGGATTCAAAAGAGATAAAAGTAAAAATTATTTGTAGCTAATGACTAACAATTCCAAAAACCAATGACAAGAGCAGGCCAGTTCACACGGATATCACCCGATCACGACTATAACGCGAGAGTTAGCCATCGCTCCCCTCAACTATATTTTTTCCTTTCATGTCCGCTCCCACTATGTCAAGCCAGCGGCTTCATGGGCCTTCGACGGGATCTAGGCATAACTATTATAGGCACAGGTATAAAATCAAAGAGTAATTAACTAATACCGTATTTTTGCATTCCCATTACAGCTATCTACGACATCGACTTAAGTGTATTGGTGTACTACTGTAAAGCTTTAATCTATTTTTATAAATAAATAAATCAACATCAGCCGAAAGACACCACTGCTGGACAAAGGCCTCCCTCAAGGATTTCCACACCGACCGGTCCCGCGCTGCCCGCATCCAGCGGCTTCCCGCGGCCTTCACCAGCCTAGTAGCATGGCGACATATCTCGTGCGCGACGCTACTTTTAAAAGCATTTGTTCCGTTCTAACGCTAAGCTAATGAAAGAGACAGCTGAGCTGTTTTCTCGCGTTTGGCGCGACAAACAGATTTATCTACGCCTCATGCTGCCCGTGCAGGTCGTCGGTCCACCGAGTCGGAGGCCTGCCTACACTGCGTCTTCCGGTGCGTGGTCGCCACTCGAGAACTTTAGTGTCCCAATGACCATCTGTTCTCCGAGATATGTGCCCCGCCTACTAATAAATAAATAAACGGGGCACATATCTCGGAGAACAGATGGTCATTGGGACACTAAAGTTCTCGTTATATAACACAGGGTTGAAAACTTTTTTTTATTATATTTTATTACATTGACTCTAGCTCTATAACACAGGGTTGAAAACTTTTTTTAATTATATTTTATTACATTGAATGTAGCTCTGACTGTATTCAAGATCTGGACATCATTATAATTCTTACCTGACCTTTCTGTAAACCTGAATGAATTGATCATTGATCTGATCAAGTATACCTCTACTGATTGTCGTCGCGTTGTTGCAAGGTTTGCGCGACGTCACCGCCTCTCGCGCACATACATGCGCACGAGTTGACGTTTCAAGAGCAAAGTAGCGAGTGTTAAGGGGAAGTTATATGTATATTACGATTAACATACAATATGTCATATGTTGTCATATGACAATACTAGCTTTTGTACATGACACGATTACCGTGGTACCGCGTGGATATCGTTTTTATGACTTTTTTTATCTACAACTATTAG
This sequence comes from Coleophora deauratella, assembly GCA_958295455.1. Taxonomy (NCBI): domain Eukaryota; kingdom Metazoa; phylum Arthropoda; class Insecta; order Lepidoptera; family Coleophoridae; genus Coleophora; species Coleophora deauratella. The sequence continues at coordinate 2,532,843 of OY282414.1, read as the reverse complement.
TAAGTCCTTGGCATTATCTCACCTGGTGGTAAGTGACGATGATGCCGAAGATGGAAGCGGGCTTACCAAGATTCTTCAACGCAATGGTGAACTGCGTTTCTTATCTCAATACCGGAACACATCAATGCTATAAACATTGATGTTTGGAGGCAAGACTTAGATAATATGATGGAAGCTAGCCAGGCGCGCTCAGAAAACACTTAACCACTAACCAAACCAAGTTCTGCAAATTTGGATTGGACCCCGCTGGGAATCGAACCCGCAACCTCCTTATGTGAAGCTATCGGACTTGCCACTGGAAAACGGAGGCGGATAAAAGGTATGAATGTGCTTGATGGAGCACGGTTGTTTTTTTAGATCCCCCTTAAACTACTATGCGGCTTCTCAGCCTTACTTTAGCTTAATGTCAAATCACAGTAACATCGGCTTAACAGTTGCAGCATAAAATAGTGTCCAAACGTTTTTCCCATCCCTCAAGAACCACGAATTTTTCCTGGATAAAATCCTAATCCTAAATCCTATGTAATTTTCTACTCTGTAAATTATTGTATAATCTCTCTATATAAAAATGGTGAGAGAAGAATCGTGCTGATAAATACTGCGCAAAGCAGGGGCCATCCATAAATTACGCCACACGAATTTCATGATTTTTGGACCCCCCCCACCATCCTTGTCACAGATGGTCACATTTGTGGGACCACCCTCTTCCTGGTGTGACGTCACATATTTTGTAATTTTTCACACAGAATTGAATAAACGAAAACAGAAATTCCACAAATATATAGGATGACTTTAAATTAGTTCTTGATACCTAAGGGTGTGCATGTGCTCATGATAGCAAACAACTTTCCCTAAGGAACCCATAGCTAATACCAAGCTCCTACCACTTGGAACTCGTATACTCGTTATAAGGGCAGTATAGTAAGACTGCGCCTTAACTGGACCGCAAAAAGCTAACCACATTAATAATAGCGATATGATCAACAGCGTGAAATTAATATTGACATGACCCTAGTAAAATTTTATGGTTGGTCTCAATAACGGTAGCGTAACCGATAAGGTGTTTTGTCATGTTTGATTGGTACCTTAACAACTAAATAATCTAATATAAAGGGTGTAAAAAGCACTTCCAGAAATTTAAACGGTGGGTTTTACTAATGAAATTGAAAAGGAACAAATTGAACTCTCCCTACGAATTGGACGATCAAACTTTTTTCCGAATTCAGCATAGGTTTAATAGGTAAAGTTGTTCGGTTTCATGAGTAGATCATAGGAGTATTTTTTACACCCTGTCTTGTATAGATGTGTTCGCTTTTTAACTGACTTCAAAGAAGGAGGTTCTCAATTCGTTGGTTTTTTTATGTATGTTCACCGATTACCCGAAGACGCCTGAACCGATTTGGAAAATTTTTTTTTCTTTAAAAGAGTATACTTTACAGGTGGTCCCGTATAAATTTTATCGAAATCGATTCAGCGGTTTTTGAGAAAATCAACAAAAACATAGCAAAATTGGAGTTGTTGCGATTGAAGTCGGTTGTTTTTAACGTATTCAGCATGGTCAATTATAGAGGTCAAGATATGGCCACACTCGTAATAATTGAACCATAAAACTTTGTTTTTAGGGTTTCGTCCGTACCTCAGAAGGAAAAAGGAACCCTTATAGGATCACTTCGTTGTCCGTCCGTCTGTCTGTCTATCCGTTTTTGAAAACACCTGGCGGTATCAAGTTGAAATTAATATCAAATAGGTACATTACATTCATCCTTGGGGGAGGCCTTTGTCCAGCAGTGGACGTCTTTCGGCTGATAGATAGATAGATAGATAGGTACATTACGTCTGCAATCCCTCGGAGCGCGAGTCACCTCACTCTTGTCCGGTTGTTTTATATATGGATAAAACCACAAAATAGACACAGAAGGTCCGCTCAAAACAAAACACTAAATCATAAGCATATACATGCTTATATACGGTCGTTCGAGGTAAGGTCACGCGGCAAAGTATCACAACAGTATCGTGACCTTGCCTACAACGACCGTATACGTCTATAAGCATGTATATGCTAAGATTTTAGTGAGCGTATTGAGTGGACCTTCTGTATCTGTGTATTTTGTGATAAAACTCTGTGCATGTGCACTTTGTGCGTCTGAAATACAGGGTCTTAAAAAAAGTACGTTTGAAATTTCTCAGAATCAAGTACAGAATACTGGAAAAATATTCAAAAAATACCATCAACTTACATTTTTTTTTTTGTTTCCCATACTTAATCTGAATGGTGAATAAATAAATTGTCCCATACAATTTCTTTATTCACCATTCAAACTGAAAATAATAATTGTAGATTGGATTTTTTCAATATTTTTTCCTGTATTCTATATATGATTCTGAGTAATCCCTTAAAATTTTAAACGCACTTTTTAAACATCCTGTATAAATTATTATACATATACTTATTATACATACGTATACTTTTCTTAGTATCACGGTTCCTTGGGAGATGAAATTGTTTAATTTACATTACACACAATTATTTAATTTTAATTTATTACTTCCCCTGTATACTTCCGTGACTGATAGTTCTCTCTATTAAAGTTTTTTGTCTATTTTCGATTAAGTAGTATTATAATACAGGGTGTTTAAAGATGCTAATACTATTTAAACTAGGGCTTTTACTTATCAAACTAAACAAGTTTCCCGAAAATCTAATAGATAGTTAATTCGCGAAAAACTTTTGGACAGGTTAGTTGTTCAGTTAAGCCAGGTCAAAATTATTTTCCCGAATTAAATATATAACCCAGGTGTACCAATCGGGTGGATCACGGGCAAGAGGGGAGGTTTCTTAGGTTCAGTTTATTTCTTATTTCACTGTCTCACTAATCTCACTATCTCACCTCATCTCACTTATCTAAAACATAATATTATAAATGCGAAAGTATGGATGTTTGTTTGTTTGTTTGTTCCACTTTCACGCCGAAGCTACTAAACGGATTTGGATGAAATTTGATAGGTAGGTAGACAAAGCACTCGGCTAACACATAAGATACGTTTTGTCCCGGAAAACTCGAGGGTTCCCGGAGAAATGGCTAAAAACTGAAATTGTTACTTTGTTAATAGATGGCCCTGCCTTAACATTTTATTTCCCTCTGGACCCAATTCTGAAGTCGAAGCTGTTAACTAAAACACACAAAAGTAACATAATAAGACATTTATTCTATAGAAAGAGTTATATACATTAGTCAACCTTACCTAATTACTCTCAATATTTACGCAAAGTTGCTTCTTGCAAGCTTAAACTCGAACTAAGAACTAAGAGCACGATACACTTTCCCGCTGCCTTTTTTAACCGCCGTTTCTCGTTGGTTTCCTGTTTATTTCCAGAGGTGGGAAAATGGATTAACGTTATCTCCTCGGGCCCATAGCTCAAAGAGGCTTCAGACCTGAAAAAACCCTTTGTACCTGAAAAATGATTTCTTATTTTGACACTCACAACATTTGTACCGCTGTCTGTGAGGAATGATTGACAAAAGAGTTTGGGCCATACGGCGCCATCTTGAAAATTTGTTTTTCCATTTTTTTGATAATTTGGCTTTTCTCCGACCAGATTTGAAGGCCTAACACGCGTTACATATCATTTGTAACGGGGCTGGTGTACTCAGTTTGTTTCTAGATTGTCTAGTTTTTCTGTAATTAACCTCCAAAAAAAAGCCCGACGGGCTTTTTTTCCCATGCAAATTACAGAAAAACTAGGTACTCTACATACCAGTTTATTACATCAGCCCCGTTACATATGATATGTAACGCTAGTTAGCCCTTCAAATCTGCTCGGAAAAAGGCCTAATAATAAAAAAAAGGGAATAACATTTTTCAAGCGTTACTCCGTCGGGCCCATAAACTTTCATCGATAACTCCATAACGAGTGCGGTACAAATGATAAGAATGAAGTATTACTGAAATATTTTGCTGGTACAAAGGTTCTATGAACTTATTTTGTTAATATCTGCAGTAATTATGGAGAAATTCAAAGCGAAAGTTTGTATGTAGATCACGAAATAGGGTGACAATGATTGTTAATGTTATTGGAATAATACTGGTTAGTACTAAAATGTTAGGTAAGTAAAAATTATAACGAAATAATCACAGATAAATCAATCTAGGTACCTGCAACCTTATTACCAAAAAAAATGAAATATTGTATTATAAATAAAATATTATCAAAAAATATGCATCCATCGAAATTCTTGTTAAGAATTATTGGTTGTTCGACCCAATGGTCATAACAAAAGTTAGATAACGCTTGTTAACATAATAATACATAAATAATACGGTCATTATGTTAACAAAATAATAGAAAAAAAAAAAAGTTATTTAGGTAACAAAATAAAATAAATGAGCGAAGGATTTGTTAGGTGGGGAACAATTTTAGGTTTTTATTTGAAATTTTTCATAAATGTCCTAGTTTGCAACTATAAATTTTAATGCATTTAATTAAGTTCCTGAGAGATGAAGAGAAATTGGGATTTTTGAAATTGTATTAGGTATTAGTTCACCATTTGTAAAATTAATTTATAAAATAGATGCCTTTACCAACTTATCACAGACTACTGAAAATGCTTGCCTAACTTATTTTTACTCTGGAGTGATTGTTATGGCTATGAATAATCGAAATTATGGTTCAATTTAGTAATGAGGGTCGGAACAGATACTTAACTATTAGTGTAATAAATACCTACTCCGAATCGGAACATCATAAGGTTACCATAGCCAAAATGCCTTAGGATAAACGGGATTATAAGTTTTATGTTTTATAAAACAATATTAAAGCTGTACAGAATCTATTTGATGAGAGTCTTTTACTTAAAGTATTTTAAATGGTTTTATTATAAATAAAGTTAAACATAGTGGGGTTTTATACGTAATCCAATGTGTATGGGGAGGTAAAATTTGATGATTAAAGGAAATCACTTGGCACACGTGTATGTTAAGTAAATAGAAGCTGATTTAGCCCAGTAGCCACCCCTCACCCCCTGGCAGGTGATGAGGGAGGGCGTACAAAGTCTCACTTTGGCGTGCTTTAGAAAAAAAACTATCTATTTGACCTATCATCTTGAACTTGGTGTCGTTTTCGAATAAACCGAGAATGTAGCTTTCATTTTTGGCATAATTTTTGTTCAATTCACTACATTTATTGTGAAAAAAAATAAGAAAATGAAAAAACTCTCCAAAAAATCTACTAGATTTTGCTTTAATATGCTATCGTTTTAAAAAATATGCACTAGTGGCATAAATAAAAAATATTGGTAAAACAAGATATTACAAGACGAAAAAAGAATTAATGTTGTCCATATTCTATGCTCTAACAGGAGGTGATACCATTTCAGCCTCTAATGGAGGAGGAAAGAAAACCGCGTCGTAAGCCTGGAATGTTTCTCCTCCAGCAACTCTCGGTTTTAAAACGATGGGTTGTGGAGACATTGAAAGCGCCAAAAAAAATTTTGGAAAAATTTATTATAACCATGTGCGCCTATGACAAGACAGTTTGAATAAAACGATATTTTTGTATTGTACATAGATTTCTCTGTTTGGGTATAAAATTATTTTAAATTGATTTGTTTTTGATATGTTTAAGATCCAGCTACTGCACCAGCTTAACCCATTGCAAGCGAGAATCGTACTCTAAAAGACAAGGACAAATTAAAAAAATCCATCATCGGAAGACAGTTTTCAACAATATCTTCTGAGAGCAGTATACCAGGGTGTGCACGTATGGGATCAGACATTAGTGCCCGTTCAAAATCTCTCACGTCCGGCTCAGTGAAAGTGGGAAATAGCTACAAATAATCAGTAGATGGTCTACTGCTGTGGCTGCTACCGCTTGTTTAGAGCTAATTCGGTGCAAATGCAATTCAAACCACATTGTGGCGTTAAATACAACTGTCAAAAAAGACAAATAAACTGCCCCGAATTATGCCTTTGCAGTGAAAAATGTCGTACTGAGGAATGAGCACTCAGCTAGAACAAAGGTAATACTCGTTATTCATTAGTGATGGGGTTTCCGGCCTAATAAAATAATTATAATAATAATAAAAGGGAGAGCAAAATATTTATGAGGGAACAGGAAATGGACTGCAATATTTTTTTGAAACAAAAATAGCAGGTTCGATTTTTGATATTTTTATTTTTTTTGTCTGACATATGTAACTAAAAATTTTTGGTTTTTGGACTTTTCACTTTTTTGTGCTATAAGCTTTGCTTGTTGCCACATTTCATGATTCTAGGTATACGGAAAGTACCTTATAGGTTTTGATTCCCATGCGAGTGTCCAAATATGCGTCATAAACGGTCGTATCTCTTGATTGACTCGGCACAGACGTTTTAATTTTTTCACATCTTCAAGGGATTGCAGACCTAAGTATTTGATTTAAATTTCAACTTGATACGTCTACGCGTTCCTGAGAAAAAGGGTCTTGTCAGACAGACAGACAGACAGACAGATAGACAGACAGACCGACGGACAGACGGACGGACGGGCAACGAAGTTGTCCTATAAGGGTTCCTTTTTACCTTTTGAGGTATGTAACCCAAAAAATTAAAGATGCTATCAGAAATACATCGAAATAAAACTTTAGAAAATATCTGATAATGAATGAAACTTTAAACATCGGCGACGTAAAAAACAAATACTGAATGGTTTTGTCTCATATGCTTTAAAAAAAAACTTGTTTCATGCCCATTTTAGAAATGTACAATACTTGTACATTTTCCTAGCAAACATTGAGTGAATTACTATTTTTGACTTAAAGGTGCTGATTAAAAAAAAACATTATATTCGAGTTTTTTGACACAAAATTATTTAGAATGACTAAGAATAGAAAGGATATCATGTGAGTGTTCCATAAGGTTACCGTGACCTGAGATAAAAAAAAGAAAAGAAAACCGGCCAAGTGCGTATCGGACTCGCGCGTAAAGGGTTCCGTACCATCGAACAAGAAACTCCAAAAAACACGTCTTTTGTATGGGGACCCCCTTTAATTTTTAAATATAATTTCATTTTATTATATTTTATTAGTGACTATAGCAATACAAACTCTGTGAGCATTTCAAGCGTCTACCTGTTGCCGTTATTATTCGAGCAAAAAACGCCAAAAATACACTTTTCTAGTAGGGGAGCCCCTTTAACTTTTAATTTATCTGGGGGCACGGAAGTAGCCCCGCCAAGACGAGCCAAGCGAAGCGCAAGGGCACTACCTACCTTTTCTCGAAACGCTTCGTCGTTTTTTTAAACTCTCATAACTTTGCTTTGGACGAACCAGGCGAAGCGCAAGGGCACTACCTACCTTTTCTCGAAACGCTTCGTTGGTTTTTTTGAACTCTTATAACTTTGCTTTGGATGATGCTAAATATTTAAATTTTTCAAGATTGCCATCGGTACAATCATTAAACATACAAAGTTTGATTGTCGTAGCTATTATACTTAAGATTTTATTAATGTCTCAAAACTCACGATTTCGTCACTGACTCACTGGACTGACTCACCAAGTGGCTCACCAAGATAAGATAAGATAAGATAAATATTCTTTATTGCACACCAATAGTACAGAGACATCAAAAAATATTTACAGACAGTGCAAAGGTGGCCTTATCGCTTTGAGCGATTTCTTCCAGGCAACCTTGGAAACTTATAGGATTGTATAGTTTTAAAAGCAAGTAACGGGTGGCTGCAATTATGGTTTTTATTTAGACATAATACATATAGGTATCAATAAATACATAAATAATATTATATTATATAAAATATATATTAGTACATATATAACGAATAAATAAATACATAAATAATATAAATAAAATATCAATATATAAGTATGAAGCCAAAGAAAAATGGTGATAAGTACTTAAATAGATGAGGTAAAGTTTCAGTAATTACATAGATTAAAATAATGTTCCCTAAGTCTTTTCTTAAAAGTAAATAAAGTTTCAGAAGTACGAACAGAAGCAGGTAATAAGTTCCATAGGCGTACCGAGTGAGCCGCAAAAGATTTACTAAAGAAGTCAGTGCGGCAAGAAGGAAAGGCCAAAAGGAGCGCATTACATGACCGAGGTTGGCGACCATGCACTGACTCCCTGCACCGAAAGCTGTCCTTAAGATACGGAGGAGCAGCTGGACTATGGAGCACATTGTACAGCAAACAGAGTGTGTGCATATTTCGTCTCAAACGGTTGGGTAGCCATTTCAGTTTAGCTCGAAACTCTGAGACATGATCATACTTCCTCAAACCGAACACGAACCTAATACAAACGTTCTGTAAGCGCTCCAATTTGTTCAGCAGCTCCTCGGTAGCATCAAGGTAACAGGTATCGGAATAGTCTAGAATTGGGAGAAGGAGAGACTGAGCCAGAAGGGCTCTCGTTGCAACGGGAAGAAAGTTCTTGAGGCGTCGAAGCGATGCCAAAGAAGCAAAAATTTTTCGACTCACTTCGCCAATTTGACTGGACCAAGATAAATTTTGATCAAATATTACACCCAAGTTTTTAACTTTTTTACAGTATGGAATGGGGACGTCGTTAAGGAGAACTGGGGGTAGTGATGATGAGTCAATTTTAGCTAGTTGGCGAGAGCTTCCTACAATAATTGTCTGTGACTTACTTGGGTTCACAAGAAGGCCATGTTTAAGAGACCATGACCATATTTCGGCGAGATCTTCGTTCATGAGGTGAACACCTTGTGCAATATCTTCAGGGGATGCCTGGATGTAAATCTGCAAGTCATCAGCATACAGATGGAAAAAAGATGAAAGGGAGCGCGAGATAGTATCGATACAGAGGGAGAAGAGAAGAGGAGAAAGAACACCACCCTGGGGAACACCGAGGCTAATATTACACCACTTTGAGCACTTATCATCAACTTTGATGCATTGCCGACGATTACTAAGATAACTCCGAAACCATGATATCACAGGAGTTGACACATTGAGTGAACTCAGGAAAGCTAGCAGTATATCGAAGTCTACCGTGTTAAAAGCATTACTAAAATCCAGGAGTGTTAAGAGGGTAACTTTCTGTTGTTCCATACCAGAGCGGATGTCATCTGAAACTTTGACAAGGGCAGTAACAGTGCTATGCCCAGGTCGAAAACCAGACTGATAAGGATTAAGCAGTTGATTAGTATTAAGAAAAGAAAAAAGTTGATGATGAACAAGGCGTTCTAGGATTTTGGACAAGAAAGGAAGAATTGATATTGGCCTAAAGTGGGACAAGGATGTGGGATTACGGATTTTAGGTAAAGGAACAACAACAGCTTGTTTCCAAATGGAAGGAAAAGTATTAGAGAAGAGAGAGAAGTTCATAAGGTGAGTGATGACTGGCAGAATCACATCCAGAATCGGAATTATCATATTACGGCTTATCTCGTCACAACCCACAGCATTGGATGAGATCGTAAGAATTAACCAATTAAATTACTTATTAATGGCAAACCAAATCACCGACTCAACAAAATCCCCAAAGCTACTTTCCCACCGTCACAGGAAACCATATGTTACGCTTTTAGTATTAGTGATATTGTAACAGAAATTAAATCACTCAAACTCGGGAAGGCTTCAGGTTTTGATAAAATATCTATTGAGCAAATTAAACATGTTGGCCCTGTGGGTATCTCGTGGTTACTTCAACTATTCAACGAGTGTCTTGAGACTGCAAAAATATCCAAATTCTGGAGAAAGTCAAAAGTAATCGCTATCCCAAAACCTTGGAAATTCTGTGATTACCCTAAAAATTACCGACCAATTTCCCTCCTTTTTCACATCTACAAGCTGTTCGAAAGTATGCTGCTGAATCGGCTATCTGGTGTTCATCACTATCATCATCATCGTCAGCCTGCATTAGTCCACTGTTGGACATAGGCCTCCCCTAAGGCACGCCACTTATACCTATCTTCGGCCATGCGCATCCAGCTGTTACCAGCAACCTTGCGTAGATCATCGCTCCACCTAGCCGGGGGCGGCCCACGCTACGTTTGCCCAAACGCGGTCTCCACTGTAGCACTCTGTTTGTCCACCGGTTGTCAGTTCTTCGACGTATATGTCCGGCCCATTGCCACTTCAGTGTGCTAATTCTCTGAGCAATGTCGATTACTTTGGTTCTCTGGCGAATAACCTCATTTCGGATTCGGTCGCGCAGAGAAACTCCGCGCATGGCTCTCTCCATGGCACGCTGTGTGACTTTGAGCTTGTGGACTAACTGCACTGTTAGTGTCCACGTTTCGGCGCCATATGTCATCACGGGTAGGACGCACTGGTTGAAGACTTTTGTCTTCAGGCATTGTGGTATTGGCGACGTGAATATGTGACGAAGCTTGCCGAATGCTGCCCAGCTTAGCTGTATTCTTCTACTGGCCTCCCTCTCGAAGTTGTTTCTACCTAACTGCATGATTTGCCCGAGGTAGACATATTCTTGAACAGCTTCGAGAGGTTTACCCTCGACTATAACCGGACTCGGGACGATGTGTTTATTGAACATGACTTTAGTCTTGTCCAAGTTCATCCCGAGACCAATCAGTCGGGAAGCAGCATTAAGGCTATCCAGCATATCCTTTCTTTCCGATTCTGCCATTATGACGATATCATCGGCAAAGCGAAGGTGTGAGATGTATTCGCCATTGACATTTATGCCTCGTCCTTTCCAGTCTATAGTCTTGAAAACGTCTTCCAACGCATTTGTGAACAGTTTTGGGGATATGACATCCCCCTGTCTCACTCCTCGATGCAATTGGATGGGTTTTGATTGACTATTCTGTATTTGGTCGGCCATAGTGGCGGCGTCGTAAAGACATCTCAGCACTTCGATGTATCGCCAGTCAACTTGGCATCTTTGCAAGGACTCCATTACAGCCCAGGTCTCGATGGAGTCAAAGGCCTTCTCATAGTCCACAAATGCAAGACACAAGGGCTGATTATACTCCTCTGTCTTCTGTGTAATCTGCCTCACTGTGTGTATGTGGTCTAGAGTGCCAAAACCTCCTCGAAACCCAGCTTGCTCTGGTGTTTGGAATTCATCAAGCCTACGTGCGAGTCGGTTTGTGATGACCCTCGAGATCAGCTTGTAGACATGGCTTAAAAGCGATATCGGTCGGTATACTCCTCTGTCTTCTGTGTAATCTGCCTCACTGTGTGTATGTGGTCTAGAGTGCCAAAACCTCCTCGAAACCCAGCTTGCTCTGGTGTTTGGAATTCATAAAGCCTACGTGCGAGTCGGTTTGTGATGACCCTCGAGAACAGCTTGTAGACATGGCTTAAAAGCGATATCGGTCTATAGTCTTTTAGAAGAGTTTTGTCACCTTTCTTAAAGAACAGGACCACGATGCTTCTGTTCCACGCCTTTGGAGTTCTCCCGTTTTGTAAAGCAACATTGAATATATTCTGAAGCCTACTGATTACAGGCTTACCACCTGCTTTCAGTAGCTCAGAAGTTATTCCATCCTCTCCAGGGGCTTTTCCATTTTTAAGCTGTCTGAGGGCTAACTCGATCTCGTCGTGACTGATATCGGGAAGCTCGTCAGTGAAGTGGCAAGTCAACGTGGCTCGGGCTTCCGTGTTATGGGGATCTGGTCTGGAAGCTTTTGAAGCATATAACCGACTATAGAAATCTTCGATCTCGGACAAGATCTCGGGCTTAGAGGTAGCGACTCTGCCGTCGGATGTTGTAAGTTTTGTCAGATGACTTCTCCCAAGCTGCTGAACGAAAACTTTAGTTCCTCGATTCTTCTCTATAGCTTCTTCGATATGAAGAGCATTGAAACGACGAAGATCTCATTGCATCAGCTTACGTATCCGCTTTGAGAGAGTTTTGTCATCTCCCGAAGTGGCTGTCGTGTTTTCTCGCCTTTTCCTCATAAGCTCCAAAGTCTCATCCGAGAGTTTTGATTTCCTGTCCTTATGCTTGACTCTACAGAACTTTTCTCCCACAGCCCTCATGGTATTTACCACGTTGTTAAGGTCCTCGTCTAAGCCAACTTCTGGGGTAAGAGCATCGAAGCTATTTTTCAGCTCCAGTTGGAATCGCTCGGAACCAAGTAGGACCTAAAACTGATCAGGACGAAGAAAAGATTTCATGAGACGACTTCTTTCTAGCTTGTAATCGATATTCAGACTCGGAGAAGTCGGTGATCGCTGCCGGTATTAAACCGGTTGATCACGGAGACATCTCTGAATATGTGCTTCTTGTCAGTCAAGATGAAATCTATTTCGTTTTTGGTCACAGTATCAGGGCTTTTCCAGGTCCATCTTCTTTGGGGCCTTTTCTTATAGAAAGAGTTCATTAAGAAAAGCCCCTGCAGATTTAGATTTAGATTTATTTTATTTCATATTATCAATGTCATATTCATAATAAAATTTAAAATGTCAGAGTATAATATGATCGTCAGAAACATAATAGTTAAAATACAAATACAAAGAGGTTAAAACATATTTTTTATTAGTTTTAAGTATTTTTATTTATTTATATAATATTTACATAAGTTCACAGAAAATAAAAAGACAAAAAACTATAAAGATTCATGGGTGAGATTCGAATCCGGACCTAAAAGCAGCAAAACGTAAGTGGCTCGCACCAAAACCGCTGATCTACCAAAGTACTTATAAGTAATGGTTAAAAATTTGCATCATATGCGTTCTCCTTTTATGTAATTTCACTCATATCTCTCTTAAATGAATTTTTTCGAAGATAATTCCCTCATAGATCGATTTCTGGTGACTTTTAACCCCTAATCCTAGATTTTCGTCAAAAGGTTTCAAGCAGTTTTCCAAATCGTCGGGACACTTAACTCGTTTAATAGTATAGGATATAAGATATATTTTCTATGAAACATTTTGCAGGGTGTTGTTTGAGTCGGTAGTGGCCTTCTAAGGGACGAAAGGACAAGCAATATTTGTTCTGAAAATATCTATATTATTTTTTTATAATTTGATTCTATTGAAAAAAATTCATGCAAATTATCCTTTTTTTTATAAAAAAAAACAGAAAAATATTCAATGTTACCTAATATTAGAAAGTTATTCATCATTTATTATGATATTAGTCAGTAATATCAATTAGTTTTGGCGACTTTTGAGAAATTTTCGTATTCCAAATGTTATCAGCGCCATCTAGTTGAGTTTAAAGAAAGCCGTGAAAAATTCCCTATTGTCAAACAAGGGGCAAGACGGCACAATCATCATATATGGCGAAAGATGGCGCTATTTGTCTCTAAAATACAAAGACGTTGAAATATATAATAAACTATTATTTATTTATTTTATATCACAAGGGGGGGGGGGGTACTTAAATATCACGTGTATTTATTTTTTCGTTCAACGCGCGATTTCTAGAGTAATTTCTAAGCGTCGGACTGTTGTTGTTATGTTGTTTTTAACTCTTCCCAAGGTTCGAAACGGCTTCAGGTAGTCAGAAACAACCTGCAACCTAAACGTCTGTTTGAATTTTTTATCACAGTGCTTTAATTTCCAAAATTAAATTACATTACACCTGTATTTAAAGATAATATTTTGTATCAAAAAAATACACGTGATTTTGGGTAGGCGTGGGGAGGGTAGTCTAAAACCTCACCACGTATCACCAGGGGAGAGGGGGAGTCTAAAAAGTTGCTAAAAATATCACATGATTAATGGACGACCCTCTTGTAGAACACACACATGATCTCCTTTCTATCCTTAATCATTCTAATTAATTTTATGTGAAAAATCTCGAATATAATGTTTTTCTTTTTAAATCAGCACCTTTATGTCAAAAATAGTAATTCACTCAATGTTTGCTAGAAAAATGTACAAGTATTGTACATTTCTAAAATGGGCATTAAACAAGATTTTTTTAAAGCATATGAGACAAAACCATTCAGTATTTTTTTTTACGTCGCCGATGTTTAAAGTTATCATTATCAGATATTTTCTAAAGATTTTTTTCGATGTATTTCTGGTAGCATCTTTAATTTTTAGGGTTACGTATCTCAAAAGGTAAAAACCCTTATAGGACAACTTCGTTGTCCGTTCATCCGTCTGTCCGTCGGTCTGTCTGTCTGTCTGTCCATCTGTCAAGACCCTTTTTCTCAGGAACGCGTAGACGTATCAAGTTGAAATTTATATCAAATACTCAGGAGTGCAATCCCTTGAAGATGTGAAAAAATCAAACTTCTGTGCCGAGTCAATCAAGAGATACGACCGTTTATGCCGCATATTTGGACACTCGCATGGGAATCAAAACCTATAGGGTACTTTCCGTATACCTAGAATCATGAAATGTGGCAACAAGCAAAACTTATAGCAAAGTGAAAAGTCCGAAAACCAAAAAATTTTAGTTACATATGTCAGACAAAAAAAAAAAAAATATCAAAAATCGAACCTGCTATTTTTGTTTCAAAAAAATATTGCAGTCCTTTTCCTGTTCCCTCATAAATATTTTGCTCCGTATCCTAAAGGGTGGGCGATCCCTTTGTCCAGAATCCACATGTATAAGTACCTCACTTGCACAACAACTAGTTGAGAATAGGGAAGCTTCTATTTTATTAGGCCGGAAACCCCATCACTAATGAATAACGAGTATACTTTTGTTCTAGCTGAGTGCTCATTCCTCAGAACGACATTTTCCACTGCAAAGGCATAATTCGGGGCAGTTTATTTGTCTTTTTTGACAGTTGTATTTAACGCCACAATGTGGTTTGAATTGCATTTGCACCGAATTAGCTCTAAACAAGCGGTAGCAGCCACAGCAGTAGTCTATCTACTGATTATTTGTAGCTATTTCCCACTTTCACTGAGCTGGACGTGAGAGATTTTGAACGGGCACTAATGTGTGATCCCATACGTGGACACCCTGGTATACTGCTCTCAGAAGATGTTGTTGAAAACTGTCTTCCGATGATGGATTTTTTTTTATTTGTCCTTATCTTTTAGAGTATAATTCTCGCCTGCAATGGGTTAAGCTGGTGCAGTAGCTGGATCTTGATCATATTAAAAACAAATCAATTTAAAATAATTTTATACCCAAACAGAGAAATCTATGTACAATACAAAAATATCGTTTTATTCAAACTGTCTTGTCATAGGCGCACATGGTTATGATAAATTTTTCCAAAATTTTATTTGGCTCCTTCAAAGTCTCCACAACCCATCGTTTTAAAACCGAGAGTTGCTGGAGGAGAAACATTCCAGGCTTACGACGCGGTTTTCTTCGAAGGCATTTTGGCTATGGTAACCTTATGATGTTCCGATTCGGAGTAGGTATTTATTACACTAATAGTTAAGTATCTGTTCCGACCCTTATTACTAAATTTCGATTATTCATAGCCATAGCAATCACTCCAGAGTAAAAATAAGTTAGGCAAGCATTTTCAGTAGTCTGTGATAAGTTGGTAAAGGCATCTATTTTATAAATTAATTTTACAAATGGTGAACTAATACCTAATACAATTTCAAAAATCCCAATTTCTCTTCATCTCTCAGGAACTTAATTAAATGCATTAAAATTTATAGTTGCAAACTAGGACATTTATGAAAAATTTCAAATAAAAACCTAAAATTGTTCCCCACCTAACAAATCCTTCGCTCATTCATTTTATTTTGTTACCTAAGTAACTTTTTTTTTTCTATTATTTTGTTAACATTATGACCGTATTATTTATGTATTATTATGTTAACAAGCGTTATCTAACTTTTGTTATGACCATTGGGTCGAACAACCAATAATTCTTAACAAGAATTTCGATGGATGCATATTTTTTTGATAATATTTTATTTATAATACAATATTTCATTTTTTTTGGTAATAAGGTTACTGCAGGTACCTAGATTGATTTATCTGTGATTATTTCGTTATAATTTTTACCTACCTAACATTTTAGTACTAACCAGTATTATTCCAATAACATTAACAATCATTGTCACCCTATTTCGTGAGCTACATACAAACTTTCGCTTTGAATTTCTCCATAATTACTGCAGATATTAACAAAATAAGTTCATAGAACCTTTGTACCAGCAAAATATTTCAGTAATACTTCATTCTTATCATTTGTACCGCACTCGTTATGGAGTTATCGGTGAAAGTTTATGGGCCCGACGGAGTAACGCTTGAAAAATGTTATTCCCTTTTTTTTATTATTAGGCCTTTTTCCGAGCAGATTTGAAGGGCTAACTAGCGTTACATATCATATGTAACGGGGCTGATGTAATAAACTGGTATGTAGAGTACCTAGTTTTTCTGTAATTTGCATGGGAAAAAAAGCCCGTCGGGCTTTTTTTTGGAGGTTAATTACAGAAAAACTAGACAATCTAGAAACAAACTGAGTACACCAGCCCCGTTACAAATGATATGTAACGCGTGTTAGGCCTTCAAATCTGGTCGGAGAAAAGCCAAATTATCAAAAAAATGGAAAAACAAATTTTCAAGATGGCGCCGTATGGCCCAAACTCTTTTGTCAATCATTCCTCACAGACAGCGGTACAAATGTTGTGAGTGTCAAAATAAGAAATCATTTTTCAGGTACAAAGGGTTTTTTCAGGTCTGAAGCCTCTTTGAGCTATGGGCCCGAGGAGATAACGTTCATGGAAAATGGCGTGATGTTTTCCATAGATAATCTGCCACCATAGATTACAGACGCTTAGACAAGACAGTCTGGTCCGCCTAGTCGGCCAATAGTTAGTGCCCGCCGCGCCGCGTCTTGTCGTTGATGCTAGCCGACCAGTCGCGCTGTTGTTCAAACGCCGTTGACAGCTGGCACTCGAACAGTGTTGCCAATACGGCCATCCTGCATCGTGTCTGGCCCCACAGACACAGCAGCTTGGTAGATGTTTTGATCTGAGAAACCACACAAAAACATACAAAATTAAAATACCTATTATAATATGTCTTTAATTTTCTCATTCCTTCTAGCTCGGCTCATCATGACATTTTAAGGAATCTCCAGGAGAAATCTGTTTTTTTTTTGCTTTTGTTCACTCACTGCTCCTTTAGACTTAGGCAACGAACCAGTAAATGACAGATGTTGAGATCTTTATATGTTTCTCTTTCTGCTCCCCAAAAATCATAATGAGTTTGGCTTTAATTTAATTACAACATTTTTTTAAAATCTTTAGAACCTTCAACCTCACCAGGAAAAAATGCACTTTTCAATATATTTATATACATTATATTTTATCATAATGTCATTTTTACCTGATGAATTTACACATATTTCTAAATCTCCAGAACCAAGATCAACCTTTAGTCTTAGGGAAATCTTCAGTTTCTCATCTGGTCATTCACTCACTGCTCCTTTAGACTTAGGCAACGAATAAGTAAATGACAGATGTTAAAATTTAGAGATGTTTCACTGTCTATCAAATCATCGGTACTTATGGCACACAAAACTGCAGGAATCACATCACAACTCGAGTTACGACTACCCTCAATTTTCGAGATAAATTGACATTCTATTTGTTTCAAGATCCAGGTAGTTCCTTGATCGTACTACTACAAACGGAACCAGAACACTGGTTCAATGAAAATAACAATTTTCATTCACTGTTACATGGGTCTCGACGGTTAACGCTTTGTAGACGGATTATTACTCAAAAATGTAACCAGTTTGAAATAATTTCTATCTCTCTCGCGCTTTTCTGAGGCAACACGAGGGAATTATTGCTACGTATTACGGACACTTTCACGTGGTCGACTCGGTTTAACATACTTATGTCGATAAAACTGCACAGTAGTTTCTAGAGTTAACTTTCCGTTCATAGCCGTGACGCGTAAGTGAGGATCTTTTACGTCCTGTACGATAAATGCAAACACAAGTTTTCCACTCGAATGTTACGTTTGCGCAAACTAAGCAATGACTTTATCGGATTCGGTATAGTATATACACGACATCAAAAGAATACACACGATATCAACACCCCGTGGAAAGAGGGTATTCAACATTAATTTGAATTTATTTCAAATACGATTCGTATTGACCCAATCACGCAACCAGGTTCGCGCTTCTCACTTTAAACGTTTACTCGCACGGGATAGGCATACTTTTGATCCCTTTTTTTTAATGACCAGCACAATCGTCATCACACCACGCGCTGATATCATGAATATTAGGATTGAAATCAGACACACAATAATGGTTAGATCTCACCGGGTATCAGCTCTCGGTTACGTCCAAACCAATCGTGGACAGCACAGGGTCCCTCGGGATGGCTGACAGCCATCTGGCAGCTCTCGCGGTGATGATGTACTGAACGTCATCTCGGCTCGCAGCTGGGACCGGGTCTTATATGGCAGGCGGTGATGGCTCCACGCTTCAGACCCACAGCGCTCTGCTCCAACGCCGTTAGCAGGCTGTGGCGATCTATATAGGATAGTGGTGGCGTGCGCTCTCGCTTGCAGACACGCGGTAATCAGAAATGATACGAGAGCCTTTGATCCCACTTCTGATGTTAACTAAAACACACAAAAAGTAACATAATAAGACATTTATTCTATAGAAAGAGTTATATACATTAGTCAACCTTACCTAATTACTCTCAATATTTACGCAAAGTTGCTTCTTGCAAGCTTAAACTCGAACTAAGAACTAAGAGCACGTTACACTTTCCCGCTGCCTTTTATAACCGCCGTTTCTCGTTGGTTTCCTGCTTCCTGCTTATTTCCAGAGGTGGGAAAATGGCGTGATGTTTTCCATAGATAATCTGCCACCATAGATTACAGACGCTTAGACAAGACAGTCTGGTCCGCCTAGTCGGCCAATAGTTAGTGCCCGCCGCGCCGCGTCTTGTCGTTGATGCTAGCCGACCAGTCGCGCTGTTGTTCAAACGCCGTTGACAGCTGGCACTCGAACAGTGTTGCCAATAAAGCAGACGAAGTCTCGGGCGGAAGCTAGTAGATATTATAAATGCAAAAGGATGGATTTTTGTTCCGCTTTCACGCCGTAACTCTTAACGAATTTGGGTTAAAAATAGGTAGATTAAACATTGGGTTAACATAAAGGTTTATATATAATTTGTATCCCGGAAAATTCATGGTTCTTGTAGGATAGCATTCATGCTTCGATACCCACGTGGGTGGAATCGTGGGTGAGGACGCAGTGGGACCTAGTATTTTCTTTATGTCGTTTTGCGCATCTAGTGTGTATGTGACTCCTGCCACCTAAACTGGGGGTTTTTCTATCAAATGAAATGAAATATGAAATGAAATATATTTATTGCAAAAACTCATATTTACAGTTATGAAATTTAACCAAGTGACCCCACACTATAGTCTGTTCAGGGAATCGAACTAGTGGAGCGCTTTCTCTATCACACAGTCGCTTACAAAAGACAAGGACGGAAGAGTGCGTCACACGAGAAAGTAGGCGTCAACTTTTGCTAAGAAACTAAAGACGCGTTCACATACCAAGCGCTTCTTTTACATTCTGACTGAACATTAATTTTGATATCTTAATAGAAATGTTTTTGTTTTTTATTGCTACAAATTTCAAAACCTATTTGATATTCTTACTTATAATTTGTTCGTGGTGACATAAATGCTTCCAATTAAACGAAGATTTTGACTTTACAGCAGTTTAATTAGAAAATAAATTTTATAACGATATGTGCTGTGCAACAGCAACAACAGAAGTAAGGTAAGTAAATGAAGGTAGGTGATGACGTCACATCGTCGCGAAAACTATAATGAACGCCTGACGATTTGTTATTGCAATTACTCTGGAACGTATGAAGAAACTGCTAGGCGATTCATGAGCGCCGGAACATCTTCCCGCCTCGTTGAAAGTGAAGAAGCTTTCAAGGCTTGAAGTCTTCAACTGATGGTAGAGGACACAGCCGCACCAAGGGACGCCTGACAGAGCCACGCGTAGTTCTTACGTCAGCAACTCTAGCGACGCCATCTGGACCCGGAAAAAGCCGCTCAACACGCCCAAGACGCCAGCTCAAAGGAGGTACGTAGTCTTCATGTAAAATGACTAAGTCGCCTACATTCAGTGTGGTAGCTGCATTAGTCTTCCATTTGCATCTCTCTTGTAATTCGCATATGTACTCCTTTTGCCATCGTTTCCAAAAGTGTTGGCGTATTTGCTCGAGTCTAGCGTAACGTTGTAATCTGTTTTCGTTTACAGTGTCCAAAGCAGGTGCAGGCAGTGCAGTGAGTGGTCTGCCGATGATGAAGTGCCCCGGAGAGAGGGAAAGGAGATCGTTCGGAGAGGATGACATGGGACATAGGGGACGACTATTGAGAATCGCCTCTACTTGTGCAAATAAAGTGGTTATTTCCTCAAAAGTCAAATGACTATTTCCGATCACACGTTTTAGGTGGTGCTTTGCGGACTTGACACCAGCCTCCCAAATGCCACCGAAGTGAGGAGCGTAAGTTGGCGTAAAAATGAATTTAATTCCCTCTTGACATGCAAAATCAGATAGAGGTTCCACGTTTGATTTTAAAAAGTGTCCCAACTCTTTAGCAGCGGCAACAAAATTGCGCCCATTGTCGCAGAATATTTCTGCTGGTTTTCCTCTCCGCGCAACGAATCTACGAAGAGTCATTATAAAGGCATCTTTGGATAAATCGCTTACACTTTCAAGATGGATAGATTTGTAACGAAGACATACAAACAAACATAAGTAACATTTTCTTACTTTACTACCTCGACCTTTGCGATTTATAATTTGAAAGGGGCCGGCGAAGTCCAAGCCAACAGTTACAAAAGGAAAGTCAGGATTTACCCGCTGAGATGGAAGATTTCCCATCTTAGGACATAATGTTTTACCCCGTGCACGCCGGCAGCGTACACATTTATTAACAGTCCGTCTGGCTAAATATCTTCCATTGATTGGCCATAGCCTTTCTCTTACAGTAGCAAGAAGTAGCTGAGGGCCAGCATGAAGATTAATTAAATGTTCTCTTTCAAATAAGAGTTTAGTGAAATGATGGGACGCGTGTAGCAAAATAGGGTGTTTCTTTTCATAGTCATATTGTGAAGCTTGTAATCGTCCACCTACTCTTATCAATTTTTTGTCATCCATAAAAGGAGAGAGAGATAGTATTTTAGATTTCATGCCAAGACGTTTACCTTTAGATAATAATTCATATTCCGTAGGAAATGACTGATTCTGTGATAATCTACAAAGTGTTTTAAATGAGTTATCAATCTCTTCAATAGTTAATTTTCCTTGTTTTTTGTTTTCTGGATTCATCAAATTAAATATGAATCTCTGCACGTAAGCGAAAGATCTTTGTAACCTGTTTAGATTTGAATAATTTTCGAACTTAATTAAAGGCTCTACTATAGTCGTTGGATTGGCTTTAAGTTCTGGTAGGTTGATTTCATTTTTACTTTGTGTTTTAAAAATTGGCCATTCAGAGTCTTGTTTTAATAAAAAATCTGGACCGTTCCACCATAATTTTAGTGTCATAAGTTCATGAATGTTGCTACCTCTTGAAATCAAATCCGCCGGGTTCTGTGCTGTAGGCACATAGCGCCATGACAGAGAGCGAGTTATTTCTTGAATTTCAAGAATGCGATTGGCAACAAACGCCTTTAATTTTGTTACATCGCTGTGAATCCATGCAAGAACAATACTGGAGTCGCACCAATGAACAATACGGATAGGTTCAAATCGAATCGCGTTTGTGACTGACTTTGTTAATCTGGCAGCAAGAAGAGCCGCGCAGAGCTCTAAACGTGGCATGGTTGTTGGTTTTATTGGAGCCACTTTCGATTTGGCACACAACAGATGAACAAAAACTTCACTTTTGGCATTAATCGATCTTATGTAAATACAAGCGCCATAGGCTGCTTCAGAAGCATCACTGAATGAGTGAATCTCAATCGAAACGGGAGAGTCACAAATTACTAATCTTGGGATGTGAAATTGTTCTAAGTATGGAAACTCTTTAGAATAGTTTTGCCATTCTTCGCGAATCTGTTTTGAAACAGGTTCGTCCCACTGAACCTTTTCTTGCCACAACTTTTGCAGCAACATTTTTGGTCGTATTATAAAAGGACTTAAAAGACCCAGCGGATCGAAGATTTTGAATGAATTCGACATTATAGTTCGTTTGGTGATTTTATCGACTGAAAATATTTTTACAGGAAAATGAAAAGTATCATCATTGGGATTCCAGCCCAGGCCAAGTGTACTCGTTGACTCGCTAATAATCAAATTTCCTTGTATATCTAAATCATTTTGACGAAATAAATCTTGTGAATTAGTTTTGTATTTCCTCAGATTAAAGCAACCGCCTTTTAAAGCGTGAGAGACTGAATTTTGAATATAGCGTAATTGCTCTAAGTCGTTGGATCCCGTTATAAGATCGTCAACGTAAAAATCCTTCTGGATAATATTTTTTATCAAAGGATCATCTTGATCCTCCCCGAGCTGCCATAAGCAACGTGTGCTCAAATAACTGGCACTTGCAGTTCCATAAGTGAGGGTATTTAAGCGATACGTCTTGATTGGCATCGACTCGTCTTCTCTCCAGAGCACAAGCTGCAAGTCTCTATCGGTATTTTGAACCTCTACCTGACGGTACATCTTCTCGATGTCACCAGTCAGTAGGTATTTATACTGACGAGCTCGTATTAAAATAGAGAAAAGGGAGTCCTGAATGTTAGGGCCAACCATTAAAATATCATTCAGGGAGCAGCCAGACGTTGAAGGAGCCGAGCCATCGAATACGACCCGCAGTTTAGTAGACTCACTATCATGCTCAAATACTGCATGATGACACAAGAAATAAGATATGTCTGGCTTCGCCATAGCGGACTCTGAAAGATGTCCCAAATCGGAATACTCTTTTATAAATGTTGAGTACTCTAATTTGAGAATTGGGTTCTTTCTGAACTTCTTTTCTAAGTTCCGAAATCTCTTTATTGCAAGATTATAAGTGTCTCCTAAGCAATCGGGAGAGTCTTTTAGCGGCAGTTTAACTGAAAATCTGCCTGATTCTAAACGGATCGTGTTGACCAAAAAATGTTTTTCACATGCTTTTTCAGATTCGCTCATTAGAGCTTTTTTGGGAAGCTCTTCAATATCCCAAAATTTAGTCAACAATTGATCTATTTTTTGTTCAAGATTAATGTCATCAGTTGTTGTTAATGAATGGCTGCATTGAACTTTGTTTTGCGAAAGATTACTGTTTGCAATCGGACCGGAAATGGTCCAACCGAGCTTGGAATTTCTTAATTTTGGGTTACATGGACCAAGCGAGTGTTGTTCATTGCCCAGTATGTCCCAGAAAATATCTGCACCGATTAAAATATCAATCGGAGCTGGTTGGTTAAACGATGGGTCCGCAAGTTTGAAATTATTTGGCAAATCAATGTTTTCAAGATCAATTTTCATTTTCGGAAGCTCACTTGTAAGCTCATTAAGCACAAAACATGACAGAACGATTGAAAATTGACTGTTCAATGAATTTATTTTTGTAGTGCAACTTTCGATTACACTATTATTACAGTTATTACCTATGCCAATGTCTTTAATAGCATCTATAGGGTTTGTAGGAAGTGACAGTTTGTCCTTCAGCGATTTTGTTATGAACGACGATTGACTACCGCAATCTAATAAAGCTCGAGCCAATACACGCTGGTTTGTTGCAGGGTTGCATACTTCTATCATAGCTGTAGACAGTAGTACATGTTTTTGCGGTTGTTTAGCGATGTTGACTACAGTTTCGTATTCTTCGTTAGAAACCTGATTCGAGCAAGTTGAATTAGAACTATGCAATAACGTATTATGACGTTTTTTGCATTCAGTACAGGGACCAACGCGACATTCACTTGCCGGGTGACCTTGTCTTAGACAATTATTACAGAGTTTGTATTTGGCGACATCTGCCAGCTTATCTTGGATGCCTTTTGCCTTGAAGACTGGACAGTCATATATTTTATGATTGCCATCACAAATTATACAAATGTAAGTATTTGCCTTTTTGTTATTGTTTGTTGCTACAAATGATTTAGTGTAATTATTTTTATTGTTTTGGTTATAGTTATAGGTTGCAGATTTGTTTGGAGTTGAGCTAGAAGATGCTGAAGAGCTGCGCGACGTGGAAGGTAAGTTTTTGTTATTATTGTTATTATTAAATTTATTTCTATTTAAAGCTTCAATTACGTCAGCACGATCGATTAGAAATTGATTAAACTGACTAAGCGTGGGGAGCTCGTTATCAAGACTGTTACGATGCTCTTCCCACTTTGACAATGTAACCGAGTCAAGTTTTGAGGTGAGTATATAAATTAGCAAAATATCCCACGAATCTGTTGGCAGGCCTAAGCTGGCCAAAGCACGCAAATTTTTTGTCACGTGGTCAACCATAAAGCGCAAAGCCTTTTCAGATTCACGAGTAACTGCTTGTATATTAAACAAGGAATTTAGATGGTGACTAATCAGTAATATTTTATTATTATACCGACCACATAATAACGACCAGGCTTCCGCGTAATTAGCAGAAGAAACTTCAAGATTTGATATTATTCTGGCCGCTTCGCCTTCCAAGTAAGAAGTCAAATAACGAAACTTATGTATGTCTGTGATGCGATCGTTTTTATGAATTAAACTTTCAAAAGTGTCGCGGAACTCTAACCAGCGGAAATATGAGCCATCAAATTTATTTATTTCGATACTAGGCAATTTAACCCCTAAATCTTGACAATCGTGAGAACATCGGCGACCTTGAGCCCTTTGTGGGCTGCTGTCTTGAATTTCAGTATGTAAAGATATCAATGATTTAGCTACTGCAATATTATTCACTAAATCTCGCTCAATTTTGTCACGTTCGTCAAGCTCATCATCCAGATTAGTAGCGTTTTACACTTCTATTTGAGTTTGCAAGTCGTCAAATTTTACCGAAAGTGCCTCATGTCTACTGATTTTTAACGACAACTCAGCTAACTGAACAGCTGATAATGAAGTTTTGGTCTCAATTTCTAATAAATATTTTCTAAATTTAGTTATCTGACCTTTAACAGAACTACGTTTACTAGTTAACTCTTTAATCTTAGGATCAGATTCCTTAGACATAGTTGAGAACTTTCAGTAACTTATGAAGAAGGATTAGATTGCAAAAGGCAAAGTTATAAACAAAATAAAATCTCACGCTCCTCGCCTCGATGTGACTGCAACTCAGGAAACTGGACGCACTGCACAGCAGCGTAGGTAAGTAAAACGGTATGAGCACGCGGCAACGAAGTAGCCGGCCAGTATGAGTAATAACAGCGCGCACACAATATGCAGCGCGGTGAAGCCTGGAATGCAGCAGACAAAGTGCTGTTATATAATAATTTATAATTATAAAAAAATTATAAAATTCGTTAATATTATAGAACGCCTTCTCGACAAGCCAGCGTTTTAGAGACGATTTGAACGTTTGCGTACTTGGGGCAGCGGTTATGTCCTTTGGCAGCCTATTAAATAGTTTAGTTTATTATAAAGAGCTAGCAATGTTAGGAGGTGAGAATAAATTTGCAAAAAAAAAAGAATGAATATGATGAGATTTTTGATTGGGTAGGTATTTTATATTTAATGAACTGAGGAACCCCTTAGATAAATTTTATAAATTTTTAATTTTATCAAAATGAAGTTATATTTTACGTGTGATCGGGGCCTAATACCTATGTAGCTACTAAAAGTTATTTGTACAATTTTATAAACTACTTATTTGGTTTTATATCAATTTAGTTTTTAATGTTAGGCTACTAGTACAAATATATGTATATATACAGTTACCTTTATTCCTTTTGGGATGAAATAGCGAGTTTATACACTGGTAGCTTTTATGACTACTGCCATGTATTTATATATCAACAGTACCTTTAGGTATAAATATTTTAAATTAATAAAACTTCTTTAATATTTTATGTGAACTGGTGACTATTTGGCTGGCCACTGCTATTCACTATTTACAATAGATTTTATAAAAATATAAAATTACCAAGTTTTAGTGCTTTAGATTTTAACAAATTACTAAATTTTTATTTAAAAATAGCCTTTGCCAGGTGCAAATTAATAGGTAATCTTTAGATTTACTGCTAAAATTGCAATTCAAGGCGATTTTTGGAAAATAATTAGGGCTTTATGATTAAGGATTTGGAACAACGGAAGGGCACTTATCTTTAGCTGACGTCTGCTCCTGTGATGTGATACTTTAGCTGCACCACTGCTCACAAACTCTCGATGTCCAAAATGACTTCAGTTCTTCCGAAACACAGTGAAAATTGTCCTGGATGTCCAGAAGTATCGCCGACAGCTTTTGACCTCATGGCACGATATTGTTGACCGGAAGATTTTCGTAGATTTTTATGGTTTCTTTTATGTTCCCCTCATGGGCCACCAATTTTATGTTCGTGGTGACATAAATGCTTCCAATTAAACGAAGATTTTGACTTTACAGCAGTTTAATTAAAAATTAAATTTTATAACGATATGTGCTGTGCAACAGCAACAACAGAAGTAAGGTAAGTAAATGAAGGTAGGTGATGACGTCACATCGTCGCGAAAACTATAATGAACGCCTGACGATTTGTTATTGCAATTACTCTGGAACGTATGAAGAAACTGCTAGGCGATTCATGAGCGCCGGAACATAATTATATATTTGAAGGAAAAAATAAAGAAGTTATTTTGAATAAATGTTAATTTTAATGTAGTTAAAATTATAAAACTTTGGCCAGAAAATAAAATAACAAATTATAAAAAAAAAAATATTTAGTCGCTGTCACACGATGTATTACTGCTTGTTCTGTCGCTTTCTACATTTATTATCAAAATTTTGTGTCATGACATCTATATTCCTATTCATTTTAGGATGAATATTTTTTTAATATTTCCTTCTGTCAGTACTGTTTTATTTTTGACCTTTGCCATTTTCTCAATTGGAGAGGTGGAGACGTCTGAACGGCACGAGTCGCACGAACAGACTAAAAAGTTGCGTACTGCGAACACAGCCCTAGTGTCTTTACTCCGGCCAATGGCAGAAAAGTTAATTTCGTCGGTACTAGCTCGTCTCCCTGAATGGACTATAGGCATGGCCCGTATCGTGGTGGTCACACCAAAATTACATTAAAACCAACCAGTTATGAGTAACTATGAACTTTGCGCGTATATTTTCTAGTTAACTTATTTTAGAGGTTTTACAAAGGACTTATCATTTTAGCTATCTTCAAACAAATATCTAAACAAACATAAGTCATTCGAATTCTAAAAACAAAGAATAATTTAAATCGTTTTTATTTTTTATTGAAAAGATAACTCTTCGAGGAGGTCGCAATGCATAGACATAGACGTATAAGGGCATAATGCCCGATAGTTGCTGTACCATATCTACAGTAACTATCGGGCATTATGCGTGCAAAGTTGTACAAATCTACAGTAATCTACAACTGCCTCTGAGTTCGATTCCTGGCGTAGTTCAACTTCGTACTAGGTTTAGTTGGTGACAGGTCATTTTCTGAGCCCACCTGGCTACCACCATCTTATCTAAACATCAATGTCAATTGATGTGTTCCGGCATGGAGATAAAATAGCCAGTTTCCCATTGCGTTGGGAATCCTTCGGCATCATCATCACTTACCATCAGGTGGGATAATGGCAAGCGCTTACTAATTTAATCAATCAATCAATCTCCTGGCTTGTTCCCTATTTGGGGTCAGCCCTACAGACACTCATTCGCCACCCTTGGCGATTCTGGCGTTAAGCCTAGCGTCACCATGTCATTGGAGACGGTTCGCATCCAGGTGGTCGGCGGGCGTCCTCTGCCTCTTTTGCCTTCCATATGATCTTCATTCTGACGCATCACGTGACCATATCAACGCAAAAGCCTCTCTTGCATTTTGTGCTGTATTCCAGCGACTTTGAAAGTCCTTCGGATGTATTCATTTTTAACTTTATCGAGTCTAGTACTTACTAATTAAATTGGATAATAAAATGCTTCACAGAAGTAGGACAAAAAGCAACTATATTACCCGGTAGGAACAAATGCTGACCTCGTCAAATATTTCATGTTGACACAAGCGGAACCAAAAATAATGCGATTCCGCGGAAGCGAAAGGCAAGCATAGCCGGGGGCGATAAACTAGTCTCGGAATCAAATCGTGACTGAAGTGGTCAGGATATTCAAGATATAGGGTGTAACAAATTGAACTATTCGGACTTGGCCAACGATTGTGGAAAATGGTTTAACATCAAACTGAATATTTTTTGATCTTCGACTTAGATGAAGCATTTTATGTCTAGCATTTTCTCTTTGATTATTTTTATGTAATATATAGGGTGTAACAAAATTGGCGTAGGACCCGTTAACTGGGGATTCTACTCATCGTACTGAACAACTTTCATTCTACGACTTTGCCCAAATCACAAAAAAAAATTTGGACTTTTCATACAAATTGAGTTAACGGGTCCTACACCAATTTTGTTACATTCTGTATATATAATGTTTCCATGCCGTTACTGTGGAAAATTATGTCTTTGCGCTTTATGTTGGGGTTTTTTACATCTTTTTACCGTGATTTTTGCAAATGAACAATTTCATTTTCATGAAATTGCAAAAAAAATAGGACTATCCATATAAAGTTGAACTGATTCCATGGTAAACTAGTAGAAATCTTATTTTTTTATTGCCTTAGTTATTAGGTCAACGAGCAGAAGTTTTGATTCATACTGTATAAGATTAACGACACTACTGAGGGCCGACTGGTATTTAGTGTAGGTGGTCGCGAGTTCGATTCTTTTACGAGCCAATTATTAGCTCAAAGTGATCACAGTTTGTGCGCACAAGCATAGTAAGTGGGACCTTTTCAAAGTTGCAGGCTGCAGATTGTTAACAACCCATATCGTCCCCACTGCAGGGGCACGAGTCTCTTCTCAAACCTTGGAGAGGTTAGGCCAAACTCTACACACGGGGGCCAAGTCCGGCTTGGCGGAGGCTTTGGAGCTAGTGGCCAACTCTGTGTCTGAAGTTTTCAAGCTGCCTATAAGGCCTACGACATGGCTTAACAATTGATAGCAGCCGGCTCTAACGGCTTAACTCGCCTTGAGCACAGAAACAGTCGAGGTTAATGCTTCTATTTTAACAGCCAAACCAATCCAGGTTATGACCGTTTCTGTAGTCAGTTAACTGCGTGATTGATGTGACCACACAACGACTGCTTTGTTAGAAATGTCTTCGCGCCGCAGATAATAGTGTAAATGTAAGAAATGCGTAAATGAATATAAATGTTTTATCTACGTATTCATTTTTGACTGACTCGGTGGCTAAGTGGTTAGCGATCCTGACCTCTGATTCGAGAGTCGTGGGTTCGATCCCCACACACACAGGGCAAACTTTTCTGTGATGAGCAGAATTGTTTGCTCTGAGTCTGGATGTATTATATCTATATATGTCTGTATTTAAAAGTATATGTGTATGTATATCAGTCTCTGGTTCCAAAGATACAGGGAATCCTAGTTTGGGTTCAGATGACCGTGTGTGATTTGTCCCAGATATTATTATTATTTATATACCTACTGGTGGTATAGTACGCGTCACGTAAAAAGAGCGCTGGATGGAGTTCCGAGGGTGCACTCTGACAGCAACTGTTTAGTACCCTCTCTTTCACACTAACGCGATTTATATTATGCTATCCGTTGTCAGAGTGAACTGTTGTGCCCTCGGAACGCCCGCCAGCACTCTTTTTACGTGACGCGAGCTGTACGAGAACATACTCGTTGTAACCCTGCTAAATTCAAGAACTTTAAATGAACTATTTATTGTGTAAGCCAAAAAATTGTGCAACACAAACCCAACACATTTTTAGGCTACGAATCAGGTGTAATGTCTCTTTTAAAACTTTATCTTAGTTCATGGTAATTGCAATATTTTTATAGAGAGATAACATCTTTATTACGCTTAAGTTGTACACTGACAAACACAAAAGCACAAATATAACATTAGCATAGTCATACCATTTAGACTGACTCGGTGGCTAAGTGGTTAGCGATCCTGACCTCTGATCCGAGAGTCGTGGGTTCGATCCCCACACAGGGCAAACTTTTCTGTGATGAGCAGAATTGTTTGCTCTGAGTCTGGGTGTATTTAAATGTAT
Source organism: Coleophora deauratella (assembly GCA_958295455.1). Taxonomy (NCBI): domain Eukaryota; kingdom Metazoa; phylum Arthropoda; class Insecta; order Lepidoptera; family Coleophoridae; genus Coleophora; species Coleophora deauratella. The sequence continues at coordinate 2,502,752 of OY282414.1, read as the reverse complement.
ATGTGTATGTGTATCAGTCTCTGGTTCCCAAGATACAGGGAATCCTAGTTTGGGGCCAGATGACCGTGTGTGATTTTTCCCGGATATTTATTATTATTATTTTAAACATTTTCAGAATATTTCACGGACCGAACGAAAGCTATAGTGGGCTGAGCACTTTTTTAAGTACCTAGTGTATTATAATACTTGAACTTGAATGACCTCCCTTTTTCAATGTCGGCTCATTATTGTTATTACGCGTCCGTAAATTATCCATGGATTGACTACGTGACCAACGTACCAGCCTTAAACATGGCTATAATATTGTCAATAACCAGCAAACATATTAATGACATGACCTACTTTTGATAGCAATTGGTTAAGCCTTGAAAAGGGCATGTTTGCTTTAAGATCAGTAGCGTAGCAAGGCGTGGGCGAAGTGGGCCCTCGCCCACGGCCTCGCGCTCAGGGGGGCCTCGCGCGAGGCCCCCTACCTAAAGTAACGTAACGTAAGGGTGTCATATTTTTACATTAAATTGGCCGCGCGCGAGGCCCCTTTCAGTGCTTGATGGGCTACAAGTAATAGTTGAAAATTTCTATAGAATCAAGTGAAAAACAAAAAAAAAATTAAAATCCAATCGTTCAGTTTTATTTAAAAAGGGGTAATATTTTCACATTACAAATGGCATCGCGCTAGGCCCCTGTGAGTATTAAGTGTAGCTAAAAGTAACTGTGACAACCTATACTCAACCAAAACAACCGCGATGGCTATCAGAACGGGGCCTCGCGCGAGGTGTAATATTTTTAGTATTGCTAAGTAACCGTAGCAAAAAAATACTGTAACAACATAAAATATATTCAACGAAATCAACCAATAAACCGCAGAATTCTAAAAAGCTAATAAGTGGAAATGATTTAATATTAAAACTAGCTGGTGCCCGCGACTTCGTACGCGTAGAAGTAGGGTTTTTATAAAAGTTCATATGTTCTGGCTAATATCAAATACCACCTACTGTAAGAGTGAAGGTTTCATCTTAATACCTTAAGCCATTCCATAAATACAGTTTCCAGATTTTTCCTCAGAATCCCTTTGAGTTTCCACGACCAATAATATGTATCGAATAATACGAAAGTACCGTAATTAACACGCCTTTTCAAATTGGCCGTAGTTACGATATAATATTAAAATTACCTCCGCGCGAGGCCCCTTTTAGTGCTGATCTGAGTATACCTAGTTGTCGGTCCGTCTGTCTGTCTGTCAAGACTCAAGACCCTTTTTCTCAGGAACGCGTATACGTATCATGTTGAAATTTATATCAAATACTCAAGCTTGCAATCCCTTGAAGCTGTGAAAAAATCAAACTTCTATGCCAACGCAATCAAGAGATACGACCGTTTTTGCCCAGTATATCTGATTCAATTAAAGACGCGAACCATCTGATGGAATATTAATTCAAAATGGGTTACAAGACATTTACTCCAATGTTTATATTGCTATTAGAATTATGTTGACTATGCCTGTAAGTACAGTTTCAGCAGAAAGAAGCTTTTCCAAATTAAAAATCATTAAAAACCATTTGAGGAATAACATGACGCAGGAGCGCCTCTCTGCTTTAGCAGTATTATCAACGAAGCAGAGTTGGCTTATAAACTCGACTATAAATCGTTATTATTAATCCTTCAGTAAAGCAAAGACCCGAAAGGCCTTATTTTTGTAAAATTTTATAAAATAAAATACTCTAAACATATGTTTTGATTAATATTTTCTAATATTAGGTGCTTACCTATGAAATTGCCGATTAGTTAAAAAAGTTAAAAGATAAAATTAATATAAAATAATTAAGGTTTTAAAACAACTAACTAGTTACAAAGTACCATTGGACATTTAGAAATAAAATAATGCTTGCTAAATGCACGTTGTCTGAATATTTTGAGAGCACAGTGGTGTAGAAACTATGAAAATGGATTTTTTTGTCATCGAAAATCGCCATTTTTTCGTTACAAAAATACTTATTTTTTTATTTTTGAAGGCTACACTTATCCCAGCGTGTTATTCGTTACCATATGTATTTTTGAACATATTGCGCATAATATTTCACGATTTTCAGATAATTTCGATTTTTTTTTGGTAGAAAAAAATGACCCAATTGACCTCTAAGAAAACGCCAATACAGTATTTAATGCAACCATACTCAGTCAGTTTTTACTTGAGAGATTATTTTGATGGAAGTGAATTCATTTTTGAGGTAATATTATTCTGTTGAACTTTCAAAACTGAAATGGCAATTTCATAGGTAAGTACCTAATACATTCCCGCAGATTCCTTCCCGAGCTGCTATTTATTCTCAATTAATTTTTTGTACGTTTTTCATTCAGTTTGTCTTTACCAGTCAATATCGAGCTTGATGGAAGGAAGTGAAAAAATTTTTTTTTTTGCATAGGTACCTAATAAAATACATTCGACACTATCGGTCAGTAAAATACATTTCAGTTAGGTAGGTAGTGGAAATAACCCCGTGAAGTGAAGTGACGACCATCTTATAATATCTATGTAAAATTTCTGAAAGATGGGGGGCCGCGCTGTGTGACTTCGCCCACGCCTAGATTACACCTTGCTACGCCACTGTTTAAGATGGTCATATGAAATTTTTATGATTAAATCAGAGCTCACTCAGATATTGTGATGTGACACAATACAGGGTGAAATGGAAATATCGGGTCAAATTTTAACTGCACTTTCTATTCGTGAATCTGAACAACTTTCTCTTGGGAACCAGTTCAATCGGAGCAAAAAAAAATTTGGCTTCTTCATACAAATCAAATCAATGAGCTGAGTAGCCAACTTTGAAGGGAAATTCCATTTTTTTTACTCCCATTGAATTGGCTCCTTAGAGAAAGTTGTTCAGTGTCATAAAGACGGCACAGTTATTTGGTCCGCGATTTCAATTTCACCCTGTATTTTTGTTAACAACCCATATCGTCCCCGCTGCAGGGCACGGGTCTCTTCCCATATACATATTAGGAAGGTTAGGCCATACTCCACACGCGGGGCCAAGTCCGGAATAGTGGAGGTTGTGGGGCTAGTGGCCAACCCCAGTGTCAAAAGTGTACAAGCTGCCTATAAGGCCTCTAACATGGTTTAACGACTGCCATGTAGTGATAGCAGCCGGGGGCGTCAAAAACTTAACGTGCCTTGTGAAGCACGGTAACGCCACTAATAGTACCCCCCCTCCCCCCAATTCCCCCCATTCCATTTCAAAGGCCGGCAACGCACTTGTGACTGCTCTTGTGTTACGGGTGTCTATGGGCGGCGGTAATCGCTTACCATCAGGTGATCCGTCTGCTCGTTTGCCACCTATCACATAAACAAAAACATCAGTCCACTGCCAGAAAAACATGAAAACCTTCACCCGTTTAAAAAAATAAAAGAACAATTAAAAATATAAAAGAACAGTAATTTACGAACTAAATGTTCAGACACGCCTTGTATAATTTTCTCTGTCGTGACTAAGATCACTAAATCACAGCGTACTTATTACGAATGATTAAGTTATAAGTTCTATTTGTTAGGACTACAAGGCGGTATGTACCGATGATTCCTAAGTTATTAACGATATTTATTACACAAAAAACATGAATAAACCATAACACACACAAATAATCTCATCTCACTAATATTATAAATGCGAAAGTATGGATGTTTGTTTGTTTGTTTGTTTGTTCCGCTTTCACGCCGAAACTACTGAACGGATTAGGATGAAATTTGGTAGGTAGATAGATAAAGCACTTGGTTAACACACAGGATACTTTTTATCCCGGAAAACTTAAGGGTTCCCGTAGGAATGCTTAAGACAATTAAATACTGATTAGTCAAAATTACCGCCCCGAATCGTACCCGGAACAAAAGTGCCTATCACAGAAGCAGCGTTACCACGCTAAATTGTGATGGAAATTCGCTAAGTCAGGTACGACCCGGAACGGGGATCATGGCCCCTTTGTGTTAAGCGAGAGGCCAAGTCAATCACAAAAGCCCTGGCTTCATATCCCCAAGGGCCTGATGAAGTTATTACCGCTGCCATTATAAATAAATAAATAAATAATAATTCATCTGCGTGGACTTTAGAATTGGATCCAAAGAAAGAAAATGTTGAGGTGGCGCCATCTAGTGACGAAGTGTAAATTTTAAGTTTTTAAGCATTCCTCCGGGAACCCTTAAGTTTTCCGGGATAAAAAGTATCCTTTGTGTTAGCCGGGTACTTAATCTATCTACCCACCAAATTTCATCCAGATCCGTTCAGTAGTTTCAGCGTGAAAGCGGAACAAACAAACAAACAAATAAATAAACAAACAAACAAACAAACATCCATACTTTCGCATTTATAATATTAGTGAGATGAGATGAGATGAGATATACAAGTGTCGTCGATACTGTAACGCCTGATACTGGGGTCAGCCACTAGCCCCGAAACCTCCACCGATCCGGACCTGGGCCCTGTGTGTGGAGTGGCCTAACCTTCCCGAAGTATGGGAAGATGTTGTATAGGTATATTTTTTCCTAAGTTATTTTCTTTGAAAGGTTATTTTGATGTGTTATATGTTATTTTTGTTTGCAATCAAGAGTTTAAAACAAACAAGTATATTTTTTGTTACTAATTCTACCATAATTATTACGCTAACACTTAAATTACTTACCTGATTCATCTTTATAATAAGATACCACTTTTTGTTCCAATTAATTTGAGGTAAGTTAGTCAAGTGTAAAAAAACGCTACTTCCCTACCACCCAGACTCGGAAAAGATGTAAAAAAGAAGAACAACGACCTAAACCAAGCGTTCGGAAGGACCAGTAGTGCTGAAAAATTCAAAAGTCAAAAATCATTTATTTGCGATTATGAGTTTATAGATATAAGATAATCCCTTAGATAAGCACTACGTTCCTTTTTTGTAGACGACTGGCTCAAACGGGTGGACTACTTGTTTTTGTTTTTTACTTCTTTTTTTTTACGCAGAGGTGGCAAACGAGCAGACGGATCACCTGATGGTAAGCGATTACCGCCGCCCATAGACACCAGCAACACCAAAGGAGTCACAAGTGCGTTGCCGGACTTTGAAATGGGAGTACGCTCTTTTCTTTTCTTTTCTTTTTACTAAGAGCAGGTTTCATCTCGGTAGGTCTCAGTAATATATTTGATGAAAATCGGTTCAGTGGTTTTTAATTGCTATGAGTAGTATTTTTTCTTTGGATATATAATTAGTCGGGAAACTCAGTAACGCGAAAATTATTAAAAAAAAACCTTTGAAAATTGTACAATATATATATTTTTGAAGTAAGTAGGTACTACTTACTTAAAAAAAGTACAGAATGAAATTGAGTGGCTTCTACTTATGACACTGAACAACTTTCTCTAAGGAGCCAATTTAATAGGAGCAAAAAAAAATTGGGCTTTCAATACAAAGTTCATCGATTTATATGAAGAGTGCAATTTTTTTTGCCCCGAGCTTCGATTGAATTGGTTCCTTAGAGAAAGTTGTTCAGTTTCATGAGCAGAAAATCACAGTTTAAATTATAAACAATAATACCCGGGACAAATCACACACGGTCATCTGGCCCCAAACTAGGATTCCCTGTACTATGGGAACCAGAGACTGATATACATACACATATGCATTTAAATACATACATATATAGATATAATACACCCAGACACAGAGCAAACAAATCTGCTCATCACAGAAATGTTTGCCCTGAGTGGGGATCGAACCCACGACTCTCGGATCAGTAGTCAGGATCGCTAACCACTGAGCCACCGAGTCAGTCTGTCAATTAGGTCCACGATTTTAATTTTGGGACGATATTTCGTTGAACTTTTTTGTACCAATCTTTACTGGAAATCTTATGTTAACCTTTGTCCCGCCACAACCATAGTAACCCCGCCAGTGACCTCAACGCTATGCACACGGCTGTCCCAACACCTGCACTTTTTGCACCAATTATGCTAGGTCTTAATAATTAAGTAAATTTAGACGACCTAGGGAGACCTTCATGGTGTGTTATGGTTTTTACTAACAATTTTTTTGTTTTAATTAAATTATGGGTGACAAAAGGTTAAATGTCTACCTGATGGAAAGTGGCTACCGACGAGCATTTAGAAAACCTTTGAATCCATAATTGACCACGCTGAATACGTTAAAAACAACCGACTTCAACCGCAACAACTCCAATTTTGCTATGTTTTTGTTGATTTTCTCAAAAACCGCTGAATCGATTTCGATAAAATTTATATGAGACCACCTATGAAGTATACCCTTTTTTAAAAAAAAGAATTTTCCAAATCGGTTCAGGCGTCTTCGAGTAATCGGTGAACATACATAAAAAAAAGATTCCGACCAATTGAGACCCTCCTCCTTTTTTTGAAGTCGGTTAAAATTAAACTAATTTGATAGGACTAACCTAAATTTAAGCGTCCAAATGTTCAAATGTTCAAATGTTCAAATTCATTTATTGCTATAAATGTGGTATAAATACAGATCTTAAATTTAAATATCAGAACGGCACATTTAGTCAACTTTGTGACATACAATAATTAAATAAAAAATATTCAAATGTAATAACAGAAGAAAAATTTAAATCAAATTTACATTACAATTACATAACATTACAATGAGATAAAAATGAAAATATAAAATGTTATTCTAGATAAAATTAAAAATAATAATGCATGTCAAGAAAAAATAAAAGTATACAAATAGAATATATGGAATCATAAAAATAAAAAAAACATTTAAGAGCTGATACCGTGAATTTATTAAATTATTAAGTATTCGGTTGCAGTAATTCTTTGACGGAATAAAATATTTTGTCTTTTAACCATTTCTTAATGTTGTAGCGAAAACGTGGGAGGGGTAAATTCTGTATTTCGCTAGGAATTGCATTGTAGATTTTAACACACATTGCGTAACAATTATTTTGGTATAAAGTGGTACGGGGATTTAGTTCATATACTAGTCGGTTCGGATTTCTAATATTTCGGGTATGAGTGTCTCTTGCTTTCAAAAATAAATTATCGTTTGATTTTACAAAAACGCATACGCTATAGATATACATGCTCGGGAGAGACAATATACCCAACTTTTTGAAGAGTGGCTTGCATGGCTCATCTGGTGCCACACCGCACATAGCTCTTACACATTTTTTTTGTGCTACAAAAGCTTTGCCAGAATCAGTACTGTTTCCCCACATCAAGAGACCATATGCAAGTATAGAGTGCACTAAACCATAGTATGCAGATAAGACGATGTTATGAGAGGTCACTCTACGTAGTCTACTCAATACAAAAACATAACTGTTTATTCGATTACACACCCTTTCTATATGCGATTTCCAGTTGCATAAGTTATCTAAAGTAAGTCCTAAAAATTTATTCTCATTTGTTTGTTTAATTGTAATTCCATTGTGTGTCAAATTAAGTGGATCAATCTTTTCACGATGTTTAGCAAATTGAATATAATTAGTTTTGCTTAAATTTAAATGCAAATTATTACTTTCTAGCCATTTAGCAATTGAATTGATAGTATTATTAATGTCAGTTTCATATGTTTTAATGTCAATAGATTTGTCAGAAGTAACAACAACAGACACATCATCGGCAAACAAAGTGCAATCATGCTGAGTCACATGAGGCAGATCATTTATATAGATTATAAAGAGGAGAGGTCCTAAAATACTACCTTGAGGAACCCCATAATGATTCAAAAGATAACCAGATCTGTGAGCAGTTAACACCGAATTTTTGTCCAGTTTTGATATCTCTACACATTGCTTCCTGTTTTCTAAATACGAAGATATCCAGTTCAGGGCAGGTCCTCTAATTCCACAGCTCTCCAGTTTTCGTAAGAGTATTGGATGTGAAACAAAATCGAACGCCTTGGTCATATCAAAGAAAACCACTGTTGCTCTTTGTCTCACATTCAGCGCTCCTGTAACTTTTTTGATCAAGTTAAAACATGCCAAGGTTGTCGACTTTTTGGACTGAAATCCATATTGAACTTTACTCAAAATGTCAAATCTCAAAGCAAAGTCTGTTAATCTCTTATGCATGGCTTTTTCAAATATTTTTGAAATTACAGGTATCAGCGTTATGGGTCTATAATTATTTGGATCGCGTCTGTTTCCTTTTTTGTATAAGGGCTTAACTACAGAAGTTTTTAATGAGTTTGGAAAGCAACCAGTTTCAAAAGAGAGATTGACTAAGTGGGTTATGATAGGTGCTAATTCATCTTTACAGTACTTTAACACTTGTGTAGAGATCTCATCAAATCCTTCCGCCTTGGTATTATTTAGTGCAGATATGATTCTTACGATGTCATTTGTACTATAAGGCTCAAGAAAAATTGTATTAGTGATTGTTGTTTTATTTGTGTTAGTCAGCTTATTTGTTTGTACTGTATTACTATTGACTGTAGTGACATTTATTAGGAAATTATTTAGCTTTTCAGCTATTTCTTTCGGGTCTGTTACTAAAGCGTTATCAAATTCTAGTTCATCAATTGTTCGCATAGCAGTTTTGTCCCCATTTATTATATCCCAAGAGGCCTTGGATTTATTTTTAGATTTAAGTATATATTTATTATTGCGATTTTTTTGGGACTCATCAATGCAATTCCTCAATAATCTAGTATAATTTAAGTAGTAAGTTTTGTTAGGTTTCGTCCTTTCCTTATAATATTTAAATCTTAGCTGTCTTTTTGTTTGGCAACTTTTCCTTATACCAGAAGTTATCCATGCTGGCGTACGTTTTCCTAGTATAATCTTAATTCTTAACTTTGGAAAACATAAATTATAAAATAAAATTATCAATTCGTGAAAAGTTTCAAATGCTAAATTTATTTCAGAGATTTTATAAATGTCCGCGAACGATAAACTAGATAAACAATCACGAAACCTATTAAGATTTTCTACACAGTAGTCTCTCTTGAATATAAAATAACTATCCTGTCCTTGTCTTTTCGATAAAGAAAGAAAAAGACACAATATTCAAGTTTGGTATTGGCAAATAACTTAAATCTTGAAAATCAAATCGGCACCATTATAGGGTCCTTCTAAAATACTACTTTTCTTTAATCACTATTATGTTCCGCTTTTCCTTTAAGTGAGGTTCCAATTAAATAGAACGAAAATTTTTTACGCACCTTTTTGAGACATCTCAACATTTGAACATTGTACTAAACGCTTAATTTAAAATATTATGTATCGACACGTATTCTTGCTAATAAATTGTTTCTATTATATTAAAAATACTAATTTAATATTTAATTAATACCGAGAACGTTGTTTATCGTATAAAATCCAGATAAATAAAAAGTAAATCTTTGAATTTCGAGTTTTTTTTTAAACTATAGCAACAATGTCGGTAGACGACAAAAATTCGCGCGTCAACTGGCCAGTGACAAATAAACCTCGATTCAGTATTGAAAATCTTGCATTGAAACCAATTAAAACGTCAAAATTTATAGGAAGGGAGGCCAAATTACGTTGGCTGTTTAAAACAAGCTATTTCAATGATATAATGCAGTTATTTAAACGGCAAGGTTACGTTAGATCCGTTCAGTCGCAGTAGGCACGGCAGACGCCGTGTTTGCTAAAGCATAGCCAGATTTAAAAAAAAAAAAACAAGTAATTTTACGCGCCAAAGTCTAGTTACTTGTGTTGTAAAATAATAGTGTTATTTAAATTGAATTCGATTTTCGAATCATTGAAATAACCAAAGACTGAGTGCAGTGATTTGTTTTTTAAAATTTTCTGCCAGTGCGTTCCAGTTTTTCACTTTGTATTATTAATTTATTACGGAAAAGGGAAAGGTAAGTTTTTTGTTTTATTCTAAAATTTTCACTTATAAAATTGATTTTTTTTTTTAAGAAATCAGCGCAAATGCGTAGGTAAACAATTTCGTGTTTACTATCAGAAACCGACTAGCACATTAACCAACTTAAATATTATGGTAAAAAAAAAATTCTTTGTCAGGTATCGACTATGGATTTCTATAAAAGTTGTTCAGACTCATGAGAAAAAGCTCTAATTTTAATAGTTTCATAAGTGTGTGTGCAAACTGAATAACTTTTATCAAAGATCAATATGTATGATCCTTTGGCGTCGGGGTGGTGTGGTTGAAAATTATCCCATACAATAAAATGCTACGGACGAACGTCCGTAAAGAAGTTAAATACGAGTACCTAAAAAAAATTACTCACGCACTTAATATACACAACTCGCCTGAAAAATTTGGGGTTCATCAACTGATTCGCGAATTTTATACAGTTTTTTTGTAAATTGTGTTGTGTATAAGTTTCTTTAATAAGTTGTACTGTTAGAAAATAGTACTAGTAGAAAACATGTTATTATCTATACCAGTGTTTTTCAACCTGGGGGTCGCGACCCCCCGGGGACATTAATATAATAACTAAATCATTTTCTAATTGAAGAAAATTATGCGCCAATATAAACGTAGTCTTTCAAATCACTAACATTTTGCATGTTTATGGCTCTAGGGGGGTCGCAAGAATGTTTTAACTTATACAGGAGTCGGGTATTAAAAAAGGTTGAAAAACACTGATCTATACCAATTACCTATTTGTAAAGTGTTTAAGAAAGGCTTTACATTTTATTTATAATATATTTCGTTCTACATATAACAAGAAACATTTTGTACCTACGGAAGTTACACATTCATAAGCCCTTGAATTAGTAGGTACATTTTTAACTGACTTCAAAAAAAAGGAGGAGGAATCTTTATTACTAGAAGACGCCTGAACCGATTTGGAAAATTCTTTTTTTGTTTAAAAGGGTGTACTTCACAGGTGGTCCCATATAAATTTAATCAAAATCGATTCAGCGGTTTTTGAGAAAATCAACAAAAACATAGTAAAATTGGAGTTGTTGCGATTGAAGTCGGTTGTTTTTAACGTATTAAGCGTGGCCAATTATAAATAATTGAGATTATAAATTACTTGAGGTTTATAAACGAGAACTAAGTTCCATACCTGACTCATAGACACGGCCCTTCGAGATAGAAACATTAACTTTTACCCGACTAACAAGCAGAGGGTTATGGTTTTTCGGTTTCATGTTTGTACTAGCTCTGGCCTGCGGCTTCGTAATCGTTTTTATTATGAGTTATGATTGTTTATTACATATTACTTTACTATTCTGTACTTGATTCTAAGTAACCCCTTAAAAATTTCAAACGCACTGTTTTAACACCTGTATTTACAAGGTAAAATAAAGGAAAAATATTGAAAAAAGGATGTAAGCATGTCTGTCCATTCAAAGTCAAAGTCAAAGTCAAAATATTTTTTATTTAAGTAGATTCTGTACGCATAAGTATGCGTACAGAATCTAATCTAATCTAATCTAATTTAAAAGTTTAAATCGTCTTTTTTTCTACCTAGTACAAAGTTCCTACCACGCGGAACTTGTACACTCAACGTTTCGGGAAGTGTTAGCGGAGCGAGAAGAAACGTCGAGCCCAAAAGATAACCACATTTAAGGATTAACAAAACCCATTCGAATAAGTTCAGCGATTTGATAGGTGCAATGTCACAGACGCACACACATCGTCTTATAGGTAGGCATTACTCATAACACTCCTCTTTTAAGTCGGGAAATAGAAAAGGGAGCTTAGAATTGATAAATAAACGTATGAAGCAGTTGTTCGTGACTTAGTTTGGCTCGTGTGGTCGCATCGATTACGAAGGTTAACTGACCACAGACACGGTCATAACCCGTCTTCTTACGTGTTTCGCCAAACCGCTCTAAATGTGGTCTCAAAATCTTTGTAAATAGTCGCGTTTTTTATAATTATTTATTACTTGGACTTTTTTGCGGAAATCTTACATAATTTTCTACCTGTTTTAATTAAATATAATTTATCAAATACTAGTTTTTTTTTTTGCTAATTTAATATTAGTATAATATGACCTCAAGACTTTTTCACGATTTTCATCATACTAATAGGTATATTAAGTTGGCAACTTATTGAAATGGATACAAAATAGCTAACATTTTCTCGATATTTTTTTTATTTTTTTTCTTTTTCTCGAAATTTAATGTAATATCTAAAAAAATGATATTAATACAGTCATATAACCCGAACAACCTTTTATAGTTTAAAGTTAATGGTATGATCTAAATGGACCATCTTAAGCCGTTGGTGCCTGTTAATTGCCGAAGGTGGCTGTCGTTAAGTCAGGTCTCATAAGGCGGCTTGAAACTTCTGGGATTGGCCACTAGCGCCACACAACGTCCATCAATGTGGATTTGGCTCCCGTGTGTGGAGTATGGCCTAACCTTCCCGAGGTATGGGAAGAGACCCGTGCCCCTGCAGTGGGGATGGATTGATAAACATTAATATATATATTTTTTTTTTATGTGATAAGGAAGGCAAACGAGCAAGTGGGTCACCTGATGGTAAGTGATCACCACTGCCCATAGACACCTGCAAGCCCGGCGGGGATTGCAGATGCGTTGCCAACCTAGAGGGCTAAGATGAAATGCCTCTTGTGCCTGTAATTTCCTCGGCTGTCTTACTCTTATATTATTAAAATGTTAAAGTGTCGTTATTTGTCTTTCTTTCACGAAGCAACGGAGTAATCGAATGATGGTATAGATCAGTGTTTTTCAACCTTTTTTAATACCCGACCCGACGACAAGTAAAAAAATTCTTGTGACCTTCCTAAGACCATAAACATACAAAATGTTAGTGATTTGAAAGACTTTTTCTTCAATTAGAGAATGATTAATACTTAATCATTAAGTTATTAACGTCTTCAAAATAGAACCGCGTTTTGACAAATTGTTAAAAAATAAACAGGCTCAGCCTTCTCTCTGAAATCGTATGTTTTTATTGCAGTGTAGGGCCTACAAACACTTGTTTTTCTTTTGCCCGCGACCCCTTGAGAAAGGCTTGAAAAACACAGGTTGAAAAACACTGGTATGGATAGATAATACTTGTGCCAGGATGTCCTTATTATGGATATCCTGGCACAAGTTTTATCTATACCAGTCTATACTTAAAAGGATGTCCAAAATATATGTTTTATAAAAAACTATTTTGTAACGAAATAAACAAACATTTAATTAATTTATTTATTTATATGATTTTTAACCGACTTCAAAAAAAAGGAGGAGGTTCTCAATTCGTCGGAATCTTTTTTTTTATGTATGTTCACCGATTACTCGAAGACGCCGGAACCGATGTGGAAAATTCTTTTTTTATTTAAAAGGGTATACTTCACAGGTGGTCCCATATAAATTTTATCGAAATCGATTCAGCGGTTTTTGAGAAAATCAACAATAACATCAAAATTGGAGTTGTTGCGATTGAAGTCGGTTGTTTTTAACGTATTCAGCGTGGTCAATTATTTGCACAGAGATCTTTGGAGGAGTGCAAGTGGAAAGTGACATATGCTATTTGTTTCCTGAAACAGTATCAGTCTTTTTTTTAATGTGATAGGTGGCAAACGAGCAGACGGATCACCTGATGGTAAGCGATTACCGCCGCCCATAGACACCCGCAACACCAGAGGAGTCACAAGTGCGTTGCCGGCCTTTGAAATGGGAGTACGCTCCACGCTACTCCAAAAATCGCTAATCCAAAAACATGCAACTTGTAAATAAAGCAATGCTATGCTATGCTATAACGACTTAACTGATTTTATTGAAATTTGGCAAAGAGCTTAGAAGATACCGGGAAGAGAACGCCAAGATGCGCCAAGTCGCAATATTTTATTGTATTTAGGTATAATATTGAAAGACTAATAAATCTTATCACTACGGAAAAAATATTAAAACAATACAAAACAAAGTAAAAGTCCGCCTTTGCTGTATTTTTTGTACAGTTAATTTCTATTTGTGTTATGTATGCAATAAAGAGTTTACAAATAAACAAATTGACTTGAAGAGAATTATAAAAATGTTATCAACTTTCATGCAAATATACCAAATATATGTTTGGTATACGCGGTGTGCGGTGCTGCGGTTTTTAACTTTGTCTGTAGAATCTTGATCTGTTTACAAAAACCGCAAGGTATAACCATGTATAATACACTGACACCGAATCTACAGTCAAAGATAAGAAACCGCAGCATCGCATACAGGAGTGTTGTCCGGTGGTGCAGTGTGATAAGTGATACGAGTAACCGCCGCCGCCGCGCGCCGCGCCGCCGCGCCGTAGAGTAATAAATAAAAAAATGCGAAAGTATGGATGTTTGTTTGTTTGTCAGTTTGTTTGTTTGTTCCGCTTTCACGCCGAAACTACTGAACGGATTTGGATGAAATTTGGTAGGTAGATAGATGAAGCACTCGGCTTACATGTAAGATACTTTTTATCCTGTAAAACTTAAGGGTTCCCGTAGGAATGCTTAAAATAAAAACTAAAAATTTCCACTTCCTCACTAGATGGCGCTATCTTAACATTTTCTTTTAATTCTGAAGTCCACGCGGACGAAGTCGCAGGCGGAAGCTAGTAAATAATAATGTTACAATGATTGAGTATGTATTAAATAATAACTATTGTTGTGAGTTCTACCGACAACGTAATAAGTACGAGGAATGGTACCTATACGTAATATTATAGTGACGATACGGTCACAGACATTGAAAATCTGTGAGCGTCTTGGTTACTTGTACGTCGACGTAACGTCAAAATGTCACGGAGTTAAAGATACTTGCTGGATCTATCTATCTATCAGCCGAAAGACGTCCACTGCTGGACAAAGGCCTCCCCCAAGGATTTCCACACCGACCGGTCCTGTGCGGCTCGCATCCAGCGGCTTCCTGCAACCTTTACCAGGTCGTCGGTCCACCGAGTCGGGGGCCTGCCCACACTGCGCCTTCCGGTGCGCGGTCGCCATTCGAGAACTTTACTGCCCCAACGGCCATCTGTTCTACGAGCTATGTGCCCTGCCCACTGCCACTTAAGTCTAGCGATTCTGAGAGCTATGTCGGTAACTTTAGTTCTCCTACGTATCTCCTCATTTCTGATTCGATCACGTAGGGAAACACCAAGCATAGCACGCTCCATCGCCCTTTGGGTGACTTTGAGCCTTCTTATAAGGCCCATAGTAAGCGACCATGTCTCGGATCCATATGTCATCACTGGCAACACACACTGGTCAAAGACTTTAGTCTTGAGGGACTGCGGTATTTTGGACGTAAAGATATTGCGAAGCTTCCCGAACGCTGCCCAGCCGATTTGGATTCGACGATTGATCTCTTTCTCGAAGTTGGACCTACCTAACTGGACTGTTTGTCCCAGGTATACATATTTGTCAACAACTTCGAGTGTAGAGTTTCCAACCTTCAGAGGAGTGGGTGTAACACGGACGTTTGACATGATTTTCGTCTTATCCATGTTCATTTTAAGACCCACTTGTTGGGAGACTCTACTAAGTCCTTCGAGCATTGCGCCTAGGTCTTCCAAGGTCTCAGCCATGATCACGATATCGTCAGCAAATCGACTTGCTGGATATGTCATGTTTTTTTATTATTATCTTTATTATTTTAAGAGGCTTTTATGCAGCTGTATATATGCCAGATCCAATCTGACATATACAGGTTGTTAAAAAAATTGCGTTTCAAATTTTAAGGGATTAAAGTATAGAATGCAGGAAAAACGTTGGAAAAATCCGATCTTAATTTTTTTGTGATTTTCCCATATACAATAAATTCACTATTCTGATTTAGTAAAATTACATAATGACATTTTAACTTGAAAATTTTGAAGTTCTGGAATTTTATACTTACAAAATTTTATTTCGTCGAGCGCAAAATTTCAGTAGAAAACTTTATTGACAGTGGAATTAAAAGTGGAAAAAAAATGAATTGCCAGATAATTAAATTAAGTACTCTTTTAAGTAATACCAAATAAATAAAAAGTATACATATAATGACAAAAGTGAAAATACTGACAATAAAGCGGGTTTTTACCGACAACCGGTAGAATGGGTAAAAAAGCAAGGTAGAATGCGAGCAATATTAAAAAGAAAACAAGTTATTGTAATTTAATGCTCAAATATAACATAAATACCTCATTTAAAACTGGCCAAGTGCTACTCAGATTTGCGCACTGAGGGTTTCATATAAATTAATATCACAGGTCTTGAACTTTATATCAAATTCTCAGGCCTGCAATCCCTTGAAGCTGTTTTTGATTCCCATACGAGTGTCCAAATATGCGGCATAAACGGCCGTATCTCTTGCTTGCGTTGGCATAGAAGTTTGATTTTTCACAGCTTCAAGGGATTGCAGGCCTGAGTATTTGGTATAAATTGCATCTTGCTACCTCCACGCGTTCCTGAGAAACAGGGTCTTGACAGACAGACGGACAACGTAGTGATGCTATAAGGGTTCCTTTTTTTCTTTATGAGGTACGGAACCCTAAAAATAAATTAACTCTATAAAAATAATAGCCTTTAATAGTATAATGATATAATAAATTAAACGTTCTATCGATATTCAATCAATTATACATGTTTTCTCAGAATTACCTGATCATTTAGTCAAATCGGCGAGATAATTAATTCGATCACGATCACTTAATTATCGAACACAAAAAATGTGCAGAAGGTATTGTAATATAATATCTAGTTGTTTGACTTATTTTTATTATCAATATTATCGTCAAACCTGGGATATTCATTATTCATACTGGTCGTAGGGATGTTAGACAGGGTCATTCTTTGTAATGGCAGACATGAACATATCTGAATATTATTCAGGTCAAATATACAGGGTTTTTTTGGACCCCCCACCAAAACTTCACAGTGGCTTCTATTCATGAAACTGAACAACTTTTCCCAACAATGAATGGTCAATTCGCAAAAAAATGTTTGAACTTTTCATACTAATTTGATCACGTGATCGTCCTACTTTGTATGGAGATGCCCAAATTTTTTTGCGAATTGACCATTCGTTCCATGGGAAAAGTTGTTCAGTTTCATGAATAGAAGCCACTGTGAAGTTTTGGTGGGGGGTCCAAAAATAACCCTGTATGTGCACTGTTTAATTTTATCGAGCTTTATTTAAATAGTTGCAGAAAAAAGTTGTCACATTTAATTCGTATATCCGGGATGCTCATATCAACCAATAAAAATCACCTTAATAACGTAGTATACTATTAACTATTTAATTTAATTGCATTTGAATAGCAGTATAATAAATTATAAATAATATTTTTTCGCAGTTAATTTTGAATGATGGCATGAAGTTCAAAATTTGTTGCAAGCACTTCTTTTTCACTACAAAAAACAGGAATATAAAACATTATAGGGAAAAAGGTTCTAATAAGATCCATTTGAACCTTTTCCCGTATAATGTTTCATGTTCCATTCCATTTCATGTTCGTGTTCATAAAAAACCTTTAATTTCCAAGTTCCATATAAATTTTAAAAAAATCAGTTGTTTCCAGTTTTTCTAAAGAGAATTAAAAGTAGGTAGATAATTAATGTATTACAATAAAAAAAAGTTTAATGTCGCATCTATTACAGTTTTATATCTTTGTACAAGATCATTCAGTAAACAAGGGGGTCAATGCCACAAGTGCAAATACGTTTTTTCCGATGACCATTCTTAAGCACTTGCAATAAAGTTCAAATTTATCTCATTTTACTGCAACAATAAAATTGCAGTAGTTTTATTGAACAAAGTTACAAATGCGGTTTCAAAATTGCATCAGACAAACATTTTTATGAATAACTGCAATTTTGAGACGGCGAATACAAGTTTGTTTTTGCGATAATTATAATTTTAACATACAATAGATGGTCCAATCTTTTGTAAATAAAGGCATTTAGTAAACAGTTTTAATTCTATCTAACAGATACGGATCTAGGTTTTAATTATTTTATAATTGGCCGTCCGTAGTTATGCCATAGCGATCCCACTGACTTTAGTTAAAGTAAGGAATAATGTAGTTTATGTCACTGAAATAAAGTACATTATCCTTTACTTTAAAGTCAGTTGGATCGTTATTGCATAACTACGGCCAATTAATGGAAACATAGGCTTCCGATATTAATGTAAGGATTCATTAGATAGGTAACCAATAAAACCGTCACCTGTACCTTGGGTATAGACGGTAAATTGTGCCATACGATAAGAAGAGGAAAAAGTAGGGAAGTGTTACATAATTTTTGTACTGTAAACAAATATTATCATACTTAAAAAAAGAGAAACGAGCATTTTGTTAAAGGTCGTCCATTAATCACGTGAGGCTCAAAAGGGGGGGAGGGGGTTCGGAAAAATCACCAAATATCACAAGGAGGGAGAGGGGGTGTAGTGAGATATCACGTGTATTTATTTTTTCGTTGAACGCGCGATTTCTAGAGTAAGTTCCAAACATCGGACTGTTTTTGTTATGTTGTTTTTAACTCATCCCAAGGTTTGAAACGGCTTCAGGCAGTCAGAAAAAAATTGCAATCTTAATGTCTGTCTGGACATTTTTATCACGGTACTTAATTTTTTAGAATTAAATTACATCATAACTATACATATTCAAAGATAATATTTTGGGTCAAAAAATACACGTGATTTTGGGTAGGGGGATGAAGGGGTAGTTTAAAACCTCACCACGTATCACCAGTATCACGTCTAAAAAGTTTCTAAAAAAACATCACATGATTAATTGACGACTCCTTATCTGTCAATACATACTTAAATTATTAAAGGGTAGGTATCAATCGACTTCTATGACATTTACAATTTCAAATAAATGCGCAATGAAATTAGTGCATCCGTTTTAGAGCTACGATGCCACATACATACATAAACACGAGGGGGTAAAATATAAAAAATATATATATGTTGATATTTCAATTAAGTTATGATTAAGTTGTAGAACAGAGTTTGGTTATGTGGCGACGCGACGATGCCGCGGTCAGTATGTACTCCATTTAGATCAATTAATAAGCACTTTATATTCGTAAATTGTTTGTACTTGGTTCAGTAATTTGTAAACGTACATTCCAATCAGCCCACAATAATGTTGAGTTCGAACTTCGGAAATTTCAAGGATTTTTAACCTGATTAACAATATTAATGTAGTCACTTGTGGCTATAAGTTGACCACCTGGCTGCATTTACTAAAGTTTAGGAATCTAGGTCATATCACAAACCCGACACTCCATAGTAATGCCGTGTTATTATGACTTACTGCTACTTCACAAAAATAACAGTATAAGGACATTATACAGTATGGACACTCTCTGCCGCTCTCTGAAAGCTACCTCACCCCGTGTGTGATTGATGTGTGACCATTTCTCAAGGGGTTGGCAAACCAAAGCAAAGTTTATTAACCAAAAACAATTTTATTTTTTTCAGGAAAGAGCTAAAGCTTCCTTAGGTATTAGGTATACAGCCTTGTCTGGTGTATACAGCTTTCACTTTATTTGTAAAAGTCTGGCTAACAATAAAGAACAATGAGTGCTAATTGAACCTCGATTCAACCCTAGTACAACACGCACACATTTACATGTGTACGAATATGAATGTCTTTGTAATAAACAATGGCGCGAAATTTGTATAAAGTGTCCGGGGTGCGCATAAAAATATGACGCTTGTACACGCGTAAATGTGTTGCGGGGCTTTCGCTAAGCAACCGTCACCGGATCTTACTCGCAGGGGGAGGTCGCCTTTAGAGAGGGGCAGGGAGTGCGAAATGAAATGAAATGAAAATATTTTATTCGAAGTAGGTAGCAGTGTACACTTTTCGAACGTCAATCTTTTATCTACCTAATACGAGGTTCCTACCACTTGGAACTCATATACATTCAAATTAGAATCTAATTACTAAGAATTTTACACAATCGGTGTCTGTCCATGCCCACTGTTGTAGTACTAATGTTTATACCGCATGCCGTGCCGTGGTCAGAGTATAGAATATAATTAAGAAGTTTTAAAAAATGAGTTGGAGGGAGTTTCTTTGGACCCGTCGTTTCTTCTCACTCCGCAAACACTTCCCGAAACGGCGGGTACCTATCATACGAGTTCCGAGTGGTAGGAACCTCGTATTAGGTAGATAAAAGAATGACGTTCGAAAAGTGTACACTGCTACCTATTTCGAATACAATATTTTCATTTCATTTCATAGGACTTGCCCAGATCATGAAAAAACCGGCCATGTCGTCGAAAAGCTCCGACAAGAAAGGAGTCAAGGGAGCCCCGCCTTACGAGACTCCTTTATAGGGCGACACCAGATACCTAACCTACTTTAACCTAGCCTTTATCGGAGCTTCTGAACTATATGACCTGTGAGAACCTTGCCAACTTTCACAGTAGATATGCCTACTTTTCAGTTCGTACAAACATTCCCTAGAATTAAAAACATACCACCCCCGACAGTAAAATTGGACTAAACCGAAAACTACTGAATTCACCAATGTACGTTTTCACCAAACGTAGCAAAATGCGCCGCCATAAAACTTGTTGTCAAGTTAAAAAAAAAAAAAACAGATAGGTCTAATCTATAACACCTTTCTTTTGTTTTTGAAAAAAAAAGGCATAAAAAGATAAAAGAAAATCCAATGAAAGCAGTGATTTGGTAGTAACTTTGTACTAATTGTAAGCTTGACATTTCATCCATTATAGTTTAGTTCAATGCCAAAAAATCAAATTCTATTGATTGATCGATTATTATGTGACCTCAAATTGAATGGGGAGGTCAAAAATTGGCAATGCAACATCAAATTGATCAATTGTCAGTACAAATTAGTTTAAAAACTTAAATTGTTCAGTTTAATAAGGTTGACAAGTAGGTCCATAATTTGCTTCTGTTTTGTGCTATGTTTATTTTGTATTACTTTTCTATTATATTTTACCAAGTTCTTACAAATAAATGATTTGATTTTGACTTAATTTTTGTGAAAACTATTGAACAGATTACGTAAGACCTGCATTTGTTGTATTTATGTTTTCTTTATCAGAATGCCTGTTTTTTTTTAAATAAGCGATTTATCTCTATCTTTCTAATAAAATAAACCGTATATTACACAACTTTTCGGTGTAACATGAAATTAGACGTTTGTTCTTAAAATTACATGTACAAAACATTCTAGCTTTTATGGTCATACCAACAGACTTACAACGGTTAAGACCCTATTTCTAGAACTAGCATACGTTAGTTAACCTAGGTATTCTAAGGCAAGTGACCAATCAAGTTAGCTACTTATTGGTACTATCTAGTCTAGACTTAGGTTTTAGTTTACTACAGGTTTTTAGTGGTTACCTGACGTGTTTTAGATTCTAGATTATCAGTTATAATCATGCTAGGTATGTGTTAAATCGTTTAATAATGTAATTATTTAGGAATCTAGGTATTCTGTATTTTAAGTCGACAGCCGCGAAAGTAGACTATGTTTTCGGATGTATTGTAATGTAGTAGCTATAGTGTGAGGTTTGGTTTTATTAAAATGCGTTACTTACGAGTTCGTACATACAATTTGTGTATTCTTTCTTTTATAGTTTGTCAAGATTTTGCTATACTCCATACTGAAGAACTTTTGTTGCTAAGACATTGCTCAAATAGCAACAAAAAAAATTTGGACTCGCCATACAAAAGTCGATGAACAAATGTATCTAACAAATTTGAATATTACAGTGACATGAAAAAATATTGTCAAAGTAGGGTGAACATAATTTAGAATAAGTATTTGGGACAAGTAAATCTAAGTTCGCAAAAAGGTTCTAAGCTGAAATAGTTGGTTGGAACGTGTTTGTTAAACTATGTCTAATTTTTTATTTTTATTTTCGAATAGTTGTAGCTCAAAACTAAACAAAATGAAGGTCCTTACTGTGAACTCTCTGTAGTTAGTTATAAAGTAAAATAATAACTTATTCAATTCTGTACTTGAGCTAGTATTCCTAGAAGTCATACAATGAAATTCCCGTTTTTTATCATTATATTTCTTTGTTACAGGCACTCCAGAAAACTGAAAAATTAGCATGCACTTCGATCACTGACTAAAAGACAATAAGAAGAAAAATAAATACAAGATGGCGCCCCAAGAGCGAACTTCTTGTTGTGAGCAAGACGACGATTCCCGCCAAAACTCGACCATAGACAACAACTTATCTAACATAGACTTGAGTGGGGGTTTCATAAACAAAGCTTACGTAAATGACAGCGGAGACAATTTAAATAGTAATAAAAGTAATAATTTAGACAGAAAACATGAAAATATTGAAATAAAACAAAAGAAAGCGACTGATTTCGACGATTTACTGCCATATGTAGGAGAGTTTGGACTTTACCAGAAGATTTTGTTTCTGCTGATGATACCGTTTGCGTTTTTCGTGGCATTTGTGTATTTCTCGCAAATATTCATGACGATTGCGCCGGAGCAGCATTGGTGTTGGGTGCCGGAGCTCGCCAATTTGACTGTGGAGGAAAGGTGAGAATTTTAAAATAATATGATTATTTATATATTTATTTACTTACTTGCTTTTATTAGACTAAAGAAATAAATAAATAGTAGGGCATTTAAAAAAACATACTAACAGACTACAGCCAGTAAGAATATGCACTTAAATATTACATTAAAAATCCATTTGAAAATCTTCGTAAGTTTTTAAACTCTTACTATACGTAAATAAATAGTAGGGCATTTAAAAAAACATACTAACAGACTACAGCCAGTAAGAATATGCACTTAAATATTACATTAAAAATCCATTTGAAAATCTTCGTAAGTTTTTAAACTCTTACTATACCTACATTGGCTTGGATTTAATCCTGGCTCTCTAGTTAGGACTGTCCTATCGTGGAGGCACAAATTTTCCGAGATAAATAGGACACATGGTTACCCTACACGAGTGTTAATAAGGTCTTACGATATTATCCACATGAAACGACTGAGCTTATAAACCTGAACGTTTTCATTAAAAAATACATGAGTAATTTGTTTCATCAATTTGTATGTGATACGTTTTGGTAAAAACCGATCTAGGATTGATGATTTAATCTTTTATATACCCTTTTCCTGGCCTCACTGTCGCATTTTAGCATGACCCTCCCGTGACTGAGGGACAATAATTTATAATTAGTGATCGGAAATTCGGGGGCAATTTTTTTTTTCCAAAAAAGAATAGTATAGCTATGCCTTTCTGAATAAATTTATAGATTTTCATACAAAAAATTCCCGGGATACCGGTTAATTCGACGTTCTGTTAATTCAAAACGGCATGTCCATATTATGCTAGCTCCCCAATTTTAGGTATAATTGCCCCCGAATTTCCGATCACTGTTTATAATATAGGTATCTAGAAATTTTAAAGACAATGTTTTTTAAATTATACTTATTGACATTTCCTATTAATATTTGATCTGCATTTATTTAGGTATCTATTAGTTATTAATTTGTAAAACATTAAAAAATATACAAGTACTTTCTTTCTTCCTTAACGTATGGTCACTGATTTATAAATTAATAAATAAATGTGTATAATATTGTGCCTTATTTAACGCGTTAATCCTGGTCTATCTTTTTATTGTATTGTATTTAATGAAATGTATAAAATAAACATAGCTACACATAAGTACAATCAGTAAAAATTTAAAGTAACTACTTATCTACAAAATTTATTGTAATGTAATTCAATGTATTCACACGGAAGTCTACCTTTATGAGCTTATGAGCTTTGAATTAAAAAAAATCTATACAGCTATGCTATAACCGATCAAATTTGATAACATCGGCCTTCGAAAATGATTTAACAAAAAATGCTCGTCGTAAAGTGCTTTTTTGTTCATGTTATAAAGTAATTTTTCGGAAACGAAAATGTTTATACTTATTGCAATCTTTAATTCTGCATAGAGTTATCAGAGAACCGAAATATACAGTGCTATTTACATGGGTTACGTAAGCAGTAGCAACTCGTCTTAAACCGCATGTCATCCTTATAGCAAGTGATCTAAAGTTAAATCTCGGAAATCTGCAAAGTGCTGACACTAAAGAGACTTTATTCAATTCAAAGTACCTTCTACATTATAAAACTCTATGACTTAAATTCCCTGTATGATCCATTCGTAAAAAGTTTATCTACCTCTAATTCCAACTTTTTTTGCGATTTTACCATAGATACGTGGATAAACTGTTCAGTTCTATAATCACCAGCTGTTGTGAAGTTTTCCGGGTCACGAAAAAATAAATAGCCTTGTATACATCTTATCTTCATGCTAATCTTGTTGTTCTCATGTTTAACCAAAAAACTCATCAAAGTCTTTATTTTTGTTACTAAATGCCTACGTTCAGTAAGATCGACTGACTGGATCCATTAATAGATCCTATCTTATCTTAGGTCACTTATTCTCCATTAATATCTATTCTATGGGTCTATTATAAAAACTAATGTGTCTTTTAGGATACACCCAATAGTTTAAATACTAAATACACTGGTGGACTAAAAAATCGACTCAAGACATGTTGCTCGACTTTTGAAAAAATAACTCAAGTCTACAAAACTGCTAACTAGAAAACCATCGAACTAAAATCATAAATAGAAAACACACAGTTTTTGAACTTTTGGTTTAGTTTTATTTTGCTAGATAGAGTTAATTTTCCAAAAGTCGTGCATGAAACTTTGAGTCGATTTTTTTGTCCATGAGTATAGTTTAGGCAAATATTAGATAATATTTTAATTTATAGATCCGGCGACAACTTATTTGTTTTTTATGCAATTTTAATGATCTAATGAATAATAAGTATCAACTTAATTGGTATGAACAAAACCATTGGTTGACCATGTGATTAAATATTATATCCTGTTTCTCCTTCCTTACGTTGAAAATTCTTTGGGAGCTGACTTCCATCATCAGAAACGAGGTTTCTGGAACGCTGGAACGAATGGTTTAATTTCCGGACCGATAAGCGTTCAAACCTTCAAGAAAAGAGCGTACTCCCATATCAAAGGCCGGCAACGCACTTGTGACTCCTCTGGTGTTGCGGGTGTCTATGGGCGGCGGTAATCGCTTACCATCAGGTGATCAGTCTGCTCGTTTGCCACCTCTGCCATAAAAAAATATATCAGAAAATGGATAATTTTAGCGGCTAGTTCGCTTGCTTCACATTCGAAAGTCGTGGGTTCGATTCCCGGCGGGGTTCAACTTTTTAAGACTTGATTTGTTTGGAAGCAAGGCATTTTCGAGCCCGCCTGGCTAGCTACCACCGTCTTATCTAAGTCTTACCGCCAAACATCAATCTTAAAAGCCTTGATGTGTTCCAGCACGGAGATAAGATATCCAGTTCCCCAGTGCTTTGGGGAATCTCGGTAAGCCCGCTTCCATCTTGGGCATCATCGTCACTTACCACCAGGTGAGATGATGCCAAGGGCTTACCAGTAGAGGATAAAACAATACTATATTAGGTACTTTTAAAAGAATTATTCGGAAATCCGGTAACCGGTAGCGTTAAGGCTTTTTTAATGAGCGGAAAACACTATTTATGTATTTAGTACTGACTTTTGTTATTTTTTTTATCAGGCGATCGTCAATTGGGTATTTTTAAGTAAATTTTCATGTACTTTTAAAAAATGGAGGCCATCTTTTGTGAATATTTCGGTTCTTTTGTGAATAAGCATATCCTTGGTTCATTTCACCTGATTACACCGAAACGCCTCCGTTGTTGTCAAGTGGCTAGTTCGCTCGCTTTACATCAGGATGTCGCGGGTTCGATTCCCCGGGGGTTCCAACTTTGTAGGACTCGGTTTGTTTGGTGGCAGGACAGACTCAGACTGGCTAGCTACCACCATCTTATCTAAGTATAGCCGCCAAACGTCAATGTTAATAAAATTGATGTGTTCCGGCATAGAGATAAGATAGCTAGTTCCCCATTGCGTTGGGGAATCTTGGTAAGCCCGCTTCGATCTTCGGCATCATCATCAATTACCACCAGGTGAGATGATGCTAAGGGCTCCTGTTTTCCCAGCTGTGGTTAAAAAAGTTTGCACGATATGGCTTGTTAACGAATTTATCATATTAAGCACAGTCTTACTTATCTAAAGATTCTTTCGAAAGAGGAAGACGAAAATAGTGTCTATTGCGAATTTTTTTCCCATACACCGGAACTATATGCCGGAACCGGCGCCCGCGCAGTTAGCCAATTAACCGAACAGTTAGTTTAGCCGGTCGGTTTGCTTTGACCTCGGTGGAGCACGAATTTGCTGGCCCTGGGTCGGGTTGAACTGCTTTGGTTATACAGGCTGTAAATGTAGTTGTGCGTCAAATTTTAATCAGTGCTTCCACTCCTGATTCTGATCAACTTTCCCCAAGGAACCCATAGTCAAATCGCAAACAAATTTTTGGACTCTTCATACAAATCGATTAGCTGAGCGGCCAAATTTTTTTGCAATTTGTCTATGGGGATTTCCTTGGGGAAAATGATCAGAATCAGGAGTAGAAGCAATAAATTAGTCTCTGGTACCCATAAAACAGGAAATCCTAGTTCGGGGTCAGATGACCGTGTGTAGGTAATTTGTCCCGGATATTATTATTATCATTATTTTATTTATTTATTTATAGAATAGAATAGATTCTTTATTTGCTCTACTTAATTTTTTAGTTTTTTATTTATACATATATTTAATGCAGCGGTCGTGGCTCAGTGCGGCTTGTGTGGTCGCGTCGATCACGCAGGTTAACTGACTACAGACACGGTCATAACCTTGATAGGTTTGACTGTTAGTTTAGTGGCATTTATCTCGACCGTTTCCGTGCTTCGCAAGGCACGTTGAGCCGTTGGTGCCGGCTGCTATCGCTAGATGGCAGTCGTTAAGCTCTGTCAGAGGCCTTATGGCGGCTTGAAAACTGACACTGGGGTTGGCCACTAGCCCCACAACCTCCACCAATCCGGACTTGGCCACCGTGTGTGGAGTATGGCCTAACCTTCCCAATATATGGGAAGAGACCCGTGCCCCTGCAGTGGGGACGTAATGGGTTGTTAACAATATATTTTATGAGGCATGCGGCCGTTTATCCCTTGAGAGAAGCACGGTTAATTTATTTAAGATTCATTATGTATTATCAATTATGTATGCCACAAGATAAGACAGAGTGAAGAACCAGAGCCTGATACACATAAATGCACAGAAACGTTTAATACAAAAATGAGTATAAAAATACATATACAGGACTTTATTTTTCTCCTACAAGTGGCAAAAAGTATTTACTTATTGATGTACATATGAAACTGATCAATTTTTTCCAATAAACCTCTTCGATTGGGGCAAAAAAAACGCTTTTCATGTAAAGATTACATTCTCTGGTTTGATAATAATAATTTATTCGTTGATTTTAGAATTTTTCGTAAGAATAAACCACTTTTAGTTTACTACTTTCCCGAAACAGAAAAATAATAATATGTTTAGTTTGGAGCTTCCATGTAAAACTGATCAGCTATTTTGCTAACCTTATACGGAGTGGGAGAAGCCAAATGTTTTTGCAGTCTTAGCATAAAGATGTTCAATTCACTCACACACTAACGTATTGACACAGTTATATTTTGTAACATCCTGTACAAGTAAAATGCATTAAATAAGTCACAATAAAATAAAATAAAAACCATTAAGTGGTCTATTAACAAAAATTATAAATGTTAACCATTTGAAATAAATACATAAATTTGTTTATTTATTTTATAAAATATGTCAAGAATTGTTTAATGGATAACCATTATACTTAATAATTTATTTTGATTTTAATATGTATGTATTACCAACGAGACTTACTTATCAATATTCTATTACTGATTGTTGTTTTTTTTTATTTCAATAAAATGTGTCTTTTATTGAAATTCTCAGACGAGAGGAATTTGTTACGTGTTTTGTATAAATGCAAAATAAACTTACCTATGTTTGCTAGAAATTTTAGAATTTTATTAAGCACATTTCAATAAAAAGACATGTCTTTGTATACGTTTTGATAAGTACCTAGGGAGATGGAGTTAGTATAATTATAAAGATTGAAATATATACTGCTTTTACCTGACTTCCTAAAGCGAGGGTTGTGTTTTTTGGAAGATAATAATTATAATTTTAATAATTTATTTATTTATTTATTTCTTTCTTTAACAAGTTACCAGAGAAATCAACATACTTGTATCTTAAAAATATAAACAAAAGCAAAGGTTGAGTTATTACTTCCTAAGTTAGGGAAAAACCCTGTATTTTAGGATAAGTAAAACGCTCTTCCCACCATTTATTTGACACAATATAGATACATTGAGTGATCCAAATATTTTAAACAAACGTTATATCTTAATTTCTGTATATATATTATATCTGAATAAATTTAAATATATTAATATTTAAGTCTA
Organism: Coleophora deauratella; assembly: GCA_958295455.1. NCBI lineage: Eukaryota > Metazoa > Arthropoda > Insecta > Lepidoptera > Coleophoridae > Coleophora > Coleophora deauratella. The sequence goes on along the minus strand of OY282414.1, from coordinate 2,474,417 downwards.
ATCGTATATGTAATACGAAGGAAAATATTCCAAAAAAGTAAGATAAATAAAATTTACATTATTACATTTATGAGATCCTCCGTTTCCGAATATGACTTTTTTTGCAGCCATAATGTTATAATTTGTTTGCACTCATAAGAGTTTAATGGATATACTTCGAGATGCTTGTTTATCTTATTGTAAAGAAAAGGACCCATATAAGGAAAATATTTCTTTATAAAACTAGTTTTAGGACAAATGTTAAATCTGCACACAATATCTTTACGGCGCTTATCTGCAGTTAAATTTGAATCATAAGGTAGCATGTGGTGTTGTCTCTTAACTGTATTTAAAATAAAAAGCTGTTTTACTGATAAAACTTGACAATTTTGGTACAGCTGAGCAGTAGAATAATCAAATGGTTTAAATGTACTTACTTTTAAAACAGCCCGTTGGGCTCTTTCTAATGCAAGCAAAATAGTTTTAGGGGCTCCTCCCCAGCCTGAGATGCAGTAATTAATTACAGACTCGCAGATTGTAGGTATGTCCGTTTTATAATTGCCACCTAAGATTGTAGGTTTAAACGTTACGGTAAAAACGGTTTAACGGTTTTCTAAATTAACATAGGAAATGAAATGAAATGTTTAATAAATTAAAATTATTATTTTTATTCATTAATTGTTTAGGATAGGAAATAGAGCCGTCTACTATCGCTAGATGGCAGTCGTTAAGCTATGTCAGAGGCCTTATAGGGTGCTTGGAAACTTCTGACACTGGGGTTAGGCGCCCACACACGGGGGCCAAATCCTCATTGGCCATTAGTGTGGAGTATGACCTAACATTCCCGATGTAGGTATTGGAAGAGACCCGTGCTCTTACAGTGGGGACGTAATGGGTTGTTAACAAGGAAATAGAACCAGATAGGTCGTTATACACTTTATGAATATTCAGTAGGAGTTTTCATTTCCCTATTAAATTAGTAAGATTATGTACTACTGCTTCCTTAACTTTGGAAAGTTGTCATGCCTGCGGGCGAGTCTGTCGCGCTAGCATCGTTTTGATAAGTCATCAAAAACGTTGCGCCAGCGCACGTTGTGAATCGCCTGTAATAGACGCAGAGGCCATTGATTGATCTGCTTCCATAAATTAATGTAAATACTTACATACTACCGCACAGGACCGGTCGGTGTGGAAATCCTTGGGGGAGGCCTTTGTCCAGCAGTGGACGTCTTTCGGCAGATATTTAGAGAGACGGGGCCGACTATTGAGTTTGTCGAATAGCCGACCTACCTACTAGTAACTAGTCGGTTTTAAGAATGCTGACTAAATGGCCGACTTTTTCGCTTGCTTCGCATTATTTTTTTTAACATTTTACATATTATTTTGCTCAGTTTATAGTGCGAATTCGCACTATAAACTAAGCAATTTTCGCATTTTAAGTCGTAAAGAAATTTGTGTACAGATATTTACTTTAGATTTAGTTTTTGTTTTCATTTCATATTGAATACATTCTCAAGAATCATCATGTAATGTAGTTCTGCAATTCTAAAAAAAAAGCACAGGATTATTTACATTTGGAAAGATAATTGGCAACTCGCTTTTTGTAATTTTTCAATAACAAAGACAAAGCCGACTAGTCTCCGACTAAAAAGGTGACGACTAGTCGGCGTTTCCAACTAGTCAGTACATCTCTGCTTTCCATATTTTAATTGGCACTTAATATGACATAAAACCTTCAAGGAAGAACCTTCACACATAGGAGAATGGTAAAATAAAACACATGTAGGATATGAAACTGACTACTTACGTAGGTTTATACGTAATCATTTGCCCTTCGAGATCACCTACATACAAGGTTTCGAAGGGAGAAGGGTCTGGCGATATCTGAACTAAATCATTTTTTTTATTTATTGAAGTAGTTACTATACCCATTCATTTAAATCGCCATTCATTTCAATTCAATATGCTTTATTGCAATAAAATTGTAACTAACTCTTTGATGTTTTATTTTTAACGCAATAGCTTGCTGACAAGCGGTAATTATAGAATAGATACTACTGATTAAACTAATAACTTTCCCCAAAGAACCTATACCATCGGAGCATGAAAAGATAACAATAATAAATACATTAAGATCGTAAAGAAATAAAATAATAATCTGTGCTTGAATTTTAAAGAGCATACCGAGTAATTTTTGAATTTTTTGACTGACTCGGTGGCTAAGTGGTTAGCTATCCTGACCTCTGATCCGAGAGTCGTGGGTTCGATCCCCACACAGGGCAAACTTTTCTGTGATGAGCAGAATTGTTTGCTCTGAGTCTTGGTGTATAATATCTATATATGTATGTATTTAAATGTATATGTGTATGTATATCAGTCTCTGGTTCCCAAGATACAGGGAATCCTAGTTTGGGGCCAGATGACCGTGTGTGATTTGTCCCGGTTATTATTATTATTTAATTGAAACTTAAAATGGAAAAGTACGCCTGACTTATTTCTTGTCCATAATATGGAAAACATTTACAGTAAATTTAAGCTATTTTTGTAAAAATAAAATAAATCTGCAATTAGTACTATGTGCCTTGCATTTATTCGTGATGTCATATGCAATTACAAAATGCTCTCACGTATTATTACAACATAGTCAACACAATAAAAAAAAAACACTGTACCCTGTCTGTTTTTATAAAAATACTTGTATATTTTTACATCGACTGACTCGGTATGGTTAAATTGAAGATACAGTAACAAAGGCTTATTGTAGGCAGCAATTTCTTCCAGGCAACCTATGGGTAGGAAAACAATGGACGAATAAAATAGGTAATAATTATGTTTGTTTTTGTTTTTGAAACATAAACCTGAGAAAAAGTTCGTTAGAGTAACTACAAAAGGTCAAGAGATTACAAACAAACAAATAAAGGTCATTTTTGGGACGGTGCGGTGCGCAACACGCAAGCGGCTTGCTATCGTGGAATTATTTCCAGATTCTAAGAATACGAATAAAAAATCGAAAATCTAAATCTGTTTAATAACGTCTGCGTCTGTGTGAAAGTATGTTTTTACTACGCTTCATGAAGGAATTTTCTGCAGTATTTGGGGACCTTTTTGGATACAGTTACAGTCCTCGCGTCCACCGATATGGATCTGTTTCACCACAATACTACGCTATATTTATTTTTCAAATCAACTATAAAACAATTCTTCATTATCCCTGGATATTTTACTTCTGACATCTCAAAAACATTTTTTTTTTCAGACGAGCGCTAGCAATACCGCCTAAAACCGACGGTCCCTACAGCCACGACCGCTGCCACATGTACAAGACTGATTGGGCTGCTGCGCTCGCGCAGGGCAGAACAACCCCTGACGACGAGTGGGAAATAGTGCCGTGCCAGCGATGGGAGTATAACAGGAGTGATGTCCCCTACGAGACTATTGCTTCGCAGGTCAGTGTTTTCCCAACTTCAGGGAAAGGAAGTGACAATAATGAATATAATAGTCTTCGTATGAACTAGAAAATAGGTAAAAAGACACTGACCATCTATGTATGGAAGTTGGACCAAGTGCTGCCCAGAATGAACACATAGTGTATTTCGTTCCTCAGGTCAACACTCTTTTGTAAACTGAAGCGCTTCAAAATCTGTCCGAGGAGTCAAGAGAAAAAAGGTTTTTTTTTGTGAAATATTTTTTTGCAAAAAATGATCTTAATAATTATTTTCAGTCTAACTAGTAGTGTATTAATGGTACTTATGTAATAATAATATCATTTATCAATCCGTATGATTACATAGTTATACATTATTAGTGATACCAGTATTATAATTGTATGCAGATAAGTAAAGTACAATTACTCAGTGATATACCTGTGTCAGTAACACTAGTGACAGTGACTTTTACAGTAATAGTATAATAGTTATACAATACAATAATACAGAATTATGATTATGCAATTGTAATTAATTATGTATTAATCATCTTCATCGTCATCGATTATATTTGGGTCAAGGAATATATCTTTTGTGGCTCGATTATGACTATCGCGAGCATGTGTCTAAAGCATGCCTAATACCATTCAACTGGTCACCGATCGTATGTTCTGTTAATCGTGATGACTTGCCGGGTGATCAGTACAACAGGCGCTTTCACTTTTTCGCTGCTGCCTATCTGTGCCCAAGTTGGTGTATATTATGAGAACCTCTCCGAATTGGTTTTTTCCGCAAGAAGTTTCTAAGCTGGACAAAGTTTTTAAAGCCACGTTAGAGCTTATCCTCAGCATGTACCTCAACGAGACCTACTAGGCTGCAGGCGTCGCTGCGGGTTTGCTATGGGGTTATGAGTATTAGGCGTGTGCAAGACGCAAACCTTTCTGCTTTGTTTGCCTCCTCCAGTGGGGTTGTCGGCCTAGTTGACTGAAATACTCCATGTACAGGGTGACAATACCAACATGCCTTTTAGAGCCTCAAAGCCTGGGTTACCGTGTGTCCGTTCGCCGATTGGCCAGAGGGCCCTTTGATCCAGCGTCAATGGGATGATCAACTCTGTGGATCTCGACCTGCTGAGCTATTGGAGGCGGCATCAGGAGCGGATGTCGCTTGACTCAAACTGCATCTTTCCCAGAGTCGGTAGCTTGGCTGCGTGCTCTTCCGTCCCCCCATTTGGGAATCGCCCTCGATGACGGATCCTTGAGGCTGACCGCTGCTCTTCGTTTAGGGTGTAACGTCTGCGAGCCCTGTTACTGCAGGAGCGGGGTGCGCGTGGATGCTGATAATCATCACGGGTTGAGCTGCAAGAAGTCAGCGGAACTTCGACCACGACACCATATTATGCTCAATGAGCTCATCCGCCGTGCTCTTGTTTCGAGTCTCCTGGAGCCGTCCGGCTTGAGTCACTCGGTTGGCAAGCGATCTGATGGGCTGACTTTGATCCCTTGGGGGTGAGAGCGTTGTTTTTCTCTTGACTCCTCGGATAGATTTTGAAGCGCTTCGGTTTAAAGATTAGTATTGGCCTAAGGAACAAAATGCACTATGTGTTCATTCTGGGCAGCACTTGGTCCAGACATCAATGTAATTACTGATTGATGATTAATGATATTATTATTACATAAGTATAAATAATACACTACTGGTTACACTGAAAACAATTATTAAATTCATTTTTCGCAAACAAATAATTCACAAATAATACTTTTTTTCTCTTGAGTCCTAGGACAGATTTTGAAGCGCTTCGGTTTACAGATTAGTATTGGCCTGAGGAACAAAATGCACTATGTGTTCATTCTGGGCAGCACTTGGTCCAGACATAAATGTAATTACTGATTGATGGTTAATGATATTATTATTACATAAGTATAAATAATACACTACTAGTAACACTAAAAACAATTATTAAGTTCATTTTTCGCAAACAAGTAATTCATAACAAAAAAACTTTTTTTCTCTTGACTCCTCGGACAGATTTTGAAGCGCTTCGGTTTACAGATTAGCGTTGGCCTGAGGAACAAAATGCACTATGTGTTCATTCTGGGCAGCACTTGGTCCAGACTTGGTCAATGTCCTGACATGACTTTTGTCACAGAATTGTCACATCATATTTATTTAATTGTGCAATTTAACCTATAGATTTTAGATGACTATTGTCACAGAATTGTCGTAAAATGCATGATTGTTAAAACTAGACAAGATCTTCTAGATCTTGATGATAAATGACAAAAACTGCCTCATAATATTTAACTGTAGAAACTATACATGGTTGTAGATGACTAAAGATAGAATTGTATGAGAATATAAAACGGTTAAAACTTTAGATGACTGTTGATATAAAACTGTCATAGAATATTTAAAATCGAACTAGATTCTAGATTAGTTTTGCCGCATAACTGACACAGAATATTTAATTAAGTAAAGTAGACAACATTCTAGAGGAGTTCTGACACAGAACTTGTCACAGAATGTTTAACTGTTGAAACTAGACAAAATCATAGGTGACTATTGACACCTATCTCTTTTACTCCCCGCAGCTGGACTGGGTGTGCGAGAAGGACAACCTGGCAGCCACTGCGCAGGCAATCTTCTTCTGCGGTGCCATTGTCGGCGGTCTGGTGTTTGGATGGGTCGCTGATAAATACGGAAGGATACCCGCTTTAGTTGGTAAGTAACTAAATAAAAAAATACTCATTAACTTTATCGACTTAAATCACTTTGTTAACTTTATTGACCTTAATAACTTTGTTAACTTCTTTAACCTTATTAACTCCAAAAATTTTACTAACGTTATTATTTAATAACGTTAGAAAAATTTTTGGAGTTAGTTTAAAATTTTCAAAAACTTTATGAACTTTGTTCGCTTTATTAACTTTATTAACCTTGTTAACTTCAATAACAAATTTATTAACTTCCTTAGCTTCATTAACTTTATTAAGCTTATTAACTTCAATAACGTCATTAACTTCACTACTATTAAGTTCTTATAAAAGCGGACCTATCCTTTTTGAACTTTTGCGTACAAAACCCTGCAAATTGTCTGTGTTTTCAGGTACAAACATGATGGGCTTCGCCGCCGGCGTGGGCACAGCATTTTGTGACAGTTTCTGGACATTCGCCGTTTGCCGTTTCTTCGTTGGGTTTGCGTTTGACAACTGCTTCACGATGATGTATATTCTTGGTGAGTTTTACGTTATAATATCATGATGTAGATCTAGTAAATTTAGTCGTGCGTCATATTTTCGTACTCTTCATACAAATCGATCAGCCGAGCGGCCAAATTAGTACGAGGAGTCCAAAAACTCTTTTGCGATTTAACTATGGGTGCCTTGGGGAACCGTTGAACTAGTTGATCAGAATCAGAAGTGGAAGCAATAAATTAGTCTAATATTATTAGTCTTGTCGGCACTCTAACTACGGGTTGCAGGGTTGTGATTAAAAAATAAAATGTTCACAAGTTAGGTAGCACGGAAACTATATTGAAATTTGGAATAAGCCTCTAAGACGTCCGACCGGTAGTGGAGTTGTATGCAGACTGTTCGTTGTACATCGCAGGAAACATCGATAAGACAAGTCGGACGTCTTAGGAGGGTGTAAACACACAAAAATACAAAAACATCAATAAAACAATTTACACGGAATGATATCACAAAACACAAATCAGCGGAGTGAACACAAACAATAAACAAGACAAAAGACATGAGCACGCATCTGGGACGTCGGCAAGAACACAAGAATCAAAAGAAAGTCGCCGACACGATGCTTATATTGTTATACTATTGTGTGGCAATAAAATAAATTGCTATCCTAGCTTAAAAGTAACATTCAGTTAATCTACAATATTTACAGGCTAAAAATACTACTTTACATATTCACATTATTTCTAAGAAGTTTACAAGCTTAAAAATACAATTTTACATATTTATAATATTTACATAATGCAGATTTAGTCACCACAGTCTATATTATTAGTTATTAGTTATTTATATTATTAGTCTTATTGTATGGCAAATTTTATCATTCAACGTGTATGGTTATTTTTCCCATAATAAAATATATATAGGATGTAACAAAATTGGTGTAGGACCCGTTAACTGGGGATTCTACTCATCTTACTGAACAGCTTTTGTTCTATACGACTTTGCTCAAATCGCTAAAATAATTTTGGACTTTCCATACAAAAATGGCAAAAAGTTGCAAACAGATGATCAATTTGAATGGAGAGTCCAAAATCTTTTTTGCGATTTGAGCAAAGTCATACAGAACAAAAGTTGTTCAGTAAGATGAGTAGAATCCCCAGTTAACTGTTCCTACACTAATTTTGTTACACCCTGTATATTGTGATTTATATATTTTTTTTATGGGAAAAAACAGCCATACACGTTGAATGATAAAATTTGCCATACGATAAGAAAGAAGATAAATTTTGTTGCACTAAGTACCTAAGTATTTATTTTTTTAGTCGTGTTAAAATACGCAATAAAGATTTCATCCGAGGCTAGATCAAGGCGCAGGATTGCATGTGATCGGCACCGAACCTTGGACTGGTCACGTCAACCTGGTAGATTTAACACTGCAACAATCACCCCAGTATAAGATGGTCTTGTTTTATTAGATGTTAGCTTCACAGCAGAGTTCAAACATTGGTGGTAGTATTAGGACATGCAATGATAATCATCTTTGACATAGATATTACTTCAACGACAATTTAAATAGTACTTATACAGGGTGCACTTATACTGAACAACTTATATTTTAAGTTTAAAACTTTGCTAAAATCGCGAAAAAAAGGAGAATGGGTAATTTTGTACGGGCACCGTACCCAAAGCACTGTAGCATTATGAACTATGTTAGTTTTGCTGCCCTTATGGAGTAGTTTTATTTATCCTGAGACAGTATGCCTTAATTTACTTGGAGAAAAAAAAATTTGGTTGAATAGTGAACTGATTTTTGTAATATTAAATATTTGTTCCAGAAATGTATGAGAAATAAGTTGTTTCTTAAACACAATTTAGACAAGCGTTCTTAAATAGAATAAATTAAACTACTCCACCAGGGTAACTCATATCAACATTCATAATGCTACAATTCACTTTGTATTTGGTAGGTACGCTCTTACCCATTGTCCATTTGTTTGACCAATTTTGTATCTTGAGTCCTAACATTTTTGTGCGATAGAACAAAAGTTGTTCAGTATAGTAATTATTAGCCCCTATATCTATTTTGTTACACCCTGTATATACTCGTTTACTTAACTTCACGCATTCTTGAGATTTTGTCCAAACGTGTGTGTCAAAACCATTTATCTTCGACTTTGAAAATGTTTTTTTTTATTAGAAGTAGGTAGCAGTGTACTTTTAGAAGATCATTCTTATTAATTTAATACGAAGTCCGTGCCACTTAGAACTCGAATTCTGTCAAAGGTTTTCTGAAAGAAATATCTTAAATAAGGCCGCATTTACATATCAGTATATTTCTATCGTCTTTTATGTTATTTTTTTCACTTTTAATTAATTAAAGTATATTTTATCATAATATGTCAAGTAACACATGTGAACGTAATTTTTCCCCCCAATAGTAACTTATTAACCGACTACCCCATACAAAAAGTGTAATGTTTTTTGTTTGTTTCAGTCCTAGAATACGTTGGTCCTAAATGGCGTACTTTCGTCGCGAACATGTCAATCGCATTATTCTTTACGTTCGCCGCCTCGATCCTGCCCTGGATCGCCCTACTAGTGGATGACTGGAAGAAATTCGCCCTGTGGACAAGTGCACCGTTCGCGTTGGCTATAGCAACGCCATGGCTTGTCCCGGAAAGTGCCAGGTGAGCTCAAAATTTCAGTTAACCCCTATATTCGCGTTGTGTCACACAATTTTTAACCGACTTTGAAAAAGGAGGAGGTTCTCAATTCGACTGTATGTTTTTTTGTATGTATGTTGAAAAAAGCTGTAGATCGGTTCTTTTTTTATTCTGAGTAACCCCTTTAAATCTCAAACGCACTTTTTAACATCCTTTATAGAGTGTAATGAAATAGAATAGAATAGAAAACATTTAAATAGCTGTAGAACCCCATAACTGGAGCTTTTATACTCAAATTGATGCCAAGGTCGAACTAATTGAGGACAAAAAAGGACGTCTGTTCTACGAATTCGCAAAAAAAAACCACCAACTGATATTTTTTTTACCAAGACTACAATGTTTTTATTACGATTTCCATAAAATTGCCCTGCGTCTGTTTTGTAACACCCTCTTACATTGTCTCTGGTATAAACGAAGTAAAATCAATGTTGACTGTCCTTACTAACAATTAAATAAGAATAAACGTAAGTAATATCTGAATTATTCTGAATTCACAAAATACAAAAGTATATTTATTAAAAAAAACTCTATTTAAAAAATCTGTACCTTAAATGGCAGTACTTTTATTTTATATGTCTCACTCCGTTACACAGATAAATTTTTATTGGTAAATTTTTAATGGAATGTTAAAAGTATTATAAAATGTAAATTGTACTTGTATAATATTGAATGAACAATAAAAGAAGTAATTGACAATAATTGATCAATGGATTTGCAATTGTTTTTATTATATTGTTGTGTTCAGATTTTTGATTAATACTAAAACTTTTAGGTTTAATATTGTAATAAGAGCGTATATTTTATCAAATAATAAAGAGAACTACTCAGGTATTTAAGGTTATTATTAAATTTTCACAGATGGCTAGTTTCTCAAGGGAAAATAGACAAGGCGCTGATAATTATGAAGAAATTTGAAAGGATCAACAAAACGAAGATACCGGACAAAGTTATCAACGAATTTACTGTAAGTTTCCGCTGTATATATATATATATATATATATATATATATATATATATATATATAGGTTGTCCGTAAAAACGGTGGGCTTCTCCTGTTGAGAATTTAAAATTTATTATTCAACTTCAGAAATACTTTTGCATGGTTTTAGTCACTTGCATCCAGCGGCTTCCTATAAAGGAGACGTTTCACGGGACTATGGAGCTTGGACCATTGTGTTCTAAACATCATAAATAAGTCCTAAGAAACATAGTCTTTTCTAATTGTACATTTCCTTCGATTTACCTTCGTTGCGAGGTGCATCTAGTTTCTCAGATTTAACAATCGCACTACATAAATCACCCAACATTGCGAAGCGAGCGCAATTTTGAGCATTTTACGTTCAGAAACTAGATTTTGTACATACCATTGAAATTAATAATTTAGTTGTCCGACAAGTAACTCGAAAACCAGCTGTTATGCCTGTAAAAGAGGCAAGGCATATCCGCAGATTTTAAAAATCGTACACCAATGTCAGAAGTCAGAACAGAAGGGTGTTCAGTCAATCAGAGTCAGAGAAAGCATCTGAGGAATATGTGGACGAAGGCGTAATTTCTGAACGTGACCTACTATTGCAAGCTTCAGTGTTACCATTTATATTGTAAAAAAAGCTGACAAAATATTATGCTTGAACCACGCAACCCTGCTTCTAATATTTTTTTTCATTATTTTTCCTAGAAAGCCTATATTTTTCTATATTTTTCGTACTACGTACATGTCCAGGCACAAAATGAAACGTGTCCTTTGACTAAGATCATCAGCCTACCTAGTGTAAGGACCTTGAAAACTACGCCTTCCGATTCTTCTCAATATTTGATGAAAATATGTTCATTGGTTTTCAAGTTATGTATTAGGGGGGGAGAACGGTTTTATTTAGCTATAATTTGAGTAAAAGCTTTCATCCACCGAATTTCAGGAAGCCTCTCTGAAAACCATAAAAGAGACAGAAGCGGAGTCCAAAACTTACTCCGTAATAGACCTGTTCCGAACCCCTCGTCTCCGGAGGAACTCGATCCTGCTCATCATCATCTGGATGGCCATATCCCTGGTCTTCGATGGCCACGTCAGGAACGTTGGGTCCCTCGGCTTGGACATCTTCCTGACTTTCACGATTGCGTCAGCGACAGAATTGCCCGCTGATACCTTTTTGACTGCTGTTTTAGATAGGTAAGACATATACTATGTTTTCTTTTTCCATTCTTTAACTATCCATGATAAGAAAGGGAATTTTTCCATATCGCAGGATAATTTAGGTCATTCTCCACAAACAGGTGCCTTGAGTCTAATCAGACAACATTATAAGCCTCTTTTTACACCCCTTATAATTCTAAACCCACAAGTTCTACAAATTGGAACTTGGTTTCGTCGAACCACAAACCACTGTTTGTGGTTCGACGATAGTCAAACCTTTCCGAGATATGAGACATGAAGAATTCCGTACCACAGCACTCCATCCCTGAAAGTAAAGTAAGTAATAGCAGCTGGCACCAACAACGATTTAGTGTGCTCGCGAACCATAGAAACGGTTGAAATTAATGACACTTAAAGTCAAACTCATCTAACTTGCGACCGTATCTGTAGTCAGGTAACCAGCGTGATAGACGCAACCACAAAAGCCGCACTGAGCCATGACCGCATTTGCTAATGTACTGAAAGCACGCATTACACTCTTGTGTTTGGTTTGCAGGTGGGGCAGAAGATGGCTCGCTTGCGGCTCCATGGTAGTGAGCGGAATCTTCAGTCTTCTAGCTACTGCTGTTCCTGTCGGTAAGTTTTCGTCTTTTGTACTTTTACTTGGTAGAGGAGTTGTATTATGTGTAAGGTCTGACTGCACTCAATAGGTGTTTACCGGTATCATTGCTTGCTCCATAGCTCGAAAGTACTTAGTTTCTGCGAGTAGAGTGAAGTTAATCAGCGTAATTAAGGTAACCCTTCAAGATTGTGAAGGATTAGACGCTCGCATCGACATCATCAGTATTTTAATCATCATCATAATCGCAGTGTAACAAAATTAAATTGGCACCCTCCAGTAAGCTTGACTAGATCATCACTTATAGGCTTTTTGGTCCACGCGAAAACGTTCCACTTGTGCCTTGTCATTATTAAAAGGAAACAAAAATTACGAAACAGGCGTATACTACGGAAAATACGAAGACGTGAGAAAGTGAGAAAGCGAACAAAAATGCGCGTGGCTGTGGAGTAGGTGCGAATCCTGAAGTAGATAGCTCGGAGCGCACGCAAAGTGCTGGGTTGGGTATCGCATTTAGCGGCAGCGATGGAATCATATATTTTGTAAAGTCCTTCGCATCATCTTGCATGATGGTAATTAGTGATGATGCAGGCAGAACCCTTCGGGGACCCTTTAAACTGGGGTTTCTCCTCATGTTCAGTATGAAGAGCTTTTTCTAAGAGAAACATTTACAATATTTTTTTGGACCCATCCCATCATCCGCCGAAAAACCTTCACAGCTGGACAAAGGCCTCCTCCAAGGATTTCCACACCGACCGGTCCTGTGATAGATAGATAGATAGATAAGTCGTTTATTTGTTACTACAAACACACATATCAAGTACACAAGTATCAATATCCTGTGCTACACAAAATTGGCTAAATATACGATCGTGTTCTATAAGTTCTAGAACAAAAGTTCTATGAGTTTAGTCTTGAGTTAACGGATCTTACTTTGTTACACCTATACACTGAACGAGGACCCTGTCACCGCAGGTGGTCCTTCAGCCTCCCTCGCCATCCTGGGCCGTTTCGCCGTCAACATCTCGTACAACATCGGGCTGCAGTACGCGGCTGAGCTGCTTCCCACCGTGGTCAGAGCCCAGGGGGTGGCCCTCATCCACATCATGGGATACGTCGCTTCCATTCTAGCGCCGTTCGTTGTTTACTTGGTGAGTGAAAAAGCCCTGAGTCATCTCTAATTAAACGGCTAAGCTATGTTTGCTCCTTAGGTTTTTTCTTCTAACTGGTGTAAGCCCATGGCTTTATCTCTCCTGATAGTAAATGATGATGTCGATAGATGGAAGTTGGTTTACCAAGATTCCCCAAACTCAACGCCATATAGAACTTGCTATCTTATCTATTTTAGGTATATGTATTATCGTAACCAACCCATATAGTTTCCACTGCTGGGGCACTGGTCCCTTCACATACAATACCATAAAGCTATGGTCAAATACGAGGGTCAAAAACAGTAGTCCAACATTATATTGCTACCGGCCCGAGGTTGCATCTTAAGAACTATTTCCCTGTTGTAAAATCTGTCTTCCCTGTTGGGTATCAGATGATCTGCAATGGCCACTACAACTTCCTTATAATTGACTGATTTCTACTCTTTCTTCAGGCGAATATATCCCAAGATCTGCCTTTGCTGATCTTGGGTGCCCTAGGTATCGTCGGTGGTTTGCTCTGCCTCCTTCTGCCCGAGACCATGGACACGGAGATGCCCCAAACACTGCAGGATGGGGAGAACTTCGGCAAGGACCAGAGGATCTGGGACAACCCATGTTTTCCTAGGTAAGTTTTGTCTACTCTGTTATCCAGAGTTGCAATTCCATTTGTACAATCAAAATCAAACTATTTTTATTCAAATAGGTAGCATTTGAAACCACCATTTGCTCCCACTTGAAACTCATATACTTACCCAATGTTTCGCAGTGTTTGTGGAGAAAGAAGAAACATGTTTTTAGATTATTTCGCCTTCGTTATAAGTACCTAACTCAATTTCACAAGGTCAATGTTTTGTAGCCAATTCATAGGAATTCATGATTTGGCCAACTCCTGTCGTCCTATCTATATGGTCGGGGAGCTCCTTCAAAGCAGAGTCAATAATAGAGCCCCGCCTCGTGTGGCTCCTTTATACAGTATCACCAGTTACATAACCTAACCTAGATTTTTTCGTAGCTTCTCAACAAAATGGCCAGTTATTTATAGAGTTGGTTAATTCTACGATCGAACCACATTAGATTTACGGCTGCAGAGATGTTGCCTAGTTAAAATTAACCTTATATCTTTGTAATATACATGAGTTATGTAGTCCCCGTGTTGACCAATGAAAATGCGTCCGCGCAGGGCTCCGACTTTAATCATTGGCAATATTTAAAATTAAGGAACAACTCATGATACAACTTTATTCATCGAACATTGACTTAAATAAAAGTTGGATTCTTATACAATACTGAGAGAGGAGAGGAGAGATGTCGTTTTTTTTTTAAATTCAGAATTGGTAATCCCTTGGCATCATCTCACTTGATAGTAAGTGGAAAGTGGAAGCGGGATTACCAAGAGTCCCCAACGCAATGGGGAACTGACTATCTTATCTCCATCCCGGAACACATCAAAACGCTATGAAAGTTGATTCATACAAGATGTTATAACATTTTCACCATTTTCTTGTTATCGCCGCATCAGAGGAAACGCTTCAGCTCTGCCCTTCAAAATAAAATAATTTATATTTTTTTTATAGAAAACCAAAAGAAGACGTGGAAAACCCTGGCACTTACACCAAACGTCACTCCATACACGAGTCCCAAGAGTTCACCAGGGCCGTACCCAGTGCTATAGGGTCCAGGGCCTCTATAAGGGCATCGATAAGGGCCTCCGTGAGGTCCAGAAGGCAAAACAGTGGCGATAGAGGTGACAGAAACGTGAATCTGGTCTGAAAAAAGAAATAAAATTCCAAATTAGTTGTTTCAAATTAATTTATTATTTGGTTTACTAGCTATTGTGATTTATTGAATAAAAAAGAACAACGTATAAGTTAATTCAAAAAGTAGGTAGATACAAAAGGAGTAGCCATAGATTTTAGTTATTTATTTGATAAGGTAATCTTTCTAGTTATTACCTACTTTAAAAATACTTTCTTTAGTTTCTATAGGTATGTATATCTTATGCTTATTTTATTCTTGCCAATATTTCTTTTTTATAAAGCTAAATTATTTTATTTACTTATCAATGTTAATCTAATATTGTCTATTTATTTATTTTTTCGTTCGTAATCATTCTTGATTACTACGCCAAGCGTTGTGAGATCCAAACATTTATGTATACAGGGTGTAAAAACCAGTCCCGGAATTCAGTACGGGTTCCTTAGTTTCATGAGTACAAACCACCGTTTACGATTCCGAAAGTGGTTTTTTTAACACCCTTTTTAGGTCTTTATTAATGTTATTTTAAGCTTTTAATTCTTCTATTTTCCTGATTGTGTGAATATAGTCTTACATTTTTTTTAAAAGGTACGTATATCTATCTTTTATATGTAAATATGTATAAGTACAAAAAGACGAATTTTTATAGTATTTTTTCATGTTGCCACTTAGTTAATTTGTAAGCGTAAAATTGTAAATTTTATTTAAAAATTGCAAACCAATCTGTGATAGTTGTAATAATAAAAATAAAACATTAATATGTCAATTAATTACTCACTGGTTTTTTTCTTTAGAAATAAAAAAAGTTGAATTTTTCCTTTATGTGAATAAGAGAAAAGGTGCGCTCTAGACTCTAGGGCCTAAAGCCACGGACCGCGGAACGGACTCTACTCTTAAAGTTACTTAATGGACACTTTTTCTAAAACTGAGCAAAACTTATTAAATTTACGTTCATTGAACATGAATACAAAGTTTTTTTTTAATTTTATTTGCAAAGTTTTTAATACGTTCATCACCAGGCAATCGAATTGGCAAAAACATTCCAGCCATTGATTGCTGTCCAACATAAAATGTATATTTTTAAATCACGTACTTATCCGTTTTAATTTAATTATTATTTATGAAGCTGCTAGTCATAGCCATTGCAAATATTTCGTAGTATGCACTATGCGTTGAGGCAAAAACATACTTACATAGTGTCATGAATAAGATAGTTGACTACCGGAAATTTGAGTTACTTTTTATCCGACTGCACCAGGAGGGTTATTTTTTTCGAGTGTATGTATGTATATATGTTTGGCATGCTCTGTAGCCTAAACGGCTTGATATATTTTAGCTTCAGAGGTGTCGTTAGATTCGTTTTGATCCCGAGATTAGCATATGATACGTATTAATCGGGTCGGGTTTTTTAAAATATGGTTGGGTTAAGTTATTTATCAAATGTCAAAATAAAATTTGTTCTAAAATGTTTTAAATACTTTTAAATGACGTCACTTTTGTAGTCATTTCCATGATCATTACAAAAAAGAAATATAAATAAAAAAATATACATGTCATGAAATTTTAAGCGTGTAAGTATTTTTTTTAAATTTCAATCAAAAAGTTTTTTTGTGAAATATATTTCATATTTATCGCATCTGTCACTTAACAATGTATGTCAACAAAAATAAAAAGTAAGTATTTTTTAAGTAATTAGAATAATTAATACTTTATCGCCATAATTAATGATAATTTAGATGTTTGTATGACCCCACTATGACAGCAAGATATTAATTAATAATGTAAGTATAATATTTCGGTATAAAAAAGATGAACTCAAATATGGGGACGAAATAAGAACCTACTTTATAATATAAGATAACAACTCTATATAAGTACCTAGCAACCATATAATGACCCACTATCATAAGAGTAGCTAGCATCTAAGTAATGACGTGATTGTTATATTTGTGCAAACCATAAATGCGGTTACTGAAAACAGTCCTACAATATTGAATGTGTCAACTTTATAAGGGACGGATTCAGAAAGATAAAAGTCTTCGAGCTCTAAGATTAATAATTTTTGTTCGTAGGAGATGAAATTGAAATATGAAATATATATTTATTGCAAAAAACTCATATTTACAGTTATGAAAAACCAAGTGACCCCACACTAGGCATGTCCCGTATCGTGGTGGTTACACCAAAATTACAAAATCAAAATCAAAATGTTTTTTATTTAAGTAGATGTTTTCCACATACTTTTAAATCGTCTTTTTTCTACCTAGTACAAAGTTCCTACCACGCGGAACTTGTACACTCAACGTTTCGGGAAGTGTTTGCGAAGCGAGAAGAAACGTCGAGCCCAAAAGAAACTCGCTTCAACACATTTTTTTAAATAATACTTAATGACTAATACAATGTATGTTATCAACAATACAGATATCAGGAAGAGCAATACATTTCCAAATGTCCTTGTTATTCACACAATCTATTATCTTATAATACCTTTTGAGCACAGACATTTTTTTACATGCGTTTTGAATTTGTTTTCAGGCAGATTTGTTACATGTTCTGGTATTTTATTATAGAATCGTACACATTGCCCCACAAATGACTTTTTAACTTTGCTCAGTCTCGAATAGGGAATATCAATGTTATTTATATGCCTTAGGTTTAAAAACCTAAAAACAGTGACAGGCATGTGCCTGTCACTGTTTTTACGAAACAAATGCAGATTCTTGCAGACGTACATAATGTTCTCATATATAAATTGACTAGCAACCGTTAAAATATTAATTTCCTTAAATTTATCCCTCAACGACTCGTGGGATCGCATCTGATAGATTGCGCGGATTGCCCTTTTTTGTAAAACGAAAATAGTTTCGATATCAGCTGCATGTCTGTACATTAAAACCAACCAGTTATGAGTATAAAAGAACTCCAATACAATTCATCAATTACAGGAAATTTAGATTGTTCAGTTACATTATTAAAAGGTAATTAGTTACATGGTATTTATTAAATCTGAATGCTGGCAGTGCAAGACTGGTTGGCGTGGAAATCCTTGGCGATAGCCTTGGTCCAGCAGTTGGCTAATGATGGTGTTTAATTAAATCATAAAATAAATATGGTAAAATAAAAATATGAAAAATTTGCTTTGAGATATATACCATGTACAGCCACACCCTAAACGATTTACCAAACTATAGTTATTATCAAATTACATTTATATACGTGTAAATGTATGCGTTACGGTAAGCAACTGGCACCGGATCTGTCCCGCAGTAGGGTGAGGTCCTCATTGGAGACAGGTAGGAAATAGCCATACTGTACCACACAGCTAATATATACTGTCTGATACTATTTTGAAGCCTAGCATGCACTTATCTTTGAACACATTAATAATAATTGGCCACGCTGAATACGTTAAAAACAACCGACTTCAATCGCAACAACTCCAATTTTGCTATGTTTTTGTTGATTTTCTCAAAAACCGCTGAATTGATTTCAATAAAATTTATATGGGACCACCTGTGAAGTATACCCTTTTAAACAAAAAAAAAGAATTTTCCAAATCGGTTCAGGCGTCTTCGAGTAATCGGTGAACATACATTAAAAAAAAGATTCCGACGAATTGAGAACCTCCTCCTTTTTCCTTTGAACCTCTCCTTAAGCCGAGAAATTGGTGAATTTATATCCAGTTTCTATTTATTAACTTAATCTTTATAATTTGAATAGATATCATTAGTAGCCTATCAAAGAAATGAACATGTAAATCTAGACGATTTTTACGCTCATTTCTTTGTTATTCGGTTTTTGTTAAGTATTATGTTACAATGTTTTTCAACCTTTTTTATTACCCGACCCATTTAAAAGTTAAAATATTTTTGCGACCCCCCTAGGGCCATAAACACGATTTAAAAGACTACGTTTACAATTTTCTTCAATTAGAAAATGATTTAGTTATTAACGTCTCCAATATTCTGTTTTGGACGTTTTGACAAATTGTTAAAAAATAAACAGGCACAGCCTTCTCACTGTAATCGTATTTTTTTATTGCAGTGTAGTACCTACAAACACAGACATTTTCTTTTACCCGCGACCCCTCGAGAAAGGCTTCGCGACCCCCCGGTTAGTTTATAGGTTATTAGCAGTGATCGGAGTAGGTAGATTGATTTTTGGTACTTGCATCGTGATTTTATAACATGGACAATCCTTTTTTCCCGAAGGTTTCGGTATTTCCGGATTGAGTTGAGTATTATTAAAGTAAATCTGGTTCAATCAATTGGTCCTGAAGGAAGCAATGTTCGTTTTTGTTTGCTTAAAAATGTTAAACTCCCGGAATCCGAGAGGCATGTCCATATTAACATATACGTTTACGGTCATTGACCCTAATTCAATCTACCTACTCCGATCACTGGTTATTAGGTTTATATTAGAGTTGACATTTGACTCTGCTTTAGCCCTCTCAGGTTATAACCTAATCGGCGTCACCCACGTGCTACCATTTGTCGCTTTAGGCGGAGAACACACTGCTCCGGATCCGCTCCAGTGTGCGGTGCGGCGGTTTATTTATATGGATTTTTTTTTATAGGGTAATATGGAAAGTGACAAGTAAAACCGCACACTGGAGCAGATTCCGGAGCAGTATGTTATCCGCCTTACTGTTAAGTTACCCTAGACGAGGCCTTGAGAATTTAGGAATAAAGTTTCATCATACTGTGTACTTTTTAGGGTTCCGTAGCCAAATGGCAAAAAACGGAACCCTTATGGATTCGTCATGTCTGTC
This sequence comes from Coleophora deauratella, assembly GCA_958295455.1. Lineage (NCBI taxonomy): Eukaryota > Metazoa > Arthropoda > Insecta > Lepidoptera > Coleophoridae > Coleophora > Coleophora deauratella. Next base: position 2,454,672 of record OY282414.1, on the reverse strand, counting down.
TGTCTGTCTGTCTGTCCGTATGTCACAGCCACTTTTTTTCCGAAGCTATAAGAACTACACTATTGAAACTTAGTAAGTAGATGTATTCTGTGAACCGCATTAAGATTTTCACACAAAAATAGAAAAAAAACAATAAATTTTGGGGGTTCCCCATACTTAGAACTGAAACTCAAAAAAATTTTTTTCATCAAACCAAGTGTGGGGTATCTATGGATAGGTCTTCAAAAATGATATTGAGGTTTCTAATATCTTTTTTTTCTAAACTGAATAGTTTGCGCGAGAGACACTTCCAAAGTGATAAAATGTGTGTCCCCCCCCCCCCATTAACTTCTAAAATAAGAGAATGATAAAACTAAAAAAAATATATGATGTACATTACTATGAAAACTTCCACCGAAAATTGGTTTGAACGAGATCTAGTAAGTAGTTTTTTTTTTAATACGTCATAAATCGTAAACCGCAATTTACCTACAACGAACTACAAGAACTTTTATATTATGTTACTTGCTGCTACGGAACCCTTCATGGGCGAGTCGGACTCGCACTTGGCCGCTTTTTTATTTTAGGGCCCCCAACTTAGTGCGGGTCTGTTCCATTGGCAACACAAAACATTAGAGACAATTAATATTGCTCAGACGTATATGAAGTACGATCGAACATCATTTAATGTATTTCTCGGGCTGTTGCACGCTATCACGCTTACAGGAGATAGCAAGCTAATTCAAGATTTAAGTAGTTTGGTGCTTGTACTTTGTACTTAGTTTTAGCGAAAACTACGAGGGTTGGTAAGTCCAGTTTTTTTAAATGTAGTTACGACTGGTATTCCTAAATCATCTAACTGTTAACAATACCCCATTACGCCATGGACGTTATTAAATAACCCAAAAATCTAGATAGATCTATTAAAAGTACAGCTTTTTTATCAAACTTTTGCCGATAGACATCAGTTTCATCAGCATTAAAAAGAAAAATAAAAAAAAATCGGCTTAGAAATAAAGTAGCCGTCCCGAATTTCCTTGCGAAGTCTTGGTTATCTCGATTACCTATTTTAAAATACCTATTTTAACCTAACCGCGCCGCAACTTTATACAAATAAAAAAAAAAAACTTTAAGTATATTTAAACGACAACAGTTTTATTGGGTTACAAATGTATAATAATAATAAAATGTATTTATTCGACCAACAGAGGGATCAATTCGTGTTAGTAACTTATTCTAGGACTTACGACTAGTGTTAGTAATGTACAGAGTAAATTTACATTAAGTTGAATTTATTATTTATCGTGAGACTGTTATTGGCAACGTGAACCAAGCAACAGTGGTTCACAAATTTCACAATTGCGCAATCCAATCTCCCGGCGATCATAGTCAAGATGCTGTTGGCGCTACCCCGCACCCGACGCACCAGGGATGCGCATCGCTTGTGCATGGTTGTGTAGAAACAATGCACGCGCTCCTCCGCGAACATCCCTGATGCGCTGCAGTATCGGGGCAGCCCCAACAGCACCCTGAATGCATAAGGTCTGCCAAAATCAGCTAAAACTATTTAAACGGGGACTTCTAGACTTCTACTAATGAAAGTAAACTTTCATCAAGAAATTCACAATTAATTCGTGAAAAAAGATCGTTTCTGCAAACTATGTAATTTGGCTAATAGACTTTTAAAGATAATCTGGTTTAAAAAACCCTATTGATTTAAAGGGTTTCTTGGGAAGAGTTGTTCAGTTTCTTCTTCTTATCGTGTGGCATATTTAATCGTTCTATCCAAAAGGTATAGACGGCGGTTGCCTGCTGTTGCACTTAGCATCACCCGCGGTCACGTGTAGGGCATTTTTTTTAGATTTACTCCTACGGACGTGTGCAACGCGACCATCATACACATCTAGAAATTAGATGTGCAGGTTTCCCCATGATGTTTTCCTTCACCGTTAAAGCAGTCGCACAGTGTGTTAGAAACCGTCATTTTGTCTCACCTTGATTTTATTGCAGAATTCAATAGTTATTACCATTTCAAACATCAGAGTAAAACTCCGAAATCGATACGACTTTTAGTTTTTCAGGAAAAAAAAATCAAAGTTTGCCTATATCCGGGTCATGAAATATTAAAAAAAATCTTAAAAAAATAATTCAATTAGTTATTTCAATTTCAATTACACCAATTAAATAAACATATAAAACCACATCTTTCTACAAGTTTTTATACATTTATTGTTATTTTATAACGAGATATGAATTTATTTCTCATTTTCAGTTTTATTTTTTTTATGCCACTATAACGCCGTATTAGAAGGAGATTTGTATATAAGACGAAAGCTTATATAAGCCTTTATCAACAGTATTAAAACGTGATCCGTATAACGCGTGTAAAACCACAATCTAATTCCGCGTTATACGGAAGTTGCAAGAAATATAAGTTTTATCCGGATTTTTTGCAGCTAGGGTTGTCACTTCAGGTCAGTTATTAATATATCCGGAATCGGATTTTTCAGATGAGATTTGTTTACCCGACTACAGCGAAACGAAAATGGAAGGGCAATGTGTTTGACCTGTATGTGTATATGTATGTATGTATATCCGTTCCTATGCCTCCTCATAACTTCTCAACGGCTGAACCGATTTTGGTATATAATACGTCATTAGATTCGTCTTGATAGCGCGAGTGTCACTGGGTACATATCTATCTATCTATCTATCAGCCGAAAGACGTCCACTGCTGGACAAAGGCCTCCCCCAAGGATATCCACACCGACCGGTCCTGTGCGGCTCGCATCCAGCGGCTTCCTGCAACCTTTACCAGGTCGTCCGTCCACCGAGTCGGAGGCCTGCCCACACTGCGTCTTCCGGTGCGCGGTCGCCATTCAAGAACTTTACTGCCGCAAGGGCCATCTGTTCTACGAGCTATGTGCCCTGCCCTCTGCCACTTAAGTCAAGCGATTCTGAGACCTATGTCGGTAACTTTAGTTCTCCTACGTATCTCCTCATTTCTGATTTGATCACGTAGGGAAACACCAAGCATAGCACGCTCCATCGCCCTTAGGGTGATTTTGAGCCTTCTTATGAGGCCCATAGTAAGCGACCATGTCTCGGATCTATATGTCATTACTGGCAACACACACTGGTAAAACACTTTAGTCTTAAGAAACTGCGGTATTTTGGACGTGAAGATATTGCGAAGCTTCCCGAACGCTGTCCAGCCGAGTTGGGTTCGACGATTGATCTCTTTCTCGAAGTTGGACCTACCTAACTGGACTGTTTGTCCCAGGTATACATATTCGTCAACAGCTTCGAGTGTAGGGTCTCGAACCTTCAGAGGAGTGGGTGTAACACGGACGTTTGATATGATTTTCGTCTTATCCATGTTCATTTTAAGACCCACTTGTTGGGAGACTCTACTGAGTCCTTTAAGCATTGCGCCTACGTCCTCCAAGGTCTCAGCCATAATCACGATATCGTCAGCAAATCGAAGGTGAGTGATGTACTCGCCATTGATGGGTACATAGGATTCTTAAAAGATCTAAATAGCAGATTTTATGCGTTTTAATGTGTGGGCTGAAAAAATATAAGCGTTTCATAAGTCAAATGAATAATACTTAATATATTAACTAAAAGTGTAAAAATAATAATAATTTGAAGAATAAAAAAACAACTGGGTAAAAAGTGATCTTTGAATAAAAACTGAAAAGAAGGAAACTAGGCTAGTAGTCTAAAATTATGTTAAGTACGGACGGAATAAAGTAACTTTAACAGTGGGGCATATTATTGGGAAGATTGGAGCCGGTCTTGATTTTTAATGGGTCTCGACTGTTAGTTACTATGTTCCGCACTTAACAGAATTCTAGACTACTGGACTTGTTTTCTTCTTTTCAGTTCTTATTTAAGATCATTTTATGCGCAAGTGGGTTTCTGATTTTTTAAATTATTATGTTTTTGGTATGTTTCGATTAAATGTTACATGTTACATGGATATCGATGATATTGAAATTTTGTCTTATCCAACGAAGACTAGGCTAAAATAAAAACAATAAAATAAATAAATAAAAATAGAAATGTTTTACTAGTTTTAGGTAATTATCAATGAAATCAATTATAATCAATCATGTGTTAATAAATTTAATTGTAAATAAACTATTGTATATACGGATGAAAAATATTCCGGTATCCGGATATAAAAAGTGACAACCCTGAAAAAAATATTAAATCCTTTGTATCCACAATCCTTCCGTATAACGCGGAATTAGATTGCGGTTTTAATACTGTTGATAAAGGTTTGTTTAAACTATCGTCCTATATATAAATCTTCTTCTAATACGGCGTTATAGTGGCATAAAAAAAATAAAACTGAAAATGAGAAATAAATTCATATCTCGTTATACAATACAATTAAGTGTACAAAAACTTGTGGAAAGATGTGGTTTTATATGTTTATTTAATTGGTGTAATTGAAATCGAAGCAACTAATTGATTTTTTTTTTAAGAATTTTTTTTTAGTATTTCATAACCCGGATATGGGCAAACTTTGAATTTTTTTTCCTGAAAAACTAAAAGTCGTAGCGATTTCGGAGTTTTACTCTGATGTTTGAAATGATACTAACTATTGTATTTTGCAATAAAATCAAGGTGAGACAAAATGACGGTTTCTAATACACTGTGAGTCGGTATGAAAATGCCCGTAAGTTTCGGATAACACATTGGTGCACTGGTCAGTATTTGAACCCACGACCTCTGGTTAAGAGGACGGAGTCACTACCCGCTGCGTCACCGACGCTTTTTAGTTGTTCGGTTTCATGAGCAGAAACCCGTTTCAATACGATAGTTTTCTCATTTTTTTACCTTTATGGGTTTAACAAAATTGGTATGGAATCCGTTTACTAGAGCTTTTGTTATCATACTGAACAGCATTTTTTCTATGACTTTTCTGAGTTCATAAGAAAATTTTGGGCTTGCCATACAAAATTGACCAAACAGCTGATCGATTTGTATGAAGAGTCCAAAAAATTTCTTGGGAATTCAGCCATTCAGTTTAAAACAACAGTAGTTTAGTCTTTATTCACTATTCAGATTAAGTACCTACGGGAAACTGAAAAAAAAGTTGTAAGGTAGCTCGGATTTTTGCAATATTTTTCCGGTATTCTATACTTATTTCTAAGTAACCCATTAAAATTAGTAGTTTACCTAATTTTAATAACCTTTTTGTACCTAAAACTTACGGTAAATAAATTGTTTGTATGTATTTGATGTGTCGAAGCTCCAGTTAATGTCTCCTCCAACTATTTTATTACAGCCTGTATAACATTTAAAAAAATGCAGAAACTATCGCATTTGAACTGGGGTACTCGTGGAACTTGAACAACTCGTGAGGCCTCCACAAATTTTGTTACACCCTGTATCATTATTTTCAAAATTACTGTCACGATTACAACCCCACTTTGAGCGCTGGCAGATACATCTTCTTTTTCCTCGGTTCCTCAATGCTGAAGATCGCGACTACAAACAAGTTCTCTCCATTGGCTGCGGTTGTAGGTAGGTGCTATGGACTGCCCTCTGTATGTTTCCTCATACAGGTTTTTTCACCACATCTATCCATTGGGAAGGTGCTCTACCTCTTGCAGATATATTAGGAACACCTTATTATATGGTAGAGTACTCTAATCGGCTTTTAAAGGTGCATTTAAATAGGTCTTTTTTCCAACAATTTTGAACAATACAGGGTTATTTTTGGACCCCCCACCAAAACTTCACAGTGGCTTCTACTCATGAAACTGAGCAACTTTCTTCAAATAATCAATGGTCAATTCGTAAAAAAATTTGGGCATCTCCATACAAAGTAGGCCGATCACGTGATCAAATTTGTATGAAAGGTCCAACATTTTTTTTGCGAATTAACCATTGGTTACTCGGGGAGAGTTGCTCAGTTTCATGAGTAGAAGCCACTGTGAAATTTTGGTGGGGGGTCCAAAAATAGCCCTATAATGTTCGTATGGGATATGTCTTTTTGTAGTGAAGAGATTCTTTATAAAATTAAGTAAGCAGTAATTGAGGTGTATCTGCCAAAAACAAATACTAGATCAAATATTTAGACAGCATGAGAAATACAACTGGTTATATCTAGTTTTACGTCAGTTGTTAATTAAACAAAGCAACAAATCAAATAAAAAATCAGGCGTTTACGCAACGAGATACCAGGACATGACATACCGTAATAAAGCATGAAATAGATGCTTTAAACGAAATATAACATGCGTCAGAGGCCTTATAGATGCTTCACAAGTCACTTTAAGCGGCTCGTACCAGTTGATATCTTGCTATCACCAGATGGGAGCCGTAAACCTAAAGCCATGTCAGAAGCCTTTTTAACCGACTTCAAAAAAAGGAGGAGGTTCTCAATTCGTCGGAATCTTTTTTTAATTTTTTTTTATATATGTTCACCGATTACTCGAAGACGCCTGAACCGATTTGGAAAATTCTTTTTTTATTTAAAAGGGTATACTTCACAGATGGTCCCATATAAATTTAATCGAAATCGATTCAGCGGTTTTTGAGAAAATCAACAAAAACATAGCAAAATTGGAGTTGTTGCGATTGAAGTCGGTTGTTTTTAACGTATTCAGCGTGATCAATTATAGGCGACTTGAAAACATCTTACGTTGGAATTTGCCACTAGTCCCATAATCTTCATCCCGTGTGTGGAATATGGCCTAACCTTCCCGACGTAGTTATGGAAAGAGACCCGTGCCTCAACAGTGGAAAATATATGGGTTGTTAACCCTTTGCTGATGGATGTTGCCGATAGCGCTTTACGGCTGATTTGCACCAGGGTTGTGTCAAGTTTTTTTTTATTGTGTAAGGTGGCTAAAAGGCTGACGGCCGACTCTGTGAAAAGTGGGCATTGGCAACACTTCGGAAATCAGGTTTCATCGCGATAGTTGAGTTGCTAGATGATGCACAGATAAGATGCTATATAAAAAGGCAAACACCAATTGTAGATTAAAAAAGCGGCCGAGTGCGAGTCGGACTCGCTCATGAAGGGTTCCGTAGCAGCAAGTAACATAATATAAAAGTTCTTGTAGTTCGTTGTAGGTAAATTGCGGTTAAAACACTACTTACTAGATCTCGTTCAAACCAATTTTCGGTGGAAGTTTTCATGGTAATGTACATCATATATTTTTTTTAGTTTTATCATTCTCTTATTTTAGAAGTTACAGGGGGGGGGGCACACATTTTACCACTTTGGAAGTGTCTCTCGCGCAAACTATTCAGTTTAGAAAAAATAATAATATTAGAAACCTCAATGTCATTTTTGAAGACCTATCCACAGATACCCCACACGTATGGGTTTGATGAAAAAAAAAATGAGTTTCAGTTCTAAGTATGGGGAACCCCCAAAATTTTTTTTTTCCTATTTTTGTGTGAAAATCTTAATGCGGTTCACAGAATACATCTACTTACCAAGTTTCAACAGTATAGTTCTTATAGTTTCGGAAAAAAGTGGCTGTGACATACGGATGGACAGACAGACAGACAGACATGAGGAATCCATAAGGGTTCCGTTTTTTGCCATTTGGCTACGGAACCCTTAAAAGGTCTTATCTGTATTTGATGAAAAACAGTTTAGTTTTTATCGAGTTATTTGTTTTGACGGTTGCAGGTGGCATTTTTTATTTTTTTCATTTACACGTTTCATTTGGGAAATAAATACATACACATAACACAAGTATCATGCTACGTAATGATAAAAGGACCCTCGGTTTACGAGCCCCACTCACTATATGGTAAACAAAGTTATAAAATTTTATCAGTAGCGTTTAAGGGATTTAAGAATCTGTTCAATTTTATGATCTTTGTATCATCTGAAAAGTCGGTGATTAGATTTCTTATGTTATAGTCATAGATTTACAGTGGATACCTTCTATCGTTAAATGTGAATGAATGAACCATCCGACAGATTTCGATCATGGCGACTCCTAGCTGAATGCATTTATATCCTCAGAGATGCAAGGAAACAAACAGCCAAACGAGTGAGCTTGCAGGAAACCATGCAAGAATGCGAGCAGCAGACGGAGCTCCTTCGTTATTCCTGTGTCCCTAAATTATCCTAATAGGGGTACTCTGAATTTTTAAACTCGCTTCGCTCGCTCCATCTACCGGGTTTTGGGTTCTTCTTTTTAGGTTCTCCGTAAGGCTTTCTTATGCGCTCTAACAGCAACAAAAACACGGAAATGAATATAAAACACGAATATGAAGCTCGCCAGCTTAATTTCTCTGCTCAGTCGGAGTATTGTATGAAGATATGAAGTCTTATTGAAGCTATTAGAGATTAGATCCACTAACCGTTATTCCTAAAGTTTACTATCTATGATCAATGTATCTATAAAATGTAATATCAAATTATTTTATGCAATTAAGTACCAGTTCGCCTAATTGTTATTTCAAAATAATCGGTTTGGCATATCGTATGAAAATTATATCAAAATGAAAATATATCCTCCCGTTGTAATTACATGAAATGCACCCATCTTGAAGATAATATTTGTTTATTATATGATCTAAGATAAAAGAGGACGATACTGAGAAGTAACAGTGTGATTCAGAAGTTTCATCTTATTCGAATCAATTTAACTCTTTATTGTAATACCAAATAAAAAGGAATACACGCACAACAACAAAACATAAAAATAAATATTCATTCATTGATCTGATTGTTGTCTGCTTGCTAATCGTTTAGTCATTATTGTTAAAAAAATTGTTTGTGTGAACTATCACCTTCCAATTCAATATAGTCGTTGGAGTAATTCGGAAATTTTTGGTAAATAAAAATATATTATTTTCTATTTCGCGTTCCCAAATACCTACTTCTAATTGTCGTCTCGGCATTCTATACTGCATATACTTCCAATAACCTACCATGGAGTGAGGTGATATTAAGGGCTAACCAATGGCGTAGGCATAAAAAAAAGTTTCTTTTTTCACTTGTCATTAGAAAAATTCATAGATTGTTTTTTTTTTATGGCAGAAGTGGCAAACGAGCAGACGGATCACCTGATGGTAAGCGATTACCGCCGCCCATAGACACCCGCAACACCAGATGAGTCACAAGCAAGTAAGTATGTAGTAAGAAAGTGGTATGCCGAATAGAGGAAGAAGAAACATCACCCTATATATTCTATTAGATGTTATTCAAAAATAGGCGACGCGATTCTCGGGCTTCATTTAATTGCCTACAGTAATGTCTTTCGTTCGTTATCTTTACTGACTTATTAACGTTTTCAATCTGCGAATTACAATTTTATCTCAGTAAATTGTGAAAACAGACTGTCTTGAAAAAACTTACAGGCATCTGAGAACTTCAGGCACTTTCAGGTTAGAAATTAGTCTTTAGTATTATTATTTTTTTATGGCAGAGGTGGCAAACGAGCAGACGGATCACCTGATGGTAAGCGATTACCGCCGCCCATAGACACCCGCAACACCAGAGGAGTCACAAGTGCGTTGCCGGCCTTTGATATGGGAATACGCTCTTTTCTTGCAGGTTTGAATGTCGTATCGGTCCGGAAATACCGCATGCGACAATTCATTCCACATTTAATCATCTTTAATCTCCTTTTACATTATAAATAATAACAATTGCTACAAGGGATAGACATCAACATTTTGAACTTTCTGTCTGTCTCCATACAAAAATGGTCAATTTGATGATCAATATGTATGGAGGGGAATTTTTGACGTCTATTTAAAATTAAAAATTTTAAAAGTGTAGTTTTAACTTTGGACCTGAATATTTGCCTGAACATGTTCACATACGATATTACAAAAATACCTTGTATAATGTGTATTGGAGACGACTTCTTGTATAGGGACCGATTAAAATCTTACAATGGAATGTTTAAATAGCAGTATGACAGACTTAAAGAGATATATACGTTTTTTTAACTCTCGATATAGCACAAGACAATTGTCTTGTCATAGCTAATTAATTAATTAGCTCTGTTGCTATGGCTTTAATGATATCGCAAGGCCGAAAAGTTATCAATGAAATAACAGGAGCGTATTTAGTTAGGTATGTGTGGCCAGATTATAGTATTGAGACCATGAAATGATTGCTATATCGTAGAGGAGCTACAGAAAACAGTATTAATAAATCACATACTAAATCTGAATAGTGAATCAATAATTTGTATGGAAATCTAAAAAAAATATTGTAAATCAGATTTTTTCAATATTTTTCCTGTATTGATTCTGAATCTATATGTATACTTGATTCCGAGTAACCCCTTATTTCAAATGCACTTTTTTAAAAACCTGATACTATCCATAGTAATCGATCAGATGACAGTCCAATTTTGTATAGGGAGTGCAAACTCTTTTTATTTTTTTGATTCTTAAGAAAGTTGTTCGGATTCTGTTGTTTCTTTAAATTCGCTCCAAAAATTCGACAGTTAACTGCTATTCGGCTATGTGAAAACGAAATGTTGTTAATGTTTGAATCTGTAATAGATATTATAATAATAATAGTAACTGGGACAAATCACACACGGTCATCTGGCCCCAAACTAGGATTCCCTGTATTATGGGAACAAAGACTGATATACATACACATATACGTTAAAATACATAAATATATAAATATAATACACCCAGACACAGAGCAAACAAATCTGCTGATCACAGAAATGTTTGCCCTGGGTGGGGATCGAACCCACGATCAGTAGTCAGGAGCGCTAACCACTAAGCCACCGAGTCTATTTGAGATATATTGATGATGATGTTACCTATTAAGTGCCTTATTTGATAAATAAATTAATTTAATTAAATTTAATTAAATTTAATTGTACATGAAGTGAATCGTATCTGATCCAAGCGAATAAGTTTTTTGCAGTTTCAGTAAAAGAGCTATGTATAGTGAACTATATTTCTTAATTTATTTTCCATGGTGTTAACTCGCCACGTTCGCTCCATTCCAGAACTCGCATAGTCCAGTGCTCATTGTTTCTTTGATAAGTACGATCTTATTCTTGATCTTTCACATCTTTTTCCAGCCGAAACCTCCCGCTGGTGTACTTAGACGTAATCACGTCGCGTCAAAAAGTGTCTTGTAAGGCAAAACGCCTGTTTGAGGATGGAATCACGTGAGAAGAAAGATTCAGCGGCGGCAGGGGTCACAACCAGTCCCGCCGTCCCCAATGGTGATACCTTCGATTTGGAGCAAAAAGATGGTAAGCCACTTTTTCTTTTTCTTACTTGTCATCGAGTAAAGAGTTGACATGTGTTTTTTCTCGTAAAAGACAAATAAAACTTTCCACCAGCATAAATACTCGTTTTATCCTGAGCCCACAGCTATAGGTTTAGACAGAGGTAGAGTTATGAAATAAATACCTTTTTTAGTCTGGGAGACAGAGATAACGGGGTACACAGTAGATTTAAAGGTGTTTTTGTACTAAATGATTAAAGGATGATTTAAAGTTTTTTTTATGAAACAGTAAGTCCAATACATTTTTCTAAGGAACTCCATTCAATTTTAATTAGAATAGAATAATATGTTATTGCTTTTTAGGGTTCCGTAGCCAAATGGCAAAAAACAGAACCCTTATGGATTCGTCATGTCTCTCTGTCTGTCTGCTGTCCGTCCGTATGTCACAGCCACTTTTTTTCCGAAACTATAAGAACTATACTGTTGAAACTTGGTAAGTAGATGTATTCTGTGAACCGCATTAAGATTTTCAGACAAAAATAGAAAAAAAAACAATAAATTTTGGGAGTTATTACTTAGAACTGAAACTCAAATATATTTTTTCATCAAACCCATACGGTGTGGGGTATCTATGGATAGGTCTTCAAAACTGATATTGAAGTTTCTAATATCATTTTTTTCTAAACTGAATAGTTTGCGCGAGACACTACCAAAGTGGTAATATGTGTCCCCCCCCTGTAATTTCTAAAATAAGAGAATGATAAAACCAAAAAAAATATATGATGAACATTACCATGCAAACTTCCACCGAAAATTGGTTTGAACGAGATCTAGTAAGTAGTTTTTTTTAATACGTCATAAATCGTAAACCGCAATTTACCTACAATGACCTACAAGAACTTTTATATTATGTTACTTGCTGCTACGAAACCCTTCCTGGGCGAGTCCGACTCACACTTGGCTGCTTTTTTTCTGTAGTACATAGTGGCAGATTACATGGCCGATTTTACCATACAGCTATCCAACGGGTATGAAATGTGCAATACTAAAGAAATACATTAAGATTATCATAATTAGTTAGTTTAAACTTAAACTAAAATATTAATTTAAATTATAGAACACATTCTCTAACAACCATGCTTTCAAACTTTTGAATTTTACTCCTTGTAACATCTTTAAATTCACTAGAAGATGGTTAAAGATTTTGATACCCATACATTAATTTAATATCTCAGTCAAATTGTTTAAAGCTGTTGTAGCCGTCACAGACAGACAGACAGACAAAACGCTTAATTTTCTAACAGCCATCTTTAGTGAAGAGGTTTTCAAAAAAGCTTGTTGCTTTAAGCCAGTGTTTTTCAACCTGTGGGTCGCGACGCGACGCGTCGCAACGCGTGGGGTAGCGAAGCCTTTCTAAAGGGGTCACGGGAAAAGAAAAAGTAAGTGGTTATAGGTCCTACACTGCAATAAAAAATACGATTTCAGTGAGAAGGCTGGTCCTGTTTATTTTTTAACAATTTGTCAAAGCGTGGATCTATTTTGGAGACGTTTATAAGTAAATTATTTTCAAATTGAAGAAAATTATAAACGTAGTCTTTCAAATTACTAACATTTTGTATGTTTATGGCCCTAGGGGGGTCGCAAGAATTTTTTAACTTGTAAAGGGGTCGGATATTAAAAAAGGTTGAAAAACACTGCTTTAAGCATTTGTAGTTGTTGCTCCATCAATGGACATCGGGCACTTGATATCAGCCGCGGTCACGTGTAGGCATAACATGTGCATTGTGCATACACATCGAGACCTTCACACAAATGTCATTAACAGATGTGCACACATTTTCCGCACGATATTTTCCTTTACCGTTTAAACGATCGGTACATACATACGTAGATCAACGCTACAAAGACAATAAAATTGGCCGTAGTTATGCCATAACGATCCAACTGACTTTAACCTCGTAAGGCCCAACGTCCTATTTTTAGAACATAGATTTAGGAGTAGTTCAGACGTAACTACCTAAAATTTGAACAGATTTTCGAACTCGTAACCGAACCACATTTGATTCCAAGCGTTAGGGTATTTTTTTAGGTCGTTGGGCCGCAATGACTTTCTGCCTAAATTAAGCTTGAGCCTCACGAGGTTAAAAAAGTAATAACTACGGCCAATTATTCTTAATCACATTCATGTAATACCAGAAGAGCTAACAGAAATGATGGTCTCGCCAAGTCATTAGTGCATTTAATGGAAATCCAAGGTTGCCACTCCAGAACAAATGTTAGATAGATACGAGTAGATAAATAAATCGTTTATTATATACACCAGGCATTAAAAACAACACAAAAATAACATATACAACTTAAAACATTAACCTAGGGTATCTCATAATATATAGGAACTTAGCTTTAATTAAACTATAAATATCTATCTTCTATTTCATGCAATTTGTTGTATAATAAATTAAACATTAAGACTAGCCTAGTGAAATATAAAAGGTCCCAGCTCAGCATATGTAACAGAAGCAAGGCATCTCTGATACTACGCTGATGATTCTGCCGTAACCTATTACGATATGAACGCACTTCGATGGCTTGCAATAAGTCAGACAGAAAAAAATAATGATTTAAAATAGTTATCCATTATAAAAATAAAAGAAAATTGTTTGCAATCAATCTACAAAAACTAAAAAAATGAAAATACAAAATATTAGTTATACATCTACAATATTTAACTAACTCATGTATCACCTTATTGTTCATATTGTCCCCACTGCAGGGGCACGGGACTCTTCCTATATCTCGGTTAGGTTAGGCCATATACATACGGGGGCCAAGGCCGAATTGGTAATTTAAATAAGTACAAGTAATAAGTCTACAGTATTTTATGATATGTCTAGCTATAACTTCACTTGGACTGACTCGGTGGCTAAGTGGTTATTGATCCTGACCTCTGAGCCGAGAGTCATGGGTTCGATCCCCACACATGGCAAACTTTTCTGTGATGAGCAGAATTGTCTGCCCTGAGTCTGGGTGTATTATATCTATATATGTAAGTATTTAAATGTATATGTGTAAGTATATCAGTCTCTGGTTCCCAAGGTACAGGGAATCCTAGTTTGGGGCCAGATGCCCGTGTGTGATTTGTCCCGGATATTATTATTACTTTTTTTCAACAGATGCCGCTCTGCCAAAGCTTAAAGATCTGGATGACTTGTTCCCCTATCTCGGTGACTTCGGCTGGTTCCAACGTATACTCTTCCTGTTGATGATACCTTACGCCTTCTACTTCGCATTCGTGTACTTTGCACAGATCTTCATGACCCTGGTCCCTGATGAGCACTGGTGCTATGTTGAGGAGTTGGGGAACTTGACTCTTGAAGAACGGTTAGTATTTAACAATGCTTGAATGTAATCAAAAATTGCGACAATAGCTAAATGCACAATTGGATATGTTCGAGATAGGTTTGGCGGAGATCTTGGACTACTTTGTGGCTAAATTAATATCCTTGCCCATATTTTAAACTAAGTTTCTACGCATGAAATTTTAAATTCCCTTAAGGTAATTACACAATCTGACTGAAACTATTTTAGTTTTACCGATTGTGCCTTGTATATATGCACAGGGACTTTCGTTCGCCGAGAAGCGGCAAATGGCAAAAGCTTCTTATGAAACAACGAACATTTTTCCTAGAGAAACCTGCACACCTCGAGCAAAACCAGTTTGTTTGAATTGACGAACAGTTTAGTCATAATAATCTTTTATTGGTAAATCATAATATTCATTTACAGGTCAATATTAAAATATAATTAAAATATAAAATAAAATTTCATTTTACAAGTCGTAAAATACAGAGCTGTTAACAAGCATTTCTTTTTTATTTTTCTTTAATAGCTAGGAAGTGTTACAGCTAATAAATTCTTCCCAACTATAGAAGGCTCGCTCGACAAGCCAAATCTTCAACCGCGACTTGAAGGAGGGGAGAGATGGCGCATCTTTCACGTGGGATGGTAGTCGGTTATACACCGCGGCTCCCATTGTGTGCGTTAGTTAGGCGGATTACTCTAAAGCATGCGGAATTAGCACCAGTTTGTGAGCATCACGAAGGTTATAGGGATGACGATCGCCATTTTCTTGGTATATCTTAAGATTTTCCCTTGTGTACTATGCTGTCTGCAGAATAACAAGAGACGGCAGTGTTAAAACACGTAGCGACTGAAACAAGGGTTGCGCTGGAGTATCACGCGGAACACGCACCCCTGCTCCTACGGCTCTTTTACTACATCGGTGATTAAAAATTTCACCTTAGGCATATATATACAATAATACTGTAGAATATAGACCTCTCCCATAGACTTCTAATCAGTAATATCTGGGGCTATGCTTCCAGCTTTGTCCTGCAAACTTCTATCAGGAAGCCAACACCGCATGTCTTCTGGCTCGCGCGGTTACCTCTATCAGTTATTGCCACCTCAGCT
Source organism: Coleophora deauratella (assembly GCA_958295455.1). Classification (NCBI taxonomy): domain Eukaryota; kingdom Metazoa; phylum Arthropoda; class Insecta; order Lepidoptera; family Coleophoridae; genus Coleophora; species Coleophora deauratella. Next base: position 2,439,014 of record OY282414.1, on the reverse strand, counting down.
TTAATACAATATTATTTCCCTTGTTTTTTCCAGACGACACCTCTCTATCCCTAAAATCGATAACCGCTTCGACCGCTGCCTGGTTTACGATGTAAATTGGACTAAAATTTTGCAAGAAGGCATCACTGAACCAGACAATAACTGGGCCACCAAAAAATGTAAGAAGCAGTGGGAGTACAACTTTACTGATGTCCCCTATGAGACTATTGCTACCGAGGTACATATTTACATTAACTTAACATCTTTATTTTCAGAATTGTACATTTTGTTTATCTTAATAATTAGCTGTGTTGTTTGTTTATTTATTCATAAATATGATGATCATATTTATTTACAATTCCTTCACGTTTTCAAATTTTCTTCTCGCCTGCATTTTCTTTTACCTTATTTTTCCGTCTTGTTTTCTCTCTTTCCTTTCTTTTTACTTTTAACGTTCTAAACCTATTGCTTTAATTTCCTATCTCTAGTTGAACTGGGTGTGTGACAAAGATAACTACGCTGCGACCACGCAATCTATCTTTTTCTGTGGGGCCATATTTGGCGGACTCATCTTTGGATGGATCGCCGACAAGTATGGCAGGATCCCTGCTCTTCTTGGTGAGTTGAATTGCTAGATTTTAAAGCCTTTCTTAATTAAGATTTAGAAGGAAACCAACAACTACTGCTTATAAATCAAATACAATAAATTCAGCACAATTATTCAAAAAATAACTTACAGGTATATTTTCAGAGTCGTTAATAAAACTCAACAATTTTATCATAGCATAGATTTGAGTAAAAAATCCAAAAACCAAGATTTCTTTAATACTATCCAGATTGTAACCTCGACTAGCAGGCACAAAAGATTTGGCAAATTTCGTTAAATGTTACTTCTGTAAAGATTACTGAATATTTTTCTTCTTTTTAGGTACAAATATGTGTGGATTTATAGCCGGCGTTGGTACAGCTTTCACCTATGACTTCTGGTCATTCTGCGTCTGCAGATTTTTGGTTGGATTGGCCTACGATAACTGTTTCATCATCATGTACATCATTGGTAAGATTTATGCTTTCATAATTCGATTTATTGATAAAAGTCAATTTTTAATATAAAGTGTAGTTTTTGATTGATCTTTCTAACTGGGTCTTTTATATATGTTTCTAAATAAACACAAATAAACACACTGGTCATATAATGAAGTTCAATTTTGTTTCGAATTTTCAGTTTTAGAATATGTTGGCCCAAAATGGAGAACTTTTGTCGCTAATATATCCATAGGAGTCTTTTTCACCCTAGCTGCCTGTTTGCTACCGTGGATAGCTCTAGGCGTCGCTAACTGGAGGACATATACTTTGATAATAAGTGTGCCATTAGTCCTATCCATACTGACACCATGGATGGTACCGGAAAGTGCCAGGTAATAAAAAAAAACAATTTTAGTGTCAATATTGTCTGTTATTGTTAACCTAGTTTCATAGGACAGTGAATCAGCCTTCAGAATTTCTTTATGACAATTCAAATTTCAATAGTATATTACGTAAACGTCACCCTTGGGGCACTCCATATAATTTAACAATGTTTTCTCGGAATTATCAAAATTTGTACGTACTTACTAAGTTTTTTAAAGCTGAAAAAATGATTTAATTTGTGAAAATTACGAGGGTCTTATTTTAAATCAGCCAAAGACGCTTAATCGCTTTAATAATTATTAGTTTTGTCAATCAAACGCTTTTCACAATTATTTATCAAGTTTTACTGATTTCAGATGGTTAATTTCCCAAGGACGTATAGATGAGGCTCTCAAAATATTAAAAAAATGTGAAAGAATTAATAAGAAGAAAATACCTTGCGTTGTTTTGAACCAATTCAGAGTGAGTAAAATTGTATGAACTTAATTTGAATCGTCAAATTGTCAAACTCCATAATATTGCAGTGAAACGTAATTTTATAAATAAATAGAAAGTATCACATTTCTAATGCTTTCGAATTTCATTTTCCAAAATGAGAAATAATGAATCAAAAATTTTGGAGTTTGGCTTCCACAACTGAAACTGAAAAGCTTCATGAATTTCCCTACTATCAATTTCCATGAACTTCTTATGAGGTAATATGAAACAATTAGGTGCTTTTCTTCATAAGTTTAGTCGCTATCTAACGCCCAAATCTTTTGCTTCATTAGGAAACAGCGATTGAAATAGCAAAAGCTGAAGAGGAGATCAAGAATTATTCAGTCGCTGATCTATTCAAGACCCCCAGACTACGACGCCATAGTATCTTGTTACTTTTCATTTGGATCTGCATTGCAATGGTCTTCGATGGACACGTTAGGAACGTTGGATCCCTTGGCCTGGATATATTCTTGACTTTCACTGTCGCCACTGCTACAGAATTTCCAGCTGATATATTATTGACTTTGACCTTGGATATGTGAGTTACCTTCATTTTAATAACTATTTCATCAATATAAATCATCAGAACATTTATCGTATAAAATGACTATTAAGTAATCCTGAATTACACTATAGGAACTACTTTCGGAATTCATGTCTCCTTTTTACGTATTATTTGCTAAGTCTCAATTTACACATTTTTCAGTTTGGGTCGCCGTTGGCTTGCCTTTGGATCCATGCTTATTAGTGGAATATTTAGTCTTTTGGCTACCACTGTGCCCATCGGTGAGTACTTTGTAAAAATTAGTATCATTACTTCAAACAATAGGACATTTCCTGTTTCTTAGCAGACCTAGCACATTCTGATGGTTCAGTACCTATGGGTTCTTTTAAAAAATCTGTTAAGTTAAATGAGTAAAACCCACCTTTAATGTTTCCAGGAGTGATACTTTTTACACTAGCATCACCACTTCTAACAATAGGACATTCACTGATTTCTTGCAAACCTACCATACAATGACATTGCATTTGTCTGGTAACCATAGCAAGCATTTGTGTAACGAACAGACTGATTTGTTCCATGATTGTGGGTGTTTTATATCTACATAGTATTGGTTTATTAAAACGTACCTTCCTACCTATGATATGTTTATTGATCTATACCCACTCCCATAACATAGATAATCTTAGTTTGGCACCAGCAATAGCCGTACGTTCTATGTCCCTGGATTTATAATTTAATTAATTTTTATCTGCTATCTGATCTGATTCCTTGTCTGTCCACAGGGATACCTTCGGCTTCTCTCGCCATCATGGGCCGCTTCGCTGTCAATATCTCCTACAACATCGGTATGCAGTACGCTGCTGAGTTGTTGCCTACCGTAGTCAGAGCTCAAGGGTTGGCCATGATCCATATTTTGGGATACGTGGCCACTATATTAGTCCCTTATATTGTTTACTTGGTAAGTGTCAGAACTTAGTAAGAAGCGGTCGTGGCGCAGTGCTTTACGTAGTCGCGTCGATCGCGCAAGATTCCTCACTACAGACACGGTCCATAACAGTCTAATCCATCCAGGATGGATGGATTAGACTGTTAGTGGCATTTATCTCGACCATTTCCTTAATTTGCAAGGCACGTTAAGCCGATGTTGCCAGTTGCTATAACTACATGGCAGTCGTTAAGCCAACTCCGAAACTTGGAAACTTCTGACATTGGGTTCAGCATATGGCCTGACCTTCCAGAGGTTGGAAGGAGACCCATGCCCCTGCAGTGGGGACGATATGGGTTGTTAACGAATAATAATGACCAGCATCTTAACCCGAGACCTCTGCTTAGAAGATTCCAATCAGTATTTACAAAAGACGAATGACATCAATTGAGTGCAATAGCGCATAGACTTGAAACTTTTTTTTTGTTTTCACAGGCAACCATAGCCAATTACATCCCTCTGCTTATCTTGGGGGCTCTCGGCATCATCGGCGGATGTGTGTGCCTCTTCCTCCCTGAGTCTATGGGCAAGGACATGCCACAGACCATACAAGATGGAGAAAACTATGGGAGGGACCAGAAGTTCTGGGACTTACCGTGGAGGAACAAGTAAGTGAACTCTTGAGTGTGATACCGCTTTTTTTATATTATTGAGTAAGATGACAAAAGGCTGACGGCTCACCTGATGGAAAGTGGCATCCGTTGCCTATGAGCATCTGTAACCCTAGAAGGGTTATCAGTGCCTTGCCGATCTTGAGGACTAAGATGGAATGCCGCTAATGCCGGTAATTGCGCTGGCTATCTCGCACCCGCCAGAACACAGAGCGCTGCTGGCCGCAGGTGTAGAGCGAGCAGTGGTCCTTAGGACCCTCACTAGGACCTTGCATAATACGGTCCTTCCAATCGGAAACATAAAAAAAAACCATTAAACTTAACTTATAACAACAATTATTGTTTAACAACGTTCCCAAGGAATTTTTACTTATTCCCATTTTTTTTTGAGCATTTACGTCATCATAAGTCATCTACGTCGTAAATACGTCAGCCGGTCGAGCAACTTTGTATGGAATGTCGAAAATATTCGAGAATTAAGTATAGGTTCCGTGTGGAAAGTTTTGAGTAGAAATTCCCATAGGTTCCTACAGATTAAGTTTCCTATTTTTTGTACGTATTCTATGAATTCTTTTTCTTTATTCACATTTGTTAAGCCCTTGGCATTATCTCATTCGATGGAAAATGATGATGATGCCGTTTAGTGGGACTGAATACTTTATCTTTATGTCGGATTACATTAATACTGTTAACATTGATGTTTGATGGCAACACTTATAATTCAATTCAAAAATTAATATAATATAATAATATAATATAATAATATAATATAATATAATATAATAATATATCTGGGACAAATCACACACGGTCATCTGGCCCCAAACTAGGATTCCCTGTATCTTGGGAACCAGAGACTGATGTATATTCACATATACTTTTAAAAACATACATATATAGATATAATTAATACACCCAGACTCAGAGCAAACAATTCTGCTCATCACAGAAAAGTTTGCCCTGTGTGGGGATCGAACCCACGACTCTCGGATCAGAGGTCAGTATCGCTAACCACTTAGCCACCGAGTCAGTCCAATTCAATTCAAAATCTTTATTTCAGACAAATATCCATATCTTTGTTAGTATCAATTCTTACAAACTATGTTAGTAACAGAGTAGGTAGTTGCAGAGAAATAATAATATTATAAAAGACACACTTGTCAAGCGCACACTTCAATGTGTGCCCTGGTCCAGCATGCCATGATCGGGCTATCAGAATCCGTCCGATCAGCTGTTAGCTTCAGGTAGCTGTTGGTATATAATAAGACGGGGTAGCGAACCAGGAGGGCTTGTCAAACTGAGTTCTACAAAGACGAACCCTTCTGGGAATCGAACCTGGGTTTTCCTAGTGAGAATCGAATACTGTCACTAAACTTCAAAAAGTCATTAAAATGACCGACACGTTTGATGTAGTGGTTAAGGCTCTTGACTGCTAAGCCTCGTGTTGTGGGTTCATTAAAATTCATTACTTTACTATTGACTGTGCCACAGTCGGGTAAAATACTTGTATTATGTTTTCTTTTCAGGAAATCTAAGGACGTGAAATAAATATACCCACAGTATTGAAGAAATCCTAATAGGTACTTAATTAAAATATTACATTTTAATGCAATTAGTATTATTATTTTTTTAATGTTTTTTTTTGTTATAACAGAAACAAATGTCTATTTAAATAAATAAATAAATAGATACTAAATGTAAAATAGGTATAGTAAAATGAAAAATGTAACCGTACAATATACTTTTAAGAGTATTTATTATTCGGGTGTAATAAAAAATAAAGAACCTTTTTACGGCTTTTAATTTAATCCATAAATGGTTAGTCCTTGCTGAAATATCAAATAAATATTTAACTTTTCATAGAGATCGATCGGCCAACTTTATATGAGAAGACCATTGTTTGTAACGAACAGGCCTTTTCAGGCACGAATGGGTTTTTGCATGTTTTCGTAAATTTACGTACTCTTGCCAGATGTCTGTATTTGTGAATCTAAATGCTCTACACGCGATCTCAAACGATACTTAGGTAACCAAGGAACCGCTATCCGTTATGAGAGAGAAAAGTGAGTTTTAAATAAGTCATAATTACTCCATATTGCAACAGTACTTTAAACTACAAATAAAACCTTAATAAAGATAACATCTCTCGTGATGACAAATAGGTATTTAAGATTGTTTGTCTCAGATAGTGAAGTTATTAACAGACACAGTTACAGACTTTTTCAATTATAAACAACACATAACTCGAAGAGGTACAAAAGGAAAAGTCAAATACCAATTTTTACCGCCTCGATTTATCATAACTGCACCACACCGCGCTCCTCGCTTTCACCTGTAAGGTGTCCACTGAAGATCAGAGTCGAAAAATTACCTTAGAAATACAAAAGTTTGCAATCCTCGACCGGAAAAGTCAAATACCAATTTTAACCAATCATAACTCAAGAACCGCCTCGATTAAATTGCACCGCGCACCTCGCTTTCCTCTGTAAGGTGTCCACTCCACGGAAGACCAGAGTCGAAAAATAACTAGAGAAATTATTAATTCCTCATCCAAACTTTCACCCCCTTTTTCAACTTCCATTCCCATCTGTATACCAAGATTCATCAAAATTGGTTCACCAGTTTAGGCATGAAAACATAATAGTCAGACAGAAAGACAAAGATACTTTCGTAGTACATACCTATTAGTTTGGATTTATGTGCACTTACTTAGGATGAAATTGTAAACAGTCGGTTTAGAGAGAACACTGAGCTTTATAAGGAAAAACTTGATTTTGAAATAACAAGTGATGCGGCTGACATGCATCTATAACAGGAAGAGAGCGTAGAGGGTGGGGACAAAGATCAGATAAGTGATCACTTTCAGAAGTAGACAGAAAAGTAGTCATAACGAGAAATAGGCTGTTTGATAAGTAGACGCCTGGTATTTTAGGGTATTTTTTAAGTTTAGTATTCATTCAACACGAAATACTTATAACCCCTTTTGTATTAAGGGCTAAGAACAACACGGGCGTTTAATATGTCAAAAAATCTAAACAAATTATTAAAAATAGTAATATTAATAACAATAATATTCTTTAATATCCCACACTTCAAAATCAATCAAGCTAAAGAAAGAAATCAGCACTTAAGGAACGTTATTTTCTTTTTCGACAGACATTATAAAGAAAAAATTATACATCAGACAAGGCTGTATAGACATACTGACGCTTTTACTTTTTCCCTAATTACTGCGAAAAGCAGAAAATAAAACCGTCGGTCGTTGGTTTGTCCTGATTTTCACACTGCAGCCTTAAATACATGTGACCAAAAATGTGACTTCAAAGTCCATTAACCTATTTATAACCAGAACGAATCAACATGACCCAAATTGACTTCCTGAAGAGAATATTTACAAACAGCCCTAATCTTATCGGTGCAAAGCGAACCAAAAAGATGAAAACTAATAAAAACAATACAAAAACAATAAAAAGCGAGTGGAAGCACGAACCAAAACAGAATCATCGAATGAAGTGAACAACGTGAAAACGTAAATATCAGTGTTTAGTGATGGGCTGCGGCGATATCGATTGTCGATTGTCAGTTTTCGATGCCTTCTTTTTCAGAGTTATTCTTTATTTTTAAAGCTTTTACAGGAAGATTTATTAAAAACCGTTTGAGACAAGAAAGCTTAAAAAATCCATCTTCGGGGATGCTGAAAGGATTCTGCTTAAAAAAAAAGATATTACTACATCGACAATGAAAAGAGTTCTTAAGGACATTACAACTTATGTAATGTTGATAACATTAAATATGTAAAACACTTTCTATAGACATTAACAAGGATCTAACTATAGAAAAGTTTTATTTAAACGTTCTCTTATAGGTATCTATCTGCTAATACAGCTTTAAAAATAAGTGCCTTGTTTTATATACTGATGATGGATGAGACATAATTGATGACGAAGACTCAGTATCTAAATATTCCCGATGCAAAATAAAAATCTATCGATACATAAATAAAAAAAAACTTCCCATCACTAACATTACAGTTTACAAACAAACGAAAAAAAATGCACTCTTCTCAGGCTACTTTTCAAATATAACCGGATTTCGTACCATTCCTTCACCGGCACGCGACGGAACATGTCAAATTAATCAATAGTGATGTCCCATCCAATTTTTATATCGATACTTGCACTGTCAATAGAAAATTTCGTCGTTACAACAGCAAATTATTTGGAAGTTGAAAATGGATATTTGAAGAAGCCTTTGGTGGAAAGGAATAATGTTGTCAATAAAGGCGTTTGGGTTAGGAGTAGTAGAAATAAAGAAAATTTCGACAACGGTAAAATAGACGATTTTATATTTAGACCGAACTCTCTGGACGTGGACAATCTGATTCAAAGTGATACGTACGGTGATTTCGTGAGTACGTTCGTTGAAAGGCATAGGAGACACGCTAAAAGTGAGTACCTATTACTTAAGCGGATCAGACACTATCAGTAATATTGACAGTATTTTTACATCAGTATAATGACATTCTATCGTTTAGTATGCGTCAGACCATCATTTCAAGCACTACACTGTCAGTATAATGTCAGTATATTGTCATTACTTGAAAATACTGTCATTATTACTGATAGTGTCTGGTCCGCTTTACGTTCGGATCGGTGACGCTGAATCGAGCTTATAATAATCGTTTGATCACAAACATACCAAAATTTTTTGTTCTATAAAGTTGTTCATATTTATGTGTTAAGTTTGATAAAGATGGAACTAAAGATATCATAAAGAAGAAGATGGATAGAGAGAACCTTACCTCTGGAAATAGTAATGGTCTTAACTCCATTTTAGTAAATTATTCATAAAACAAATTTTATTCAACAAAGTCGTAGAATAAAACTTGTTTAGTTTAGTTTAAAGAAACTACGTTCGGAGACCATTAAGAGGTCTTACATAATATATCTTGTTGCAACCTGTATGTTGTGTTGTGACTATGGGTAAGTTTTTATTTAATATATTTTTCTTTATTTTTTTAACTCTAGTTACTGATGGCAAACGAAGAAAAAGAAGCGTAGTCAACTGTACTGGTAAGAACTGCAACACCAACAACATTGTCAACGATGACGCAAAATTATCTGATCAGAGCATAATTACTAAACTTAAGCCCGCTTCAGTTTTTAACGATTACCCCTACGAAATTGCCGTTTTACTTGATACAACTCGAAAAGAGTTAGAAAGAGCGCAAAACAATAGCGAAAGGATTGCTGAAGACAAAAACAGAACTAAATTAATACCTCTTGATGAAGTGAAAACGAATTATTCTATTAATATTGAGACTATTATTAAAGGGGACAAAACATTTAGAAATGCATACAATATCAGTGATGGAAAAAATGATTCCTCTATGCTAAGTAACGGAGAACATAAAACTAAGTTAGTGAAAAAGAATGACAATATAGAAGATTCGAAAAATTCTGTATCACATAAAATTGACAGAGATGTTTTTGATAAGGATCACCCTGCTTGGCAACAAAATGTACCTTTCCCGCAAACGACCAGTTACAAAGTTCGTCCTAAAACTGATGAGAATTCGAAAAAGAATCGACCGATTACTGAGAGAGGCCTCATAAAAGTACTGTCCATGCTTACGAAAACGTTTAAAAAGATAATGAAACAACATGACGACATAAAAGAAATTCATAAGAAAATGCATAACATGAACAAAAATTTTCTTTTAAACATAGACACTCTGACGGAAAAGTTCAAAGATTTTGATAATAAATACTCAAACTTATTAGAAGTCAATGATAGACTAAAAGATTTAGAAGCTAAGTTTAATGCTAAAGAACTTTACTTCAAAAATAAAGAAAACGAATTATCGAAAAACTTAATTGAATTCGAAAACCAACAGAAAAAGTTTTTGACTCAACAACGTCAATTTTATAATATACAGAAATTAATGTTGGCACAAAACGAAAAGATCAGCGCCAAACAAAATCTTATAACCAAAACACAATGTGAAATATCACATAGGCAAAATAATTTTGCTAGAATATTGAAAAAGGCTAAAGAAATTCAAATGGGTAGATATAATGATAATTCAAAATTTGCATCCTCTTACACAAAACCCAATGAACCAGTTAAAAAAATTGAAGTCACAGAAATAGTTCGTTCCACAACATCCGCACCTTATACGACTGAATCCATAAAAATAAATTTGTTCTCAATACCATCTGTAACTCGTCTTCAAAACCAAGATCATTTACTTCTAAATGAAAGAGACGACCAGCCAGTAGATGATTTAGTCTACAAATACTATTTTAACAATACCTTCTTGGACAACCTAGTGAGGAATAAAATTTTATCAAGCTTTGCAGGTGAAACAGAAAATTCTGAAATTTACAATGTGAAGAATAAGCGAAACAATGACATATCTCATCTGCATACAACAATATTGCTTCCAGTGAAAAAAGCAAGAGGACTCTTTGAACAACTAATCGGGGATACTCTAAATCGTAAACGCAGATGGATTAACCATCATTCAAAGCGTTCTAGGAGGAAGAATCGGGGAAAGAAAAACCCCCCTGAGCTTAACTTAGTGGATGACAAATTTAGCAAACTGACATGGAAGTCTGCGACAGAAGGTCCGGATATAATTAGCAAGGCAGTAAGTAGTGCGGTAAATACACATCCTGAAGAACCAAAGGCAGACGATCCATTTACAAGTATGGCTAAAAACTTCTGCAACAGCATAGGACAGAATGGAGATAAGCAAAGACTTGAATGGTGTATCGAAAAGGCATTGAGGAGACTTCAGGGAATCGGTAAGTTAGAGGTTTTTATAATTTGAAATCAAGTAGATTATACTAATCAAGAAAATATTAATAAAACCACAAAAACCTGAAAGTAAAGAAACAATAACTAATGACAAAAAGGTTCTTGACTGACCACCGCGTGTAATCGGTAGAGGTAATGTTGAAAGGGGTCGGAGGGTGGAATGATGCTCTTTTAAAGCTTGCATTATAGGGGTACTGAAAAATCTATGACGAAAGAGTAGACGGAAGTAGTTTAAGTGACGCAATTGTTGGTAAACAGTGACCTAATCCTCATTACTGTATATAAATGGTATATCCAAAGTAATGACTTTTTGAGCTGTAGACTAAAGGTATTTTATCGAAATAGACTTTTTTTAAAACTCATTATACCTAGAAGACTTTTAACCAAAATCCATCAACTTCTGATGATTAAACAGTTTGTAGTAGCGTGGGATATGTCAAATAAAAGAACATGTTGCCACTGAAGTACCTGAAGTATAGGTGCTCCTTTGACTAGACTACGTATAAATTTGATTACTACTCTTCGACGTCAATTTTTTTATGAAAAATCGGTTTACAAAACGTGATTGTACGTACATTGTACATGATTTTAAAATAATTTATCGAGGTTTCATATATTTATAACGCTTCCATTATCTATCAACAATTAACGCATAACGATATCCGATTAAGATCGATTAGCTCGACAAAAGAACCTCGTTCTTTGATGTAATAAAATGTGTAAAAGAGACAACGCTAATATTTGCCTTAATTTAGCGAACAAGGAGTATCTTAATGAATTACTGGACTGGAATCAATACTAAAAAATTTTTTGGCATAAATTTTTATATTATTGTTTATGTTTAACAGACACAAGGTAGATAAAGACCCACATTGTCCCCACTACTGAGGCACGGTTCTTTTCCCATAGTTCGGGAAGATTAGACCGTACTCCACACTCGGACGCCAAGTCCAGATTAGTGGAGGTTATGGGGCTATTAGCCAACCCGTTCCAGAAGTTTGCAAGCCGTCTTAACTAATCGACGTGGCTTAACGACTACCATCTAGTGTTAGAAAAAAAACCAACGGCTAACGCTAAGCCTTGTGAGCCTTGAGAGCAAAAAAACGGTAGAGATCAAATCCATTAACAGTAAAACCCATCCAAGACAAGTTTATGGCAGTAGGCATTTAACCTGCGTGATGCACGCCACACTGAGCCACGACCGCTTCCAATTTTTTATTATTTTTATTCAACAGACACAAGATTGCCAACAACACCGGTAAAAGAGTCTGATCAAAAGCCGCTGAGGGAAAGAGAAGAATTAAGCGATGGAATTAAAGCTGAATCTAGCACTGCTTCAGTCATCAACTCCAGTCCTGCGTCTGCACAGGCAATGGGTAGGTCTGGTTTGTGTGTTTTACCCAGTGATCTGTTTAAGAGACCTCGGGTTTAAAAAGGCTTCTCCTTCAAACTTAGACAGGGGATTCTAGTCAACACACTGAGCTACTTTTCCAAGGAACCATTAAATTGAAGTCTCATTTTCATCAGGCAAAAGACGTTCACTGCTGAACAAAGATCTCCCCCAAGCGTCTACGCCGATCGGTCTTGCGCTGCCCACATCCAGCGTCTTCATCAGTTGATTGATTCATCGAATGGGAGGCCTGGTTTAGCTACGTCTTCATGTGTGCGGTCGCCATTTGAGAACTTTTATATCCCAACGGCCATCTGTTCTACGAGCTATGTGCCCCGCCCTCTGCCACTTCAGTTTAGCGATTCTGCGAGCTATGTTGGTTGCTTTAGTTATCCTACGTATCTCCTCATTTCTGATTCGATCACGTAAAGAAACTTCGAGTGGAGCATGCGCCATGGTTAGGAGAGCCGAGGAGAGTCACAACCGAGCCACCTACACTTAAAATTACTTATAGTTTAATTTGTGAGTGATAAGAGTACAACAGTGGACTAATACAGGCTGATGATGATGATAATGAAGAGTACAATCCAATTAAAAATCGACAGTTTCGTAACCGTTAAAAAAGTTATTTTTACATTAATTTTGGAGACAAATGCAACTCCATTTCACCACTTGACTGATTAGTCTAAAAAAAATTGTTTTCTTTTAGAATCCACGACATCACCAGCAGAAATCAGCACCAACTTTGTCCAGGTTTCCACGACAACTCCTCACGTGACCTCGTCTCCGTCCATCAAGACTCCAGCTGTATCAGAGGTGTGGCCGAATCCATCATCAAGCAATCTATATAGCACCAATTTCTTCCCAGGTATTAATGGCTCTTAATAATCTTATTTATGCTAAGTCTTAAAAGTGTTGGTAGCTTAATTCTGCCCTCATAATAAAGAAGGCCGCAAAATAGTATTAGTTAATAGTATTCCCTCCATCCCCCATCCCATTTCAAAGGTCGGCACCGCACTTGTGACTCCTCTGGTGTTGCTGGTGTCTATGGGCGGCGGCAATCGCTTACCATCAGGTGATCCGTCAGCTCGTTTGCCACCTATCACATAAAAAAAAAAACATATATGTATACTTTGCGGCGTTCTTTCTCGTGGGGGTAGAACTGTAGTGACTTAGACCTCTTAACTAGATGTATCGGGCGCAAATTCTTTTAGCGTTGCGTTTTCTCATGAATTGAATAAGTTTCCCATAAAGCTATACTCAGTTGGCTAAAGAAATATAATTCGATACTCCTGGGCTCAAAGGGCGTATACGCCTAAGGTCTATTTAGCGTTTACGCCCTTTGAGCCCAGAAGTATCAATATGTTTTAAGTTCCCATACAAATTCAAGGATGAATTTGCCGATTCGTCAATTGGTGTATTTTTTAAAAAGTTCTTCAATTTCATGAATGGATAATAATCATAGTCTTTTTTTCTAGACAACGACATGCTGGAGAACAATTTGAAACAATACGGTAAGATTTTTAGCTGATTAAATACGTACAGTTCATTCCAATCAAAAAAAGCAAAAGGTAAACAAACTTAGTATGGAACTGACGCATGTCAACGTCAGATGCATACTTTCTTTGTTTACCTTTTGCTTTTTTTTATTGGAATTAACTATATGTCAGTTTATTGTTACTTTTGAAAAAATACATTGGAGGCCGTTCCGGCGGGCATACGAGTCCAAGTGATAGGAGCGTCATATATATAGTCATATAATATCGATTACCTTTATAAAATAAATAAATAAATATAAATATCCGGGACAAATCACACACGGTCATCTGGCTGGTCCTTTGAAAAGAGTACAGTATAAGGTTGAATAAAACATCTTTATTTTCATAAGAAAATTTACTAAGAAATATATAAATATTATGTTTTATTATTTAGAATATATAATTTATAATGGAGATGCGCTTATAAAAATTGAGAGTAGAAATTGAAGTCTTGTCAACTACTAAAAACCTATTCAAAAAGTTATTGTTTTTTTTTCTCTCTTAAAGAACTGAAACCTGACACTGAAGGCACGGTCTACTACGATGGTAGTGTACATGCAAGCGAAATGCTGGGTGAGTAATAGAAGAAAATTATATGATAATTATAACTTGAGACACCATCACTAGCCAAAAGACGTCCACTGCTGAAGAAAGACCTCCCCAGGGATTTCACGCCGACCGGCCTTGCGCTGCCTGCATCCAGCGGCTTCTAGGTCATCGGTCCACCGAGTGGGAGGCCTGCCTACGCTATGACTTGAGACGTCCCCTGCTAAACACACATCTTGATAGTCTTCTAGTCCAGTCAAGGAATTTAGTGACACCAAAATTACAAAAACTCCTGTGTTCAAATTTAATTAATTTAATACAAATTACAGATAGAGAAATCCGTCTTCTCTCCATATAAAGATCCTCCTTTTTGTCTGGACAATTCCCGTTTTAAGTTTTGCAATAATGTTTATTTTTTCTTTCTCAACAGCAGAGAAAAGCGAAGGTTTCTCTGACCTTCTGCTGGATCAGCTCGAGAGCAACTCCAGGATAGAGGTGGACCCGGCGACCTTCACCCTGCAAGCTAAGAGAAGAGCCGTTGTCAGAAAGTAAGAACGAAGATTTTAACCGTCTCTGTAGTCTAGTAGCTAGCTTTATATCAGGAGGTCGCGGGTTCGATTCCCGGCGGCGGATTTCATACAAATTGATCACTTGTTATTCAGCAGTTTTTTCTTGCAACTGACAACAAAATTTATTGTAATTAAAAGTTTCAGAAATATAACAACACATATATAAATAAAGCGAACAAATCTGCTCATTATACTTACGAGTACAAACGTTTGCCGTGAGTGAGGATTGAACTTACGACTCCGTGGCGTAGCAGTCAGGAGCGCTAGAAAAAACGTCACTGAATTAGTCACTTTTGAAAGATTAAAATATTTGATTTAATTGTTTTAATAAAAAAAAATATTTTTGTTTTTATTGCAGAATGAACGAGAACATTATAAAGAAAATGTCGAGAAGACCTTACGGATATAAAAAATAAGTAATAATTAGGAAACCGATCAAAATCCAATTAAGATTTAATTAATTTATTAAGTACTTATAAGATAGTGATGTTGTATCATATAAATTATTTTTACCGTTGTTGTGATAATTAAAAGTAAATTAAATATCTTAAATAATAAACCGTATTTAATTTAACTTCATTCGTCATGTTAGCCCTTGGCATCATCTCACCTAATTACCAAGATTCCCAACGCAATGGGGAACTGGCTATCTTATCTTCACGAAACACATCAATGCTGTTAACATTGATGTTTGGCGGCAAGACTTAAATAAGATGGTGGTAGCTAGCCAGGCGGGCTCAGAAAATAAATCCGGACGGTAACGTCCCATTCGCAAAAATGCCTTACCACCAACCAAACCGAGTCCACAAAGTTGCACGCTGTTGCGACCTCCTGATGTGAAGCGAGCGGACAAGCCACTACACTACGGAGGTGGAAATGACCGCGCATCGACAAACGTAGCGTAGGCCTTCCATTACGGTTCACCGATGACTAGCCCCAGTAGGGAGTAGACGAAACCGTTTGTCACACTCAGCAAGAAAAAACCTAGGTATACTTGTCTTTCTCACTGGCTCGACGTAGACCCAGACGTTCGCTTTATCGGGTCTCCTTGGTAGAGGTCTTTTGGCTGATATTATAATGAAATTAAAATATAAAATATGTTTTGTGCATAGAACGATCGAAGATCTAAGAATTCCATTCCTCGGATCAGTTCGGAACCCATTTAAGAATGCACAGAAAAAAAAAAATTTCGGATAACTAGTAAATGCTCCATAGCAGGGTTAGTAAGACTTAAGGTAGGTTAGTAACAGTACATAAGGACTATCGATTATTACAGATATATGTAATTGTTGCGGAGCACTTAGTGCGATCACCGAGACTGTTTCAGTGATCACCCTCCGCACAAGGCATTTCCACAGCGGTGATGTCTACCTATTTGCTAGGGTCTTTAGGGTGATGTTGCGGCTATCCCGTATATTCTGCGTATCATGAATACACATTTTTTGCGAATGACTGATACAAAGTCATCAGTCTAGTACTCAGCAAACATCCCCGATGCACTTCAGAAGCGGGGCAGCCCCATCATCATCCTAAAAATATCGATACTTCTGGGTTCAAAAGGCGTATACGCCTAAGGTCTATTTAGCGTTTACGCCCTTTGAACCCAGAAGTATCGATATTATTATACTGCACGCGCAGGGTGTCCAGCGATTTTTTGTATAAAAACTCGTTTATAATAAATATTATAGTCACATACCAGACACTCAAACAACCTGACGCACTATAATTGCCTACGTCAACAAATGAGGCGACCGTACGTAGATTATTAATAGGTGTGTTGCTTGCGCTAAACAACCGTCACCGGATCTTACCCGTAGGGGGGTGAGGTCGCCTTTAGAGAGGGGCAGGAAGCAGCCCATGTTTTTTATTTTTGTTGTTTTTCTATTTCTTTTTGTTTTTATTTTGTTTTCATTATTATTTTATCTTAAACCTACTTTTTTTTTTGTATATGCCTGTGTTTTACTATCGTTTTTTGTAATTTGAGTGTGTTTTCTTGCAAATAAAAGTTTACTTACTTACTTACTTACTTACTATTATTAGCTAGACTTTTACAAATAAAGTAAAGGCTGTATACACCAGACAAGGCTGTATAGCCTTAAAAGGCTAAGCTCTTTCCTTAAAAAAAATATCTTTGGTTACAATACTGTGCTTTGCAACCGTTTTGGAACTGTGCCAACCCCTTGACAAATGGTCAGACATCGGTCACACAGGGGGGTGAGGTAGCCTTCAGAGAGCGGCAGGGAGTGTCCATACTGTATAATGTCCTTATACTGTGGAGTAGCCAAAATGTATGTAGTACCAATGTATACGTATATCCTGTGTCTTGCCTTGGGCCGTTGGATAAAAAATATTTTTATCCAACAGCTCTTTCGGGTGTAAATAAGTTTGTTTGTTTGTTTGTAAACTCTTTATTGTACGACAAAATAACACAAGAAAAATTTATGACAAAATACATGGATGCACAAAGGCGGGCTTATCCCTTAAAGGGATCTCTTCCATCCAACCTTTCAAAGTATAAAAGAGACTTATAATTAATAATAGGAGCAGAGAAACACGTACAAAATAAGAAAGAGAGACAACATTACTAACACACAATGACACACAAAATGTTTAATTTGTAAATATTAATAATAAAGATATAATAATAAAAAAAACGATATACAATGGCATAAGTATGTTCGTACTAAAGATCTAGTTACCAACGTTCAAAATTTAAAACTATCTCAGGGTTAAGATAAGGTTTTAACTTATTTTTATAGACTATAAGCAGTAAAAAAAAAATTACTAGCTAAGTGCGAATCCACTTAGTGGTCTTCGAGGTTCAGTATAAACTCAACAATACGTATTTATAAGTTTGGATTACACTCAAGTCAACAACTCTTGAGCCGCCTCCATGGCGTAGCGGCTAAGCCACTCGACTAGCTAGCAGGTGAGGAGGAGTTCGATTCCCGGCGGGGTCCAAGTTTATAAGACTTGGTTTGGTAGGTGGTAGGACATATTGTGAGCTCGCTTGGCTAGCCACCACATCTTAGTCTTGCCACCAAAAATCATTATTAATATTATTGAAATGTGTTCCGGAATGGAGATAAGATAGCCAGTTCCCCATTGCGTTGGAGAATCTTAGCTTGGTAAGCCCGCTTCCATCCTCGACATCATCATCAGTTACCATCAGCAGGGGCACGATTCTCTTCACATACCTCGGGAAGGTTAGGCCATACTCAACACACGGGGCCAAGTCCAATAGTAAGTAAAATAATGCCCAGGGCTTGCCAATTGTGGATAAAAAACAACTACGACAAACTTCTTTCAATGACAGTGAATTAATACTCAATTATTAAACTAAACTTGGACACCGGAGGCCTAACTTCCCCCCCTTCCCAATTCCCTCCAATCCCCATCCCATTTCAAAGGTCGGCAACGCACTTGTGACTCCTCTGGTGTTGCGGGTGTCTATGGGCGGCGGTAATCGCTTACCATCAGGTGATCCGTCTGCTCGTTTGCCACCTATCACATAAAAAAAACTTCTATATTTAGACCAAAAACTCATGTAAAATCCACCAACAATTTTGGCAAGATTTTATAAACTTTATACCCAAGAACCCTGAAAGTTGTCCAAAATAAGACGAAAGATTTTTAATAGGCGTTTGTTTACAAAACATTGTTTTTGTGCTGATTGTGATCGCTATGAATCGGTTTTGTATGGCTTTTACTCCGACGAGTGGT
This sequence comes from Coleophora deauratella, assembly GCA_958295455.1. Taxonomy (NCBI): domain Eukaryota; kingdom Metazoa; phylum Arthropoda; class Insecta; order Lepidoptera; family Coleophoridae; genus Coleophora; species Coleophora deauratella. The sequence continues at coordinate 2,420,456 of OY282414.1, read as the reverse complement.
TCTGTTAAATTAGTGAACGCGAAGTGAAATTTTAATAATGTAAGTTTTTTAACATCAACTATACACAGTCGAAACAATAATCTTCGGCACCATTTCATTAACTGACTATCTTTTGATTTACGACTTTGCGGATATCACAAGAAAAGAAATACTCTTAATAAAAAATGAACTTCAGTGTGGGGGTTTTGTATTGAAGGATCCTACATATATTTTGTTACACCTATATACAGGGTGTAACAGAAAGGTGTGACAATAATTCTAGGTGAGTTTTACCCATCAAACTGAACAACTTTTGTTCTACAACTTTGTTCAAATCGCAATTTTTTTTGGACTTTTCATACAAATCGATCAGCTGGCGAACCAAGTTTGTATGAAAAGTCCGAAAATTTCTTTGCGATTTCAACAAAGTTGTAGAACAAAAGTTGTTCAGTTTGATGGGTAAAAGGCCACCTTGAAGTATTATCACAACTTTCTGTTACACCCTGTATAAATTTTAAGGCCTTGCATATAAACCCATGAATCTAGACAACTTTCCCCACGGAGCCTAAACAAAAATTTTAATTATGAACCTTCGAATAATTCAGCTTTTTATCACCAGAAGCCAAGCCTACCCCAGTGTTAGGGGGTTACCGATTATACTGTGTACATATTTTTAGGACTTTCTGAAATATATTTATTTTATATCTGAAACAAGGTGTATTTTTGTGGCGGATGTGAACGTAGACTAGGGCCAAATAAGACAACCTTTGTTTTGCCACCTTTTAAAAAATACGACAAAAACACTACAGCACAGAATACACAATACTATAGTCACAAATCTCTATAGTGTATTGTGCTTTTGTGTTGCGAACAAACTAAGAAAAAAAAAATAAGACGTATCCGGAACAGATCAACAGAATTTATCTACAGCAGAAGAAGACTGTACGCATTAGGTAGAGTTAGGTAGTATTTTTAGACCTGATGCGAATTTTGTATTCTCAGTTCAGATCGAGCGTCCGAAGGAACATATTTTTATGGTTCGTTCCGGATTCGTCATCTTCCTACCTGGTCTTACTCCGAACTAGTCGTATTCTAAGTAGATCTGATTGAAGGGAGAATTCATAATTGACCACGCTGAATACGTTAAAAACAACCGACTTCAATCGCAACAACTCCAATTTTACTATGTTTTTGTTGATTTTCTCAAAAATCGCTGAATCGATTTCGATAAAATTTATATGTGACCACTTGTGAAGTATACCCTTTCAAACAAAAAAAGAATTTTCGAAATCGGTTCAGGCGTCTTCGAGTAATCGGTGAACATACATAAAAAAAAAATGATTCCGACGAATTGAGAACCTCCTCCTTTTTTTGAAGTCGGTTGAAAATTTCACGTCAGGTCTAAAAAAAACTTCGATAAAACTATTTAAACTGTCGCTTCTATCCATGAAACTAAACAACTTTTCTCAAGAAACACGCAGGCAATACGCTAAAAAAAGTCGATCTGCCAACATTGTATCTTCTTTTCTAATTTAAGAACTGAGCTCTTGTCGGTGTAGCTCACACCATTCACTGCTGTTCAGGATCTTTTCTTCGACTTCTTTTTACGACTTGATTTGGTCCATATAATTTATCCTCGGTCTTCGTCTTCCGCGCTTCCCTTCAATATTTCCTTCTATACGTTTTTGATGAAGTAGTCTTGTCAGTATTTTTTAAATTACTATAGGCATAGGTATTGTATTTTTTTAACTTTTATAAGTAGAAACCACGCTTCAAATTTTATTCGCGAGTGCAGTTTCACCCGGTACGGGGCTGTGGTCCAACTGCTCTGTCCAAGTAGTTTGACTACGGGCCTTTAAAGGGGTGTTGGTCCAACGCATTTTTGTAGTAGGACTAACAACCATTGTTCTCATTGCCATTTCCGTATCATTAAGAATCATATGAGTTTGTATCTTGAAATAAACATGTAATTTTCAAAATCTTTAATTAAATTATTACAGAAACAGCTGTGAGTTCAACAGCACCCCGCCGTACTTATGACCGGGTGTGACTACGACGGAGCTTTCTACAGGGTTTTCTGCGTGACTCTGCTCGCCATAGCCTTCACATTTACAGTCATTTTGACCAATGTATTCGTCGATATTGACGGTCTACTCGTCAGCAAGGAAAGAGGTAAGTTTGTGGTTTCATACCCACCAACTCTTCACTAACAAAAATTACGTTTAGGAAAGGAAAGACTTGACTGACTCGGTGGCTAAGTGGTTAGCGATCCTGACCTCTGATCCGAGAGTCGTGGGTTCGATCCCCACACAGGGCAAACTTTTCTGTGATAAGCAGAATTGTTTGCTCTGAGTCTGGCTGTATTATATCTATATATGTATGTATTTAAAAGTATATGTGTATGTATATCAGTCTCTGGTTCTCAAGATACAGGGAATCCTAGTTTGGGGCCAGATGACCGTGTGTGATTTGTCCCAGATATTAAAAAAAGAGGTAATCTGAAGTTTGATACCCACCAACTCTGTTCGTCACAGCCTTGACATTTACGTTCGTCATAGCCTTCACAGTCTGCTTGTGAACAAGGAAAGAGGTATGTTTCTGCTTTCATACTCACCTTCACAACCAAAAATTACATTTCGAAAGGAAAAAAGTGAATTTGTGGTTTCATGCCCACTAACTCTTCTCGTGATAGACTTGACATTTACAGTCATTTTGATCAATGTTTTAGTCGATATTGATAGTCTGCTTGTCAGCAAGGAAAGAGGTAGATAAAATTGTGGTTTCATACCCACACAGCCTTGAAAGTCAGCAAGGAAATAAGTAAGTTTGTGCTTTCATACCCACCAACTCTTCAAAACAAAAAACAAATTATATAAATATATAGATATAATACACCCAGACACAGAGCAAACAAATCTGCTCATCACAGAAATTTTGCCCTGGCTGGGGATCGTACGACTCTCTTATCAGTAGTCAGAAGCACTAACCACTGAGCCACCGAGACGGTCGAGTCCGAACACTCGACATTCAAATCTTGTCGTATATTTTTATAAAATAACTTTATATATTTTTTATTTAATTTCACCAATATGATATTCCAGGTAAAAAACACGAACATGAAAAACCCAATGTACTAAAGATAGAACAACAGACAGAACATGTAGTTTTTCACCTGCCCACGAGCCTACCACAAGTTTTTCACCTGCCCACAAGCCTGCCAGAAGTAAAAAAGGGTTTTGGCGTAGAAGGGAAACAAGAGACTTCAAATGATGTGAAGACTTTTGAGGAGGACGAAGATGCTTCGTATAGAACAAAAAGATCTTTGGGTAAGTAGCTCTCCTACCCCTCCCTGTTTATGCAATTGACAACATTTTTCTTTTTTTTTACCCTCAATTGGTGAGCCCTTAGGACGAAAATATGTGCAAAATCAAAACAAATGAAATGCCAACAACAGAAAAAATCATAGTCAATAGTTATTTCTAATCCTGAGCTTCTGGAATAACAAATCTTATAAAACAAAAAACAAATTTTCCCATAAATTAAGTAAATATTTTTTTAGTTTTATTAATACAGGTAATCCTACTTTGAGAAGAGATGACAGTGCGTGATTTGGCCTGCTAATCATATATTTTTACCTGCAGATTCAACAAATTTCCAATTTCACATCAAGGATCCTAAAATAAAAAACATACTCACTACAAAATTGGCTACACTGTTAGAAGAGCTCGACAATGAAGAAACTAATACCAATCATTTTGAGAACTCAACACCGAAACACATTGCTATTACTTCAGAACCAAACAAAGACATAAAAAATTTAAAAGAAACAACTATTTCGAACGATAAAGAAAATGAGACAAATGAAAAAGATAAGCAAGAAAAAGAACTTCTACATTTAACAATGCATAATATACTTCTTCAAGGTATAATTGGACATATGGATTTAAATGATGTTTATAAGAAAGTTCATAGCTTAGTTCATAACATGGATCGTAACGAAAAGAAAAGTTTTAAAAAAGGTACTATAACATTACTATTATTAATCACAAATGTATATTTATTTATTCAAGATTTGGGGGCGTTTGACTCCAATCTCACCTGATGGAGTCGATGGTGGAACACTCAATCCCAAATATAACCTATTCACTCTAACCTTTCTCTATTATGATGAGAATCATTGAGTTTGAAAACTCAAATCAAAATTACCTTATTATCATATTATTACAGATAAAGAACTACAACCGTTGCCTGAAAAATCTGTGGAGCAAACAAAAGATACTGCGGATATTGAGAACATGTTTCTTGAAGAACTAATAAAGTGCGCGAAACTTCAAAAACAGATTGTAGAGAAAAATAATCAAAAGAGTGCTGAGCATATAGAGAGAAGACATAAAGAGCCCGCATTGAAGAAAGGTGAGTGTTGTTAATCTAAAACTCTGGTATCTTATTTACAACTTCCGTTTGCTTTTACAATTACTTATAGTTAATTTAATGTAGTATGATTGTAAAAGGCCTTTGAAGGTGAGACATTATAATACTAATAAATGTAATTGATTTCTAGTGCCGAAAATACTGATAAAAACGATGATTGATGTTTCCTCTTTACACAATGACAAAAACAAAGAAAACGATACGTAAGTTTTTAACAACGTTATTATTAACGTATTATTAGTACGTTAACATCTTTTTCTGAAAATGTTTATATTTTTAAAATATATTTACTATCTGCAGGACTCCAAAGGAAATCCGGGGAGTAATTAAATTTCTTTATAATGGCAAACTTGTTAAATTTAAACAAGCTGACGATAATGATGATCAAGAAAATACAGAAACACAAATACCACATGCCAACACAAACAACAAAGATGCAAACAAAGTCCTTGAAGCTATGGAAGTCTCCGATTTTATAAAAGACCATATTCATATACCGAATTCAATTATTAACAATGCTATTGCCGACTACTTCAGCAAAAACGCTGACATTGCAAATCTGCTTAAGAAAGTTTCAGTCAAAAGATCAAAACGTAGTATCAAAGTGCGCAAATCACAAATAAGTCACACGACGGAAAAAAATGAAATAAAAAAGAAAAATCTAAAAACAGACAATGGGGAACTCTATGTAGAAATTGAAACACATATCGATGGAAAAGGTATAGAAGGTGAAAAGAAGAGGAAACTTGTAAAGAATATAATTGAAAAAATACAAAAAGCCATACGTTCGGATATAAAACATATGCAAATAAAGAAAAAGCCCAAAAAAATTCATTTAAAGAAACGCTTTCAGGCTCCTTTAGACAATCGAGAGAGAATTCTGATAGACAAATTCTTAATTCCGTTTGATGCAATAATTAAAAGGGAACTTACACCTATAAGTAAAAGTTACCCTATAGGAGGTGAAGCTCCAAAAGTGTATAATAGGTCTGGCGAAACTTGGAAAAGTATTTTCTTTGGACCTCGTTTTCTCTCTGCATCTAAAGGAATAAACTCAGCCGAACTAGGAGAACTTGATGTTCGCTACGATAGAGTTCACCCAGGTAATATGTTTTCCCCCAGAATGCAAAAACCTTTAAACGCTGAAGCTGTAGATGATGGCGTGAACAAATTTCACGAACTCGGTAACCTTAAATTTTATATAAGAGATTTAGATGGTTCAGGATTTTCAATAGGGTTTAACCAATTTGTGGGTGAACAACCCGACGAGGAAAGCATAAAAAGTTTTACAGGTATTGAAAATTTACTGAAGAGCTACAGAACTAAATATGACGAGGAAGAAGAGAAGCCAATAATTTTGCAAAGAAATGTAAAATTAATTGAACAAGATGACATAGTATCTGACGAAAGAGACGAACATGATGCCAGTGAAGATTCAAGTGCCAATAAACATGTTATAAAACGGAGAAACGTAGATTATGGTAAACAAGATCACCATTCAAATGAATACAAAATCATATTCAGCAACCATTTCTTGCCGTATAATTCTTACCAGGAAGTCATAGAAGACAGGCAAAAGAAAGGTTCATTTTCTAATATAACTCATAAAAAAATACCATCTAAAATACCGTACTTGATAGGTAAAACAATTTTTGACAAAGAATTAAAACCATCTGAAATATTTAGTCTCGCAAATTTGATTGATAGAAAAAAACGATCAATGAAAGTAAAAAAGATTTCTAAAATTAATATTGGACACAAGCATAATAAATTTTTAAACTCAAATAAAATCATAAACAAAGTTTTCTTTCAAAACAAACCAAGAAGTGGTAGTAGGATTAAGAGACAAGTGGAAAAAATTAGAATAGTAGCAACCGATAATATGGGTAACGTGCCTCTGCCCAAAAACTCAGATGAGAATATATATTTGGTGTCTGATGAAAATGTATTTTCCGACCAAGCCATTGTCAGGGAAGTACCAGAAGAAGCTGTAGAAGCAATTGAAAGGTCTTATAATGAGTTCGCAATCCCAGCTTTAGCATACGAAGAAAACAAACCACATGCGTATGCTAACGCTTTCAATGGCAAGGCTCGCCATAACATTCTTATGTCTAAATATCCGCATATATTTATGGAAGAAATATCAAGACCGAAAGAAGAAGACAGAGATACTCCAGAAACCTTATTTTTTAAGAATCATGAGCATAAAAACTATGAGCCAGAAAAATTTGAACATCACCATAGCCATAAAAGAATTGTTTACCCTTCTACTGAGAACCCTGAAGATGCTAATAACGTACAAGACATAGTTGATGCAATATCTCCCCGCACGAGCTATAAACTGACCGTCAGATTATTACCGAAAAACTCCACACTCGGTGAAGGCTTCAAAGAAATCCATACAAGTATCAATAAGAGTATCAGTAGAAACGGTGTTATCATTTCTTCACAAGTTAATGTCTCTGAAATTTCAAGAGTTGAAAAGCTTAACGTAAGCAGTACTGTGGCCATAGACTCTTTAACTACTGTTACACCTACAGTTAAACAAATAAGAAACCAACAAGATAAAATGAATACCTTGCTTGTACATCAAAAGCAAAGAATACTGGAGCAACTGGAAAAATTGAATAAAGAGCGACAATCTGTTGATATTATTATAAGAGATAAGCCAAATGATCTTATCAATGTGTTGCTACCATCGAACCCACCTCAAATGATGCAACTGACGAAAGACGAAGCTGGACAGCTAATAACTTCTGCACTTTTGAAATTAAGAGACGCTCCTCATCTAAATGAGTTGAGCCCACAGCCAGTTGACCGTATGCGGTATAATGGTCCAGCTTTTTCTAATATGTATGCATCACCGCTTGCATCTCCACCTCAAGTGCCACCATCTCGGAATCAACCACCACCATTTTGGAATCAACCACCACCCTCACCTCCTCAACTGCCCCCATCTCCTCCTCAACTGCCCCCATCTCCTCCTCATGTCCCACCTTCTTCTCCTCTACCGCCACCATCTCCTCCTCAACCGCCACCTTCACCCCCTCCCCCTCCACCACAGCCTCGTCAAGATCTAGAAAAACTTAAATTCCTAAACAGAATAATGCAAAACGAAAATTTAACACAAACAATATTGACCAAAATCGATAAAAACACACAAATGCTGCAATCTTTCCTACAAAAGCTAACATATAAATTTGAAAATGAAAAATATCGTCAAAAAACTGAGGATGCCTATAAGAATATAGCTGATAACGTGGTGAAAGACTCCAGGGATTATAATATGGTACATAAACAATATGGACAGCCAGCGCAGAATATTGATGCAGATAAAAACGAATCGCACGTTTCGATACCTTTCGTTTATGCTTACCAACAATCCTTTCCTTTAAACAACAAAGCTAACATACCAGTAGCGAGCGTAGTATATCAAGGACATATACACGCAAACACTATCAGAAATAAGGATTTCACAAATCTCCGCCAAGCACCACACACTAAACTTCACACAAATGACTCCAGATTTTTCATAGATGAACTAGATACTGAGTACAAAGCAACACCGATCAAACGAGAAGAAGGTCCTTTAGGCAAAATAACAGAATTTAATAGTAATCTTATGCCATTAAGAGTACCTTTACGGAATCTAACCAATGTTTAGAATTTAAGTTCTCTTTTCAACGTACGTTTTTATGAGAAGTTAGTATTTAAATAATTAGTTATTGTATATTTTTGGTATAAAGTTTAGAGTTTAAGTTTTCTTGTAAATGTATTTATGAGACATTAATAAGAAGATATTTAATATTTGTGTTTTAAATCAAATCCTTTAACAAAATAGTTGAAAGTAATATTTTTTCCCTAAGATTTAAAAAAGTTGAATTAACTTTCCTGAATGAAACTACAACATCATACTCACTGGCGCCGACTCCATAGGTCCTGGAAGAGCCCGAGCCCCCAAATGACATTACTAACGGGGCTGAGCCCCAACAATATTTTATATGAAAATACTGGTTTGGCTTGCGGCTCACGAATTGCGACCCCTCAAAGATAATCACAAAAATGATATCCACGCGGGCGAAGCTATGGGCAAAAGCAAGTTAGAAAATATTAGGAAAATAAGCTTTTTTTTCTGCCCCCCCAAAACTTTATGAAGTGGTGAAAGATTTTAATTATAATACCCAATATTTTTATGAAGTCGGCGCCCCTATCATACTTTTCTAAACGTGTTGAGTTGACGAAGGGTTGCTTGGGGAATATTGCTCTGTTTCATGAGATGAGACTTCATGATACTCTTTTTTTTAAAGACTTGGTAAACCCTTGGGATTATCTCGCCTGGTACCAAGTGATGAAGATGTTGAAAGATGGGAAGCGGGCTTACCAAGATTCCTCAACGCAATGGGGAACTGGCTAGCTTATCTCCATGCCGGAACACATCAATGCTATTTACACTGATGTTTGACGGCAAGACTTCTAGTAGATAAGGTGGTGGTAGATAGCCAGGCGAGCTGAAATAATAATCACAGACGTTTTTTATTCTGATACCATAATCAATAGGCTATTACTATATCCTCGTATAGCTCAGGAGTTTAAGGTTTTAAATAGTGATGAAACAATTACAATTAATTGTAATTGGCAATTATTGTCATTTTAACAATAGATTGTAATTGGCAATTATTGTCATTTTAACAATTAATTGTAATTGTCACCTTTACGACAGTTATTTTAACATTATGATTAGCACTTTTTAATTAAAATATCTAGAAGACAAAACTTTATCGCGACCGTTCCGCTAGAAGCCTCACTATAGGACTTCGAGATTCTGATTATGCAAATAAATAGTGCCTAAAAGTATATTTTTTTAAATTAATGACATAAAACATTTAGCTTTTAGGTTTTGACGGGTCATATTATTTCGTGTTTTAGGTCGTGTACTTTGATTTTTAATACATAGTCTTTGACATTACAGGCACTTTTATTAAAATACTATCACTCCTAAATATGATAAAACGCAATTAAAATTTCAATAATTGTAATTGGAATTGTAATTGGCAATTATTTCAAGAAATAATGTAATTGTTAACCTGTAATTGTTTCATCACTAGTTTTAAACATAAAATATTTTATGACCAGCAAAATTTTTGCATATGTACTCAGAATACTGACCAAAATAACGTGCTAAGACTCCCGCCCTTCTCCCGCTTGAGTCTTGAGATATAGTCCCCTCACCCCCTACCCCGTTCTTTATCTAGTAATGTAGTATGGGATACGTTTAATTTTGAATAAAGCTCTCAAACCTGGCAAAGTTGTTTCTTAGGTGGTCTTGAGTGCATTCAGACCAGGAGGCATCGGGAAACACCATGGGGGTGGCGAGGGGAAGCGGGGAAAGTTTGATTCTGCCACACCTCCCTTTGAGACTTATATTTTCAGAACTATTATGTACTTGGGCAAGAGTGATATTATTTTCAGATAATTCAAAGATGACGGATTAATTTCTATATTAAAAAAAAGCTTTTCGGAAACAGAAATTGTACTAATAAACACGTGTTTTTGTTGTTTAATAACCACCAAAAAACGTGAAAATGTTTTTCTCATACCGAGTTCAATATATTTTTTTTTTCAACCAAAGATATTAACATCAACTTATATAATTTAGATTATTTTGGTTTATTTAAAATAATACTTATTAAAATATTTATACAGAAGTGGTTATCATGGCGAACCCTTAGAGAATCTTCGGTTCTAAACCATCAAAATCAGACAGCGAACGATTCAAATCCTTATTATTTTTAATAGAAACGTTCTAAAGCCGAAAAGACTACAATGCGCGGCTGTAGAGATTCCATCACTTTAACCACCCACCGCTCAATTGAGGAAAACTCTGTGAAGCGAAGTTTTTCTCAATGATTTACCTAACTTACAATTAAACTCTTACCTACTAACCTAGACTCGCACCCTACCTGAGGTGGAAGTCGAAGGGAGGTCGGACTTTACTAATAGCCTAGTGTTTGGGAAAGTCAAACTGGAAAACGAATAAAAAGTTTTAAAATGTCAGTTATCAACAAATATCAACCATCAAATCGGAAAAACAACTCAATGTCCCAAACGCTTCAGCGTGACAAAACCACAAAAAGTCACACTGCGCCTCAAGCTTAAAAATACCAAGCTAAAGTCCTAACTCTAACTCATTATACAAAACAAAAACTAAAACATTTGGTTCTATGAATAATTAACCTACCTATCAACCATTTTTATATAAAACAAAAGCAATAACCTATCTAACCTACTAAGTTATAAAATACAATTAAAAGCTTATCTAATGCACAACAAATATCAGTGATAAGAAGTTTCTGAAAGGTCTTTCAAATACTTTCGACTTTGCAATATTCGCGCGTAAATTATTCAAATGACAATTTCAAAACAAAAATCAAAAAGTATTGTCGAGGCAACTTCCCAAAACAACTCATTGAAAAAGATTATAAGTGCCAAAATGATAAATAGGAACTTTTTCCAAAAATACTGCGCCGAAAGAGATTTTGCAATCGACCGGGCATAAACAAATTACTTTTACGAAAAGATCGCGAATAAGACTGTCAATGAACACAAATAAGATTAAGTGAGCAACACGCTTTAAAAGAGAATAAAAATGCGATTAACGATTTAAGAGCACCATCGATTTCAACTTCCTAACCTACACCTTGCCTGTCCTGGCATCAACTAAACATATCTGTAAGGATACCAAATAGTTGGGCCATCACACCGGAATAAATATACCTAAATAAGATACCTAAATATCTATCTCTCCTTATAAAAGTGAAGCCATCATTCTCTGAACTAGAACAAGTCACAAATCTGAGACCCTTGGCAGCAACATATGGCCTTAACCCAAGTGTTCTAGCCTAACTCAACAAACTTCATAATCATCACCTTACTAACAATCTCTCCTATAAATCATCATTATCTACGCTATGTTCCGGATGTGAGATAACCAAGTCGGCTATCCTCCAGCACTCTATGGGCATATGGAGTTTTTCGCACTCTATGGAACACATTCCTACTACCTACTATATTCCTACCAACACTGAACAACTTTCAATCCATAAGAAATCCGAATCCTATTCTATAACTTCTAGACAAAATCTAACAATACATAATCGAAATACAATACATCGAAAAACTTATCGTGGCCCATATCTTCCATAATATTGCCAGGAACAGACAAAGTGGGGAGTGGAGATCTCTCCCTCCCTCCTGGTTGTAGTGATGGAATCTCTACAGCCGCGCATTGTAGTCTTTTCGGCGTTAGAACGTTTCTATTAAAAATAATAAGGATTTGAATGATTCGCTGTCTGATTTTGATGGTTTAGAACCGAAGATTCTCTAAGGGTTCGCCATGATAACCACTTCTGTATAAATATTTTAATAAGTATTATTTTAAATAAACCAAAATAATCTAAATTATATAAGTGTTTCCATTTGAACATTTTCAGTCCCCCTCTGCTTTCGAAGAGGATTTGCATCTTTTTGAGATAGATGCCATACATATAAAACAGCACCAGGCGAATGACTCGGTTTGTCTGCAAAACGAGTCATTCGCCTGGTGCTGTTTTTGTCATTTGTGTCATCTTCTTTAAGCGGGTTTCTACTGAGAAAATCTGCAACCACGTTATCTTTGCCACTGCAGTGAACTATTTCGAAGTCCCAATCTTGGACAGATAACGCCCATCTTGACAAACGTCCGCTCATGTCTTTTCTAGACCTAAGCCAACATAATGCCTTATGATCGGTTGCTACCTTGAATTTCATACCCCAAAGATATTGTCTACAATACTTCAATGCCCAAACTAAGGCCAAACATTCCTTCTCAGTAGTAGTGTATTTTTTCTCTGCATCCGAAAGCTTACGTGAAGCATATAATATCGGTTTTAAGTCATCCTTGCCTTGCATCAGGCATGCACCCAGGCAAGCTTCGTCCGATGCATCGACATGTAATCTCGTAACTAGGGAGGGATCACTTGAGAAGTGAGCGAGGATCGGGGGGTTTATCAATGCCGATTTTATCTGTCCAAATGCTCTCTGGTGAAATACAAATTTCTGGTCTTTCTTGAGTAACTTGGTTAAAAGTAACGAAATATCTGCAAAATTTTGAACAAACTTTCTATAATAAGAGAACAATCCTAATACCCGTTTGACATCTTTGGCTGACGTTGGGGGTTCAACCTTTTGTACCGCCTGGATTTTTCTTGGGTCTGGTTTTATACCGATGCCAGAGATGTGGTGCCCCAAAACTGTAATTTCGTCATAGCCAAACTTGCATTTTGAAGGTTTCAATGTGAGATTAGCTTCTCTGAAACGAATTAAAATCTGTTCTAAAGCCCATATGAATTCTGGGAAAGTTCTACCATATACTATGACATTATCAACATAAATAATAGCGTTCTTGTATCTTAAGTTACCAATCACTTTGTCCATCATCCTCTGGAATACTGCTTGACTTGTTTTGAGGCCAAAGGGGACGACGTTAAATTCATATAGCCCTGAAGGAGTTATGAAAGCTGTTTTGTGTTTACCCTTACTGATCATGGTCTGCCAGTAGCCAGAGTTTAAATCTAAATCTGCGAAAAAATAAGCACCTGACAGGTATGACATAATATCTTCAATGACTGGGATTGGATATTGGTCTGCGATTATTTTTTTATTTAGTTTGCGATAGTCAACACAGAATCTCCATGTGTTATCAGCTTTCTTTACTAATACCACAAGCGAGGCATAACTGCTATTCGATTCCGTGATGACACCCAATTTGAGCATTTCCTGGACCTGGGTGTCGATGACCTCACGTTGCACGGGAGATACTCTGTAAGGCGGGCTATGTACTGGAGTTTCATCTACGGTCTCTATGTCAACAGGGACAATGTTGCACCGCCCTAATTGTTCTTTATTAAAAGCCAGTCTGTCATGGTAATTTTTAAGCAAATATACTAAACCTTCTCGTTGGTCTAACGGCAGTTTACTGGAGATATCCATTGTACAGTTATCAACATCGGTAATCCGGGAGTTGACTGCATGAAAAATAAATTACGAAATATTATTGACTAAATAGCTCTTTAATTGAAATTATTTAAAAACTTAATCACTTTAATTTTCATTGCATTTTCAATTTTTTATTTATAAAAATTACCTAATAAGTATACAAACTACTATTTTGAACAATGACGTCATCGTACAAAATGTCAAACATTTTTAGAAGTCGTTCCAAAACCAAGGTAGGGTGAGGTAGAATTTAACTCGGAGAAATGAAAGAGACGTAGCTATTTTGAGAAAGAGAAAAAAATATGATTTTGGAACGCTTGCGAGTGATTCCAGAGTGACAGGGTAACAAACGTCATCGAAAATAATTCAGAAAGGTTTCTAGCTTTTTTGGGTAGTATTCTGTCTTATTTATGGCTTTAACACCTTTGCAGATACAAGCAATCGTATTTCAAAACAATTCCTAAGTTAAAATGTTTGCATGTCTTAGTCTGTTTGACATTGACTACGAACTTCCCGCCGAATAAACTGTCAGGCGAATTTTAACGGTAATCAAACAGCGTTAAAAATCGCACTTGTCAGAGTGAAAATCGCATTCACGAAGGCGTTTCAAAATCCCGACGGAGAACTGTCAGGCGATCATTCGGTTACCCTCGGTTTCACTCGGCTTGGTTTTGGAACGATTTAGGGTAAAATTCGCATCACCCGAGTGAAATCTTTGGTATTGGAACGCAACGTTAGAACAAAATGCCGTTTTTGACATTTGATAAAAAGTAACTTAAATGACTAGCAGTCAACTACCGGATTATTTTATCTCCCAAATGATTGTTTACAAAATACGTATTATGCGGTCTGAAATCCCGTCCGGAGCCCAGGAAACATACGGTGAGATAGGCATTTGACTTTCGTAGTGCGGATATGCGAAAAGTAGTCACTAGATGGCAGCACGTGTCCCGAAGCCGCCTGCTTTGTGTCGATAACGTCGGTGCCAGTTTTTAAATATGGCGCATCGACACTGTTTCGTTCAGTTGGCGTTTTGAATTTCTACAGTGCGGATCAACAAGAACAAGCATGTCACGAAGCCATTCGTCACGGCGTCTCGGCTTCTCTTCTTCAAGCTCCTCTTCCAGCGATGAAGAGGACTCTTCATTCGCTCCACCACCGTCAAAAGTTCCACGCGTTGAAGAAAATCCGGGGCGTCAGCCCCCAGTCGAACCTCACGTGGTAATTCGTTCGGTGGTGGAACGAGTAACGAGAAACGACGAATCTGCTACAGATACAGCGGCGGCACCGATCACTGCGTTGGAGAATCAACTTCATCTATTGGCACGTGAGATTGCACAAATTAAATCTGTTATGTGTACTAATCAAGTTCCGACAAGCAATGGGTCTCCGCCCACGGAGCGGCCGGGTCCTGCAGTCGAGGTCCTCGGCGATCTCGTACCGCCCGTCCCGCCGCCATCTGCGCCGGAGCTTGATGTGCCTGCTACTGTTATTGCCGAAACCACTAAGAAGGCCGACGCTACCCGTTTGGCCGTAGTTGCCGGACTTCAGCATTTTAATAACCCGGAATGGGCAAATATCCGGTATGCCGATACCCAGAAAAAATATCAGGCTACCCCCGCTTTTACTTCACTAGAAATAAATGACGAGCTAATTCCGTTTGAAAACAAACCGTACCAGTTGAGGTCCCTTGATCAAACATTCGGCGTTTTAACTAATATGTTACTGGCCCAAAGAGAAGCAATGCAGAGTGCAATTAAAGATATCCTAGCCCTACCCGGTGCTCCGGCAGAGTTACACACAAAACTCTCTGCTTCCTTTGGTTCTGGTAGCACTTATTCAGATATCTCGAAAGATTTATTGCAGGTAGTGTGCGGCAGACGGGCTAGTATCCTCGAGCAAAGAAGGGACTATATCCTTAACGGTGGCGTGAAGGATAAATATAACAGGGCGTCTCTGCGACGTATTCCTCCGAGCCGTGAGTGTCTTTTCGAAAAAGTGGCATTTGCGGATGCGGTTACAAAGATGGGCGGACCATCCAAGGTATTCCGAAGACCGTTTGAGCCCGCTGAGGGCCGTTACGGCAACACGCGGCGAACTACTGCTCCATCGCCAGCGCCACTAGCAACATTTCGTGTCCCCAGCGGCCCCGCACCCGCACGCCCGCGCGCCTCCGCGCCGGGCTCCAAAACAAAGGGCGAGGGCAAGCGTGAAACGTCGCGTCCACGTCCCCAGCGTCGACGCGAGGATAACCGCCCCCGACGATACTGACTTCTGTGCGGGGCGCTTGCGCCGCTTCAGAGCTATGTGGCGCACGAAGCACGCCCCAACGCATATCCTCCGGATAATAAAGGGATATCGTATCCCTTTTGTAAAGAAACCTCCGCTGAGGAGAACATTACAGGCTTATTACCCAGTCGATCGCTCGCTGGCGATGCAACTGGAAATCCAGAAGATGGCAGCTCAAGGAGTCATCGAGCACACTCCCGAAAATCCAGGGTTCGAATCTCACCTGTTCCTGGTCAAGAAACAGGACGGTACAAACCGCCCAGTTCTGAACTTGAAGGCGCTCAACAAATATCTGAAGCCAGGCAAGTTCAGATTGGTAAATATGTTCAAAGTTCCGGCATTCCTTCAGCCGGGCGACTGGTTAATGAAAATAGACTTGAGCCAAGCTTATTTTCATATACCAGTGTCCAAATCTCACCGATGGTTCCTGCGCTTCGCTGCCATCTCTCCGAATGCAGTACAAGACTCTCCGCCGGTTATGTGGCAAATGACCTGCCTACCATTCGGCCTTGCCACGGCCCCAAAAACATTTGCGACTCTAACCAACTGGGTCGCACAACAACTGCGAGCACAGGGAGTACGACTTCTAGTGTACTTGGACGACTTCCTGCTGGTAAATCAGTGCCCGCACAAGCTACAAGCTCATGCACGTCTAACAAGGGCCCTCCTTCACCGTCTCGGCTGGGTAATAAACGACAAGAAGTCGTCCAAAGTACCTTCACAGGTTCTAGAGTTTCTAGGTATAGAGTGGAATGCGAAGGAGAATTACAAGGCGTTACCTACAAAGAAGCTTGCGAAACTGAAAAGCTGTCTTCACCGTATGATCATGCGTTCCACGTGGTCAACACGCGACCTACAAACCGTAGTAGGTTGGCTAAATTTCGCGAGTTTCATTGTGCCCTACGGCCGGTTTCACTTTCGCAACCTTCTGAACCTAATGCGACAGTCGGTTCGGGAGGAGTCTTCGATGACACCCACGGAATATGCCATCGACGAGCTGATTTGGTGGCAGAACAACCTAATAAAGGTGAGCGAAATCTGGTCTGCTCCAGCCACACACTTCGTGGTCACAGACGCATCGGACAAAGGCTGGGGAGCTTATGTGGACGGAGTTCACATGCAGGGGCCTTGGACGGTGAGAGAAAAGTCTCTGCCAGCGAATATGAAGGAATTGCTGGCCGTCCACTTCATTCTTCAAGATCTGGTTCCCCGCTGCCCCGGGGAGACTATTTTAGTCCAAAGCGACAATCGCACAGCATTGTCGTACCTCCGCAATCAAGGTGGAACGCGATCGCCGAACCTCATGAGGCTTACCCGCTTGATTTACGAATACGTAATGTCACATCACATCAACCTGGTGGTGAGTTACATTCCCGGCCCGTTGAACGCAGTAGCCGACAGCTTATCGAGGTTCGAGATCCTCCCAGAATGGCACCTTCTTCCAAAGGCTTGTCATGTGATTTTCAGAAAGTGGGGCATACCAGTCATGGACCTGTTTGCCTCACAGACGGCTCATGTAGTTCACTCATACGTGACCAGAGACCTGCGCGACCCGAATGCTGTCTTCTACGACGCTTTCAGCCAGAACTGGAACTACAGCCTAGCGTGGATTTTTCCTCCACCTTGTCTGATGCAGCAGGTTCTAATGGCATTAAATCATGCACAAGGCAAGTACATCTTAATTTGCCCACGGTGGACGAACGTAGCGTGGAGAGCCGACCTGGAACCCCGTGCGCTGAGCCCACCATTCACAATTCGACACCTACGTCAAGTATTGCTGGACACGAGAACAGCCCTTCCCCCTCCACAAGTAGACAGGTTAGTATTGGAGGCATGGCTGATACGGGGTGGAATGAACTTCTCGAAGGTTGGTCGTCGGAACAAGCTGGCGACCGTCAACGTTAAAAACATATAGACAAGCCTGGTCTAAGTGGGTAACATGGTGCAAGTCTACAAACGTTAACCATAAAAACCCCGGCGTTAATGCTGTCGCTAAATACTTAACTTACTTGCATAAAGATCTGGGTCTAAAGTATACTACTATTCTTGTGCACAAGTCTGTCATAATAAATTTTTGTAACCCACAAGAGGCATCCCAACTCGCTTCACACAGTTTAATTAAGCAGACGCTTAAAGGTATTGCAAATATATCGTGTTTGTATCCTACTCCTAAACCACCAGTCTGGAACCCACAGTTGGTTGTAGACTGGCTCATAAATAACAGTCCACGATCGGACAGTTTATTTGATGTTTCCAGAAGGTGTGCCATTCTTCTTCTTCTTGCGTCTGGCCGGCGAGTTCACGACCTGACACTGCTCTCTGTGGCAGAGGGAAGCATCGACGTTCAACCGAATCAAATCACCTTGTGGCCGGTCTATGGATCCAAGACTGATTCACTTAAGCGAAGGCAGTCGGGCTGGTTGCTCACCACCGGCGCGCACCCTAAATTGACCCAGTCTTTTGGATCAAGAAGCTGTTAGAAGTATCTGCGTCGCATCGAGCTCAGGAGTCCATCACCAGCCTCTTTGTGGCCCCTCTGGGCAGGCCCAGGCCAGCTAGCCGTACGATCATCGGTGGGTGGATTCGAACCATTTTACAAGACGCTGGCATCAACGATTCTCCTGGCTCTGTGCGCTCTGCGGTCGCATCACTCAATTGGGTTCAAGAGGTTCCTGTCGAGGAAATACTCGCTAGAGGTAACTGGGCATCTCAGAACACGCTTGCCAGATTTTACAGAAGACCTCTGGCCCAACCTCTAACGAATGTTTCTTCGGTAGCCTCCTTATTCAGACCAGTCTAAGGCATTTTGATTAAGGCTATCGATTACTGATTTATAATTTTGATCTCCAAATTATACTCTTACATACTTAGCTGATTTTGCCATGTTAATGTTCATTTTGCCCTGTTCATGTTCATTAAACTTGAAATGTTTTATTTTATACTATAGCGTGTTATTTATTTTTTGAAATAAATATTTTTAAATACTATTTTCTCTATTGCTTATGACAAATAACAGTCTTAACTTACCCTCATACATAATATTCTTACTTTCACTTGCTTAGATAGATACTTACTACATATATGTAAAAGTTTTTTCAGAATTGCTTTCTATCAAGTTTACTTTCAATAAAAGAAGTAAAAAGAACCTATATACTTAGGTAATGATTATGTTCACTAGATGTTCACTAAGTTCACTTTTTTTTCGTACACTTACTACTTTTATGGGTATTTTACGTAACTGTATACTTACGGTAACATACAAAACGAGTATTCTTACATAAACTATAATTTTTATTGTCTTGAACAATATCACTATAAGTAGTCACAGTTGGCTGTGTCCCTCACCATGCGATAATAAACACGTCTCACCGTATGTTTCCTGGGCTCCGGACGGGATTTCAGACCGCATAATATATGCATTTTTCCCTAAATAAAAATGCTTATTATGCGTCTATCCCGTCCGGAGCCCAGGAAATCATTTCTGCATGGTGATTTACAACTGAACGAAACAGTGTCGATGCGCCATATTTAAAAACTGGCACCGACGTTATCGACACAAAGCAGGCGGCTTCGGGACACGTGCTGCCATCTAGTGACTACTTTTCGCATATCCGCACTACGAAAGTCAAATGCCTATCTCACCGTATGTTTCCTGGGCTCCGGACGGGATAGACGCATAATAAGCATTTTTATTTAGGGAAAAATGCATATATAGTCTTGTTTTGACAGCTCTTGAAATTCAAATGAATTCAATGATGACATCTTTTTGCCATCCTTCTCTTGAAAATGAACTGAGTAGTTCATATATGTGAATGTTATAGTCTCTTTTGGAAAGTTTATTACAGATTACAGCCCCATATAGACAAAGGAAATCTCGACCCAAAACAATGTGACAAGATAAATTCTCGACCGCAACAAATGTAAAATTAAACAACTTCGATTCTATCCAAAATTGAAAGCTTACTTCTCCCAATACAGATAGTTTACCTCCGTCGACATTTTTCAACATTTTTGAGCAACCCCGCTGAACTTTTAAATCATTTTCTTTACAAAATGTACTGTTCACACAACTAACACTAGCGCCAGAGTCTACCAGAGCATGAGAATTATGAGCGATATGGTTTAACATAATGGAAATAAGTGGTGTAACCTTGTTTATCTGGCGTTCACTCGATGAAGTATCGCCAGAGGAGCTATCTAG
Source organism: Coleophora deauratella (assembly GCA_958295455.1). NCBI lineage: Eukaryota > Metazoa > Arthropoda > Insecta > Lepidoptera > Coleophoridae > Coleophora > Coleophora deauratella. The sequence continues at coordinate 2,400,523 of OY282414.1, read as the reverse complement.
GGTATAGCGTCGTGGGATTGGTGCAAACATTGTTGATGGGTGTCGTCTTGGAGCCGGAGTGGAACTGGTCGGCAGCACGGCTCCATCTACTGTCGTCTGCTGTAGTTTTCCGATTGTGTCCGGGTTGGTGTTTGTCTGTCATCAGTTCTCCTCGACGTGTTCCTTAAATTATAAGAATGTGTAGGGCGAGTATTCTCCGTACGAGGGGGAGGATACCGCGGGTTAGTTGGCGTTGCGGGGAGAAGTATTGTCGTGGTGTGAACTGGCGTCGGGGCTGGAATTGATGTTCCGGGGGACTTGTGCGGTATTCATGCGCACGATATGGTGGTGACGGTTGTCGTGTGGTATCCCCACTTTGAGGTTCTGGGGGAAAGGGTCGAGTTACAACCACCTGTTCCGGAAATGGTAAATTTATAGCGGTTACTTGCGTATTTTCATACAAAGTTTTGTACTGCCAGATTGTACTTTTTAGTTCTGTTTTTGTGTTGTACACCCGTAGGGCCAATTTGTCTTTGTAAGGGTGTCTCAATTTCCTAAGGAAACGGGTGATGAACGTATTGTCATCAACATGTGCTTTTTCGGCGAGGCTACTCAAGCTATGAAAGAAATCCAATGGGTCTTCGCCGGGTTCATGTTGTTTAGTGAAGAAGCGGTCTAGCTTCGAAATGTTATTTTTAGATAGTCAGAGGTCCAGTTAAACACTTATAGATTGTTAGATCTATTTATTACGCAGCAGAAAAAACATTGTTACATTTTGGAGGCAATACACAAAAGTCATCTGTCAGAATGACAAGCAAGCAAAATTAAAAAATATAAGCGGGTGCGTTCCATTTCAAGTACACAAAGTATAAATCTTAACACCCCCCCTCGATTGCAAGTCCTCTATAGACTAAAATCGCAAAAATTTAACACATTACAAAAATATCGACAAGTTAACAGAGAATGTTCAACTTTTCTCGCATTGAAATAAGTTTATCTGCACTTAATGATTTAGTAAACATGTCAGCTAAGTTATCATGAGTGGAAATATATTCAGTACAAATCAGTTTTCTAGCAATAACATCTTTTAGGAAGTGATATTTGATATCTATGTGCTTAGCACGTTTACTGTTTTCACACGATTTAGCAATTTGAATAGAACCCTTATTATCCATATAAAGTGTACAATACACATCACTATTAAGTCCATTTAAATCACTGTACAGTCCTTTCACATATAGAAGATCACATGTACTGGTTGAAGCAGCCACATATTCGGCTTCAACAGTCGACAAGGCAATGCAGGCTTGTTTCCTTGAAAACCATGCAGTAACACAACCATTGTAGAGTGTAACTGATCCTGATATGCTTTTCCTGTCAGAGTTTCCTTCCCAGTCAGCATCCGAGTATGTCTCCAGGTGGTCAGTATCTGACTTTGTATATATCAATCCTACATCTTGCGTTCCTTTGAGGTATCTTAACACTCGTTTTCCTTGCTTCCATAGACTTTGTGTCGGTTTATCCAGGTATTGACTTAAATAAGAAGTTGCATATGATATATCCGGACGGGAAACGGTCGCTACAAACATTAAGCTTCCAATCAGCTGACGAAAAGGTAAGTCACTTTCAATTGTTTCATTTGCTTCCACTTGATAGCCTTTTGTGATCGGTGTGGATGTGACATTACATTCTGTCATTTTAAATTTATTTAGCATTTTTTCTATCTGTCTTTTCTGTGTTAATTTCAATCCATTTTTCTTTTTCTCTATTTCCATGCCAAGAAATGATTTTGGGTAGCCAAAGTCTTTTACTTGAAATTCTTCTTTTAACTTCTGTATTACTTGTTCTATATTTTCTTCTTTTCCAGTTAATATGATGTCATCGACATAGATTATCATATAAATTTCTTCTCCTATGTATAGACAATAATCATGCTGTGATCTCTTGAATCCTATTTTCTCAATATACTCATTAAATCTCTGGTTCCAGCATTTTGGACTTTCTCGAAGACCGTATAAACCTCTATTTAATTTTAATACTTTGTTCTCCTTCACAGAAACGCCTTCTGGTGGCTTGATATAAACATCACTGTCAAGCAAACCATTAAGAAATGCAGTAGGTACGTCAAGCTGTTTCATATTCCATCCTTTCTGTACTGCATGTGCTAGCAAAGTTCTTACAGTAGATATTCTTGCTACTGGAGCATAGTTTTTGCCAAAATCTGTATCTTCTTTCATCTGATATCCTTTTACTACAAGGCGAGCCTTCTTTAGTCCATTTTCTTTAGTTTTAAAAACCCATTTTGTGTCTATTGCTTTCATATTAGGTGGTAAATCTGTCTCTGTCCAAGTATTCATCTTATTAAGTGCTTCCAATTCTGTGTCAATAGCATCTTTCCAACCTTCCTTCAAAGCTTCTTTAAAATCTTTTGGATCTTCTTCATCTTCTATTATTAAACAATAAGCTTCATTTACTTCATATTCATTTAGGTGTTTAGGTGTGTTTATTATTCTTCCACTTCTTGTTGTAGTTTGTTGATTCTCACTTTGTTCATTCTGTGTTCTTATATCTTCTGTTTCTTCATCTCTTTCTTGATTTATCTCTGAATTTCTTTCTACACTTTTGCTTTCTTCTTTCTTATGTTCTTCTTCAATTTCTACTTCTTTGTGCTTTCTTTCCAGTTCTTTCTCATCTTCATTTTCTTCATAGTAATAGTAGTTTTCCTGTTGTTTTTCTTTAGGTATGTATTTGTAGTCATTTTCATCAAATCTTATGTCTCTTGTAATTGTAATTTTATCTGTTTCAGGATCCCACACTTTATATCCTGTCCTCGCGTAGCCCAGCATTCTTACTTCTTTGGCTTTAGGATCAAACTTGTCTTGTCTAGGCAGTACAACCATCCATCCTTTGCAGCCAAAAGGTTTCAGTTTATTTAAAGAAAATTCTCTTTCAAATATCTTAGCAGGTATCTCATAACCAATCGCACTAGATGGACAGCGATTGATCAGGTAAGTGGCAGTCAACACTGCATGACCCCATAAGTATCTAGGTAAGTTTGATTCATCTAATATAGCCCTGGCTTTTTCATATATTGTTCTGTTTAACCTCTCACTTTTTCCATTCATTTGGGGACTGTAGGGCAAGCTATACTCAATTTTTATTCCTTTTTCTTCACAATATTTCTTAAATGTGTTTGAGGAGTATTCTCCTCCATTATCACAACGGATTCTTTTTATCTTTATACCTTTCTCTCTTTCTATTTCTCGTGTATATTTTATTAAATTATCTGCAGCTTCAGATTTGTTTACTAAGAGGTAAGTCTGAGTAAAATGAGAGTAATCGTCAAGAATAGTCTGATAGTACCGGTATCCTTCCTTTGTTTCCGTTCTCATTGGTCCGGCCACATCAGAATGTATTAGCTCTCCTATGTCCTTTGCCTGTGGCTCATATATTGTTTTGAATGGCAATCTGGTACTTTTATTTCTCATACATGTGTTGCATATTTTATTAGAGTGGGGTAGCTTCATTATGTTCAGTCCTTTTCGGTTTAAGTGTCCCAATCGTAAATGCCAAATATCTTTTTTATTTTCAGTATAATTGCAGGAGTATTCTTTCATGTCCAATTTTAATTTAAGTACATACAACTTGTTTATCCTTTCACCTGTGTAATACTTGTTTCTAGATTTTATTGTAAAAGAAAATTCCTTGAACAGAACACTTTTTCCTTTTGTCATCAATTCATTGACCGATAGTAAGTTGTGTGCTATTCCTTTCACTATCAATCCCTCAATTATTATTGGAGTTTTATTATAGTATGCTTTTAACTGTCCCTTTTTGGTAGCAATTAATTTTTGTCCATTGGCAATTTTGATCATTATAGGCATTTTTAATTTTTTCTATATTTGTCATATGTTTTTCGTTCTCTTCCTTAATAAAATGATGAGTAGCCCCCGAATCTATAATAAATATTATTTCTTTATCGTCTTCATGACAAGCATAACTTTCTCCTGATAAAGCCACAAACATCTCTAAGCTATCTATTTGACTAGTGTGTGCTCCTCGAGAGTACCCTCTATGTCTCAACGATGAGCCCCTACGGTTATTATTTCTTGTTCGACTTCTTCCTCTTGCTCTGTTATGATTGCTATCATTTCTGCATTGATATTGCACATGGCCTTCTTTACCACACTTATAACATGTCAAAAAAGCACCAGGTTTCTCTTCGTCATGTCTCTCTTTCAATTTCAATTCTTCATCGAGTAATCTTGATTTCACCAAGTCAAGAGTTAATTCGTCACTTCTAGATTCTAAGGTAGTGATAACTGTTTCATACTCATCTGGTAATGTCAAAAATAAGTGGCACATTTTATCACATTCTTCCATTTTAGATCCTGTACCTTCCAATTGTGCAGTTAAGTTGTCAAACTTTAAGAAATGTTCTTGTAGGTCTCCTCCTTTATTACACTTTAATGTTAGCAATTTCTTCCTTAGAAATAACTTATTGAAGACACTCTTTCTCTCAAAAACTTTTTCTAACTGGTTTATCATGTCCGCTGCGCTGTCACATTGTTTCACAATTTCCAGGAATTTGTCTGACAAACACTGTACAATTATCGACTTAGCTTTTGCATTTTCTTCTTTTTCCTTCGATTTTGTCTTGTCGTAACCGAATAATCTATCTCCCAGACCTCTCTCCTCGAGCAAAATCTTCACTCGGTACTTCCAGTTTGCGAATGCGACGCCATCACATAATTTGGGCAGACTGCACGTATTACTTGCCATTTTTCTTGTTTGTTTCGATCAACCACGCTCTGCTGTTATTTTTAGATAGTCAGAGGTCCAGTTAAACACTTATAGATTGTTAGATCTATTTATTACGCAGCAGAAAAAACATTGTTACATTTTGGAGCAATGAATACACAAAAGTCATCTGTCAGAATGACAAGCAAGCAAAATTAAAAAATATAAGCGGGTGCGTTCCATTTCAAGTACACAAAGTATAAATCTTAACACGAAACAGGGGATGGGAACTCTGCACATAAGGCATCTTCCAATTCTTTAAAATTTGTCGCAGATTCGGCCACAGTTTTATAGAAACTAAGGGCTGGTCCGCCTAAATAAAGTGGGAGGGCTGCAATTTTTTCGTTATCGTCATATTTTTTAAGGGTTGCAATGCGCTTGAACTCATGTATAAATTCATCCACATCGGCGTTTAGCCCAGTAAATTTGGCTGCCATGGTTTATGTAATTAAAAATGAAAACTGGAAGGGGGAAAGCAAAAATATTTTCTTCGTCGCGACTTATCCTTATCCTTGGACGAACTCCTTGTTAGGGTGGTCCGTGGGTTAGTCCTTATTCACTTGGCTTGCGAGATTGGGGTTTCTTGGAGCACCTCCACCATTTATGATGCTCAAATGGAAACACATATAATTTAGATTATTTTGGTTTATTTAAAATAATACTTATTAAAATATTTATACAGAAGTGGTTATCATGGCGAACCCTTAGAGAATCTTCGGTTCTAAACCATCAAAATCAGACAGCGAACGATTCAAATCCTTATTATTTTTAATAGAAACGTTCTTACGCCGAAAAGACTACAATGCGCGGCTGTAGAGATTCCATCACTACAGTACCTACCACCTGACATGATGAGAACTGTTGTGGTCCCAATAGTTAAAAATAAGACAGCAGATTTATCTGAAAAAGGAAACTATAGACCTATTTCCTTAGCAACAATAATCGGAAAAGTGTTTGACAGGCTGCTTGACGCACAACTAAATAAATACCTCGAAATACTCGACAATCAGTTCGGGTTTCGATTTCGGCCCGGACTCTCTACTGAAAGTGCTATTTTGTGCCTCAAACAGACTATCAAGCGGACCAGACACTATCAGTAATAATGACAGTATTTTTACATCAGTATATTGACATGCCATCGTTTATTATGCGTCAGACCACCATTCCAACCACTACACTGTCAGTATATTGTCATTACTTGAAAATACTGATATTACACCGACCGAAAAACGTCTGTACCTATATGCGGCTTTTTTAGATTTGTCGAAAGCTTTTGACCTGGTTTCCTACGATATCCTGTGGAGAAAGTTAGAAAATTCAAAAAATTCAAAATATTTTTTATTTAAGTAGACGCTATATGCATACTTTTAAATCGTCTTTTTTTCTACCTAGTACAAAGTTCCTACCACTCGGAACTTGTACACTCAATGTTTCGGGAAGTGTTAGCGGAGCGAGAAGAAAGCGTATACTTATTACTTACGGATAGTAGTAACTTTATATTTACGGAACTCATTAATATCTTCAGGTATTGGTATGGCAACCAGGTCAACAGCGTCAGGTGGGGGGGGGGGTCAACTATCTGAAGCGTACAGACTGGAGTGTGGGGTGAGACAGGGGGGATCTGACTTCCCCTGTACTCTTTAATCTGTACGTGAATGATTTGATAGTCGCGCTCAGCAGTCACCATGTCGGTGATGGCGTGTGTGTTAATAACCTAAGTTACGCCGATGCCATGGTGCTCCTGAGTGCGTCTGTCTGTGGCCTCAGAAAACAACTCGAAACTTGCGAATCATATGCGATGGAACACGGATTAATGTACAAGTAAGGAAAAGCCAGTACATGGTCTTTGACGCTATACATATATTCTGAAAGCTACACTTAGGTACTGAGATCTGAAAATAATTTAATTTATAAATTCTATGCTAAATACCGAGCGAAAAAATACAAACATACAATTAAATGCGAGACATAAAACGCATAGTTTAACTTTCATCACTTATTTCTCGACAAATTAATTTTACAATGTCAGTATACTATAGTATTAGTTTGTCCGAGGAAAACTGTCCGCTCAACAACAGAAAACAAGTTTATACATGTTTGTTAGATTTTGTGCGCATGACACTAGTGCATTATGTAGAGTAGTTCATATATTATTACGCGCTGCAGGCATCGTCCCGTAATGGCTCAATGAGAAAGATTTAGAATATATTTTTTAAATTGATCTGTATGACCGACGGGTCTTCCTCAAGATTTTGTTTGTTCGGGGACATTCTGTAGCTGAAGCTCATCGACAAGTGGACAAAGTGATAGGAAAAAAAGCGCTCGATAATTATGCGGTTTAAACGCGATATCAAAATTCAAAGGAAAAAAATATAAATTTCGAGACCATTGTGGTGGGACCCTTTAGTAGTGACCTTCAAACGCAAAAACGAGTATAAACATTGAGTGAACTATTCAACCAACGAGATGTTGGAGCCTGAGGTCTCTATCGGCTAATCTAGGAAACCCTAAAACAACTTGTCACGAAATAGTTACTGAAAAGCTGGAAATGCGAAAAATCTATTAAAAAAAAATGGGTTCCAAATGAAGTTGCCCCAGTCCACTTGGAAACACCTGTAGATAATCTGACATACTGGTGCCGTGGATGAGACGTGGGTGTCTTTCCAACGTCCGCCGAAAAAATATCAGGCTAAACAAAGGTTGAGAAGGGAAAGATACCAAGTCCAGCAGCATAGTCAAAAATGTATGAACCTATGGTGAGTATAACATTAGTAATGGATATCAAAGAGATTAATTTTTACGAAATTCTGGCCGATCAGGAAACTGTGCACAACGAGAGATATCTTCGATTTCTCAAGTAGCTCATGAATTATTGGCATGGTGATTGCAAGTACACCGTTTGGCTTCTCGTTGACAATGCTCAATCTCATCGTAGTACGTCTATGATAGCCTGAATCAAAGAAAACCAAACTGAACGTTGGCTTCAATATACCTATTCTGTCGACTTTAGCCACTGCGTCCACAGTTGCTTCCATGCGCTCAAGAAAGTTATTGGTGGTGTGGCCTACAAAGATGTGAACACTCTTCGTAATGCAATAGTTACTGAGATTCGACAGGGAAACGAAAATGGAAAGTATCTTGCTGTTAGCAAATTGATAGAGCGCTGGCAGCGCTGTGTTAATAAGGAAAGGCAATACCTGTTATTATGTAATATCCAATACTCACAAGTCTCTTATAATTAAACTTTTATAAATTATTTTATAGCGGACAGTTTTCTTCGGACAACTTAATATCGTTGTTACAGTGGTGTTTTGGTAATTTATATCAATTTGTATTGTCAAAAACGACAGTTGTCGAGGGCAAATTGGTTAACTGCAAGCGACGCAATTTCTCCACGGCCTGGATTGTTCCAACAGACTTTCGACTCAGTTCCCCATTCATGGTTAAAATAATTAAATACATTTATAGAACTGTACAACATTGACAGTGCAATTAGAGACTTCCTCGATGCAGGCATGAGGCAATGGAGCACGATCCTTAGTCTCCATGATCAGCAGACCGGATATGGATATAGACGTGTAAAACCCTAGGTGATTGTCTGAGTCCACTTTGGTTTTGCCTATCTATACTATACTAGTATAAAAAAGGAATGGCGGTTTATGTTTTGCCTATCCCTGAAGCCACTTTACATTCTTCTCGAGAAATTTGGGAAGCGACTCACCTTTTCTACATGAACCATCTCAAGCTTCATACGAAGCGCTGCTGAAAATTACTTGTTATTTTCATTTCGTACTTATGATCAACATGGAGCTGGTGTACACATATAAGTGCGGTACTGATATGACTTACTTGACTTAATATCCTAGGTCCCCTAGGTGGGGCAGAGGGCGTCCACAGTGCTTCGCCATTGCGTTCGCTTCACTTCGGGCCATGATAACCCGATCTTCTTTAAATCAGCTGCCAGCCAGGATTGTTTGGGACGGCCACGTTTTCTCTTCCCTTGTGGAGTCCACTCTAGCGCCTGTCTAGATATATGGGTGATTTCCCTTCTGAGAGTGTGGCCGATCCAGGTCCACTTGCGACGAGCGATCTGCTGACCAATCGATGTTTCACGACACATTTCCCAGAGTTCCTCGTTGGAAATTTTCTCGGGCCAGAAGATTCCGAGTATTTGTCGGAGACACCGGTTGACGAAGACTTAGATCCGCTGCGTTATATTTTTGGTAACCCTCCACGTCTCGCGCCCGTATAGCAGAACGGTTTTGACGTTGGATCTAAAGATTCTGAGTTTTTATGTTTTTTTTTTCCACTTACAGAGTCATTCATTATACCAGATATCAGCTAGTTATGATCCATTTGGTGTTATTGATCAAACTTATACTTATAATCCTGAGCTAAATGTGTCGTCATTATCTTGGCTAATCATGTGAAAATTGACATGTTATGTTGTGTTTTAAGTGAGGGTACCGGAGGCCCAACCTCCCCTCCCCCCCAATTCCTCCCATCCTCCCATCCCATTTCAAAGGTTGGCAACGCCATTGTGACTCCTCTGGTGTTGCGGGTGTCTATGGGCGGCGGTAATCGCTTACCATCAGGTGATCCGTCTCCTCGCAATAAGAGGAAGTATTTAATGTATATATTTTAAGAACTCTTTTAGTCATATTTTACCGTCTGAAGTTCCTTTAATAAAGAATGCGGTGTAAAAAAATTTTTAAAATTTTATTTATTTATTGGTGTCGATTCGGTGTTTACGATTAAACTTATTTGACAGGACTAAACTAAATTTAAACGTCCTGTCCTTGTCTTTTCGATATAGAAAGAAAAAGACAGAACACTTAAATTAAGTTAAATCCTGTCAAATAAGTTTAATCGTGAAAACCGAATCGACCCCATTGACCCCAAACACCCTGTGTAGCAGTTATGTAGCTTTTATTAAAGCACAAGAGGAACTTTTTAGAACCAATACTTCCCTTGTAATCTGGATAAAGCGAAAAATGAATGAAATATAATTTTCCAAAAAAGGGAGCCTGACAAATTACAGGACTTCTGTAAAGGATAAGAAAGACGTTCAATTATTTATATTGATATTATAACACTTATTTTATATCACTTTGTGATGGCGGGGCCTCAGCTGACAAATACGACAGAAATATATAATACAACAAAATGTCAATTAATATTTATTATATGTAATTAATTACAATGAAGGCCCTTCCAAAACTTCCATACTTGGACGAGTACTTGGATGAGTACATGGACGAGTACTTGGACGAGTACTTGGAAGAGTACTTGGACGAGTACTTGCACGAGTACTTGGACGAGTACATGGACGAGTACTTGGACGCTTGAACGAGTACTTGCACGAGTACTTGGACGAGTACTTGTACGAGAATTTGGACGACCGACTGGGAATGCTGGACTGAGAAATGGGAGAAACGCCCCGAAATGAGACCAGAAAAGGAAAGGCTTCGAATGCCGCAGGGTCACGTCAAGAATAACGTTTCGTCTGCGATAGGTTATAAGTAATAGGGTATAGGGTAGTCATTGGACTGTATATAGTCGCCGGTGCGGGAGGCATTGTGGACAAAGCTAATGAACAAGTGCTGCAACGATCATCTGCAATAATGTGGTGGCCAATAATGATAATTTCTTTTTCATCCCCTATAACTCCTCCTCAGTATAAGTACATCATTTTCTTAAATCCAAAGTTTCGTAAATTTTATTGCTTTCGTGGCCTAGTGTAGCCACTAGACCACGCCACTCGTTTCACATCAGGAGGTCTCGATTCCTGGCGATTCCCGGCGGAGTCCAACTTTGTAGCACTCATCGTTCGTGGTAAAGCATTTTCTGAGCCCGTTTAGCTAGCTAACGTACCACCATCTTATCTTAGTCTTGCTACCATTGATCAATGTTAACAGCATTAATGTGTTCCGACAAGAAGATACGATAGCCAGTTCCACATTGCGTCGGGGAAACTTGTTAAGCTCTCTTCCATCTTCGGCATCATCATCACTTAACATCAGGTGAGGTGAGACGATGCCAAGGCCTTAGCAATTAAATATAATATCGTAAACTACACTGCTACATGTATTTCCTGTCATTTTAAATGTAAAACTTACGTACGAGTAACAAATAATAATAAAAACTTTATTCCAGAAACGAAACTAGTATTTTTATACAGTGTGTCCCAGAAATACCACGTCAGAGTGACACGGGAGTTAGATGAGCTCGAAACCTATCAGAAAAAAATAATTTGACCTTAGTAAAAGTGTCACGGTTTTCGAAATATTCGCACTTTTTAATTTTTTTTGAAAATCTCTACCCTGTATTGTTTTTTTTCTGTTACCGACTGGGATATCTTCAGGGAGTTTTTTTTATTATTTCTTCTGATATCTTATTATATAGAAATATTCTTTTACTGAGAAATACTTTAAAATCCGAAAAAAAAAATTCAATAATTGTGACTTGTGACCTTGTGAAAAGTCAAACACTAAATTTGACTAGCTGGCGTGAAAAAATTTTATATGAAACGGAGTTTACAAATCATTTTAAAAACTAGTCCACTTTATGCTAATTTAGAAATGGTACAATACTTGTGAGATATTTAGCAAAATCTTTGACATTTTCTAATTGAAGAAAATTATGCGCCAATATAAACGTAGTCTTTCAAATCACTAACATTTTGCATGTTTATGGCTCTAGGGGGGTCGCAAGAATGTTTTAACTTATACAGGAGTCGAGTATTACAAAAGGTTGAAAAACACTGGTCTAAATTGTTACTAAGGACTGTGTTAGTGAGGCACAGCAGATGCTGAGCCGGCCGCCGGGGTGCTGTGGATGAATGCGAACGCACTTCCCATGGCATTCTTCAATGCATGCAGAGCGGGGTCAAGGCGGTTGAAGGTACACCGTGGAGGTTTTAGTGGGTATTCTTCCCGGCTCTTTTCAGGTGAGTGAGTCCCACATATCCCGGTCGCTCTCCCCGGAGCGGCTGGTTGAACTCGTAAATGAGGTTCCTCCACACAAAAAAAACAAAAGGTTTGCGTTAGGTTATGTTTGGTTTAGATAAGGTTTGGGTTAGGTTATGTTTGGAAAAAACAAAATGAAAAAAAGAAATAACAAAAAAACAACAAAAAACAAAAAAAAACATTAAGTAAGCCATAGCTATAAGAATTGTAAGTAGTTAATAGTGGTAGGAACTTCTTATGACTATTGAGTTGTTTTTGTTAGTTGCCTCCCTTTGTTTCTTTAGTTTGTGGTGTCTGTATTGGTAAAGTTGATATTTTGTATGTCTGTTATTGTAACACTTACTTTAATTTTAATACTTTGTATGTATTGTGTCTAGTTTACTTTGTTATATATAGGATGACCCTAAATTAGTTCTTGATACGAAAGTCTATGAATGTGCTCATGACAACAAACAACTTTCCTTAAGAAACCCATAGTCAATTGCCGTGTGGGCGAATCCCAGGCAGCGGTAGCACTGTACCACGGGAGATTGGTCCAATGCAACTATAGTTTGATATTCTACATGAACTCTCTGGTCACGTAACCTAGTCCATATCTCCGGGCTTACTTGCAAAATTACATTACTATGTGAGTTCGTTCGACCTTTTGTTCGTCGTAACACCTTGACGTAGGTCTGAGCTGTTGTTAGGTCTAAGAGCAGTTTGGTATTTTGCTTTTTAATGGCTTCTTCAACTCTCTTGTCACTGAGTTCTTTAATGACTTCGGTAAGCTTAAGGAGAGGCAGTTTGGTCTGTGGCTGCGTAATAGTAAGTCTGGAGTCAGATATGCTAAGGGCTTTCTGAAATTCAGTCCTGTCCATTTCCGACCCACATAATCTTCTGGTTTTTTGCTTTTCGTACTCCGTTTACAGCAATTCCTAGGGAAACAACATCTACTTTGGGTTAGGTTAGGTTAGGTTTGGGTTAGGTTAGGTTTGGGTTAGGTTAAGGTAACCAAGGCCACAAAGAAGGCCAAACTCACCCCTCCTCGCTCTTCAGCTGTAGTTATCACCCTGCAGCCGGAAGCAGTAGAGAGAGGGGTGACATATAAGGACGTCCTCACTCAAGCGAGGAACCGCATTGGGTCGGATGCCCTCTCGGAACTTGGCATTGGCACTATGAAAATGCGGACAGCCGCGACAGGAGCAAGAGTTCTCGAGCTCCCTGGAACCCAGAGTGGTACGAAGGCGGACCAGCTCGCGGGAAAGCTCCGTGAGGTGCTCTCTGAGGTGGCCAAAGTCTCGAGACCCATCAAATGCGTCGACGTACGCATTTCGGAACTCGATGACTCCATCCTCAGAGAGGAGGTCCAGGCCGCAGTAGCAACCAAAGGCGGCTGCCCTGCGGAGTCGGTCAATGTGGGAGATATACGCATCTGTCCAGATGGATTGTTTGCTGTTCACCTACAATGCCCAGTGGCGGCGGCGAAGAAGATCAAGGAGGGTGGTCGGCTTCGTATAGGATGGAGCTCGGGGCATGTACGCATCCTGGAGGACCGACCCCTACGCTGTTTTAAGTGCATGGGTCTGGGGCACACTCGCCCAACATGCCCCTCTGCTTGCGACAGGGGCAACCTGTGCTTCCGATGCGGTCGCACGGGTCACAAAACAGCTGATTGCACGGCGCAGCCACGATGTGCAATCTGTCAAGATGCGGGAAGGCCACACGGCCATGTTATGGGGGGTCGGAAGTGTAACCCACCTCCAGTGAAGGGCAAGGCTGTCCCCTGGACCCGGACCGCCACTCCCGCTGAGGGAAGCCAGCCGGCTCAGGAGGAGGTTACAATGGAAACACAATGAGTGTACACCGCCAATGTAACTTCCTCCAGAGTAACATCAACCACTGTGCCGGTGCACAAGACCTTCTTGTGCACTCAATGGCAGAGTGGTTGATTGATTTGGCGGTAGCAGCAGAGCCATATTTCGTTCCCGATCTGCCCCATTGGGCCGGGGACCTTGATGGCTCGGTTGCCATTGTGACGAGGCCGGGTGCTCATCCCTCTCTCGTTATAAAGGAAAGAGGCTCGGGATACATCTCCGTATCGTGGGGAGAGTACACTATTGTCGGTGTGTACTTCTCCCCAAACAAACCGTTATCGGATTTCGAGGTGTTTCTTGACACCTTGAGTCCGATAATCAGGAGGGCAACGCCACAAAAAGTGGTGGTGATGGGTGATCTCAACGCCAAATCACGGTTTTGGGGCAATCCCGCAACTGACGCACGGGGGCGGGCAGTGGAGGAGTGGGCCATCGACACAGGGCTGGCCCTTCTCAATAGGGGAGCCGCGCACACGTGTGTGCGACGAAATGGGGGTTCGGTGGTGGACATAACGTTTACCTCTCCCTCCGTTGTACACCAGGTCCGGGACTGGAGGGTACTGGAAGAGACTGAGACCCTATCGGATCACCGGTATATTCGATTTGGGATCTCCTCTCTTCAAAACCAAGTGGGCCCCCGTCAGGACCGCTTCCCGCGGTGGGCTGTCGGACGCCTTGACCCTGAACTGGCGGAGGAGGCAGCTGTAGTCCAGAGCTGGATTTCCCCCGCCTCTGCTCATGATGGGGTCAATGAGTCTGCGGGCCATTTCCGGGACTCGCTCACTGCTGTCTGCGACGCGTCAATGCCCCGCGCACGAAGGTTTCAGCCTCGCAGGGCTGTGTACTGGTGGTCGGCAGAAATTACCGACCTCCGAATAGACTGTGTTGCGACGCATCGGGCGTACACCCGTAGCCGCCGCCGCAGATTGCGGGATTTGCCCACAGAGGACCAGCTGTATGCGACCTATTGCGAAGCCAAGACGTCACTGCAGCTGGCCATCTTTCGGGCCAAGGCGGCTGCCAGGGCTGAGCTCCTTGAGGGACTCAACAGGGACCCCTGGGGCCGGCCCTACAAAACGGCCAGAAAGAAACTCCGGGCCCAGTCGGCTCCTCTAACGGAGACCCTCGAGCCCCAGCTCCTGGATCATATCATGGGAGGACTGTTCCCTGACAGTCCAGAGTGCACCCCTCCCCCCATGCCTCCTTCAACTAGTACTGATGAAGAGGAATCCGCTGTAGTCCCTCCCGTCAGTGATGGAGAGATGGGTGCTGTGATGTTGCGCCTCAGAGCAAAGAGGACTGCACCTGGCCCTGACGGGGTTCCGGGCAAGCTTCTGGCGGTCGCCCTGAAGAATATGGGCGAGGATCTCCGGGAACTTTTCAGCCGCTGTTTTGTGGCTGGCCAGTTCCCGAAGATCTGGAAAGATGGGAGATTGGTTCTACTAAGGAAGGACGGGCGGCCTCCTGACTCCCCCTCCGCCTACCGGCCAATCGTGTTGCTGGACGAGACTGGAAAGTTGTTCGAACGAATAATTTCCCATCGGATCGTCCAGCACATGGTGGAAACGGGGCCGAATCTCTCGGACGCCCAGTTTGGTTTCCGGGCCCGTCGCTCCACGATTGACGCCATCTCCACGTTAAAAACCTGGACGATGGCAGCGGTCGACGAGGGCCAGGTGGCGATGGCCGTCTCACTGGACATCGCGAACGCCTTCAACAGCCTGCCTTTTGCAGTTATTAGGGAAGCGCTCCGGTTCTTTGGAGTGCCCCTCTATTTGCGACGGTTGTTGGAGGACTACCTCACTAATCGTGAGGTTATGTTCGTGGGTAGGAACGGAGAGATCCTCTATCATCCTGTGAGATGTGGAGTCCCCCAGGGGTCCGTTCTCGGTCCCCTGCTATGGAACGTGGGATACGATTGGGTGCTTCGTGGCGCACTCCCACCGGGAACGCGCCTCATCTGCTATGCAGATGACACCCTTATCGTGTCCCGCGGGGACTCCTTCCGGGAGGCGGCCGCAATAGCCGAGGAGAGCACCACGGTGGTGATCGGCCGTATTCGGACTCTTGGGCTTAAAGTGGGCCTCCACAAGACGGAGGCCCTCTTGTTCCATGGGCCACGTAGGGGGCCTCCTCCGGGAGCCAGCATTGTGGTGGAGGGGGTGCGAATTGCACTAAAGCCCCAGATGAAGTATCTGGGGCTACATCTCGATGGGCGCTGGGGCTTTGCTGCGCACTTTCGCCAGCTAGCTCCAAAACTGATTGGCACGGCAGGGGCCTTGAGCCGGCTGTTGCCTAATGTGGGTGGGCCGGAATTCGGCTGTCGCCGGCTCTTTGCTGGCGTAGTGCGGAGCATGGCACTGTACGGGGCTCCGATCTGGGTGGACGCTCTGACGTCAGAAAACAAAGCCCAGCTGCGTAGACCGCAGCGGGTTATGGCGATCAGAGCGATTCGCGGATACCGGACGGTATCCTGGGCAGCAGCTTGCCTCTTGGCCGGTACTCCCCCTTGGGAGTTAGAAGCGAGGATCCTCGCAGCCGTGTACCAGTTCGTAGCAGCGAGGAGAGCTAGGGGTGATCCCACCGCCCCGGAAGAGGTCGCCCAAGTCAGGTTCGCAGGGAGGACCGCCTTGCTCCGAGAGTGGTCTGACAGCCTCGCGTCTCCAGATTATGGAGTCCGGACTATAGAGGCGATCACGCCGGTTCTACCGGAGTGGACCGCGAGAGGACGCGGCATTTTGACGTTCCGTATGGTGCAGGTGCTTACCGGGCACGGATGCTTCGGTGGGTACCTGCACCGAGTTGCGCGAAGGGAGCAAACTCCCCAATGTCATGAGTGCGGTGCAGCTGAGGACACGGCGCAGCATACCCTTGAGGTGTGCTCGGCGTGGGATCAGCAGCGTCGGACACTTGTGTCTATTGTGGGAGGTGACTTGTCCCTGCCGAGTGTAGTTCAGGCTATGCTCCGCAGTGAGAAGGCCTGGGGGGCTATGGTCTCCTTCTGTGAGGACGCTATTACACAGAAGGAGACCGCGGAGCGGGTACGCGAAAACACAGCTTCCGCAGACCCGATTCGACGGCGACGGCCGGGAGGCAGAAGGAGGAGGTTTGTTCACCTCCTGCCTCCAACTTAAGTGCCACCAGCGTTGTGGGTCGGGGGACCAGCAACGCATTACACGGTTCACACATGGGGGCAACCAAGTGTTCCTGGTTGCCCCTACCACGTGACGAGGCACAGCAGATGCTGAGCCGGCCGCCGGGGTGTTGTGGATGAATGCGAACGCACTTCCCATGGCACCCCGCTGAAGGCGGTTGAAGGTACACCGTGGAGGTTTTAGTGGGTATTCCTGCCTGTTCTTTTCAGGTAGGTGAGTCCCACATATCCCAGTCGCTCTCCCCGGAGCGGCTGGTTGAACTCGTAAATGAGTTTCCTCCACGCAAAAAAAAAAAAAAAAAAAAAAAAAAAAAAAAAGGTTTGGGTTAGGTTAGGTTTGTGTTAGGTTAGGTTTGATTTAGGTTAGGTTTGGGTTAGGTTTGTGTTAGGTTAGGTTTGGGTTAGGTTAGGTTTGGGTTAGGTTAGGTTTGGGTTAGGTTAGGTTTGGGTTAGGTTAGGTTTGGGTTAGGTTAGGTTTGGGTTAGGTTAGGTTTGTGTTAGGTTAGGTTAGGTTTGATTTAGGTTAGGTTTGGGTTAGGTTAGGTTTGTGTTAGGTTAGGTTAGGTTTGGGTTAGGTTAGGTTTGGGTTAGGTTAGGTTTAGTTAGGTTAGGTTCAGTTAGGTTAGGTTAGGTTTTTTTAACCAATCAGTGAAGAATCGCAAGTTTGCTAACGGTATACAGACTCACGATCCCTAAGTGATTTAACTTTTATTATTTGTGTTTTTATTTAAAATTTAAATTGAATGAAATTGGAAAACAAGTTGAAAATTTTACAAAAGTATATAGGTATATATAATTATAATGTGTACAAATATATATATGTATATATATAGGGTGACTTTAAATTAGTTCTTGATACGAAAGGCTATGCATGTGCTCATGATAACGAACAACTTTCCCCAAAGAACCCATAGTCAAATCGCAAAAAAAAATTTGGACTCTTCATACTAATTTGGCCGTTCAGTTCATCGATTTGTATGGAGACTCAAAATTTTTTTTTGCAGTTTGACTATGGGTTTCTTAGGGAAAGTTGTTTGTTATCATGAGCACATTCATAGACTTTCGTATCAAGAACTAATTTAGGGTCATCCTATATATAACAAAGTAAACTAGACACAATGAAAATGAAAATGAAAATGAAAATGAAAATATTTTATTCGAAGTAGGTAGCAGTGTACACTTTTCGAACGTCATTCTTTTATCTACCTAATACGAGGTTCCTACCACTCGGAACTCGTATACCCACCGTTTCGGGAAGTGTTTGCGGAGTGAGAAGAAACGGCGGGCCCTAAAGAAACTCCCTCCAACACATTTTTTTTTTAAGTCTTATATTCTATTACATCTTAATGCTAGATCAATAAATGAATTATACAATGTCATGTCTGTAAATAAAATATACAAAAATAAGAATAAAGAAAGGATTCAAAAGAGATAAAAGTAAAAATTATTTGTAGCTAATGACTAACAAATTCCAAAAAACCAATGACAAGAGCAGGCCAGTTCACACGGACAGCACCCGATCACGAGTATAACGCGAGAGTCAGCCATCGCTCCCCTCAACCATATTTGAGGGAAGGGAACGACCCGGCTCCCGATACGCCACCATCCGCACGAACATTTAAGCGAGCATGCACCACTCCGATCAATGGACAAAGAAAAAGGAGAAGAAAATGTCTTACCGAATCCCTTCAGTTCTTTCACAATAGAGTTTGTATCTTTATTGTCTCACAATATGTCATGAAAGTGTTGCTGTGTTGGTTGGAGAAACACTTACCGTCCAAGCATTTCTATCATCTAAGTACTCACATGTCTTATAGTAAGCTTTATTACATAGTATCTTTTTTACATAACTTTTGAATTTATTCTCTGTTAGGTTTACAATATCTTCTGGTATTTTATTATACATTCGTATGCATTGTCCCACAAACGACTTACTAACCTTACTGAGCCTAGTAGATACAAGCTGAAGCTTACTGTTATTCCTGAGATTACGAGTATGTCTGTCAGAATTCAGTGTAAAGTGATTTAAGTTTTTTCGCACATACATTATATTTTCATAAATATATTGACAGGGAAGCGTTAGAATATTGATTTCTTTAAATTTTTCTCTAAGTGAATCTCGAGATCGCATTCCGTAAATCGCGCGAACAGCCCTTTTTTGTAGTACAAAAATAGTATTTATATCAGCTGCATGCCCCCATAAAAGTATACCGTAAGACATAATACTGTGGAAATAGCTGAAATATACTAGTCTCGCCGTTTCTATATCTGTCAGGAGCCTAATTTTTTTAACAGCATAGGCAGCTGAACTAAGCCTGCCTGCTAAAGTTTCTATGTGAGGACCCCATTGAAGTTTTGAATCTACGGTTATACCTAAGAAAACTGTTTTTGGTACGAATTCTAAAACACTACTAGCTAATGACACGTTTTGAGTTATATTTTTAACATTCGGTAAGGTGAAATTTATGCATTTAGTTTTTTTTGCATTAAGGACTAGGTTGTTCACGGTGAACCAATTGTGTACTTTACAAAGAGTGTCGTTTACTTCGTCAATCATATCAGTTTGTCTGTCAATTTTAAAAACTAGAGATGTATCATCCGCAAACAACACAATTTTAGACAGCGATTCAACCATAAAAGGTAGGTCGTTGATATAAACCAAAAACAGGAATGGTCCCAAAATAGACCCTTGAGGCACACCCATTTTAACGCGTGAGCCTGACGAATTTGTACCATTTATATGCACCTTTTGAGTTCTATTAACTAAGTATGACTCTAACAAATTCAAAGCCTTATTATTGACCCCGTAATGTTCTAGCTTTAAAAGTAAGGTTTTATGTTCGACGCAATCAAATGCTTTGGACAAATGAAAATGAAAATGAAAATGAAAATGAAAATATTTTATTCGAAGTAGGTAGCAGTGTACACTTTTCGAACGTCATTCTTTTATCTACCTAATACGAGGTTCCTACCACTCGGAACTCGTATACCCACCGTTTCGGGAAGTGTTTGCGGAGTGAGAAGAAACGGCGGGCCCTAAAGAAACTCCCTCCAACACATTTTTTTTTTAAGTCTTATATTCTATTACATCTTAATGCTAGATCAATAAATGAATTATACAATGTCATGTCTGTAAATAAAATATACAAAAATAAGAATAAAGAAAGGATTCAAAAGAGATAAAAGTAAAAATTATTTGTAGCTAATGACTAACAAATTCCAAAAAACCAATGACAAGAGCAGGCCAGTTCACACGGACAGCACCCGATCACGAGTATAACGCGAGAGTCAGCCATCGCTCCCCTCAACCATATTTGAGGGAAGGGAACGACCCGGCTCCCGATACGCCACCATCCGCACGAACATTTAAGCGAGCATGCACCACTCCGATCAATGGACAAAGAAAAAGGAGAAGAAAATGTCTTACCGAATCCCTTCAGTTCTTTCACAATAGAGTTTGTATCTTTATTGTCTCACAATATGTCATGAAAGTGTTGCTGTGTTGGTTGGAGAAACACTTACCGTCCAAGCATTTCTATCATCTAAGTACTCACATGTCTTATAGTAAGCTTTATTACATAATATCTTTTTTACATAACTTTTGAATTTATTCTCTGTTAGGTTTACAATATCTTCTGGTATTTTATTATACATTCGTATGCATTGTCCCACAAACGACTTACTAACCTTACTGAGCCTAGTAGATACAAGCTGAAGCTTACTGTTATTCCTGAGATTACGAGTATGTCTGTCAGAATTCAGTGTAAAGTGATTTAAGTTTTTTCGCACATACATTATATTTTCATAAATATATTGACAGGGAAGCGTTAGAATATTGATTTCTTTAAATTTTTCTCTAAGTGAATCTCGAGATCGCATTCCGTAAATCGCGCGAACAGCCCTTTTTTGTAGTACAAAAATAGTATTTATATCAGCTGCATGCCCCCATAAAAGTATACCGTAAGACATAATACTGTGGAAATAGCTGAAATATACTAGTCTCGCCGTTTCTATATCTGTCAGGAGCCTAATTTTTTTAACAGCATAGGCAGCTGAACTAAGCCTGCCTGCTAAAGTTTCTATGTGAGGACCCCATTGAAGTTTTGAATCTACGGTTATACCTAAGAAAACTGTTTTTGGTACGAATTCTAAAACACTACTAGCTAATGACACGTTTTGAGTTATATTTTTAACATTCGGTAAGGTGAAATTTATGCATTTAGTTTTTTTTGCATTAAGGACTAGGTTGTTCACGGTGAACCAATTGTGTACTTTACAAAGAGTGTCGTTTACTTCGTCAATCATATCAGTTTGTCTGTCAATTTTAAAAACTAGAGATGTATCATCCGCAAACAACACAATTTTAGACAGCGATTCAACCATAAAAGGTAGGTCGTTGATATAAACCAAAAACAGGAATGGTCCCAAAATAGACCCTTGAGGCACACCCATTTTAACGCGTGAGCCTGACGAATTTGTACCATTTATATGCACCTTTTGAGTTCTATTAACTAAGTATGACTCTAACAAATTCAAAGCCTTAT
Organism: Coleophora deauratella; assembly: GCA_958295455.1. Taxonomy (NCBI): domain Eukaryota; kingdom Metazoa; phylum Arthropoda; class Insecta; order Lepidoptera; family Coleophoridae; genus Coleophora; species Coleophora deauratella. The sequence continues at coordinate 2,379,222 of OY282414.1, read as the reverse complement.
TATTGACCCCGTAATGTTCTAGCTTTAAAAGTAAGGTTTTATGTTCGACGCAATCAAATGCTTTGGACAAATCGCAGAAGACTCCTATAGCATTTTGCGATTTTTCGAACGCATCATATATGTTTCTTATCAGTTCGACTCCTGCGTCGGTTGTCGAACGCCCTTTAGTGAAGCCAAACTGTAGATTATGAAGCACTTTATTAATATTGAAGTGGCTTAACATTTGAGTAAGAATTATTTTTTCAAAGATCTTACTAAGTACTGGCAGTACCGAGACAGGTCTGTAATTACTAGGGTTAGTTTTTTCTCCGGATTTGAATAAGGGAACAACTTTACTAAATTTCATAAGATCCGGGAATACACCACTTTCTATGCATATATTAAAAAGAGAAGCAAGATAAGGGGCTACAGTATCAATAACCGACTTTAACAAATTAACAGACATGCCCCATAAATCTTCAGTGTTTTTAAGTTTAAGTGACTTAAAGGTTTTTACAACTGTATAAGGGTAAATTTTTCTAAATTGAAAACATTCTTTACACTGATCTACATTTTCAGTCAGTAAACGTTGGGCGAGTACCGGCGACGAGTCAAGGCTTTCCGTTGTTTTGATGGGAATATCAGTAAAAAAAGTTTCAAATTCTTCTGTTACATCCGGTATTTTTGATATTAAGCCGCGATCTGTTTGAAGAATGTAGTCTTCCTTACGCGGTTTTGTTTTTCCCGTTTCTTTATTGATAACGTTCCACACAGCTTTAATTTTATTTTCAGAGTTTTTAATTTTTCTTGATAGAAAGTTAGATTTTGCTGATAAACAAACTTTTTTAAATATCTTTGAATATTTTTTAACATATTCTATGAACCCGCTGTCAAAATTTATAATCTTTTGTTCATAAAGAGAAAACAATTTTTCTCTACTTTTATAAATACCAACTGTTGCCCAATCACTAAACTTAAATTTTTCATTAACGTTGACAGTTTTACTCTTAAATATTTCGTCAAATTCTTTACTAATAATTCCAAAAAAGCTGTTATAGAATTTATTAGCTTTCTCTGTGTCGAAAACTGTAAGCGGCAGTTTTTGATTTAAGACATTTTTATATTTGTTTACTCTCTGGACTGTGACGGGTCTTGTTTGAATTGTAATTTTTACTCTAGTTTTTCCACAGGGAAAATGCACAAGCTGACCGCTGTGATCTGATTTTAAGCAATTAATAATACTGTGTTCACTATATTCACAATTTAAGAAAACGTTATCAATACATGACGCTGATGTTGCCGTGACTCTAGTGGGCTCATGAAATATGAAATCTAAATTAAATGATTTAAACAAACTAAGAAATCTCGTAGATAAATTTTTCTTTTCAAGAATATCTATATTAAAATCTCCGCATACAATAACTGACTTATTACTTTTAGTCAAAATGCTCAAGACATCCTCCAAAACATTTTCAAAAACGGAAAAGTTCTCATCGCATGGAGGTCTGTACACACATAGTACAATATGTTTCTCCAACTCAACACAGGATAGTTCGGCATTTCTTTCAATCGAAAGCCCGACTACGTCTTTACGTTCTTTGGCTTTTAAGTTACTACGAACAAGTATAAGTGAGCCACCACACCGAGCGGTCTTTCGGTTGAAAGAACTGGCTAAATGGTAATTATCATAGCTGAACATCATTTGATTTTCTTTGAGCCAGTGTTCAGTGATACAAAATATGTCAACGAAATATTTATCCAAAAACATCTCTATTTCTAGTTCTTTGCCGGAAAAGCCTTGAATATTTTGATGTACTAATGACAAAGTTAGTTCTGACTTTCCCGTTGTCTTACGCCTTAATTTAAATCGAGAGATCGAGAACAATCGCCAGCCGCGGCCCCGCGGGTCGTACTCGCTGGTACGGCTAGCGGCCGCGCTGTCCCCGTGGCGCCGCAGTCGGCGGTCGACTCCTCCGTCGTTAAACAAGTTATTACTGACTGAATACAGTCGGTACGGTGAATAATACTATAAGCTAATAACTTAGCTAGTTGCCGCTTTTGTCTATTAGATAGAAACATTCTATCGTATGTCAGTTTAAAGTTACGAACAAAACTGTTCGACTCAAAATACAAAATATAGTCAGAATGACTACATGTTAAGTTGTATATGTACATATTCAAGTTAAATAACTTTTCGTTATAGTATTGCGATTGGTTGACACAGTACGGGAAGGCGCAAAAAGTAAATTTACATTTGGTTTTTTTGCTAATTGCAATTAAAATGTCTACACATTTTTTTATTTCCAATTTTGTCATGTGTAAGCTATCCCCTAATAAAATAATCACAGAGGTATGCTCGTCTATACTGTTGTTATTTCCTATAGTATTTACAATTCGTTCTAGAGAAGCATTCGAGTAACATAAATTTATTGTACTATACCCCAAACATTTTGAGATCATGGGCCCAATGTCTTTCCCAATACCATCAGAGTATACGAAAGTTTTTTTGCCTAGAACTGTCGATGTTTGTATGGAGGATACCGGTGGCGACGGCGGCACGGTGCTCTGCGACTCGTAGAGGGCCCCAACTGAGCGCGACGCCGACGCCGGCGCTGGCGCTGGGGGGCGCGGCGACGGTGGCGCCGCCGGGCGGGTGCGGCGCGCGCTCGCGGGGGCTGCGCCGCTCTGCTCGTGGCAGGGCGCTCGCGCAGGCTCAGCTTTGCCGTTGGCGTCCCGGCTGGACAGCGGCGACGTGCGGCGCGCGCGCCGTCGGCGGCGGCGGCGGCCGCGGCGCGACGCCGGCGACTGCTCGCAGGAGGGCGTGGCCGCAGGCTCAGCGGCGGCGCCGCTGTCCGTGTGCTGGGACAGGTTCTCGACCGTTGATACAGCACAGCCATGATCGTAATCACCTCTTTTGCCAGGTGATGTTTCGGCAAGGCTCGTCAGATCTACTGCAGAAGTGTCTAGTAAATCTGTATCTTCAGAGTCCTCTAAGAGTTGACAGGTTAAAAATCGATTAGCTGTACTGAGTTGAATCAGCTCTGATGTCGCCACCTGTAGTTGCTCCAGTTCAGCTGCAGTGGTTTTTTGCTTCTCGCAGATTTCCTCTAGCTGACTTTGCAGTTCTAGGGTCTGGTTTTGTAGGTGAATATTTTGTCTTTTCAAATCTATTGTAGTTTTAGATTTTTTTAGGATTGAGATTTGCTTCCTAGACTTTTCAATAATTTTTTTCAATTTAAAGTATTTCCTGATCTTACGGCCACTACTCAGTTGAATGTGAGTACTATAAGGTATTTCGTGGCTGCTTGCCTGCATCTCCTCTCGCAGTGTTACTCCATGCAGCAGCTGGAGTTCCTGTTCGGCCCTGTGGGCAGCGAGCTGTGCGTGGGCCTCCCTTAGCTGCTGGTCCAGGAGTTTTATTCTGTCGAGGGCCGCCTCATGTTGAGCGTGGAATTCACTGAACGAGTCAATCTTTCGTTGCTGCTGGTCCAGGTCATTTTGCGCCTCATCATACAGGCTTCTCAGCTGTGTCAGGCTGGTGGTGAGGGAGGTCTGCTTCGCGCGCAGCAGCCTGAGCTCGACCTCGTTCTCGTTCCGCTCGGCCAGCAGGCGGTCCGCTAGAAGCTGGGCTTGCTTCAGTTCCTCCGCTTGCTTTTCTGCTTTCATTCTGCGAGTTGTGACAGTAGACAGCATTTTGACGCAGGCACTGAAATTTGATACAGGAAAATAAACAGTATCAATATCTACTTTTTAAAATAAAATGTGAATTATTAAAATAATAAAAAAATAAAATAAAAACAATGTCTAATCAGTCTATATAACAGAATTACTAAATTTATTTATCTGGTAGGTAGGTAACAGTCTAGTTTCTACTACACTAATATTATAGATAGGTACGTGCCTTCTCGTTATTTCTAGGCCGACAGGTAGTCTGCCGGTGCTCTCGCGCAAGTAAACAAATCGTTGCACACTTACTTGCAATACTAATTAAATCGCGATTTATCCGTGATAATCAAAACAAAATACGTAAAATACACATAAAACAGTTATCTATACACTGAAAAGAGTACTGATTTGTAACGTTTAGTGTTTGTGTCTTTTTAAAATGGAAATGTTTACCGATTGTGAGGTTATGTGTCGAGAGATATTGGTGTTATTTACAAATTGCAACAAAAAAATAACGTGCTGTGGAGTGCAATGTTTTGTGTAAGTACGTAGTTATAGAAAACAATACTCCCCAGTAAAAGTCCAGTGTTCGAATTTTGAATCCGTTATACTCCTTGACACTCGCTGGCTTGGTCAGATTTTCCTTCGTAATTATTTCTCTTCACACGACACAAAAACAGTATGACACTAATAGCCTAGGTATTTTGACTTCTGATAATCACGTTTTTATAATATTTGTATGAATTTAATGGTTTTAATAATTTAATAATTTGACCAAATTATCCGGCCGTCTAAAATGCCTGCAAACGGATGGCATCCTTGAATGCTATGACGCGACTCATACGACGACAATATATACAAAGTATTAAAATTAAAGTAAGTGTTACAATAACAGACATACAAAATATCAACTTTACCAATACAGACACCACAAACCAAAGAAACAAAGGGAGGCAACTAACAAAAACAACTCAATAGTCATAAGAAGTTCCTACCACTATTAACTACTTACAATTCTTATAGCTATGGCTTACTTAATGTTTTTTTTTGTTTTTTGTTGTTTTTTTGTTATTTCTTTTATTCATTTTGTTTTTTCCAAACATAATGGTGCAGTCCCTTGCCGTGTGGGCGAATCCCAGGCAGCGGTACCACTGTACCAAGGGAGATTGGTCCAATGCAACTATAGTTTGATCTATCTATCTATCTATCAGCCGAAAGACGTCCACTGCTGGACAAAGGCCTCCCCCAAGGATTTCCACACCGACCGGTCCTGTGCGGCTCGCATCCAGCGGCTTCCTGCAACCTTTACCAGGTCGTCGGTCCACCGAGTCGGGGGCCTGCCCACACTGCGCCTTCCGGTGCGCGGTCGCCATTCGAGAACTTTACTGCCCCAACGGCCATCTGTTCTACGAGCTATGTGCCCTGCCCACTGCCACTTAAGTCTAGCGATTCTGAGAGCTATGTCGGTAACTTTAGTTCTCCTACGTATCTCCTCATTTCTGATTCGATCACGTAGGGAAACACCAAGCATAGCACGCTCCATCGCCCTTTGGGTGACTTTGAGCCTTCTTATAAGGCCCATAGTAAGCGACCATGTCTCGGATCCATATGTCATCACTGGCAACACACACTGGTCAAAGACTTTAGTCTTGAGGGACTGCGGTATTTTGGACGTAAAGATATTGCGAAGCTTCCCGAACGCTGCCCAGCCGAGTTGGATTCGACGATTGATCTCTTTCTCGAAGTTGGACCTACCTAACTGGACTGTTTGTCCCAGGTATACATATTCGTCAACAACTTCGAGTGTAGAGTCTCCAACCTTCAGAGGAGTGGGTGTAACATGGACGTTTGACATGATTTTCGTCTTATCCATGTTCATTTTAAGACCCACTTGTTGGGAGACTCTACTAAGTCCTTCGAGCATTGCGCCTAGGTCTTCCAAGGTCTCAGCCATGATCACGATATCGTCAGCAAATCGAAGGTGAGTGATGTACTCGCCATTGATGTTAATACCGAGTCCTCTCCAGTCCAGAAGCTTGAAAACGTCTTCCAGTGCAGCGGTGAACAGTTTCGGAGATATAACGTCTCCCTGTCTCACCCCACGCTGCAGCCGGATAGGTTTCGAATTCTGATCCTGGAGGTGGACCGACATGGTGGCGTTTTCATACAAGCACTTCAACACTTCGATGTATCGATAATCAATTTGGCACCGTTGGAGAGACTGCAACACAGCCCAGGTCTCGATCGAATCAAAGGCTTTCTCATAGTCCACAAACGCCAAGCATAGTGGCCGATTATACTCTTCGGTCTTCTGTATAATCTGCCGCAGCGTATGTATGTGGTCTATGGTACTGAAGCCTTTTCGGAAACCGGCTTGTTCGGGAGGCTGGAAGTCGTCAAACCTGCGTGCGAGACGATTCGTAATGACTCTCGAAAACAGCTTGTAGACATGGCTCAGGAGTGAGATGGGTCTGTAATTCTTCAGCAGAGACTTATCACCCTTCTTGAAGAAGAGCACCACCACACTCCTGTGCCATGCTGTAGGCGTTCGTCCCTCGAGCATTACGGAATTAAATAGCTTCTGAAGAGCTATAAGTACCGGTTCTCCACCTGCTTTCAGAAGCTCAGCCGTAATTCCATCATCACCCTGTGCCTTGTTGTTCTTAAGCTGTTTGAGAGCCATTCTAATCTCGCACAGGCTGACGTCTGGGATATCTTCGGTATAGTGTCGGGACAATCTGGCTCTCGGGTCTTCAGCCAGATTGCTGACAGGTAAGCGTGTAGTCATGTATAATTGTCCGTAGAATTTCTCAACCTCTTCCAACAGCTCGGGCTTTAGACAAACTAGTAAAAGAAGCTGAACTGGAGAGAAAAGCTGATAAATCTGGAGAAAAAGAGAAGTTGACAAGTTTGGCGGCGCCTGAAATCACTACTTCCGACTCTACCTTCGTAGTTAATACAGATACCAACACAAACCTCGGGAAGCAAATAGAGGAGCACTGCAAGTTACTAGCCGAAAACAATAAAAAGATGGAAGAACTAAAAGAAATAATGGTTACGCAAAAGGAAACCTTGGAGCAGACTGTGACTTATGCGAGCGTTACAGCGAATCTTCACAGATAGCCCGAAGCGAAACGCAACACGCTCCATTCTATCGTAGTCACCTCCAAGGACGAAACGGAAACGGGAGAGGAGGTGCTGGACAAGGTCAGGAAAGCAGTCGATGCAAAAGAAGGCTGGATAGAAGTAGAAAGAGTCAGGAAAGCAAGGGACAGGAAAGTGATAATGGGGTTCAAGACCAAAGAAGAGAGTAACAAAATCAAAGAGAGGCTTGAACTGAAAGGAGCTCACCTCAGTGTCGAGGAAGTTAAAAACAGAGACCCGCTACTGGTTCTAAAGGACGTACTCCAGGTAAATACCGGTGAAGACGTTCTCAAAGCGCTACGGAATCAGAATCGTGCCCTCTTTCAAGGCCTCGACATAGAGGAGGACAGGATAGACATAAAATATAGAAAGAAAGCAAGAAACCCACTTACCTGCCACATTGTTGTTTGCGTCTCGCCTTCCATATGGAAGCGAGCCATAGAAAGAGGATCTCTGCGTATCGACCTCCAGAACATTAAGGTGGAAGACCAGTCCCCACTAGTCCAATGCACACGCTGCCTGGGATACGGACATGGCAAGCGGTTCTGTAAAGAGCCAGCGGACCTGTGTAGTCACTGCGGTGGCCCCCATATGAGAACGGAGTGTACCGAACGGCTCGCAGGTGTAGCACCATCATGCAGAAATTGTGTCAACGCCAAATTCGACCACGCGGAACACAATGCATTTAGCCTGAACTGCCCAACACGCAGGAGGTGGGATGAATTAGCCCGCTCGACAGTGGCCTATTGCTAAGGGCGTCCAAGGCGAACAAATTTCTTATAAGTTTATCCAAGCCAACCTCCAACGTAAAAAGTTAGCCACAAATGAACTCCTTAACGAAGCTAAAACCCGTGGAGCTTCAGTCGCCCTTCTCCAGGAGCCATATGTTGGTGGGTTCAAAGCTATGAGAAGTCACAAGGGCGTTCGCATCTACCAGAGTACTGAAGTAGGAGATGGGACTGTTAAGGCGGCCATAGCCGTCTTCAACCCCGACTTAAACGTGATACAGTACCCAAAACTCACTACAAATAACATCGTTGTGGTGGGGATCCAAACTAGCGCCTGGGAGATCACGCTTGTCTCCTTCTACTTTGAGCCCAACCAGCCTATTGAGCCCTATCTAGACCATCTATATCATATCGAGAAGGAGATTGGACCTAAAAAGTGGATTGTTGGAGGTGATACCAACGCGAAGAGCTCATGGTGGGGAAGTTCCGAAATAGACCATAGGGGAGATGAAATGTTCGGAACCATTTCAGATCTCAACCTCAACATCCTGAATACAGGGAAGACTCCGACCTTCGACACAATAAGGGGAGGGAAACAGTACAAAAGCTTCGTCGACATTACAGCTTGTTCGACAGACATCTTAGATCTTGTCGAGGATTGGCAGGTAGACCAAGGACTAACAAGCTCGGACCACAACGGCATAACTTTCAGTATTCGCCTTCTTAAATCTAAAGGTATTAAAATAAACAGAACTACAAGAATTTTTAATACAAAGAAAGCTAATTGGACCCAATTTCACGAAACATTTAAACAGGAACTATCTGAAAATAACATTACAAAACTAGAAATAATCAAAATTGATACCATAGATAAAATTGAGTCAGCAATAGATAAATACATAAACGCTGTTACTACATCATCCGTTCAGGCAATTCCAAAAAAGAAGATGAATGATGAATTCGTCCTGCCGTGGTGGTCCGAGAGGCTTTCTGCAATGAAGAAAGAGGTTGCTACTAAGAAGTGCAGAATACGATGCGCCGCACCAATCCGAAGAGCGAAGGTAGTCGAGGAGTACCTGAAACAAAAGGAAGTGTACGAATTAGAAGCTTCTAAAGCTCAAGTGGATAGTTGGAAGGAATTTTGTGGCAAACAGGACAAGGAGGGGGTTTGGGAGGGGATTTATAGAGTAATAGGAAGGACAATAACGAGAAAGGAAGACGTACCACTCGAGAAGGACGGGAAGGTTTTAGATGTAAAGGGTTCCGTGAAACTACTGGCCGATACCTTCTACCCGGAGGACCTCGAAAATAGCGACAATGAAACACATCGCAAATTGAGACAATTGGCCGATAAAGTGAACTCTGGTGACCAAAATGAACCTTGCGATCCACCGTTTACATTGACTGAACTCAAAATCGCAATAAAATCGTTCAACCCAAAAAAGGCCCCGGGTGCAGATGGTTTCACCGCTGACATATGTAGCCACGCCATTAATACCGACCCAGAACTCTTCCTGGAACTAATCAATAAGTGTCTGGCGCTCTACCACTTCCCCACGGCTTGGAAGGCAGCAACCGTTGTTATACTAAGAAAACCTGGAAAAGACAACTACACCGTTCCAAAGGCTTACAGGCCAATAGGACTCCTACCAATACTAGGTAAAGTCTTTGAAAAGATGTTGGTAGCCCGACTCAAGTTCCATTTGTTACCGAGGATAAGTACTCGCCAATATGGATTCATGCCCCAAAGAAGCACGGAAGACGCCCTCTATGATCTAGTACAACATGTCCACGATAAACTTGACCAAAAGAGGATCATAGTACTGGTATCCTTAGACATAGAGGGAGCCTTTGATAGTGCCTGGTGGCCTGCTATAAGAGTTCGACTGGCAGAGGAAGAGTGTCCGGTTAACTTGAGAAGGACCATAGACAGCTACCTCAGAGATAGAAAAGTCACGGTCAGGTACTCTGGGGAGGAGTACACAAAAAGTACGCACAAAGGCTGTGTACAGGGCTCCATCGGAGGACCGATCTTGTGGAACCTGTTGCTGGACTCACTCCTTAAACGACTGGAAAACAAGGGGGTGTATTGCCAGGCGTTTGCGGACGATGTCATATTGCTTTTTGATGCCGAAACTTCCCAAGCAATCCAAGAACACGCCAATGCCGCTCTCGAGCATGTGCGGGAGTGGGGTGCCGAATACAAACTAAAATTTGCCCCGCATAAAACTAATGCGATGATAGTCACAAGAAAATTAAAATACGACACCCCACGCCTCAACATGGGAGGGACCGACATTGCCATGACCAAGGAAATTAAAATTTTAGGCGTCACAATTGACGAAAAACTAACATTTAATGCTCACGTCGCAAACGTTTGTAAAAAGGCAATAGGAATCCACAAACAGCTGTCTAGAGCAGCCAAGACAAGCTGGGGTCTCCACCCCGAAGTCATCAGAATAATATACGTGGCAACCGTAGAACCTGTGATTCTCTACGCCGCCAGTGTCTGGGCCCCTGCTACCACCAAACTCGGAATAATCAAACAGCTAGCAACCGTCCAACGTGGAATTGCACAAAAATTGTGCAAAGCCTACCGTACGGTCTCCCTGAATTCGGCATTGCTACTGGCTGGAGTGCTCCCTCTCGACCTCCGAGTCCGTGAGGCGGCCTCTTTATATAAAGCCAAGAAGGGGGTCCCCCAGTTTGCACTGGGAGACAGGGAGGTCGAACGGATGGCCCCAGCACTTCAGGCTCCGCACCCAGCAGAACAGGCAGATCTGGAGATAATCGGCCTGGTGGACCAAGACCAGGTGAATACACACAGTAATTTCGAGGTGCGCATATTCACCGACGGTAGTAAGATTGAGGGCAAGGTTGGAGCTGCGCTATCCTGGTGGAATAGCGAGGTCGAAACTAAAGCCCTCAAGCTTGCTTTACCGCAATACTGCACTGTCTACCAGGCTGAGCTCCTAGCAATCTGTAGGGCCTCCAGAGAAATCTTAAAACACAAGGCATCTTCCTTCGGGATTTACAGCGATTCCATGGCAGCTCTGCAAACGATTGTGAATCCCAGATGCCTCCATCCCCTAGCTGTGGAAGCAAGAGAAAACTTAAAAGCTATATCTCTCCAGAATAAGACTGTCACCCTCTTCTGGATCAAAGCACACGCAGGGCTGGAAGGCAACGAAAGAGCGGACCAATTAGCAAAGGAAGCTGCCACAAAGTCAAAGCGGCGACACGACTACGACAAATGCCCAGTCTCTTTCGTTAAGCGAAGCATTCGTATGGCTACGCTTAACGAATGGGACCAGAGATACACCGCTGGCAAAACTGCGTCCGTAACTAAACTGTTCTTCCCAAGTGCTACTATGGCCTTCAGGACTATCAGAAAGATAGAAATAACGAGCTTAGTTACGCAGATAATGACGGGGCACGGTGGGTTCTCCGAATACTTGAAACGTTTCAAGTGTAAGGCGAGCCCATCGTGTGTTTGCGATCCTGAGGAGGAGGAAACGGTGCCACATATATTACTGGGATGTCCTGTAAACACCATAGCAAGGTACAACCTGGAACAAAAGATTAACATGAAATTAGATGAGGAAAATATTAAGAACATAATGGTAAGTAAACATAGAGATGATTTTATAAACTACTGCATAAAAGTTGTTAAATTAGTGATAGAAAGAAACAAGTAGATTAGTAAATATGCTTTCATAATATAATGAGTATATTAAAGATAAGCATAGAAGTAAAGTTAAAGTGAAATAAAAAGTAGATAATAAGCAGTAAATAATATGTAAAATTAGCAACTAAAATAGAAATAAGAAATCTGTAAAAGTAATGACAATAAAAACATGTGTCGACTTGACTCATTACCCTAGAAACATAACTAAATTCTAGATAAAATAAATCAAAGAGTAGAAGTTAAACATAAGAGTAGAAGGGCATCCCACCCTTAAAAGACAAAAAGATGATGAATGATAGAAAGAAATAGTATGAGGAATAAAAGTACGAGAAGAATATTTGCGAGAACTGGTGTGAAAGAGAAGTGTAGAAATAGGCTCCAATCATGTTGGAGGTAGTGTAGCAAAAAAAAAAAAAAAAAAAAAAAAAAAAAAAACACAAACCTAACCAAACCCAAACCTAACCTAAACCAAACCCAACCTAACCCAAACCTAGGCTAACCCAAACCTAACCTAACACAAACCTAACCTAACCTAACCCAAACCTAACCTAACCCAAAGTAGATGTTGTTTCCCTAGGAATTGCTGTAAACGGAGTACGAAAAGCAAAAAACCAGAAGATTATAGTCAGCTGTGGGTCGGAAATGGACAGGACTGAATTTTAGAAAGCCCTTAGCATATCTGACTCTAGACTTACTATTACGCAGCCACAGACCAAACTGCCTCTCCTTAAGCTTACCGGAGTCATTACAGAACTCAGTGACAAGAGAGTTAAAGGAGCCATTAAAAAGCAAAATACCAAACTGCTATCAGACCTAACAACAGCTCAGACCTACATCAAGGTGTTACGACGAACAAAAGGTCGAACGAACTCACATAGTAATGTAATTTTGCAAGTAAGCCCGGAGATATGGACTAGGTTACGTGACCAGAGAGTTCATGTAGAATATCAAACTATAGACTGACTAGAAACTGACAAAGCTGAAGACCGAGGATGGCAGAGTCGTGTCGTCCAAGCCCGAGCTGTTGGAAGAGGTTGAGAAATTCTACGGACAATTATACATGACTACACGCTTACCTGTCAGCAATCTGGCTGAAGACCCGAGAGCCAGATTGTCCCGACACTATACCGAAGATATCCCAGACGTCAGCCTGTGCGAGATTAGAATGGCTCTCAAACAGCTTAAGAACAACAAGGCACAGGGTGATGATGGAATTACGGCTGAGCTTCTGAAAGCAGGTGGAGAACCGGTACTTATAGCTCTTCAGAAGCTATTTAATTCCGTCATGCTCGAGGGACGAACGCCTACAGCATGGCACAGGAGTGTGGTGGTGCTCTTCTTCAAGAAGGGTGATAAGTCTCTGCTGAAGAATTACAGACCCATCTCACTCCTGAGCCATGTCTACAAGCTGTTTTCGAGAGTCATTACGAATCGTCTCGCACGCAGGTTTGACGACTTCCAGCCTCCCGAACAAGCCGGTTTCCGAAAAGGCTTCAGTACCATAGACCACATACATACGCTGCGGCAGATTATACAGAAGACCGAAGAGTATAATCGGCCACTATGCTTGGCGTTTGTGGACTATGAGAAAGCCTTTGATTCGATCGAGACCTGGGCTGTGTTGCAGTCTCTCCAACGGTGCCAAATTGATTATCGATACATCGAAGTGTTGAAGTGCTTGTATGAAAACGCCACCATGTCGGTCCACCTCCAGGATCAGAATTCGAAACCTATCCGGCTGCAGCGTGGGGTGAGACAGGGAGACGTTATATCTCCGAAACTGTTCACCGCTGCACTGGAAGACGTTTTCAAGCTTCTGGACTGGAGAGGACTCGGTATTAACATCAATGGCGAGTACATCACTCACCTTCGATTTGCTGACGATATCGTGATCATGGCTGAGACCTTGGAAGACCTAGGCGCAATGCTCGAAGGACTTAGTAGAGTCTCCCAACAAGTGGGTCTTAAAATGAACATGGATAAGACGAAAATCATGTCAAACGTCCGTGTTACACCCACTCCTCTGAAGGTTGGAGACTCTACACTCGAAGTTGTTGACGAATATGTATACCTGGGACAAACAGTCCAGTTAGGTAGGTCCAACTTCGAGAAAGAGATCAATCGTCGAATCCAACTCGGCTGGGCAGCGTTCGGGAAGCTTCGCAATATCTTTACGTCCAAAATACCGCAGTCCCTCAAGACTAAAGTCTTTGACCAGTGTGTGTTGCCAGTGATGACATATGGATCCGAGACATGGTCGCTTACTATGGGCCTTATAAGAAGGCTCAAAGTCACCCAAAGGGCGATGGAGCGTGCTATGCTTGGTGTTTCCCTACGTGATCGAATCAGAAATGAGGAGATACGTAGGAGAACTAAAGTTACCGACATAGCTCTCAGAATCGCTAGACTTAAGTGGCAGTGGGCAGGGCACATAGCTCGTAGAACAGATGGCCGTTGGGGCAGTAAAGTTCTCGAATGGCGACCGCGCACCGGAAGGCGCAGTGTGGGCAGGCCCCCGACTCGGTGGACCGACGACCTGGTAAAGGTTGCAGGAAGCCGCTGGATGCGAGCCGCACAGGACCGGTCGGTGTGGAAATCCTTGGGGGAGGCCTTTGTCCAGCAGTGGACGTCTTTCGGCTGATAGATAGATAGATAGATCAAACTATAGTTGCATTGGACCAATCTCCCTTGGTACAGTGGTACCGCTGCCTGGGATTCGCCCACACGGCAAGGGACTGCACCATTATGTTTGGAAAAAACAAAATGAATAAAAGAAATAACAAAAAAACAACAAAAAACAAAAAAAAAACATTAAGTAAGCCATAGCTATAAGAATTGTAAGTAGTTAATAGTGGTAGGAACTTCTTATGACTATTGAGTTGTTTTTGTTAGTTGCCTCCCTTTGTTTCTTTGGTTTGTGGTGTCTGTATTGGTAAAGTTGATATTTTGTATGTCTGTTATTGTAACACTTACTTTAATTTTAATACTTTGTATATATTGTGTCTAGTTTACTTTGTTATATATAGGATGACCCTAAATTAGTTCTTGATACGAAAGTCTATGAATGTGCTCATGATAACAAACAACTTTCCCTAAGAAACCCATAGTCAAACTGCAAAAAAAAATTTTGAGTCTCCATACAAATCGATGAACTGAACGGCCAAATTAGTATGAAGAGTCCAAATTTTTTTTTTGCCATTTGACTATGGGTTCTTTAGGGAAAGTTGTTCGTTATCATGAGCACATGCATAGCCTTTCGTATCAAGAACTAATTTAAAGTCACCCTATATATATACATATATATATTTGTACACATTATAATTATATATACCTATATACTTTTGTAAAATTTTCAACTTGTTTTCCAATTTCATTCAATTTAAATTTTAAATAAAAACACAAATAATAAAAGTTAAATCACTTAGGGATCGTGAGTCTGTATACCGTTAGCAAACTTGCGATTCTTCACTGATTGGTTAAAAAAACCTACCCTAACCTAACTGAACCTAACCTAACTAAACCTAACCTAACCCAAACCTAACCTAACTTAAACCTAACCTAACCTAACACAAACCTAACCTAACCCAAACCTAACCTAACCCAAACCGAACCTAACCCAAACCTAACCTAACCCAAACCTAACCTAACACAAACCTAACCCAAACCTAACCTAAATCAAACCTAACCTAACACAAACCTAACCTAACCCAAACCTAACCTAACCTAACACAAACCTAACCAAACCCAAACCTAACCTAAACCAAACCCAACCTAACCCAAACCTAGGCTAACCCAAACCTAACCTAACACAAACCTAACCTAACCTAACCCAAACCTAACCTAACCCAAAGTAGATGTTGTTTCCCTAGGAATTGCTGTAAACGGAGTACGAAAAGCAAAAAACCATGATGCGATTCTTCACTGATTGGTTAAAAAAACCTACCCTAACCTAACTGAACCTAACCTAACTAAACCTAACCTAACCCAAACCTAACCTAACTTAAACCTAACCTAACCTAACACAAACCTAACCTAACCCAAACCTAACCTAACCTAACACAAACCTAACCTAACCCAAACCTAACATAACCCAAACCTAACCTAACCCAAACCGAACCTAACCCAAACCTAACCTAACCCAAACCTAACCTAACACAAACCTAACCCAAACCTAACCTAAATCAAACCTAACCTAACACAAACCTAACCTAACCCAAACCTAACCTAACCTAACACAAACCTAACCAAACCCAAACCTAACCTAAACCAAACCCAACCTAACCCAAACCGAGGCTAACCCAAACCTAACCTAACACAAACCTAACCTAACCCAAACCTAACCTAACCCAAACCGAACCTAACCCAAACCTAACCTAACCCAAACCTAACCTAACACAAACCTAACCCAAACCTAACCTAAATCAAACCTAACCTAACACAAACCTAACCTAACCCAAACCTAACCTAACCTAACACAAACCTAACCAAACCCAAACCTAACCTAAACCAAACCCAACCTAACCCAAACCTAGGCTAACCCAAACCTAACCTAACACAAACCTAACCTAACCTAACCCAAACCTAACCTAACCCAAAGTAGATGTTGTTTCCCTAGGAATTGCTGTAAACGGAGTACGAAAAGCAAAAAACCATGATGCGATTCTTCACTGATTGGTTAAAAAAACCTACCCTAACCTAACTGAACCTAACCTAACTAAACCTAACCTAACCCAAACCTAACCTAACTTAAACCTAACCTAACCTAACACAAACCTAACCTAACCCAAACCTAACCTAACCTAACACAAACCTAACCTAACCCAAACCTAACATAACCCAAACCTAACCTAACCCAAACCGAACCTAACCCAAACCTAACCTAACCCAAACCTAACCTAACACAAACCTAACCCAAACCTAACCTAAATCAAACCTAACCTAACACAAACCTAACCTAACCCAAACCTAACCTAACCTAACACAAACCTAACCAAACCCAAACCTAACCTAAACCAAACCCAACCTAACCCAAACCGAGGCTAACCCAAACCTAACCTAACACAAACCTAACCTAACCTAACCCAAACCTAACCTAACCCAAAGTAGATGTTGTTTCCCTAGGAATTGCTGTAAACGGAGTACGAAAAGCAAAAAACCAGAAGATTATAGTCAGCTGTGGGTCGGAAATGGACAGGACTGAATTTTAGAAAGCCCTTAGCATATCTGACTCTAGACTTACTATTACGCAGCCACAGACCAAACTGCCTCTCCTTAAGCTTACCGGAGTCATTACAGAACTCAGTGACAAGAGAGTTAAAGGAGCCATTAAAAAGCAAAATACCAAACTGCTATCAGACCTAACAACAGCTCAGACCTACATCAAGGTGTTACGACGAACAAAAGGTCGAACGAACTCACATAGTAATGTAATTTTGCAAGTAAGCCCGGAGATATGGACTAGGTTACGTGACCAGAGAGTTCATGTAGAATATCAAACTATAGACTGACTAGAAACTGACAAAGCTGAAGACCGAGGATGGCAGAGTCGTGTCGTCCAAGCCCGAGCTATTGGAAGAGGTTGAGAAATTCTACGGACAATTATACATGACTACACGCTTACCTGTCAGCAATCTGGCTGAAGACCCGAGAGCCAGATTGTCCCGACACTATACCGAAGATATCCCAGACGTCAGCCTGTGCGAGATTAGAATGGCTCTCAAACAGCTTAAGAACAACAAGGCACAGGGTGATGATGGAATTACGGCTGAGCTTCTGAAAGCAGGTGGAGAACCGGTACTTATAGCTCTTCAGAAGCTATTTAATTCCGTCATGCTCGAGGGACGAACGCCTACAGCATGGCACAGGAGTGTGGTGGTGCTCTTCTTCAAGAAGGGTGATAAGTCTCTGCTGAAGAATTACAGACCCATCTCACTCCTGAGCCATGTCTACAAGCTGTTTTCGAGAGTCATTACGAATCGTCTCGCACGCAGGTTTGACGACTTCCAGCCTCCCGAACAAGCCGGTTTCCGAAAAGGCTTCAGTACCATAGACCACATACATACGCTGCGGCAGATTATACAGAAGACCGAAGAGTATAATCGGCCACTATGCTTGGCGTTTGTGGACTATGAGAAAGCCTTTGATTCGATCGAGACCTGGGCTGTGTTGCAGTCTCTCCAACGGTGCCAAATTGATTATCGATACATCGAAGTGTTGAAGTGCTTGTATGAAAACGCCACCATGTCGGTCCACCTCCAGGATCAGAATTCGAAACCTATCCGGCTGCAGCGTGGGGTGAGACAGGGAGACGTTATATCTCCGAAACTGTTCACCGCTGCACTGGAAGACGTTTTCAAGCTTCTGGACTGGAGAGGACTCGGTATTAACATCAATGGCGAGTACATCACTCACCTTCGATTTGCTGACGATATCGTGATCATGGCTGAGACCTTGGAAGACCTAGGCGCAATGCTCGAAGGACTTAGTAGAGTCTCCCAACAAGTGGGTCTTAAAATGAACATGGATAAGACGAAAATCATGTCAAACGTCCGTGTTACACCCACTCCTCTGAAGGTTGGAGACTCTACACTCGAAGTTGTTGACGAATATGTATACCTGGGACAAACAGTCCAGTTAGGTAGGTCCAACTTCGAGAAAGAGATCAATCGTCGAATCCAACTCGGCTGGGCAGCGTTCGGGAAGCTTCGCAATATCTTTACGTCCAAAATACCGCAGTCCCTCAAGACTAAAGTCTTTGACCAGTGTGTGTTGCCAGTGATGACATATGGATCCGAGACATGGTCGCTTACTATGGGCCTTATAAGAAGGCTCAAAGTCACCCAAAGGGCGATGGAGCGTGCTATGCTTGGTGTTTCCCTACGTGATCGAATCAGAAATGAGGAGATACGTAGGAGAACTAAAGTTACCGACATAGCTCTCAGAATCGCTAGACTTAAGTGGCAGTGGGCAGGGCACATAGCTCGTAGAACAGATGGCCGTTGGGGCAGTAAAGTTCTCGAATGGCGACCGCGCACCGGAAGGCGCAGTGTGGGCAGGCCCCCGACTCGGTGGACCGACGACCTGGTAAAGGTTGCAGGAAGCCGCTGGATGCGAGCCGCACAGGACCGGTCGGTGTGGAAATCCTTGGGGGAGGCCTTTGTCCAGCAGTGGACGTCTTTCGGCTGATAGATAGATAGATAGATCAAACTATAGTTGCATTGGACCAATCTCCCTTGGTACAGTGGTACCGCTGCCTGGGATTCGCCCACACGGCAAGGGACTGCACCATTATGTTTGGAAAAAACAAAATGAATAAAAGAAATAACAAAAAAACAACAAAAAACAAAAAAAAAACATTAAGTAAGCCATAGCTATAAGAATTGTAAGTAGTTAATAGTGGTAGGAACTTCTTATGACTATTGAGTTGTTTTTGTTAGTTGCCTCCCTTTGTTTCTTTGGTTTGTGGTGTCTGTATTGGTAAAGTTGATATTTTGTATGTCTGTTATTGTAACACTTACTTTAATTTTAATACTTTGTATATATTGTGTCTAGTTTACTTTGTTATATATAGGATGACCCTAAATTAGTTCTTGATACGAAAGTCTATGAATGTGCTCATGATAACAAACAACTTTCCCTAAGAAACCCATAGTCAAACTGCAAAAAAAAATTTTGAGTCTCCATACAAATCGATGAACTGAACGGCCAAATTAGTATGAAGAGTCCAAATTTTTTTTTGCGATTTGACTATGGGTTCTTTGGGGAAAGTTGTTCGTTATCATGAGCACATGCATAGCCTTTCGTATCAAGAACTAATTTAAAGTCACCCTATATATATACATATATATATTTGTACACATTATAATTATATATACCTATATACTTTTGTAAAATTTTCAACTTGTTTTCCAATTTCATTCAATTTAAATTTTAAATAAAAACACAAATAATAAAAGTTAAATCACTTAGGGATCGTGAGTCTGTATACCGTTAGCAAACTTGCGATTCTTCACTGATTGGTTAAAAAAACCTAACCAAACCTAACTGAACCTAACCTAACTAAACCTAACCTAACCCAAACCTAACCTAACCCAAACCTTTTTTTTTTTTTTTTTTTTTTTTTTTTGCGTGGAGGAAACTCATTTACGAGTTCAACCAGCCGCTCCGGGGAGAGCGACTGGGATATGTGGGACTCACCTACCTGAAAAGAACAGGCAGGAATACCCACTAAAACCTCCACGGTGTACCTTCAACCGCCTTCAGCGGGGTGCCATGGGAAGTGCGTTCGCATTCATCCACAACACCCTGGCGGCCGGCTCAGCATCTGCTGTGCCTCGTCACGTGGTAGGGGCAACCAGGAACACTTGGTTGCCCCCATGTGTGCACCGTGCAATGCGTTGCGGGTCCCCCGACCCACAACGCTGGTGGCACTTAAGTTGGAGGCAGGAGGTGAACAAACCTCCTCCTTCTGCCTCCCGGCCGTCGCCGTCGAAGCGGGTCTGCGGAAGCTGTGTTTTCGCGTACCCGCTCCGCGGTCTCCTTCTGTGTAATAACGTCCTCACAGAAGGAGACCATAGCCCCCCAGGCCTTCTCACTGCCGAGCATAGCTTGAACTACACTCGGCAGGGACAAGTCACCCCCCACAATAGACACAAGTGTCCGACGCTGCTGATCCCACGCTGAACACACCTCAAGGGTATGCTGCGCCGTGTCCTCAGCTGCACCACACTCATGACATTGGGGAGTTTGCTCCCTTCGCGCAACTCGGTGCAGGTACCCACCGAAGCATCCGTGCCCGGTAAGCACCTGTACCATACGGAATGTCAAAATGCCGCGTCCTCTCGCGGTCCACTCCGGTAGAACCGGCCTGATCGCCTCTATAGTCCGGACTCCATAATCTGGAGACGCGAGGCTGTCAGACCACTCTCGGAGCAAGGCGGTCCTCCCTGCGAACCTGACTTGGGCGACCTCTTCCGGGGCGGTGGGATCACCCCTAGCTCTCCTTGCTGCTACGAACTGGTACACGGCTGCGAGGATCCTCGCTTCTAACTCCCAAGGGGGAGTACTGGCCAAGAGGCAAGCTGCTGCCCAGGATACCGTCCGGTATCCGCGAATCGCTCTGATCGCCATAACCCGCTGCGGTCTACGCAGCTGGGCTTTGTTTTCTGACGTCAGAGCGTCCACCCAGATCGGAGCCCCGTACAGTGCCATGCTCCGCACTACGCCAGCAAAGAGCCGGCGACAGCCGGATTCCGGCCCACCCACATTAGGCAACAGCCGGCTCAAGGCCCCTGCCGTGCCAATCAGTTTTGGAGCTAGCTGGCGAAAGTGCGCAGCAAAGCCCCAGCGCCCATCGAGATGTAGCCCCAGATACTTCATCTGGGGCTTTAGTGCAATTCGCACCCCCTCCACCACAATGCTGGCTCCCGGAGGAGGCCCCCTACGTGGCCCATGGAACAAGAGGGCCTCCGTCTTGTGGAGGCCCACTTTAAGCCCAAGAGTCCGAATACGGCCGATCACCACCGTGGTGCTCTCCTCGGCTATTGCGGTCGCCTCCCGGAAGGAGTCCCCGCGGGACACGATAAGGGTGTCATCTGCATAGCAGATGAGGCGCGTTCCCGGTGGGAGTGCGCCACGAAGCACCCAATCGTATCCCACGTTCCATAGCAGGGGACCGAGAACGGACCCCTGGGGGACTCCACATCTCACAGGATGATAGAGGATCTCTCCGTTCCTACCCACGAACATAACCTCACGATTAGTGAGGTAGTCCTCCAACAACCGTCGCAAATAGAGGGGCACTCCAAAGAACCGGAGCGCTTCCTTAATAACTGCAAAAGGCAGGCTGTTGAAGGCGTTCGCGATGTCCAGTGAGACGGCCATCGCCACCTGGCCCTCGTCGACCGCTGCCATCGTCCAGGTTTTTAACGTGGAGATGGCGTCAATCGTAGAGCGACGGGCCCGGAAACCAAACTGGGCGTCCGAGAGATTCGGCCCCGTTTCCACCATGTGCTGGACGATCCGATGGGAAATTATTCGTTCGAACAACTTTCCAGTCTCGTCCAGCAACACGATTGGCCGGTAGGCGGAGGGGGAGTCAGGAGGCCGCCCGTCCTTCCTTAGTAGAACCAATCTCCCATCTTTCCAGATCTTCGGGAACTGGCCAGCCACAAAACAGCGGCTGAAAAGTTCCCGGAGATCCTCGCCCATATTCTTCAGGGCGACCGCCAGAAGCTTGCCCGGAACCCCGTCAGGGCCAGGTGCAGTCCTCTTTGCTCTGAGGCGCAACATCACAGCACCCATCTCTCCATCACTGACGGGAGGGACTACAGCGGATTCCTCTTCATCAGTACTAGTTGGAGGAGGCATGGGGGGAGGGGTGCACTCTGGACTGTCAGGGAACAGTCCTCCCATGATATGATCCAGGAGCTGGGGCTCGAGGGTCTCCGTTAGAGGAGCCGACTGGGCCCGGAGTTTCTTTCTGGCCGTTTTGTAGGGCCGGCCCCAGGGGTCCCTGTTGAGTCCCTCAAGGAGCTCAGCCCTGGCAGCCGCCTTGGCCCGAAAGATCGCCAGCTGCAGTGACTTCTTGGCTTCGCAATAGGTCGCATACAGCTGGTCCTCTGTGGGCAAATCCCGCAATCTGCGGCGGCGGCTACGGGTGTACGCCCGATGCGTCGCAACACAGTCTATTCGGAGGTCGGTAATTTCTGCCGACCACCAGTACACAGCCCTGCGAGGCTGGAACCTTCGTGCGCGGGGCATTGACGCGTCGCAGACAGCAGTGAGCGAGTCCCGGAAATGGCCCGCAGACTCATTGACCCCATCATGAGCAGAGGCGGGGGAAATCCAGCTCTGGACTATAGCTGCCTCCTCCGCCAGTTCAGGGTCAAGGCGTCCGACAGCCCACCGCGGGAAGCGGTCCTGACGGGGGCCCACTTGGTTTTGAAGAGAGGAGATCCCAAATCGAATATACAGGTGATCCGATAGGGTCTCAGTCTCTTCCAGTACCCTCCAGTCCCGGACCTGGTGTACAACGGAGGGAGAGGTAAACGTTATGTCCACCACCGAACCCCCATTTCGTCGCACACACGTGTGCGCGGCTCCCCTATTGAGAAGGGCCAGCCCTGTGTCGATGGCCCACTCCTCCACTGCCCGCCCCCGTGCGTCAGTTGCGGAATTGCCCCAAAACCGTGATTTGGCGTTGAGATCACCCATCACCACCACTTTTTGTGGCGTTGCCCTCCTGATTATCGGACTCAAGGTGTCAAGAAACACCTCGAAATCCGATAACGGTTTGTTTGGGGAGAAGTACACACCGACAATAGTGTACTCTCCCCACGATACGGAGATGTATCCCGAGCCTCTTTCCTTTATAACGAGAGAGGGATGAGCACCCGGCCTCGTCACAATGGCAACCGAGCCATCAAGGTCCCCGGCCCAATGGGGCAGATCGGGAACGAAATATGGCTCTGCTGCTACCGCCAAATCAATCAACCACTCTGCCATTGAGTGCACAAGAAGGTCTTGTGCACCGGCACAGTGGTTGATGTTACTCTGGAGGAAGTTACATTGGCGGTGTACACTCATTGTGTTTCCATTGTAACCTCCTCCTGAGCCGGCTGGCTTCCCTCAGCGGGAGTGGCGGTCCGGGTCCAGGGGACAGCCTTGCCCTTCACTGGAGGTGGGTTACACTTCCGACCCCCCATAACATGGCCGTGTGGCCTTCCCGCATCTTGACAGATTGCACATCGTGGCTGCGCCGTGCAATCAGCTGTTTTGTGACCCGTGCGACCGCATCGGAAGCACAGGTTGCCCCTGTCGCAAGCAGAGGGGCATGTTGGGCGAGTGTGCCCCAGACCCATGCACTTAAAACAGCGTAGGGGTCGGTCCTCCAGGATGCGTACATGCCCCGAGCTCCATCCTATACGAAGCCGACCACCCTCCTTGATCTTCTTCGCCGCCGCCACTGGGCATTGTAGGTGAACAGCAAACAATCCATCTGGACAGATGCGTATATCTCCCACATTGACCGACTCCGCAGGGCAGCCGCCTTTGGTTGCTACTGCGGCCTGGACCTCCTCTCTGAGGATGGAGTCATCGAGTTCCGAAATGCGTACGTCGACGCATTTGATGGGTCTCGAGACTTTGGCCACCTCAGAGAGCACCTCACGGAGCTTTCCCGCGAGCTGGTCCGCCTTCGTACCACTCTGGGTTCCAGGGAGCTCGAGAACTCTTGCTCCTGTCGCGGCTGTCCGCATTTTCATAGTGCCAATGCCAAGTTCCGAGAGGGCATCCGACCCAATGCGGTTCCTCGCTTGAGTGAGGACGTCCTTATATGTCACCCCTCTCTCTACTGCTTCCGGCTGCAGGGTGATAACTACAGCTGAAGAGCGAGGAGGGGTGAGTTTGGCCTTCTTTGTGGCCTTGGTTACCTTCGGTGCCGTTTGCTTTGGCACATTAGCCCTAGCAGCAGGTTTAGGTGCGCTGGTCCTAACAGTCGGCTTCGGGGCACTTCCTTGGGCGTTAGGGGACGTCTGGGAGGGCTTGTTGGTCGAGGGCGAGGACTTCTTCCCCTTCCCCTTTCCTTTTCCCCTTGCTTTCCCCTTACCATTTCGGGCCACCGTGGTCCATGCTTCATCCGTCTCATTGGCATTGCTGGTAGATTGTGCAGGTTCCTGAGAGGAAGCCTGTGAACTCGCCAGTGGCCTAGCTACTTGGACTGCCAGAGGAGGATTACCCTTCTCCTTTCGGACCACTGTAGCCCAATTTTCCATCATATTGGCGGTACTGGTTGATGGTACAGGCTCTTGAGAGGCAACCTGTGATCTCATCGGCGGCCCGGCCACTCGTGGTTCGGCAGGTTTAGACGCCTTCTTTCCGGCTACTTTGGCGTCGGCCGCGAGTGAGGGACGTGCACGGTGTACGCGCTCTCCGTCGATCTTAGCGTCAATCATGGCTCCCACAGTGAGCACGATACGTCGCTCCATCTCTTCAATTAGGGCTTTCCACTCCCCATTCGGGAAGGAACTATTTGACTCTTGCGCAGGAGGAGGGGTCTTCCTACCCCTCTCAGAGTAATCTCTGCGAAGCGCCTTTAGCTCCACTTCATTTAGTTCGAGGCGATGCTTCAGCTGCATGACCTCTCGCTGGTACCTGCTAGCTTCCTCACTCATCGTGCGACGCGTAAGGCTGTCCACGATATCCTGAAGGTCCACTGTTGATTTATTAATGTCCCGTTGAAAGGTACCCTTCAGGTTACCAGACTTTTTAGCGATAAGTGCCACTCTAGCCAGTCTTTCGCCCGCCTTGGCCCGCAGTTCTTCGGCGCCTAATGCCTCTATATTGCCCATGTCACTGAAGTGGGCCTCCTCGGGGACGGCCGATTCCTTGCGGAATTTTTGTTTCGCTAGCACTTGGCTAAATTCAGCCTCAACAGCAGTTTTTGGCTTGACTTGCCGCTTTTTGGTGGTTTTGGCTCGGTTGAGCACCACAGCAGGGGTCTTGAAGCCATCGAGAGTGACGGTTGACCTCTTTGACCTCCTCACAGTTTGCTCAGTCTCTGTTTCTGAGCCCGAATCCATTTCGGAGAACGGTCTCTTATGAGATGTATCCGAAGCCGCGGAAAGCGAAATAACTGACTCAGTGTCAGACATCGCTGAAGACTTAAAATTTTTTACAGAACGCACACAAAACACGGGAGATGCACGAACTCTGGAACCCACTCAACCTGCAACTGGAGAAGTCCTCGACAGACAGGGAGCTGGGAAGAACAGAAAAACGCACGATCACAAACAAGAATAGACTTTCAAAATCACCTTCTGCACAGTGCACTTTAGCCGCCGGCCTGCCACTCCGTTACGGTGGACAGGCGCAACGTTTCCAGGGGACACGACGAGGACGTAAGCACTGTGGGGGGGTCCCCCAACCTAACCCAAACCTAACCTAACCTAACACAAACCTAACCTAACCCAAACCTAACCTAAATCAAACCTTACCTAACCTAACACAAACCTAACCTAACCCAAACCTAACCTAACCCAAACCTAACCTAACCCAAACCTAACCTAACCCAAACCTT
This sequence comes from Coleophora deauratella, assembly GCA_958295455.1. Lineage (NCBI taxonomy): Eukaryota > Metazoa > Arthropoda > Insecta > Lepidoptera > Coleophoridae > Coleophora > Coleophora deauratella. Next base: position 2,353,940 of record OY282414.1, on the reverse strand, counting down.
TTTTTTTTTTTTTTTTTTTTTTTTTTTTTTTTTGCGTGGAGGAAACTCATTTACGAGTTCAACCAGCCGCTCCGGGGAGAGCGACTAGGATATGTGGGACTCACCTACCTGAAAAGAACAGGCAGGAATACCCACTAAAACCTCCACGGAGTACCTTCAACCGCCTTCAGCGGGGTGCCATGGGAAGTGCGTTCGCATTCATCCACAACACCCCGGCGGCCGGCTCAGCATCTGCTGTGCCTCGTCACGTGGTAGGGGCAACCAGGAACACTTGGTTGCCCCCATGTGTGCACCGTGCAATGCGTTGCGGGTCCCCCGACCCACAACGCTGGTGGCACTTAAGTTGGAGGCAGGAGGGGAACAAACCTCCTCCTTCTGCCACCCGGCCGTCGCCGTCGAAGCGGGTCTGCGGAAGCTGTGTTTTCGCGTACCCGCTCCGCGGTCTCCTTCTGTGTAATAACGTCCTCACAGAAGGAGACCATAGCCTTCTCACTGCCGAGCATAGCTTGAACTACACTCGGCAGGGACAAGTCACCCCCCACAATAGACACAAGTGTCCGACGCTGCTGATCCCACGCTGAGCACACCTCAAGGGTATGCTGCGCCGTGTCCTCAGCTGCACCGCACTCATGACATTGGGGAGTTTGCTCCCTTCGCGCAACTCGGTGCAGGTACCCACCGAAGCATCCGTGCCCGGTAAGCACCTGCACCATACGGAATGTCAAAATGCCGCGTCCTCTCGCGGTCCACTCCGGTAGAACCGGCCTGATCGCCTCTATAGTCCGGACTCCATAATCTGGAGACGCGAGGCTGTCAGACCACTCTCGGAGCAAGGCGGTCCTCCCTGCGAACCTGACTTGGGCGACCTCTTCCGGGGCGGTGGGATCACCCCTAGCTCTCCTTGCTGCTACGAACTGGTACACGGCTGCGAGGATCCTCGCTTCTAACTCCCAAGGGGGAGTACCGGCCAAGAGGCAAGCTGCTGCCCAGGATACCGTCCGGTATCCGCGAATCGCTCTGATCGCCATAACCCGCTGCGGTCTACGCAGCTGGGCTTTGTTTTCTGACGTCAGAGCGTCCACCCAGATCGGAGCCCCGTACAGTGCCATGCTCCGCACTACGCCAGCAAAGAGCCGGCGACAGCCGAATTCCGGCCCACCCACATTAGGCAATAGCCGGCTCAAGGCCCCTGCCGTGCCAATCAGTTTTGGAGCTAGCTGGCGAAAGTGCGCAGCAAAGCCCCAGCGCCCATCGAGATGTAGCCCCAGATACTTCATCTGGGGCTTTAGTGCAATTCGCACCCCCTCCACCACAATGCTGGCTCCCGGAGGAGGCCCCCTACGTGGCCCATGGAACAAGAGGGCCTCCGTCTTGTGGAGGCCCACTTTAAGCCCAAGAGTCCGAATACGGCCGATCACCACCGTGGTGCTCTCCTCGGCTATTGCGGCCGCCTCCCGGAAGGAGTCCCCGCGGGACACGATAAGGGTGTCATCTGCATAGCAGATGAGGCGCGTTCCCGGTGGGAGTGCGCCACGAAGCACCCAATCGTATCCCACGTTCCATAGCAGGGGACCGAGAACGGACCCCTGGGGGACTCCACATCTCACAGGATGATAGAGGATCTCTCCGTTCCTACCCACGAACATAACCTCACGATTAGTGAGGTAGTCCTCCAACAACCGTCGCAAATAGAGGGGCACTCCAAAGAACCGGAGCGCTTCCCTAATAACTGCAAAAGGCAGGCTGTTGAAGGCGTTCGCGATGTCCAGTGAGACGGCCATCGCCACCTGGCCCTCGTCGACCGCTGCCATCGTCCAGGTTTTTAACGTGGAGATGGCGTCAATCGTAGAGCGACGGGCCCGGAAACCAAACTGGGCGTCCGAGAGATTCGGCCCCGTTTCCACCATGTGCTGGACGATCCGATGGGAAATTATTCGTTCGAACAACTTTCCAGTCTCGTCCAGCAACACGATTGGCCGGTAGGCGGAGGGGGAGTCAGGAGGCCGCCCGTCCTTCCTTAGTAGAACCAATCTCCCATCTTTCCAGATCTTCGGGAACTGGCCAGCCACAAAACAGCGGCTGAAAAGTTCCCGGAGATCCTCGCCCATATTCTTCAGGGCGACCGCCAGAAGCTTGCCCGGAACCCCGTCAGGGCCAGGTGCAGTCCTCTTTGCTCTGAGGCGCAACATCACAGCACCCATCTCTCCATCACTGACGGGAGGGACTACAGCGGATTCCTCTTCATCAGTACTAGTTGGAGGAGGCATGGGGGGAGGGGTGCACTCTGGACTGTCAGGGAACAGTCCTCCCATGATATGATCCAGGAGCTGGGGCTCGAGGGTCTCCGTTAGAGGAGCCGACTGGGCCCGGAGTTTCTTTCTGGCCGTTTTGTAGGGCCGGCCCCAGGGGTCCCTGTTGAGTCCCTCAAGGAGCTCAGCCCTGGCAGCCGCCTTGGCCCGAAAGATCGCCAGCTGCAGTGACTTCTTGGCTTCGCAATAGGTCGCATACAGCTGGTCCTCTGTGGGCAAATCCCGCAATCTGCGGCGGCGGCTACGGGTGTACGCCCGATGTGTCGCAACACAGTCTATTCGGAGGTCGGTAATTTCTGCCGACCACCAGTACACAGCCCTGCGAGGCTGGAACCTTCGTGCGCGGGGCATTGACGCGTCGCAGACAGCAGTGAGCGAGTCCCGGAAATGGCCCGCAGACTCATTGACCCCATCATGAGCAGAGGCGGGGGAAATCCAGCTCTGGACTATAGCTGCCTCCTCCGCCAGTTCAGGGTCAAGACGTCCGACAGCCCACCGCGGGAAGCGGTCCTGACGGGGGCCCACTTGGTTTTGAAGAGAGGAGATCCCAAATCGAATATACAGGTGATCCGATAGGGTCTCAGTCTCTTCCAGTACCCTCCAGTCCCGGACCTGGTGTACAACGGAGGGAGAGGTAAACGTTATGTCCACCACCGAACCCCCATTTCGTCGCACACACGTGTGCGCGGCTCCCCTATTGAGAAGGGCCAGCCCTGTGTCGATGGCCCACTCCTCCACTTCCCGCCCCCGTGCGTCAGTTGCGGGATTGCCCCAAAACCGTGATTTGGCGTTGAGATCACCCATCACCACCACTTTTTGTGGCGTTGCCCTCCTGATTATCGGACTCAAGGTGTCAAGAAACACCTCGAAATCCGATAACGGTTTGTTTGGGGAGAAGTACACACCGACAATAGTGTACTCTCCCCACGATACGGAGATGTATCCCGAGCCTCTTTCCTTTATAACGAGAGAGGGATGAGCACCCGGCCTCGTCACAATGGCAACCGAGCCATCAAGGTCCCCGGCCCAATGGGGCAGATCGGGAACGAAATATGGCTCTGCTGCTACCGCCAAATCAATCAACCACTCTGCCATTGAGTGCACAAGAAGGTCCTGTGCACCGGCACAGTGGTTGATGTTACTCTGGAGGAAGTTACATTGGCGGTGTACACTCATTGTGTTTCCATTGTAACCTCCTCCTGAGCCGGCTGGCTTCCCTCAGCGGGAGTGGCGGTCCGGGTCCAGGGGACAGCCTTGCCCTTCACTGGAGGTGGGTTACACTTCTGACCCCCCATAACATGGCCGTGTGGCCTTCCCGCATCTTGACAGATTGCACATCGTGGCTGCGCCGTGCAATCAGCTGTTTTGTGACCCGTGCGACCGCATCGGAAGCACAGGTTGCCCCTGTCGCAAGCAGAGGGGCATGTTGGGCGAGTGTGCCCCAGACCCATGCACTTAAAACAGCGTAGGGGTCGGTCCTCCAGGATGCGTACATGCCCCGAGCTCCATCCTATACGAAGCCGACCACCCTCCTTGATCTTCTTCGCCGCCGCCACTGGGCATTGTAGGTGAACAGCAAACAATCCATCTGGACAGATGCGTATATCTCCCACATTGACCGACTCCGCAGGGCAGCCGCCTTTGGTTGCTACTGCGGCCTGGACCTCCTCTCTGAGGATGGAGTCATCGAGTTCCGAAATGCGTACGTCGACGCATTTGATGGGTCTCGAGACTTTGGCCACCTCAGAGAGCACCTCACGGAGCTTTCCCGCGAGCTGGTCCGCCTTCGTACCACTCTGGGTTCCAGGGAGCTCGAGAACTCTTGCTCCTGTCGCGGCTGTCCGCATTTTCATAGTACCAATGCCAAGTTCCGAGAGGGCATCCGACCCAATGCGGTTCCTCGCTTGAGTGAGGACGTCCTTATATGTCACCCCTCTCTCTACTGCTTCCGGCTGCAGGGTGATAACTACAGCTGAAGAGCGAGGAGAGGTGAGTTTGGCCTTCTTTGTGGCCTTGGTTACCTTCGGTGCCGTTTGCTTTGGCACATTAGCCCTAGCAGCAGGTTTAGGTGCGCTGGTCCTAACAGTCGGCTTCGGGGCACTTCCTTGGGCGTTAGGGGACGTCTGGGAGGGCTTGTTGGTCGAGGGCGAGGACTTCTTCCCCTTCCCCTTTCCTTTTCCCCTTGCTTTCCCCTTACCATTTCGGGCCACCGTGGTCCATGCTTCATCCGTCTCATTGGCATTGCTGGTAGATTGTGCAGGTTCCTGAGAGGAAGCCTGTGAACTCGCCAGTGGCCTAGCTACTTGGACTGCCAGAGGAGGATTACCCTTCTCCTTTCGGACCACTGTGGCCCAATTTTCCATCATGTTGGCGGTACTGGTTGATGGTACAGGCTCTTGAGAGGGAACCTGTGATCTCATCGGCGGCCCGGCCACTCGTGGTTCGCCAGGTTTAGACGCCTTCTTTCCGGCTACTTTGGCGTCGGCCGCGAGTGAGGGACGTGCACGGTGTACGCGCTCTCCGTCGATCTTAGCGTCAATCATGGCTCCCACAGTGAAACCTAACCCAAACCTAACCTAACCCAAACCTAACCTAACCCAAACCTAACCTAACCCAAACCTAACCTAACACAAACCTAACCCAAACCTAACCTAAATCAAACCTAACCTAACACAAACCTAACCTAACCCAAACCTAACCTAACCCAAACCTAACCTAACCTAACCCAAAGTAGATGTTGTTTCCCTAGGAATTGCTGTAAACGGAGTACGAAAAGCAAAAAACCAGAAGATTATGTGGGTCGGAAATGGACAGGACTGAATTTCAGAAAGCCCTTAGCATATCTGACTCCAGACTTACTATTACGCAGCCACAGACCAAACTGCCTCTCCTTAAGCTTACCGAAGTCATTACAGAACTCAGTGACAAGAGAGTTGAAGAAGCCATTAAAAAGCAAAATACCAAACTGCTCTTAGACCTAACAACAGCTCAGACCTACGTCAAGGTGTTACGACGAACAAAAGGTCGAACGAACTCACATAGTAATGTAATTTTGCAAGTAAGCCCGGAGATATGGACTAGGTTACGTGACCAGAGAGTTCATGTAGAATATCAAACTATAGTTGCATTGGACCAATCTCCCGTGGTACAGTGCTACCGCTGCCTGGGATTCGCCCACACGGCAAGGGACTGCCACGCGGATAAGCCCAAGTGTGGCTATTGTTCGCTGGAACATGATACGCGAGAATGCTCAAGGAGAAATGGTGCTCCACAGTGCTCAAACTGCTTAAACAGTGGACAGCTCAGATCTGCAGACTACGCTCATCCCGCCTATAGCTCATCCTGCCCTGAGTGGTAAAAATGGGATAGGATAGCGCGAGCAGCGGTATCCTATTGCTGAAGGCACCCTAGTTGACATCACAGGACCATCACCAGCCAGCCCTCCAGCTTTAGCCCCACCCCAAAATAATACCAACTTTCACCACAGCGTCCTAAAGCTTACGCAGGTAAACTTAGGCAGAGGCCAAGCAGCTGCAAAGGAATGCTACAAAGCTGCTATAAATGTAAGGCGGAAAACACATTGAGGCGGAATCCGGACGGGAGCGCGGAGTAACGGAATTCGCGCGCGGCAGCGGTCCGCTCCACCGGATGGTTTCCGTCCGAATTTCGCCCGAAGCCGCGGTGCACGACGAAGGCGCGGATTCCGCGCCACCGGGCGGTTTCCGTCCGAAGCCGCGGTGCACGACGATTTTCGTCATGCGTTTATTTAATATTCGAACGTGTATGTATGTAACAAAGATTGTTTTTGTTTGTAACAAGGATCATTTCGTGAACCCCTCACGCGACGCACCCCCCAACTCCGCGCCCTCCCTCCGCGCCGCACTCCCTCCTCGCTCCGCGCAGCATTCCCCCTCCCCCCGCGCCGCACTCCCCCTCCCCCGCGTCACAGCCCCTCCCCCCGCACCCCGCAACACCCTCCCCCCGCGCCCCGCAAGGCCCCTCGCGCCACCACCCCGGCGCTCTGCACCCACCGCGCTCTGCAACACCGCCACCCCCGCGCGCCGCACCCTTCTCCCCCGCATCAGGCAACCCCCCCGCTCCCCGTTATGTGGCGAGACTCACGCTTTACCCTGCGAATAGCACCACCCGGGAGCGCGGATCCGTCAAGCGAACCGCGCCTCCGGGCGGAGAAGCGGCGTCAGTGTGGCATACCCTGCGAATCGCACCGCGTCTCCGCGCGGGAGCGCGGATTCGTCGGCGAATCGCGCCTCCGAACGGAGAAGCGGTGTCAGTGTGTGGTACCCGGCGGTTTTTCCATACAAATCAACATTTTACAGTACAAAGTTTAAATCCGCGCCACCGCCATTCGCCGCGGTGAGCGGAGCAGTGTGTTTTCCGCCTAAAGTATCAATAATCCTACTTCAGGAACCATACGTTGGCTCTAAAGCACATGTCACCAGCAGACACAGAGTGATACAGAAACTCACTACCAACATTGAGAAACCAGTTAAAGCGGCAGTCATCGTTGTAGACCCAAATATCAATATAATCGAAAATGTAAATTTAATAAGCGAGACAATTGTAGCTTTCAAAATTATTGTAAATAAGCTTAGTATAGGTATAATTAATGTATATCTTCACGAAAACGATGACACCGAAGAGATCTTCAACAATATATCAAAAATCATGGACAATCTCGACGTAGATCACGTATTGTTAGCAGGAGACTTCAACGCCAAAAGCCCTTGGTGGGGTTGCGATGCGGAAGATAAGAGGGGAGCCATTATAGTAGAGGCACTAGCAAACCTAGACATGTCAGTGCTCAATCACGGGAAAGCACCCACATTCAGCGCTTACCGAAACAACCGAATCTACTCAAGTATTGTAGACGTTACGACATGTACAAACAATCTACTCAATAAAATAACAAATTGGAGGGTTGACACAACCTTTGTAACCCTATCAGACCATAGAGCGATACTTTTTCAGATCAATACTAAAACTACGAAGGACCCCCCAAAGATCCGGAAATCTACCCGCAAATACAACACCCAAAAAGCTGACTGGACTAAATTCACCGAAGCACTTAAAATTTAATTGGACAACAACCTCAACGAAAGTTCAATTTCAATGATTAACACAACGGAACTTCTTGACACCAAAATTTCTTACCTAATGAAAAGCGTTCAAAAGGCATGCGAAAAATCAATTCCTTATATATCAAATAAAGTTCCTACAAAGAACCCATGGTGGACAGAAGAGCTAAGCGCCAAAAAGCAAATCGTCATTAGACTAAGGAATAAGATTAGATCAGTCAACCCAAGAATATAGCAGAATATCTCTAGGCAAAAGAAGATTATAAAAGTGAAATTATGGATACTATGACAAAAAGCTGGAAAGAGTTTTGTTCGATACAAGAAAAGGAAAATATGTGGCAATGTATCTACAGAATCATAAGAAAAAAAGGAAAGACCGAAGAAGATAAGCTTTTAAGACCAAGCCCAGGGAGAGAAATGCTCACACCAGAACAATCAGCGCAGCTCCTGGCTGCGGTATTCTTTCCATCTGATCTCACATCCACTGATACAACAGAACAAAGACAAACTAGGGAAAAAGCAGACACTATTCGAGAGGAATTGCTAAATGCCAATGAAGAAGACCTGATTGAATTCACAAATCTAGAAGTCGAAACTATATTTAAAAACAAATGAGCCCTAAAAAAGCTCCAGGAGACGATGGATTCACATCAGATATCTGTTACCACGTATTTACATCTGCACCGGAAACACTGCTGCAAATATTCAACAAATGTCAGCAACTTGGCTACTTCCCAAACATATGGAAAAAAGCAACAGTCAGAATCATACCAAAACCTGGCAAGGAGGACTACTCTCTCCCAAAATCCTATAGACCAATTAGCCTTCTCCCAATCATGGGGAAGGTCCTAGAAAAGCTCTTTGTAAACAGGGTCCTCTGGGAATTGGGAAGTAATAACCTACTGAACAACCGTCAATAATAATAATAATAATAATAAAAGACATTTATTTATCTGTTTACATGCACAATTTCGGTATAAATTTCAGAATATATAACTTTAATCAGATAAAATGGCCAAAGCCTCAGCTAGAGCTGATTTTCAGGCTTAGCCAGCGCAAAATGGACAAAATGCATAGATATGAATGAAAATTTAAACGCCTACGCAATATGGCTTCCTGCCGCAGCGTAGCACTGAAGACGCGTTGTATGATGCAATGGATATAGTTAAACAAGGACTCAAACGTTCTGAAATAGTTGTTTTAGTCTCCCTAGATATTGAAGGCGCTTTCGATAATGCCTGGTGGCCGGCCATTATATCAGAACTCTCGAACAAAAACATAAACAAAACAATGTTAAAACTCATGTGCAGCTATCTCTCGACCAGGTCAGTGGAAATCAACTACGCCGGCGAAAAAGCACACAAAAATACAAACGCCGGATGCATACAAGGATCCACTTGTGGACCGCTACTGTGGAATGTCCTCCTGGATCCTTTACTCAGCCTAAAAATCAATTGCCAAACTGCTATTAAAGTATACAAAAAATATTGTAAAATCATGAATATGGTAACAAAACTATCAAAAAAGATCACTAATATAAATTATATAAATAAGAGTACCAATAAAAACAAAGCAGTGTGGACAGTGATAAAAAGGAACACAGTCAAAACAAATTTAATAAAAGAAACAGTAGAGACAATCCAAAAAGATGATATTTTGATTACAGATCCTGTAGAGATAGCTAAAACTTTTAATAACTATTTCATTAATGTAAGTAATTCTAAGCAGTTCAAAGACAAAAATAAATATTCACCTATTATCCAGTCAAATATGAATAGTATGTTTATTGCTCCCGTAACCTCAGAGGAAATCAAAGCAATAATAAAGAGCCTAAGAAATACAAAAAGTTCAGGATGCGATGAAATTCCCATATCAGTAATAAAACAATGTGTAAAATATATAGCTCAACCTCTAGAACATGTTATAAACTTATCATTAGAAACAGGTACATTCCCAGATGACTTAAAGCAATCCTTAATAAAGCCGCTGCATAAGAAGGGATCAAAAACGGACATGAACAACTACAGGCGTATTGCCCTTTTACCAAATTTTTCAAAAATTTTCGAGAAAGTTATACATGGCAGGTTAATTTCCTTTCTTAATAAACATAATATATTACATGATAATCAATTCGGTTTTCAGAAAAATAAAAACACTACATTAGCCATTTTCAAAGTGTTGAAACAAATTTGGACAGAAGTGGAAAACAAGAATTCATGCGTTGGTCTTTTTATAGACCTGTCCAAAGCATTCGACTGTGTTGTTCCTAATATTCTATTTAATCAACTGGAAAACATAAGGTTACGCGGAAAAGCTCTTAAACTAATTGAGTCCTACTTCTCCAATAGAACACAGGCGACTGTCATTGAGAAGTATAATAAAAATACAAAGACGCTAGAGAAAATTCAGTCTGACTTTGAAAAAAATGCATTAGGTGTTCCTCAAGGCAATGTGTTAGGACCATTACTGTTTCTCGTCTATATAAATGAGCTTCCCCTGGTGATAAATCATCTCTGTGTTATGTTCGCTGATGACGCAACAATTTTTATACCTAAAGATAAATTGAATGATCATGACTTTATAAATGAAATTTACAATACAATTGACATTGCAATAAAATATTTGACTTCTATAAACTTGACATTAAATTTAGATAAGACAAAAATAATAGAATTTAGAAATTATAAAAAAGTGGCAAAAGACATTAAAATTAAAATGTGTAATAAAGACATAGAATTGGTAAATGACACAAATTTTTTAGGAGTAACGATTGACACACATTTAAATTAGAAAATTCACATTGATTTTATTAATAAAAAGATATCTAGCAAATGTTACGCTCTGTCAATATTAAGAAATGTAAACTCAACAGATGTTTGCAGAAATGCCTATTATGGTTACGTGTATCCACTGTTAACTTATGGTATCATATTCTGGGGAAATTCTGTAAATGTAAACTCGACTTTCATTTTGCAAAAAAGATGTATCAGAATTATCTACAAAATGATAAGTATCGAAAAGACCTATATTTAAAGAAAAGAAATAATTAACGTTAACTTCCATCTATATACTTGAGTTATGTGTTTTTGTTAAAAATAATAGAGAATATTTCACCCAAAAAAATGAAATTTATCGCAGAAATGCTCTTCTTAGTGGATACCAAAATAATATGTGTTCTGTTTTAGCTAAAAGTTGCATATTCAGTAAAAGCGCTATAGTAGTGGGTGTTAACATTTTTAATCACTTGCCCGATTCAATTAAAGCACTAAATGGTGCTCAGTTTAAATGTGCATTAAAAGAGTTGTTAATTCAAAATGTATTTTATACCTTAGAAGAGTACTTTTTAACTAAATTTAATGATTAATATATACCTATGTAAACCTATTGTATGCCCGGAATGGGTAAACTGATGAAACCCTTAACCTGTAACAACTTTATATACTCAGTTTTTGACAATAAAGAATATCTTATCTTATCTTATCTTACCTATGTGAGAGCTGTAATGTACACGTCCAAGCTTTCGCTGACGATTTACTCATAATTGCGAAGGGAAAATCTGGGAAGGAAATCGAAGACATGTTAAACCCGGCTCTAGAGTTAATCCGTTCATGGGGACAAATACAAAAATGACCTTCGCAGCCCACAAAACCCAAGCATTGCTGATCACAAAAAAGCTCAAGTATGACGAACCACGACTGGTAATAGAACAAACGCCGATAACATTGGATGCTCATCTTAAAATCTTAGGGCTCACCATTGACAAAAACATTAATTTTATTAAGCACATAGAGCTGCAGTGCAACAAAGTCATAAATATACATAAGATGATCATAAAAACCGCAAAAGCCCAGTGGGGACTGAACCCAGAAATACTCAGAACAATATATACGGCTGTAATTGAACCAACTGTACTTTACGCCGCAAGTATATGGATTAACTCGACTAGTAAAGTCCTCATGAGGAAAAAGCTTGACAAAATGACACGTCTCTTCAGTATAATAATCAGCAAAGCCCACCGTACCACCTCCCTCACATCCGGTGCACTGCTTTCAAGAATACTTCCATTGGATCTACGAGCGCATGAACATAAAGAGCTGTACGAGATAAAAAGAGGTAAGCCCCTAGAACAACTGCCTGGACGCGCTTTGGAAAAACGCATCAGTCCTTTTAGCAAACTCCATCCTGCAGAAAGACATGAACTAAATTATGGACTAATACTAGCCAACAAGATGTAGAAGACATCCAAAACAATTGGCCAAACATCTTCACCGATGGTAGTAAAATAAACGGTATAGTCGGAGCTGCAGTTACGTTATGGATTCTTGGCAAAGAAGAAAGATGCGCGAAGCATAGACTAGCAGACTATTACAGCGTGTATCAAGCTGAACTTGTCGCAATACTTAAGGCCATTGACACCATGATAAGAGTCACCAAGTATAGGAAAGCAAACATCCTCAGTGACTCCAGATCTGCATTGGATGATCTCACAAACCCAATGACAGTGCACCCTCTCACGTCCGAAATCCAAAATCGTATCATGAACCTTAGGAAGCTAAACGGAGAAATAAATCTTTTCTGGATCAAAGCACATGTCGGTATAAATGGAAACGAAAGAGCTGACGAATTAGCCAAATACGCCGCAGAAAACAGCAAACAGGCCCCAGTCTACGACGATTTCCCTCTGTCTTATGCAAAGCGTCTCACCAGGGCTTCTACATGCATCAAATGGAAAAAAGATATGAAGAGGCAAAAACTGAAGCGGTCACACGACAATTCTTCCCACAAGTCATAGAAGCCTATAAAATTCTAAAACATATAGACATAAATAACACTAGAGCCCAAATATTCACAGGACATGGGGGAGTAAGAGCTTATCTCTTTAAGTTTAAGCTAGCGCAAACCCCATTTTGCCCATGTGATGACGTAACGGAGGAAACTATTGAACACATTCTTCTAGATTGCCCAAGATTCGCTGCGGATCGAATAGAGATCGAAATCAAATTGGGATTTGCGCTAGACGTTACTCCATTAAGTACATGTGTAAGCAACGATGATTGCCGGACAGCTTTCTTAAAATATGCAGAAGGCTGTCTACGTAGGGCCGCACGGCTAAATGGGTCAAAAATAAAATAAATAAGAAAGTTCAATGGATGTATACAAAAATTAGAATATAAAATGAAGTAATTCATAATGTAAAACAATAACTATAGCTTAAGGAAATCCATGTCACATATACAAAAAAAAAAAGAAAGAAAACTTTAACTAGGGAAATATATAAATGAAGTAAAAAGGGTGCTGTAAAATAAATAACAGCAGTAACAAAAGAAAAAAAAACCCAAACCTAACCTAACCCAAACCTAACCTAACCTAACCCAAACCTAACCTAACACAAACCTAACCTAACCCAAACCTAACCTAAATCAAACCTAACCTAACCTAACACAAACCTAACCTAACCCAAACCTAACCTAACGCAAACCTAACCTAACCCAAACCTAACCTAACCCAAACCTAACCTAAATCAAACCTAACCTAAACCAAACCTAACCTAACCCAAATGTAACCTAACCCAAACCTAACCTAACCCAAACCTAACTTAACCCAAACCTAACCTAACCCAAAGTTAACCTAACCAAAGATAAGCATAGAAATAATGTTATATATTTAACTAGTCAAGCTTAACAATGTAGATGCAATACGTAACACACGTGAATAAACACAGGTGAATACCAAAACATCAAAATCAAATCGTGGCGTGAAACGTGAATATTTGATTTACTAGTATTTTTTACAGATATTTGATCCGTAAAAAATACTAGTTTCGTTTCTGAAATAAAGTTATTATTATTATTTGTTACTCGTACGTAAGTTTTACATTTAAAATGACAGGAAATACAATAATTCATACTCGTCCAAGTGCTCGTGCAAGTACTCTTCCATGTACTAGTCCAACTACTCATCCAAGTACTCGTCCAAGTACTCGTCTAAGTACTCGTCCAAGTACTCGTCCAAGTACTCGTCCAAGTACTCGTCCAAGTACTCGTCTAAGTACTCGTCCAAGTGCTCGTGCAAGTACTCTTCCAAGTTCTAGTCCAAGTACTCGTCTAAGTACTCGTCCAAGTACTCGTGCTGATCTTGGTGTAATTCATTAATAACAGGCGAACTTAAAGTGTCAAAGGATAAACTTAAACTAAAATTTCTACCATACAGGTTTTTTATTGTGTGTGATGTGTCTTTTGTTTTACGTGTCTTGTGTTTTTGTATTGTTTTGTGTGCAGAAAATGGTTATAAATTAATAAATAAATAAAATTTTAATCATAATACTTCTCTTTATTTATCAGTCTTATAAAATCAACATTATTAAATTATTTGAAACAAACTCAGCTCAGTAACTACCTTGTTATCATATCACATGTAAACTTAAACCTTATTCATTAACTGCAAACTGCAAAACAAAAAAAGAACTATGAATATTACTGCACTTCAATAAAACATTAAATATAATCAAAAGCTTCATTTTTTCTTGGTTATTAATGCACGCGATGCACGCGAGTCCGAAGTTGCCAGATAGAATAAAGTTAAAATAACGCAGCAAAATATAAATAATACTTTACATTTTAATATTTTGGTCGGAACCGGGAGAACCGGGTTTCATATTAAAACTCAAACTCAAACTCAAAATGTTTTTTATTTAAGTAGATGTTTGTTATTTACACATGCTTTTAAATCGTCAATATTTTTTTCTACCTAGTACAAAGTCCCTACCACGCGGGACTTGTACACTCAACGTTTCGGGAAGTGTTTGCGAAGCGAGAAGAAACGTCGAGCCCAAAAGAAACTCGCTTCAACACATTTTTTAAATAAAATCTTAAATTCTATTACAATTCATGTCAACAATAAAATTGTGAGCTGGAGGATCTATACATGTCCATATATCATTATCATTTACATAATCTAGTATTTTGTAATACCCTCTAGAGCATAAACAATTTTTCACATGCAATTTGAATTTGTTTTCTGGCAAACTAGTCACATTTTCGGGTATTTTGTTATAAAATTTTACACACTGCCCCATAAATGACTTCTTAACTTTACTCAGTCTCGAATAGGCAACATCTAACATAGATGTAGATTAATATTTCTTAGATTAAAATTGTGTCTGTCACTGTTTTTATGAAACAAGTGCAAATTTTTACGTACATACATGATATTTTCGTATATGAATTGACTAGCAACGGTAAGAATATTAATTTCTTTAAACAAATTCCTCAACGACTCGCGGGATCGCATCTGGTAGATTGCGCGAATTACCCTTTTTTGCAAAATGAAAATCCTTTCAATATCAGCCGCATGTCCCCAGAGTAAGATTCCGTAAGACATTATACTGTGAAAATAACTAAAATACACTAGTCTCGCAGTACCTACATCTGTCAACTGTCTTATTTTCTTAACAGCATATGCAGCTGAACTAAGCCGTCCCGCTAAGGTTTCTATGTGTGGGCCCCATTGCAGTGTAGCATCTAAAGTTATACCTAAAAAAACGGTCTTATTTACAAAGTCCAATACATTATTATCTACAATTACACTGTTTTCAATTTTCTTTACATTTGGTAATGAGAATTTTATGCATTTTGTTTTTTTTGCATTTAAGAGTAGATTGTTAACAGTGAACCACTTTAGAATCTCTGAAAGAGTGTTGTTTACTTCGTCAATTTTGCTATCTTTCCTGTCAATCTTAAAAATAAGAGAAGTATCATCAGCAAACAACACAATGTTTGACAAATTTTGCACCATATATGGCAAGTCATTTATATATGTAAGAAAAAGAAAAGGGCCTAATATAGATCCCTGGGGCACACCCATTTTAGCCTTAGAGCCGGATGAATTTGTGCCATTTACTTGAACTTTTTGCGTTCTGTTGCTTAAGTACGAATTAAGAAGACTGAGGGCCCCGTCCTCGACACCGTAATGCTTTAACTTTATAAGCAATGTATGATGTTCAACGCAATCAAATTATTCAGAACCGGTTCTCAAGATCATAAAAAACCCGGGTTTTCCTGGGTTTTTGAGAACCGGGTAAACCCGGGTGCATGCCTTACATACAGACCTTTTAAAAACGTTTAAGTTTGCTTGTTTTTTCATTTTTTACTTTTTATTTTATTTTTTTGTTTTTCATTATTTATGTTTTTTTAATATGTTATAAGTTTGTATGTTATTATTCTTATTTATTTTTCCTGTGTTTATCATTTTTGTGTTCAAGTTTGTTTTGTGTGTGTGATCACAGCAATTACAATAAATGCTTTATCTATCTATCTATCTATCTAGATGTTGATTGTTTTATTGCAGATTTGCTCTTCATGGATTGGAATGGGTGTCAATTTGTGCTTACAGTGACTGAAAAGATTTATTCATTCGTAAAAAAAACCGTAAAAATACCGTATATCTGGATCTGAAACTGACAAGACCGAGTACAAAAATAGGAAACACCTTTTAAATTCAGCACACTTGAAAGTACAAGTACAAGCACAAGTACTGGTACAAATACTGGTATAAGTACAAAAGTTCCTCAAGGGTCACACTTAGGCCCTCTCCTCTTTTACGTATTTATAAATGATATAGAACAGACAAATGTTTTTTTCATAGTAAAGTATTGCTTTTTGCTGACGACTTAAAGTTTTACAGAGTGATTAACTCTAATCTAGATTCAGTGTTGCTTTAAAGTGATCTGATAAGACTCAGTGACTGGTGTGAAGCTAATTGTATGCATCTTAATACTGATAAATGTTACTGTTTCTTTTACGAAAAACTTTCATGCTCCTATTCGTATACTCCGTCTAGGCAAATTTATTTCTTTTTGTAAACACCGAGCTCGTACGAATCTAGGGAACTTTTCACCTCTTAAAAGACTCATGCGAACATATAACACAATTGTCAAGTCTAGTGAGATTCATATTTTCTCAAATAATTTTATCAAATTTAAATTCACGTTAGGTCAAAGGCTTAAAAAAAATGTACACTGATGTTACTTTCATAACTTTTATTATGTATAAAAATTGTTACTTTCACTGCTGCATTTTGTTGTTGACTACAATTAGGGTGACGTCTAATTTTGTTTTCTTTACCATGTTTTGATTTAAAAGTGTGATGTACATCCTGTTGGTGATCTAATAAATAAAATAAAAGTATCAAAGTACCAAAATACCAAACTACTAGTATAATTACAAAAGTACCGCAGTACCAAAATACCGAATTTCCGAGGTAAAGTAATTACTTTCGTGTTGTAAAGGTCTAGTTGATGGAATTCCGCAAGCTTGTTAAATTCGTAGGAGCACGAATAAAAAAAATGCCTATACTATACTTAATACTAATACTTATAAAAGATTTGCGTACATATACTTGTACTTTTACCAATATTTGTACCAGTACTCGTAGTACTTTTACCACTACTTGTGCGAGTACTTGTACGATTACTTGTACGAGTACTTGGACGAGTACTTATACCAGTACTTGAATGAGTACTTGTACCAGTACTTGCACGAGTACGAGTACGAGTACGAGTTACTTGATTTTCCTTACCTTCCTCCGAACTATTTTATAGTAAAACTGGATTTTGTTGCTACCTATCTCTTTTATTCCAGCTTTATGCAGCTAAGTATGAATTATATTTATTTGTAAGATCGCTTGACAGACATGTCACAGATATTTAGGGGTTCATCCCTTAATATATGTAAATAGAGTTAACATTTTTTCCAGATTACCCCCTCGTGTGGGGTATCGTTAAATAGGTAATTGAAAATGAAGCAGTGTTATCTAACAACATATTATTACCAGGTGCACTGTTTCAAAAATGTGGGTCCCTCAAGTAATTAAAAAGGTTTGTCCCCTAGCGTTTCTAAATCGTTTCACCTAGAAGTTTGAAATTTTCTGTATCAGGGAGTCTTGATGAGAACTCTCAATTAAAATTATTTCTAGTGCTGTGTGATAAACATAAAATGCCATAAAAAACAGTTTTCGAGTTACGAAGATAAAACATAAATAAAATTAAAACTTCTATACCTCGTCTGTTTTACCCTTAGCGTTCTGTAAACCATCTGATATTCATTCTATTAGCTAGTTTCATGGACTATAGTGAAATTGACAGCCCCAAGCGGTTGCGCAAGGCGATTAATCAGTTGAAATGTTACCAACAAAAAAACAAGACAAATGTTGCCGTGTATTTGTTTATTTTATATATTATATTGTTTAAATCTTTTGCTTTTTGTGGTAGTGTGTACCGATAATTGTGTAATTTGTTATGCTTTATTTTTGTTTTTAATATTTGCTCAAATGTGTCTGCATCGTCCATGGGTCCTTGGGTCCTTCCCTTTCCCTAAAGGTTCAAGCAGAATACCAGCGCTGTGGATTTAAACCCACAGTATATGCTGAGCTTGCACCTTTTTGGTATTACTTTTTTATTCTGTAATTTTTGCCTTGTAATTTGTTTGTAAGTATGCCAAATAAAGATTTATTCTATTCTATTCTATTCTATTAATTTTTTTCGGTCAAAAATTGAGTTTTCAATGCCGTCTGCCTTTACCTCAGCGTCTCCGAAACCGTCTGATATGTATATATTCTGTATCCTGGTATCGTAGCCGATATCTACAATCACAAATGGTAGCGCAAGGCGATCCATTTTTCAGGGTTCCGTAGCCAAATGGCAAAAAACCGAATCCTTATGGATTCGTCATGTCTGTCTGTCTGTCCGTCCGTATGTCACAGACACTTTTTTCCAAAACTATAAATTATACTGTTGAAGCTTGGTAAGTAGATGTATTCTGTGAACCGCATTAAGATTTTCACACAAAAATAGAAAAAAAACAGTAAATTTTGGGGGTTCCCCATACTTAGAACTGAAACTCAATTTTTTTTTTAATCAAAAGCTTACGTGTGGGGTACTATGGATAGGTCTTTAAAAATGATATTTAGGTTTTTAATATCTTTTTTTTCTAAACTCAATAGTTTGCGCGAGAGACACTTCCAAAGTGGTTAAATGTGTGTCCCCCCCCGTAACTTCTAAAATAAGAGAATGATAAAACTAAAAAAAATATATGATGTACATTACCATACAAACTTCCACAGAAAATTGGTTTGAACGAGATCTAGTAAGTAGTTTTTTTTTTAATACGTCATAAATCGTAAACCGCAATTTACCCACAACGAACTACATGAACTTTTTATTATGTTACTTGCTGCTACGGAACCCTTCATGGGCGAATCCGACTCGTACTTGGCCGCTTTTTTGGGTCTAAAATGGAAATTTGAGGCCCCATATTTTCCAAAAGCGTCCAAAACTTTTGGTAAAACGGGCACTTTCACATACTCTGGGACTATTCCAACAACCACAATACACCACTTAGTGCAAGGCGGTCCATGTAGTGTGAGGTCTTGGCTGAGGGTCTAGTCATTTAAAACCGTGGAAATTTGAATTGGAAGATTTTTTTTGCTGAAAGAAAATATACTTAATCAATTCACAAAAAAAATTGGACTTCTAATACAAAGTATCAGCTCATTCTTTCTGTTATATTTCTCAACACTCAGCTTCGATATCTACGTATAAAATAAAATGACCCAGTGTCAGTGGTTGTTTTTGGGCCTGCGCAGACGTGGGACTATCCGCGGGGTACTTTTTTGTCCATCAAAGTAGATCTCTTATAAACTGTATTGACAACGACTCGTAACGCAGTGCAATAACAAAGTAGGACAACATATTTCTCTGACGAACTACTTATGGTCTAGAATCTAGATTCTAGACTGAAAATGAGTCTGATGAATGTCCTCCCATGTTCTAGAATGCGGATGAATCTCCTCCGCAATCTAGTGGCTAGTCTACTCGCTTCACAAAACGGAGGTCGCACGTTCGATTCCTGGCGGGGTCCAACTTTGTAGGACTCGGTTTGGTTGATGGTAGGGTATTTTCTGAGTCCGCCTGGCTAGCTACCACCATCTTATCTAACTCTTGCCGCCAAACATCAATGATATCATCATTGATGTGTTCCGGCATGAAGATAAGATAGCCAGTTCCCCATTGCGTTGGGGAATCTCGGTAAGCCTGCTTCCATCTTCGGCAACATTATCACTTACCATCAGGGGAGACGATGGCAAGGGCTTACCAATTGAGGGTAAAAAAAAACAGACAGAAAAAACGGACAAAAGTCCCTCGTCTGCGCAAGCCCTTAATATGACGTAATGGAAGATCTATAATTAGTACAATCTAACGTTGATAGAGCGATAAACAATACACAAGACATTTTAATCAACCACAATACGGTATTTGACTACTAGTCATTTGAGTGACTTTTTATCAACTGCCAAAAACTATATTTAGTTCTGAAATTGTTCGTGTTACTGGCATGTGACGTCACAGTCTTTGACGAACTTATTTTCTAATTTTATTGAATATAAAATTTTTAATGAACAAAATTATCAGTCCAGTTATATTTTTCGCTATTCTAGGACAAATGCTTTTTAGTGAATAATATTTTTCAATTTAATTTTGATAGTGTCAAATACCCTATTGTGGTTTTGGATATTAGAACAGTAATTATCCACTGAGACTCAAGATAATAAATTTATCTTTGTAACTTTTAACTGGACAGTAAGTTAAGCATTCGACTCCGGAGTTGGCTCCGGTTTTGATGGTAGAATTTACAAAAACACAAAAATGACTGCGCACTCATAAGTTTTAATTATCTTGTGCAGTCTTTTGTATGTTCTTTTATTAGCACTTTTTGAGTCAGTTATGTATTGTACTTACTTTAATTAAAAATAAAACTTTCAAGAATTTTTTTTCAGTGCGTTCGATATCCGGATTAATAATCCGGAGTTACGAATGAATTAGTATGAGGAGTCCAAACATTTCTTTTTGCATATTGAGTATAGGTTCTTTGGAGAAAGTTGTTCAGTTTCATAAGTAGAAGACAATGTTATTTTTTCACAAAAAACTTCACTCACCTATGAAGTCAAGGTTATGGCGTAAAAATGGTACAAATTAATACGTAAGAAATGATAATGAAAATAAAATAATAACAATAATAATAATAATAATAATAATAATAATAATGATAATAATAGAAATGATATGGTTATGATGCTAGATGCGTCATAACCATAATCTATGAGCTATTACAATTAGGTCTAACTTCACACATATTAACATTAACAATACAAATAAATTACCTACCTTAACAGGATGTATAAAATACTTACACAGAAAAAAAACCTATATGTTTTCTACAAAAATTTCCAAATGGAACCTATACTTACTCTATTCACTAAATATATATAGTTTCCATATTAAGAGTCAGTTTACGGACCAGCTGATTATGAATTTATTCTTCTTCTTATCGTATGGCACATTTAACCGTACCTATTATCTAATCTGTGACCGTACTATCCACAGGGTATAAGCGATGGTTGCCTATAGTTCATTCTAATCAAAAAAAAGCAAAAGGTAAACAAACTTACTATGGAACTGACACATGTCAATGTCAGATGCATACTATCTTTGTTTACCTTTTGCTTTTTTTGATTGGAATGAACTATAGTATAGTATTATTGCACTTAGCATCACCCGCGGTCACGTGTAGGGCATTTAGATTTACGATTTGTTGACGTTTGCAACGCGACCATCATACACATCTAGAAATCAGATGTGCAGGTTTCCTCAGTTTCCTCACGATGTTTTCCTTCACCGTTAAAGCAGTCAGTATAAAAATGCACGTAAGTTTCGAAAACTCACTGGTGCACTGGCCAGAATTTTTTTTCAAGTACTTTCTTCAAAAAACCTAAATAATAATAAAGTAGGCAGAGCAGCTTAAACTTGTATTGAAAATACACTGGTGGACTAAAAAATCGACTCAAAGTTTGTTGCGCGACTTTTGAAAAAATACCTCCGTCTGCAAAACTACTAAATACAAAAAACTAAAAAGTAGAAAACCACCAAACTAAAATCTTAAAGAGTAAACACGCAGTTTTTGAACTTTTGGTTTAGTGTTTTTTTGCTAGATTGAGTTATTTTTTCAAAAGTCGTGCCACAAACCTTGAGTCGATTTTTTTGTCCATGAGTATATTGTTCTCTTATATCGATGATGAGTATAATAATAAAACTAAAGACTCAAAAACGAGTGTTAGTACCAAGAAATCAATGAAAATAGTTCTGTAATTATTTAACACATTAAAAAAAAGGAAAATTTCATCATGTAAGCCGTACAAGTTTTACTTACCTGATCAATATTTTGTAAGGTTTTGCATTAACGGAGACGCATGGCTCTCCGCCACAGTCATCAGGATACTGTTGGAGCCGCCCCGCACTCTACTCAGCAGAGACGCTGCTCTTTTACGCATAACGGCGTGGAAACCATCGATTTGAACCTGAGCAAACATCTCTGAGGTGCTGCAGTATCACGGCAGTCCCAACAGCATCCTGAATGCGTTATTGTATTGGACGCGCAGGGCATCCAGCGATCTTTTGGTGTAATTGGTCCATAGGCTGCTCGTATAGAAACTTTGACAGTACTTTTTTTTATGGCAGAGGTGGCAAACGAGCAGACGGATCACCTGATGGTAAGCGATTACCGCCGCCCATAGACACCCGCAACACCAGAGGACTCATAAGTGCGTTGTCGGCATGTCGTATCGGTCCGGAAATACCGCAGGCGACAATTCGTTCCACAGTTTGGTTGTGCGAGGCAGAAAGTTTCTAGTGAAACGCACAGTTGTGGACAGCCAACCATCTATGTGATGGGGATGAATATATTGTCGCGTAGAACGATGTTTAATAAGTACGCTTTGAAAAGCGTTATCTTGACTAGACCAAAACTTTTCAATACCTAAGTTTATATTTTTGAATACACACGTATCTTTGGATTTTTATAACAACCTGTGTATTCTTTCAAATTTTCTGATCAGCATATCATGGCTGCGTTAGATTTTCGTCATTTGTTATGTGCTACAAAAAAATTAAATAACTATTGTAACTTTATACCCAATGTTGGTCAAGTGTGTTGTATGTTGCTCTATAAAAATAGTTGGTGTTTTATCCAGGTGTTGAAAAAGTGCATTTGAGATTTTAAGGTGTTACTCGGAATCAAGTAGAGAATACAGGAAAAATGTTGAAAAAATCAGCTCTCCAAATATTTTTTTCAGTTTTCCATACAAATTGTTGATTCAATATTCAGATTTAGTATGGGAATCTGAAAAAAATAATTGAAGAGCGGATTTTTTCAATATTTTTTTCTGTATTCTATAGTTGATTCTGAGTAACCCATTAAAATCTCAAACGCACTTTTTTAACATACTGTATATTTATGGGAGGAACCTCCCGAGCTATGGGAAGAGACCCGTGTTACAGGAGGGACAATAAGGGGTGGTAAGGTATGTAAGGATGTAACAAAAAGGTGTGGTGATACTTCAAGGCGAGCTTCTACACATCAAACTGAACACCTTTTGTTCTACAACTTTGCTGCAATCACAAAAAAAATGTTGGAACAAAAATTGTTGCTTTGGCCCCACTAATACGTGGGCAAACGGGATGTAAGGTGAAACAGAATAACCGTGTAAATTAGTTAAAAAGTCCAAAATGCTAAGTTAATTGTGTAGCTGTGTACCTGTACCCATCACAGACGACGAATAATTGTTTACTATTTGACTGACTCGGTGGCTAAGTGGTTAGCGATCCTGACCTCTGATCTGAGAGTCGTGGGTTCGATCCCCACACAGGACAAACTTTTCTGTGATGAGCAGAATTGTTTGCTCTGAGTCTGGGTGTATAATATCTATATATAAATGTATGTATTTAAATGTATATGTGTATGTATATCAGTCTCTGGTTCCCAAGATACAGGGAATCCTAGTTTGGGGCCAGATGACCTTGTGTGATTTGTCTCAGATATTATTATTATTATTATGTATGACTAATAGTTTTAATACGTACGTAGATTGGCGTTTTCTTGATAATGACCACAAATATACTAGTTATATTGGACAGTTAATTTCAGATTAATCTGTTTCACCGTTTAAGATAAAGATAACAAAAAAATAACAATAAAATAACTATTAGATGTTATATTTAAGAAAGATGTGATTTCGATGTTCTGTAGTGATCAAGGGAATTCGGTGCGAAGAAGTGTTATGCGTGACACTGCGAAGAAAATCAACTAAAATGTACTGTTTGGTAAGATTTTTATTTAAACGATTAATTTTGTATTTATTGTATATTTTTAGGTAACGCGTTAGATACGTACTCAGTTTTTTTTTTTATAAACACTCTATTTTTGAATTGAAATAATAAATAACAAGAGTAAACCGCTCTTAAAATATACAGGGAGTCAAAAGGTGCATTTGAAATTATAAGTGGTTACTCGGAACCAAGTACAGAATACAGGAAAAATATTGAAAAAATTCGATCATAATTTTTTTTTATTTCCCACACAAATTATTGATTCACGATTCAGATTTAGTATGGAAAATTGAAAAAATAAATTGTAGATGGGATTTTTTCAGTATTTTTACTTGATTCTGAGTAACCCCTTCAAATTTCAGACGCACTTTTTTGACACCTTATATCGTAGGTAATAGCCAGTTTTCAAACTTTCTACGCATCTTCCCCGGGTAATACATAGCCCATTCACAAAAGAATTTTTTCTCGTTACAGAGTTGTCTACTTAGAATCGATCTATTTGCTGGGAAAGTTGTTCAGATTCATGTATAGAAAACTTACTTTAAACTCTAGCATATACAGGTGTAAGAAACAGGTTTCCGAAAACTTTAAGGGCTTGCTCAGTAGACAAAACTGAACAACTTTCCACAAGTATTTTATTTTTTCAGAAAATGAAAAAATTAAATCGCCTTCTCCATACAAACTGTCCAATCAAGTTTATAATTTTGTATGGAGAAGGTGATTTTTTTTCATTTCCTGAAAAAAGTTCTTGTGGAAAGTTGTTCAGTTTCATCTATTGAGCAAGCCCTTAAAGTTTTCGAAAACCTGCCCCTTACACCTTGTATATTATTTTAAGAGCAACCAAGCAAAACGATAGCAGACACTTTGCTTCACCTTAAAAATAGTTACCCTCTTTTTAGTACAGTCGGATAAGAAGAAAACAATCAAGGTTTATAACAGTTGTTGATTTTCTCATTTATTTTTCAGATAGCATTCACGTTACTACTTTTCGAAATTGGGTGTACTTTTGGACACACACTTCCAAGAAAAGAGGTGAGAGAAATTTGAAATTAAAAAGAATCAAATTGGCTGAACAAAAAATTATTGAAAATTTCGGAAAAGGATGAATATTATTAACTAAAGCCTGGGTCCAGAACCCTCCGGTTTCATAGGTATTTCCTCCCTAGGCTAGCATCTCAGACTGTAGAATGAGCCTAGGCATTTCCCTGTGAGCTAGGTCTGAATTTTTTTCTGGTGGCAATACCTGCCGGCGACGGTGGACACTTTTCATCAGGTGGTCTATCAGATTCTTTGCCATCCATCACAATTGTTGATATAACTATAGATAGCACGTTACAGTGGGGCCCACATATTTCAACTCTAGCGGGGAGGCTTAGCTCGGCTGCCTACGCCGTCAAGAAAATAAGGCAATTGACGGATGTAACAACTGCCAGATTAGTATATTTCAGTTACTTTCACAGTATAATGTCTTATGGCAAAAATCTAAACTTGTTCTTCAAAAATAGTGACAGACATAACCGTAATTTGAGAAGTAAAAATTATCTTGACATAGCTTTCTCGAGGCTTAGTAAGGTGAAAAAAGTCATTTGTGGGGCAGTGTGTACGCTTTTATGACAAAATTCCGAATGACGAGTGTGAACTACCAGAATGTAAATTTAAGAAACATATAAAACGCTGTATGTGTTCAAGAGGATACTATAAGACTGTAGATTATTTTAATGGTAATGACATTTGGAATATTCCTCCAGCAAAATGATATGACATTTATAAGAGTGCTTAATGTACCTACGTAAAGAAATAAATTATTTTAATTTTTTTATTTTGATTTAATATACCTATGACACGTAAAAAAAACAAGTTGATTGAAGTTACAGGTCATAAATTGTTAAGTTGCTGAGCAGAATTTGTCCTTAAAGTTCGCAGTATTTCGGAAATCCTTTATAAAGTATTATTTATACTTTCAGATATTAAACAATATGGATGTATATTCTGTTCAAGAGAATAATCATGAGACGCTTACGTTCGTCAATCCAAAATCGACAAAACCAACTGTGAAGGAGATTATATTCTATCACTTTATAGAGAAGCCATACGACCAAAGTCAGGTTAGTATATAACCGAAGAATATGTCGCACTAAACTAGCTTCCGCACGCGAATTTTTCTGCGTGGACTTCAGAATTTGGTCCAGAGACAAAGAAAAAGTTAAGGCGGCGCCATCTTTACTATGCTATACTTGTATATGCTTATACATTAGACGAAGTGGAAATTTTGTTTGTTTTTAAGCCTTCCTCTATGAATCCTTAAGTTTTCCGGGATAAAAAAGTGCTTTATCTCTCTACCTACCAAATTTCATCCAAATTCGTTCAGTAGTTTCGGTGTGAAAGTGGAATAAACAAACAATCTTCCAAACTTTCTCATTTATAATATTATAGTCAGAAGAAAGAAATACTTACATTAATTCAGAGACAAATCTCATACGGTCGTCGCGTCGGTCATTCGACCCCAAATTAGGATTTCCAGCGCTGTCATCACTCTTGTCGTCATCAGATTCACTGAAATCATTAGCTGATTCCGCATCATCAGAAACTGACATAAACACACATCTACGTTTAATTACATATTGCATACACATAGACATAGCTATATAATACATCTAGAAACAGAGCAAAAAACCAGCTCATCACAGATATGTTTGCCCTGGGTGGGGATCGATCCCGAGACCCTCGGATCAGTGGTTAGTAGGAGTCAAATTCTAGGGTTTTACTGTGCAAGAAAAGACAGAGCTGAATCCTCTGCTTGTAAATATTAATTTTCTTTCCCAACTAACACATTTTCTAAATTCAGCATCGTAATTCAGTACCTACTATTAATTCATCAGGTAGTGATAACCCATAGACAAGAAACAATGCAGGGCCCGGACTTTGATGATTCAAGGAGACCATTCACAAATGGTCACGGAATGCAAATTAATCATTTGGATTCTGACGAAGATGATGACGATGATGATGATGATAAGAACTCAGACGAATCCACTGAAAGCACTCATTCAAGCAATGAAGATATAACTGACCATGATGATACGAGATCAGTTAGTGATGATAGTGAAACTGAGGACGACAAGAGTGATGATAGTGATGTAAGTACTACGATAAAAATGGGTGAAATTACACTTCTTACAGGTAAATAAGAAGTGGTTTAAGTTTTGTTTAGTTTATTTCCTGTTGTTCAGTTTTGAAATACAGCACTTGTAAAATAATATTTAAGTGCCACAAAATCAAAACAACTAATAAAAGCGTCACCTTATACATAATGATCACCAAAAACATTTTAAAGCTTCGCAATAACAAGATATAGCATAAGTTTCATGGAATTTCTTTTTTTAAGGATTCTAATGAAAAAAGTGGCAGTGATGAAGAGAACAAAGGAGACGAAGATATCAACGCTAATGACAGAATAAGCATTTCACCTGTTGTAGAGGATGTTATAAGCAGCAGCGGTAAAGCATTCGACAGCAATGAAGTCACAGAATCTGTTGAAACATCTACCAGTCAGATGATCGTTAATAGAGACGATCTCAATGCTAGTGAAACTGTAAGTTCCACAAATAATACTGCACGGTAAAAGTTTGGTGCAATATAAGACTCCAGTACACTGTTACATAGCCTATAGAATTGATTAGAAAATTTGTAAGTGATTAGATAGATAGACATTTAAAATACTAACAGCACGATATGCGGTCGGAAACTGTGTATTATACAAAATAATCAAAAATTTAATAACATTTAAAAATAATCAATGCATAGCGAAGTAATTTTCACGTAAATGAAAAAGCAAAAAAGTCACTTAGTCAAGTATGAAATCAAAAACGGTAAAGCTAAAAAATTTTTTTTTTTTTACCTTATATTTTATTTAAACAGCTCTCCCTGTAGAACGAAATAGTCTCATAGAAAATGATCAGTGCAAAGGTAAACTCCTTATGTATATGTAAAATTTTCTTTAGGAAAATTGGTCAGAATTACGAGATTTATCAAACAAATAATAGAAACACCGTAAATAGTTTCTTTTTCTATTCATATTTGCAGACTACTGAAGAGTTGTCGGTGATCACAGAGCCAATTGGAACACCAGTTGTCGATGAAGTTGAAAGCGAAGTAAGTAAATTCGTATTCTGAGATAATCTCATTTGTGTAGGATCTCATCTCTACCAACGATAGGATTTTGTTACGCTAGCCTCGTCCGGCCCAGTGCCATTTACAAAGGACAATTTCGGTTAAGCAATTGTCCTTTGTAAGCGACACTGGGCCAGACGAGGCTAGACTGGGTAGGAATTAAAACTAGCTATGTAAGTTCCCTGCCGCCAAGCAACGTGCTGCTTCAATACGGGTGCAGCAATGGCCAGCGCGATTACCGACATACGAGGTCTTCCATCTTAGACCTTAAGGATCAACAGGCAGGACACTGATAAACCTTCTGCTTTTACAGACCGTTATACTATAGATTTATCACCCGATAAGAAATCATCTTTGTGAAATTTAAATCATGTAAAATTTTAGCAAATAAAATCTTGAAGAGCCTTAGTTAGTTTCAGTAAAATGTGTAAAAATATTTTTTTCTTTCAGAAAATGGCTGCAAGAAATATTATTTTCAATCAGCTAAGGGAAAGATATCAGGAATCATGGAATCCAACTATTGTATCATCAAGAAAGAAGAGAGACATTGAATACAACGACAGTGAAGATGTTGATGTTGTTGGTGGCAAGGTATAGCAGGAAAGAGCTTTTACGAATAACATTATTGATAACAAAGCTATTAAGGTTTAAAAAAATGTTACACACAAAAAAGAGACAAGTACACAAGATTCAAATATTCTGTAAATTTCAGGAATTGCCAGAAATGCCAGAAGCGCCAATTTTACCAGAACTGAACTTAGATGAATTACCACAAGAATTTAGAGATGTAATATCTACCGAGAAAGCAGTAAGTATGAATACTGTATTTGTAGAATAAAAAAGGTATTTATTAACAAGTAGTCTATAAAGATAAGAGTTTATAGTGTAACACTAAGATTATACAAAACTTATTAAATAATTATAAAAAATATTGCACAAACAAAAACAAATAAGTATTGTAGAAAAAAAAGAACCTTTCAGTAATTTGAGAAAAAATAATTAATTTCAGGAATTACCAGAAATGCCTGAAGCGCCAGTTTTACCAGAACTGGACTTAGATGAATTACGAAAAAACTTTACAGATGAAAATATATCTTCTGAGAAACCAGTAAGTAAATACTGAATTGATATACAGGAAAATAATTTACAAATAGATACAGATCGTCTCAAAACCGATTATTTTATTTCTACAAATTTTGATAATCATTTTATTTTCGTGTTCAAGGAACATCCTGAACTTCGCAATTATAATGAAGAAACGGGAAGTGGTGATGGCACTGAAGAAGTGAACAGTGAAACCATGAGACCTTATGAAGAAGGAGAAGATGTAAGAGATTCGCAAGAAGATGCACCGACCATGCCTAGGACTTATGGCATGGAATTGATTAACGGAACAGGATACGTTTGGAATGTAAGTATACCAATGTTGGGTTTAAAAAACTGAAAAAATATTTTTAAAAATATCTGTTGTTTTGGCATTTTCGTACTATTTCAATGTCCTTCTAAGATAATTGTTTTTAAAAATTAAAAAAAAATGAGATAGGAATTAATAGACGACATTGCTCAGAGAATTAGCACACCGAAGTGGCAATGGGCTGGACATATATGTCGAAGAACTGACAACCGGTGGACAAACAGAGGTCTACAGTGGAGACCGCGTTTGGGCAAACGTAGCGTAGGACGCCCGCCGGCTAGGTGAAGCGATGATTTGCGCAAGGTTGCTGGTAATAGCTGGATGCGCGTGGCCGAAGATGGGGAGGCCTATGTCCAACAATGGACTAATACAGGCTGATGATGAATGTTAAATTTATTTTATCTTCATTATCAATACTTTACCCTTGATTGCAATTGTAGAAAACATTTGTAATTGCTAAGTATAATTGATTTGAAATGGCAAAAATAAATAAGGGCTTTAAAGAAACATTCATTATTCTGCAGAACATAATAATTTCAGGAATTAAACAAAATGCCAGAGACGCCAATTTCACCAGAACTGAACTTAGATGAATCATCGCAAAACACTAGAGATGCAATATCTTTTGAGAATCCAGTAAGTATAAATACTAAATGTGTATGTAGAAATAAAAAGCATTTGCAAACAGCCATGTCTTATGGTACAATACGTTCTTTGATTATTGATAAGCCTTATGTGTGTGTGTGTGTGTGTGTTCAAGGAACAACCTGAACTAAACAATGATCATGTAGTTGCGGAAAGTGAAATTGAAGATCGTACTGAAGAAATTATCGGTAAAGCTTTGTCACCCTATGAAGAAGGAGAAGGCGTAAGCGACTCGAAAGAAGAAGCACCGAACAGACCGAGGACTTATGGCATGGAATTGCATAACGGAACAGGATACGTTTGGAATGTAAGTAGCCCAAAGCTGGCTTTAGAACTTAAAACAAAATAATGGCGAAAAATAATACCTTGTCAAAAAAATTCTTTAACTTTTCATACAAATTGATTTCGTACGCCTGATTGATGCTGGTATTAACAGTCCAAAATTTTGAGATTTTTTTACTTCAATATCATGTCTTGCCCCTAAACTGAAGGTTTAACAAATGGACTTTTAACAGAAGGACTTCAACAAAATGTCAATGTGTTAAATAATCATTCAGTATTCTGTAAAATCTCTCAATTTCAGGAGTTGGCAGAAATACCACAGACTTCATCAATTTTACCAGAACCAAATTTAGATGAACTACCGAAAAACGCTAGAGATGAAGAGAGTCCGGTAAGTAAATACTGAATTTGTATGTAGAAAAAAATTTGCCATATACATACGAGTAGGTTACGCAACTAATAACCGACAGAAAAAATCTCGAGTAGCGATTAAATAAAATAAGTTATTGCGGAATATGTAAATAAAATAAAATATTTCAGGACTTGCCAGAAATGCCAGAGACGCCATTTTTACCAGAGCTTAACTTAGAAGAACTACCAGAAAATACAAGAGATGAAATATCTTCTGAGAAACCAGTAAGTAAACACTAAATATGTAGAAAAAAAAATGCAATTAGCCATTTTCCCGAGTGGCGAGTAAATGTACTTAAGAATTATATATCAAATATAATAAGTTATTGCAAAATATGTTAATATAACAAAATATTTCAGGAATTACCAGAAATGCCAGAGGCGCCAGTTTTACCAGAACTGAACTCAGATGAACTACCACAAAACACTAGAGATGAAATATCTTCTGAGAAACCAGTAAGTAAATAGAATCCAATAATAAATCACGCGGAACTGATAAATCGTTAGAAAAAAATATTACTTAAGCAATTTTTGGTAATTATGAAATAATTTATTGCAGACCAAAAATAAATATTATAATTAAACAATAAAACCTATTTCAGGAATTGCCAGAAATGCCAGAGGCGCCAGTTTTACCAGAACTGAACTCAGATGATCTACCAGATACTAGAGATGAAATATCTTCTGAGAAACCAGTAAGTAAATACTAAATATGTAGAAAAAATAAATATTTGCAATTAGCCATTTTCCCGAGTGGCGAGTAAATGTACTTATGCATTATAAATATATAATAAGTTATTACAAAATATGTTAGTATAACCAAATATTTCAGGAATTACCAGAAATGCCAGAGGCGCCAGTTTCACCAGAACTAAACTCAGATGAACTACCGCAAAACAATAGAGCTGAAATATCTTCAGAGAAACCAGTAAGTACATAGTGAATGTAGATTAAAAAAGCTAGCGACAAAAAGCTTTAGCTAGCGGAACCGAAAATAAACCGATGGAAAAATATTATTTACGCAATATATGTTTGATAATTGTAAAACTATTTATTGCAGACCAAAAAGCATAAATAAACAAAACTATTTCAGGAGTTTCCAGAAATGCCAGAGGCGCCAGTTTTACCAGAGCTGAACTTAGATGAACTACCACAAAATACTAGAGATGAAATATCTTCTGAGGAACCAGTAAGTAAATACTAGATAAATTTGTATATAAAATCAAAAAGGTAGTCTTTGCAACTAGCCATATAGTACGTGGAAGGAAATTCTCGAATGGCGAGTAAATGTAATTACGCAAATTTGATCATAATTATAATAAAATAATTTATTGCACAATAAGTTAATTTAATAAACTATTCAGGAATTACCAGTTATGCCAGAGGCGCCAACTATACCAGAACCGAACTTAGATGAAGTACCACGGAACACTGGAGGTGAAATATCTTCTGAGAAACCAGTAAGTACGATAAATTGTGAATTTGTATGTTGAACTAAAAATAAATTTGCAACAAGTCGTAATGATAATAACTAGATAATGATAATACTTAAAATATTTCAATTAATGAGAAAGAAAAATTCTTGAATGACAAGTAGATCTACTCACACAATAACTATCTAAAAATTTCAGGAATTGCCAAAAATGCCAGAGGCACCTATTTTACCAGAACTGATCTTAGATGAATTACCACAAGACATTAGAGATGTATTATCTACAGAGAACGTAGTAAGTAAAAACTGAAATTGTATTTAGTATCAAAAAAGGCCGTATAGCTCACGTAACCGATTATAGTACTATGACTGTTGATAATTGTTGGTAATCATTTTATATTTGTAATTAAGGAACGTTCGGAAATACGGAATAATAATGAAGATACAGACAGAAGAATAGAAGATCGTACTGAGAAAATAAACAGTGAAGTCGTGACGCCCTATGAAGGAGATGTAGGCGATTCGACACCGCAGAATCCTACGACTTATAGCATGGAATTTGATAGTGGAAGCGGATACGTTCGGAATGTAAGTATCCCAAAGCTGATTCTCATGAGGCAAAACCTCATAATAAAAGTAAGGTAGTAAAGTAGAGGTTACCAGACCAGCAAGAGCTTAGATGTCAAACGAAATTGCTTTAAAAAATAATAAGGCTTGCAGGAATGAATGAATGTGATTCAGAATCATGATAAATAGAAAATAACACTTTTGGCTAGTAAAAAACTATAATAGAAGAAGAAACTACAAAGAAATACATTAAAAAACAACAAAATAATAGAAAAACGATCAGTAAAAAATTTTTTTAAAATCTTTTTTAAGAGTTCTGAAGAAAAAAGTGTCAGTAATGGAGAAAAACGTGACAAAGTTGATCGGGAAAGCGAAGACATTAATGTTAATAACAGAGTAAGTATATTATCCTCTAAAGAACTAAAAATAGTAAATTCACAGAAACTGTTGAAATAAGCTCTACCACTAAGACTGCAGTTAGTAAAAAAGAGTTAAGTGCTAGTGAACGCCTAAGTTACACAAATAAACAAGAGATTATAAATTAGATATTATATCCGACCAGTACGGTCGTTGCTTGCTACCCAGTAAGTGATGTTAAATACAAATAATAATAGAGATGTAACATCAACTAAAAAAACCAATGAATACAAACTGAATTTATGTGTAGAATCTCAAAAATATTTGTTATGATGAGAAAAAAGATTATTTAGTGGGAACTGCCAGTTAATACGTAGTGTTGGATGGCCAAGTGTCCTGATGATGCTTGCGGCCGATGGAGGACCTGATGCTCACAACTGTCCAGAGTGGAAAACTAGGGATACGCATTCGAAGTGCTATCTTCCCATTTAGATAATGACGCACTGTATGTTGGTCGATAATCCTTTTATATTTTTATTCCAGGAAAGTCCTGAACTGTACAATAATAATGATGATGAAAGTAAAAAAGAAATCGAACATCGTATTGATGAAATGATTAGTGAAGTCATGAGACCTTATGAAGAAGGAGAAGACGTAGGCCCTTCGGATGAAGAGGCAAAGAAGAAACCTAGGACTTATGGCATGAAACTGAAAAACGGAGCAGGATACGTTTGGAATGTAAGTATAAACTTTAATATCAAAGCTGAATAACACATTGATAAAAATAACAAAGGGAAAGGAAAGTCAGGAAAATGTGGCAATTTATGATTTATACATTTTGCGACACCCTTCAGTCACGGCAATTCTTGAAACATGTCAAAATAGGGATCATTTAAAGAATTTGCTGTTTTTAGGATCTCTGGGGTAACCCGGGGATGTCGTATGTTGTAGGAGATCCGTCCAGTATCCCAAATGAAGAACATGAGGTAGCTATAGAATACATTACGTTAATTAAATAAAATGTTAATATGTTATACCAAAAAATCACATTACTTTTAGGTAAACGTGACGAAGAAGGATGAGGCTAAAGAAACACAAGACTCTGATGATTCCAGATCTGTTTTGGAGGATATAAATGTAAATAAAAACGAAAATCTATCAAATGAGGAAGACAAGAATCGTAGAATAGAATATGAAAATATATCTTTTGACACCCGAGAGGAAAACTCATCCTACAACTATATTAGCACAGAGCAGTTTATGACTGACACTACAAAATCATATTACAACGATAAAGAACAGCATGAGGAAGAAGAAAATGTTACTGAAAACGGAAAAACAATGAAGGATAGTGAAGCTTACCAACCAAAGCTATCCGAAAGTATCATAGAAATCTTAAAAAATCAAGATGTGAGTACAGAGTAGACAATAGCTGCGCTGGCTGTTTTTTCATTACTCCTTAACTATTCCACAACTTGTAATTCTTAAAAAAATAGGAGATAGGCTCTTAAGGTCGCATAGATTCAAAATTTGATTGATTAACGAGAAATAAAAAAATGCAATAAGTAAGGCATGTTTTGAAAAATAATTCAGTTTGAATTTTTGCTACATTCTTTTTTTCTTTACAGAATGACTTATGGATTTGGCTACAAGATTGGACTTCCACATACATGGAGCTCCTAATGAAGGTAAAATTATATAATTCATCGTAAATAATCTAATTTATTATCACCACTAGATCAATATTATTGCCTCAACCAGAAGACGTCCTCTGTTGAAAATATTATATATTTAATTCAAAACTGTTAGTCTGTAAGACTTTTTGTTGTTCAGAAAATCAGTATATACCAAATTAAATTAATATGTTCAAAATTGTTAATCTGCCAGAACTTCAGTTGTTCAAATGTTCAGAACATCAGTACATTATAGTAAACTAAATTATGTTTATTTTTACAGCACGTCAAGAAAATCGTTGAACAAGAGGTAAGAAAGCAGTTAAATCTGAGAACAGACCATTTTGACCATGAGAAATCCCATATAGAAGCGGATTACTCTGAATCCCAACAAGATGGAAAAGTAATCATTAAAGCAAATACTCATAATAAGGATGAAACCATAACAATTGGTGGTGTTGAAATTCCTGTAACGCATGACACAAATTTTGATATAAGTGATATTCTAAATGATGATAAATTTACTGAAATATATGAAAAGTCTCAAATTGAATTACTGAAAGGTAGAAGGCACAAAGGAAAAGATAAAGAATCAACCATAGAAATAAGTAATGTCGAATCTGTATCAAATCAAATAAAACCAGAGAAAGAAGGAAAATTCGACGCAAACAATATTTTTGGAAATTCTTACAACAACGATAAAGTAACTAACATATACATATTCTATCCAAAAGAGGATTCAAGGAAAATCACTGAAGATTTAAAATTGGATAAAGACAATAACAAAACTGCGTTTATTTTCGAGAAACCAGAATGTAAAAAAATTGAGGAAAAAGAGCCTGCCAAAAAAGAATTAGACCCTATTATTAATATTATAAATGAAATAACAACTCCTGCAAATCCTACAGAGGAAACACTTCAACCAACTGAAAGTTTTAATGAAGATGAATTTGAAAAATCCGAAAAATCTGAAGAAAACATCGCTGAAAATGAGAGAGACAATGAAGAGATGTTACAGTCATCTACAAGTGAAAGTCTTATAGCGAATGTAGATATTGAAATGACGACAGTTAATGTTCAAAATGAGCAAAATAAAGTAAGCGAAAGCGGCGATGGCGTCAGTGAAAAAATCGATACTTCTGAAATACGTGTCGAAGATACTAATATTAAAATAAATAAAGACACGCCAACCGAAGGAATAGCAAAAAACTTAAAACAAGATAAAAATGTCAATGAAAACAAAGGAATCGCTGCGGAAAGGAAAAATGGGGACTCTTAATACTTTTAATATTGTGTTAGTGCCTAAGTGTAATTTTAAGATATCATATGCCCATTAAGAAATAAATTTTAGGCAATAAATTAGGGATCATAAGCTGTAAATTTGTATATTCTTATAAAACATGAAATTACATATATTTTGCAAATTGAAAATATTATGTCAATTGGCGAAAATTAAAATACAGTTTAAAATTGAAAATGATTTATTGATATACCACTAAATAACAAGTCCAAAGTTTATGGCACAGTACATTTAGAAAACACAAGCTTTTCGAAGTGTCCAAAGAATTTAAAATTCACTTATAACTTACTAAAATATACTTAACTAATGTTAAAACAAAACCTGTTTTATTAAGCAAATTGCAAAATAATAATAAAAAAAATATTATACACAATATACACAACAGATGGCAATTTTTTTCATAAAAAAATATTGAGTAAAAGTATTTCACACTAAGTCATAATATTTTGCAGTGCTTAAGAAAACACATTTTATTCATTTGACAGTTAATAAAATAATAAAATAATCTTCTATAATATTTCATAAAATAATGTGAATTGGTTTATAATTTATTATGTAAGTGTGTAAACTATTTAGGAAGTATACAAGGTCCTTCTAAAATACCTGAAAAAAAATTAACAGTGGCTTCTACGTATGAAACTGAACAACTTTCTATTTAGGTACTCCATTCGCAAAAAAAAGACTTCCCATACAAAATTGAAAGATCAATTCATCAATTAGTAGACTGAGTCCAAATTTTTTTGAAAATTGAGTATAGGTTCCTTGGAGAAAGTTGTTCAGTTTCATGAGTAGAAGCATGGTTAATTTTTTTAGGTATTTTATAAGAACCCTATAAAAATACTTTAAGGTTTATTTCTTAATCAACGCTACAAAAATAGCATAATATTATACAGATTGTAACAAAATAGGAGTACGCTATACTGAACAACTATACAGAGTGTTAATAAAAGTGCGTTTGAAATTTTAAGGGGTTACTCAGAATCAAGTATAGAATACAGAAAAGATATTGTAAAATTCTGATCTTCAATATTATTTTTAGTTTCCCGTACAAATTCTTTATTCAATATTCAGATTTAGTATAGGAAAGTGAAAAAAATGTACATCGGATTTTAAAATATTTTTCCTGTATTCTATACTTGATTCTGAATAACCCCTTTAAATTTCAAAGTGACATTTTTAAAACCCTGTTTATTACATAACGAAAACATTGTTTTATTTTTTGCTATATTGCATTAAATACATACATAATTTGCCCAAATTCCCTAATTATTTATAAACTTAACAATTCTAAAAAACATTTAATTAATTTATGTAAATACCTATATAAAGTTTTGTTGTTATTTTTATATGTTTTGTATATATATTTTTTTCTTAAAAATATTTTGATACATATATTTTTTTATTTATTATTATATTTATATTATTTTCCTACTAATTGTAAGACTAGGGTTCAGCCTAAAATGCAAAATATGGCAATAAAGATAAGAAGCAACGCGATTGGTCAAAATTCTGTGGGATTTGGCACAATGACAATCGGACTGATTAGAATAAAAATAATAATAAATATTTTAAAAGTGCTTCTACTAACAAAACTGAACAACATTTGTGAAAAATAGAATCATTTTTTGATATCCCCATACAAATGTATCAGCTACTTTGTATGGGATCTCTTTAATTTTCTTAACGATATAAGCAAATCGATCTAACAAAAGTTGTTCAGTTTTTCAATTAGTCCACATGAAAGTACTGGCACAACCTATGCAGGGTGTACGGTACAGGTTCCGAAAACTTTGAGGGCTTTCTCAGTAGACGAAACTGAACAACTTTCCACAAGATTTTTTTTCAGGAAACGAAAAAATAGGGAAGCCGTTTCCCATATAAACTGTCTAATCAAGTTTATAATTTTGTATGGAGAAGCCGATTTTTTTTTTCGTTTGTTGAAAAAAATTCTCGTGGAAAGTTGTTCAGTTTCGTCTACTGCGCAAGCCCTTAAAGTTTTCGGAAACCTGTCCCTTACATCCTGTATAATTCATGTAATATTTTGTTTTTTAAACTAAATAATATACGAAATTTTCAGACGCCACATATAACATATATTTTTTTGTTATTTAATATAAATTTATTTGTATATTAATTAAAATAAAGAAAATAGTTTAAGTAACACAAATGAGGAACAAATTTCTTTAGGAAGCATTGGGATGAACATTCTAAGTATTATATTTAAGTGATAATCAGTAATTATTGAATTATTTAATAAATATTTTACAGAAATGAGGAGATAATATACTTATTTTTGTTTTTATATTTATTTTATATATTTTTCTTATCTGCAATATCTATGTATCTATTTTGGAAATTTATTAATATAAAAAGTAATTTAATCTGTCGATTATTAAGTATGGTTATTGAATAAAAAAATGTTTTCCCTTAAATTATTACCACAATTTTGTGATCTATGTAATTTATATGTATTTAAAAAATAACCTTTGCTAATTCTTCTCATAGATTTATCTATTATATTTTATATTCCGTTATTGATGACATTCATGACTCATTTAAAATTGGGCTTTAGGGCGAAACGTCGCGGGATTTACTAGCGCTCGGGGTTTTTCATTTATTTTATTAAACTGCAGAAGATACATATAGTTCATTCCAATCAAAAAAAGCAAAAGGTAAACAAACTTACTATGTAACTGACATTGACATGTGTCAAATCCATAGTAGTTTTGTTTACCTTTTGCTTTTTTTGATTGGAATGAACTATAGACTTCCTTTTGTTTGCGAGCAATACACCATAGGGTGGTATTTTAGCGAACATTGCAAGCATTGAGAATATAAGTGGCCACTTATAACTACACCAGAATATGTACCATTTATAACTACACCAGAATATTCTCAATGCTTGCAATGTTCGCTAAAATACCACCCTATGGTGTAATGCTCGCAAACAAAAGGAAGTCTATGTATCTTCTGTAGTTTTTTAAAAATAAATTAAAACACCCCGAGCGCTATTAGGCTCCTCGACGTTCCGCCTTAACTGATTTTTAAACCTAATTAAAAACTTTGATAATAAATTCGTCGTAATTTATTTTTATAAATATAAATAAGCCCTTTTTATATATGTATATTTATATAATTATACAGGGTGTTAAAAAAAGAGCGTTTGAAATTTTATCAGGTTACTCAGAATCAATTATAGAACCCAGGAAAAATATTGAAATAAATCCACTCTTCAATTTATTTTTCAGATTCTCATATAGTACTAAATCTGAATAGTGATTCAAGAATTTGTATGAAAAACTGAAAAAAAATATTTGAAGAGCGGATTTTTTTAATATTTTTCCTGGATTCTATACTTCATTCTGAGTAACCCCTTAAAATTTCAAACGCACTTTTTTAACACCCTGTATATTATCATTCTAAACGGAGTTTTAAAAAAGTATATAGCAATACTTCAAGAGGACTTCCGATAAAAAAGTAAATAAGATAATCAACAGAATTATTAGTATAATAAGGTTCAAAATTGTTTTAATTTTGATTTTCATTTCCGTTAAATTTATGTATCTTCTACTCATGAAACTAAACAAGTTTTTCCAAGAAATTCCTTTAATTGGAGCAAAAAAAATTGGGCTCTCCATACAAATTTGGTTAAGCAACGTGATCAATTCGTATGAGGAGTCCAAATTTGTGCTCCGACGATAAATCCCTGGGGAAAGTTGTTCACCCTGTATAAGTAAAATCGCCCCTTAAAACTATTACTACACTTTTATATACCCACTGTATATATTTAATTAACGCCTATCTATCTATAATAAGACTCATACCTGTAACAGTATGACAAACACAGATAACCCCCATATAGATACCGCATCAGAAGGTCGATTTGCTGACATTGTATTGTAAATTCAACTACTCCCCCCTGTAAGTTTGGGTCTATAAGACAAAATGTATTAAAATATTTATACATTATTTCGTATTCATTTTATCGTATTTTTATTCTGGCTAAAGAGCGCTTTGACTTTTGATTTTTTTTAAATAAAAATCAATCAAGTCCTAAAATCGCCGCTTTTAACCATATATCATATTTTTTTCAAAATGCGATATCTATTGGGGTTATCTGTGCTAAATCTAAATAACACTTCATATCTTTCACAGTAATTAATAAATATCTTTATGAACGTGGTTTCAATGGAAAAAATAAAGTTCTTTAGTTTTATTAGTAGAATCACCATTTAAGAGGTTTGGAGGTATGTATGTACCAGTCCTCCCGTGTAAGGTCCTCGTAAAATACCTAAAATACCTGGAAAAATACTCTCTCAAATACTCAATGAGCAAAAACAAATTGAATTCCCATATTGAATCAGTATGAAAAATCCAAATATCTTAGTTGCGAATTGAATGTAGATTTTTTGGGGAAAGTTATTCATAAATGTGTGTATGTATGTTTGCTATAGCATTGGGCTAAGCCTATAATGGAAAGTCACTAATAATAATATTCATGAGTAGCAGTCTTGCTTAACTTTTATTTTTCCGATATTTCAGAAGGACTCCTCCCATATAAATCTACCACATTCACCAAAACTTGTTTTTCAGGTATTTAAGAAGAACCCATCAAATAAAAATATACCTGTCTGATATTTAAGAGACTGGCTCTTGTCGGAGAAGCAAACTCCATCGTGTTCTGTCTTCGCCAACATTTTTACATCCTGGTAGGACACGACCTCAACCTTTTCCTTCAACTGCTTGGAGTAGCTCCGTCTTGGTGTTCCCCTTCCTCTCACTCCATTTATATTTCCCTCTATTATGTTCCTAAATTCACAAAAACCACGTTCACAAAAAGCCTTTTATATCAACATTAATGGTCCGAAATCCTCAATTCAGCAAGTTCCTTCTCCTCGTCTACCTCGTCCTCTTCATCGCTGCCATGGACGGAGGCGGCTGGTGTTGTGCCTCCTAAACAAAAAAAAACAAATTTAAACTCAGGACAAACAATTAATTCCACTTACTTTAATATTTAATTTTAGATGTGGGAGAGCCATGCTTCGGCACGAATGGGCCGGCTCGACCGGAGTGATACCACGGCCTCACAGAAAACCGGCGTGAAGCAACGTTTGTTGTGTTTCGCCGAGTGAGTGAGGGTACCGGAGGCCCAACCCCCCCTATTCCCCCATCCCCCATCCCATTTCAAAGGTCGGCAACGCACTTGTGACTCCTCCGGTGTTGCGGGTGTCCATGGGCGGCGGTAATCGCTTACCATCAGGTGATCCGTCTGCTCGTTTGCCACCTATCACATAAAAAAAAAATATATTGGTAGAACCCTCATATGCAGTCCGACTGGATACCACTGCTCGCTCTATAGGATCCTCCTAAAATACCTGATTATTATTTTTACAGTGGCTTCTACTCATGAAACTGAACAACTTTCCCCAAGGGTATAGGTTATACTCGATTCGCAAAAAAATTTTGGACTCCCCATACAAAACTGGCGGTTCAGTTGATCAATTAGTATGAGGACTCCAAAAATTATTTTGTAAATTTTGTATAGGTTCCTTGGGGAAAGTTGTTCAAAACTGTGTGATTAACTTTTTTTCTGGTATTTCATAAGGACCCTATATACTTTGAGGACTAAGATGTAATGCCTCTTATGCCGGTGCATGCGCTGGCTGTCTCACGCCACCCGTCGGCACAGCGCACTGCTGGCCTTATATATAGGGTGACTTTAAATTAGTTCTTTATACGAAAGGGTATGCATGTGCTCATGATAACAAACAACTTTCCCTGAAGAACCCATAGTCAAATCGCAAAAAAAAATTTGGACTCTTCATACTTATTTGGCCAGTCAGCTGGATTTGTATGGAGACTCCAAAATTTTTTTTGGCGATTTGACAATGGGTTCTTCAGGGAAAGTTGTTTGTTATCATGAGCACATGCATACCCTTTCGTATCAAGAACTAATTTAAAGTCACCCTATATATAAGGCCAGCAGTGCGCTGTGCCGACGGGTGGCGTGAGACAGCCAGCGCATGCACCGGCATAAGAGGCATTACATCTTAGTCCTCAAAGATCGGCAAGGCCCTGATATCTCTTATGTCTGGGGTTACAGATGCTCATAAGCGGCGGTAGCTAGCTTTTCATCTAGTGGGCCGTCAGCCTTTTGCCACTTAAGCCTCGTTTAGGGAGACGCGGGGAATTGCACGGCGCGTCCGGCGTCGCGTTGCACGGCGCGTTTTTCAGTACAAACAACAATCGCGTGATGACGCTTCTACGTGACCGCTCTCATAAATTACCATTATGTTTGATTTGACCGCGCGACGCGACTCCAGACTTGCAGCCAACGCCCCGCGTCTCCCAAAACGAAGCCTTACACAATAATAACAAAAAACTTCACATGGTTTGGTTGAGGATTCGAAATCAGTACACCCCGGATACGATACAAATCGTCAGAGTTATTTAGCTACTACGACCTCCCTTTCTAACACGTAGGAGCGAGCGAGATGACTGAGTGACGACTATATGGGCCGTCACGGGATCGTACCCGCAGAGAGTGAGGTCGCCTTCAGAGAGCGGCAGGGAGTGTCCCTACTGTATGTTATACTAT
The DNA here is from genome assembly GCA_958295455.1 of Coleophora deauratella. Classification (NCBI taxonomy): domain Eukaryota; kingdom Metazoa; phylum Arthropoda; class Insecta; order Lepidoptera; family Coleophoridae; genus Coleophora; species Coleophora deauratella. The sequence continues at coordinate 2,311,470 of OY282414.1, read as the reverse complement.
TTAATATACGTGCCACCGGCTAGCTATACGTAGATTCCATTATCTATGCTGTGCCAACAAACGTCAATAATACAAATTGAAATAATATAGCTTGTTTCCAACGGGGCAAGTAAAAACGGACAAACGCATTACTATTCGTACTGTTGTGAATGTGCTAATCAGAGTGAATGCATGTTGAATGAGTGAATGTATAATAAACATAGTGACTTTTTAATCGATGTAAAGCTGCACCGACAAGAGCTTTGCTCTTAAATAGTTGAAGAAGAAGAAAGCTGCAATGGTAGACGATACTCATACAACAATAATAAATAAAATAAAAATAAATAAATAACTTTCTTCAAGGAACTTATACGATAGGAGCAAAAAAGTTTTGACTCGTCGATTTGCGAAAAAAATATGAAAATTAATTTGCTTGTTTGTGCTTTTTTAACGTCGCAAAGGAGCCAGGGGCGCTGACTACGTGGGTGCTCTAGGGCTCTGGCATCCACGAGACTTAAACAGTGGGAGCGGAGCACCCACGACAATAGACATAAATCTTATCAGTGATTATTAGGGCTTTGTCCGGTACACGAACGACTCTTCTGGACGGACATTATGCATGCATTTCTCTTCTCGCAGTGAGTCAGTTCTTTCAAAATGGGCACCCACGAGATTTTCTAAAACCCGGCCCCGCTGAAAGGAGCAATGGATCAACATATATTTTGCACAGAGGTAATTGACTGGGATGGAAATGACATGAACATAGGCTACTTTTCTTCTGTAGAATATCGAATTTCTTCGGGCATTATTCGGCTTCTAGAGAAGTCTTTGGTGGTTAGCATTTACCAATTGCAGCATTTAAATGTAACTAACTTGTTAAATATAAATACATAAAATGTTAAATAATGTCTAGTTCTAATGATGAAAACTAGCGACAAAAAATTAATCTAATCTTATGATCAATCCCTGTTGTAAAATTAAATGAACTTGTGCAGTAACACCGAAAAGATGTGACTTTAAAATACTTCATAAACCAAAACCGACACCGAAAATACCTACAAAACTCTCAGGAAAAAAACTATAAACAAACAAAACCTAAACTCCTTCGTTCTCGACCGCGTTCAGTTTAGCGATCAGCTGATCGATTTGTTCCGCCATCGCTTCGTTCAACGGCTCCACGAAGTTTTCATTCGGCGTCCTAAAATCTTCATGCAGGGATTCGAAAGGAGTTTTCTTTTCAAAACTTATCTCGATGCTGCGGTCCGTCTGGTCGTCAGATATTTGAAGTATTTCGAGAGATTTTCGAATGTTGAGTGCGTTCTTTTTTTGAACATCGATTCTGTGTTCGTCTGTTTGTATTGTTGCATCTTTTGTTTCTTTTTTAGGTTCTTTGCTGTGTAGTGATGTCTGAAGAGGTTCTTTATAGTATTCGAATTCTCTTTCTGTTGTAGAAGATATTATAAAGGAAAAACGAAATTAAAATGAGGCAAATTAATAACCATCTCCTTACACATACCTGTTCGAACAAAATTCATTTTAATATCCGAATATTTGGCTTCATAAAGTTATCATATGTAATAAATAAAGCTAAAAATCTAGTTAACTATGGTTCTCGTGGATAGTCACGATCAGACATTTTTGACTTTTTATCAAAGTATTATACTTTCAATGATGACGGCGCCGTATCTCCTCTTCACACAGATAACCCCCTATACAGGATAATGTTTGGTTGACAATCTTTTTACATGTGATAGAATACAGTGCCTTAAAAAAGTGCGTTTGACATTTTAAAGGGGGTAACTCAGAATCGAGTACAGAATACAGGAAAAATATTGAAAATTCCGGTATGCAACTTTTTTCAGTATTCCATACAAATTTCTGATTCACTGTCCAGATTTAATATGGAAATCTGAATAAATAATTTGAAGAGCTGATTTTTTCAATATTTTTCCTGTATTCTATACTTGATTCTGAGAAACCTCTTAAAATTTAAAAGGCACTTTTTTGAACACCTGTATATTATACTGATGACAGTAAAAAATCCTGCAAACAAAGGACCAGTCGGCGTGGAAATCCTTGGAGGAGGCCTTTGTCCAGCAGTGGACGTATTTTGGCTGATGATGGTGATGATGAAGGTAATTGCACTTACTGGAATGCGTTGGGCTGGGCGGCTCAGAGATTGGTCGGGGGTAGTTGAATTTCTTCTCTAACTGACTGTCCATGTGATCGACATAATCTGGGTACACGATCTTGAGGGCTTGAGCTCGCGCCTGACGGTAGTACTGAAAACAAAAACATATAACAGTCATTCCAATCAAAAAAGCAAAAGGTAAACAAACTTATTAGGCAACTGGCGGGCGTTGTCATCTGTCAATCAATCAATCAAATAACTCAAACTCAAAACGTTTTTTATTTAAGTAGATGCTTTACACATGCTTTTAAATCGTCAATATTTTCTCTACCTAGTACAAAGTCCCTTCCACGCGGGACTTGTACACTCAACGTTTCGGGAAGTGTTTGCGAAGCGAGAAGAAACGTCGAGCCCAAAAGAAACTCGCTTCAACACATTTTTTAAAATAAAATCTTAAATTGTATTACAATTCATGTCAAAAATTAAATTGTGAGCTGGAGGATCTATACATGTCCATATATCATTGTCATTTACATAATCTAGTATTTTGTAATACCCTTTAGAGCATAAACAATTTTTCACATGCAATTTGAATTTGTTTTCTGGCAAACTAGTCACATTTTCGGGAATTTTGTTAAAGAATCTTACACACTGCCCCATAAATGACTTCTTAACTTTACTCAGTCTCGAATTGGCAACATCAATGTTATTAATATTCTTTATTGCACAGAGATATAATACATGATAGTATAATATTTAAAAGAATGTAGCTGTACAATTTAGGCGGCCTTATTGCTGAGAGCAATTTCTTCCAGGCATCCTGTGTTAATTCCATAGTAAGTTTGTTTACCTTTTGTTTTTTCTTGATTGGAACAAGGGTATCAAGTCAAAGTATCTTTATTGACAACTTTAGGTATATAAAATATAAGAATAGTACACATAATGCGAGACTGACTCGGTGGCTCAGTGAGCGCTTCTGACTACTGATCTGAGGATCGTGGGTTCGATTCCAACTAGGGTTTCGGCATTCCCGGGTTATTTTCATTCCCGGGAATCGCGAATGATTTTTTTGCGTACCCGGGAATTCCCGAGAATTCGGGAATTCAGAATTTGAATTTAGAAAATATCAAATTTTTGGGTTATGAAGCGACAGATTGCTAACAAGCCACCCGCGTTAATTTATTTAAATCACATCGTATACAAGTGTTAAAAATGCGTTGAAAATTTAAGGGGTTACTCAAAGTCCAACCCAGGGCAAACATTTCTATGATGAGCAGATTTCACTTCACTACTACTACATAAAAATATGACGTTTGTACACGCATAAATGTGTGTGTTGCGTGGCTTGCGCTTAGCAACCGTCACCGGATCTTACCCGCAGGGGGAGGTCGCCTTTAGGGTAAACAGTGGGAATATTCACTTGTTGTTTCTGCCCGTAGCGTTAACATTGGAGAAAATATGAAAATATTCAGTATTTTCATATTTTACCTCTTAAAACATTTATTAGCGAAACGTCCGTACAAAGTCTCAATGGCAAGTGTCTCACCACAGACCTTACAAACTCGATATAATGTCCAGGAGCCATACATTCGTATTGTCTTAAAAGCGCTTCCTATCTCTTTCTGACTTATGGCGCCTGCCATAACGCTTATCCTGCTGTCAGGGTAGCGTTCCGGAATTGGTGTTAAACACCTGTATAGCTCAGTCGAGAGACTTTTTGTTACCAATAACCTTTATTATGTACCTTGTTTAATGGCAAATAAACAAATATTACATTGTACTCTGTTTTGCACTGTCAACAATAGATCGAATATTAGTCAAAATAGTTATAACTTACAATTCCAAGATTCCTCCAATCCATAAGATCGGACAACCTCTCAGTTCTGTTCCTCTGGATGATACGTTGTCTTCTCGTTAACCTGTCAACAAATATTAAAGATGATATTACCCCGTAAATAACGCGTCAGAGTAATAGGCACTTTTTTTTATGTGATAGGTGGCAAACGAGCAGAGAGATCACCTGATGGTAAGCGATTACCGCCGCCCATAGACACCCGCAACACCAGAGGAGTCACAAGTGCGTTGCCGGCCTTTGAAATGGGATGGGGGGGATGGGGAAATTTAGAGGGAGGGTAGGCCTCCGGTACCCTCACTCACTCGGCGAAACAACGCAAGCGTTGTTTCACGCCGGTTTTCTGTGAGGCACTTTTTAGAGGAATATACAGACAGAGTAAAAATATTACTCCCGGAAACGGTTATCTTATCTCCATGCCAGAACACATCAATGCTGTTATTTACTTTGATGCAAAACATCAAAGTAAATAACAGCAAGAGTTAGATAAGATGGTGGTAGCTAGCCAGGCGGGCCCAGAAAAAGCTTAACACCAACCAAAACAGAATCCTACAAAGTTGGACCCCGCCGGGAATCGAACCCGCGACCTCTTGATGTGAAGCGAGCAGATCAACCACTAGACCACGGAGGCAGTTAAAAAAAAGGTGTTAAAATCCAATTGTTTTTGCTCTGCGATCCTACATTAATACGACTACCAAACATCAACGATTGGGGCACGGCCATACCTTGGTGGCTCAGTGGTTAGCGCTCCTGACTACTGATCCGAGAGTCGTGGGTTCGATCCCCACCCAGAGCAAACATTTCTGTGATGAGCAGATTTGTTTGCTCTGTGTCTGGGTGTATTATATCTAGAAATGTATGTATTTAAAACGTATATGTGTATGTATATCTGTATCTGGTTTCCAAGATACAGGGAATCCAAGTTTGGGGCCAGATGACCGTGTGTGATTTGTCCCGGATATTTATTTATTTATTTACCTTGCCTGGTGGCCTCCCTTTTTCTTCCAAGAGTGGAAACACATGGTTGACCCTTTTTTAAATGTTTTTACGACTTTGGATACAGAGTGCTTTTAAGCGGGGGCTAGGGAGCGACAACGGGGTTACCATATCACCTTAAAAATAGTAAAAAAAGCACTGTTCTATCACTCACTTGGCAAAGTCGAACATATACTGCGCTAGCTGCTGCACTGAGCCCTCTAGCGATATGTAGCGGCGGTCCACTACGTAGATACCGTAGGACATAGGATCCGCTATGTGTTCTTGCATGAAGCAGCCGAAACCTTGGGAGAAAAACATGAAATTATAAGCGAAGTGAGGAAACTTTCACATCTGATTACTAGATGTGTATGATAGTCACATATTTTTTTGTACTCATTTTCTTGTAAATTGGTTCTAATGCAATAAAGTATATTGAATTGAATTGATAGTCGCGTTGCACGTCCGGAGGTGTAAATCTAAATGCCCCATACGTGACCACGGGTGATGCTAAGTGCAACACCAGGCAACCGCCGTCTATACCTTGTGGATAGGACGGTTAAACGTGCCACACGATAAGAAGAAGAAGATAAGCTAAGTTTAATAGACTGTGACTGCTAACAAGTAGTAAAACTTGGTAAAAAGTTTTTTCTCAGATTACTCTGACATTAGTTGCAAAAAATAATATTCTCTTCTAGTCACTGCTAACTGACAGGTGTCAGAAACGTAATCTCGCAGCGGCCAGACATACGTCATTTTTAATTTTACATGTAATGAAAATTCAAGCATGTAATTTAAATAAAACAGCTATTTAATGAACCAAGTAAATTTAATAATTTATTTTTGATGCTGTCAACTACCCAAATGGGAGTGAGAGGGGGTTATCTGTAACCACAGATCGCCCCCTATAGATCCGCGCGGGTCTAATTCTTGGTCGATACTGAAGTTGTGTGTAGTTTCTGAGTAGCCGGCTGCCCGCTCATACGGTCGGTAACCGTAGGCTGCTCTATGTGCGAAATCTATGGGTGCTTTTCCATTCAGGCGGAGCGAAGCGGAGACGTGCCGAATTGACCAATCATATTGCTCGAAATGGAGTGGAGCGGAGATTTTGAGTAATCTGATTGGTTACTTTTGCAAGTATCCGCTCCGTTCCGCTCGAGTGAAAACGCACCCTATAGGGGGTCATCTGTGTCTGTAACATAATGATCCGCATACTTACCAGATAAATTAGTGGTGATGCTTGGTATACCCATGACGGTGCATTCGGCCGGGGTGTAGCCCCAAGGCTCATAGTACGAGGGGAATACCCCCAAGTGGCAACCACGAACGAATTCCTCGTAATCGAGACCGAAGAGTGGGTTCGTGGATGTCAAGAACTCGGGGTGGAAGATTACCTGGAGAGGTGAAAGGTGAAACGAAAAATGTAACTAAGTGTAACCCGGCTGTTTCAAAATGAAGCACTGTTTACACCGTTTCGATAATTTTACACGAGCCAGCTTTCAAAGAAGAAAATCTTTTGCTTTACAACTTTTAAAATATAATAATATTAATAATAATAATAATATCCGGGACAAATCACACACGGTCATCTAGCCCCAAACTAGGATTCCCTGTATCTTGGGAACTAGAGACTGATATACTTACACATATACTTTTAAATACATATATATATAGATATAATACACCCAGACTCAGAGCAGACGATTCAGCTCGTCACAGAAAAGTTTGCCCTGTGTGGGGTCGAACCCACGACTCTCGGATCAGAGGTCAGGATCGCTAACCACTTAGCCACCGAGTCAGTCAAATAATAATTTATTGACTACCGTGTTTCCGTAATTCCGTTATTTTACAAGCTATTGAAAAGCAAATTCAGCTACTGAAAATAAATTCAAATGTAAGAAAGTACTTTGTTGTAAAATTGGCATATTCAGTCTTTCATTTTGAAACAGCCGAATACCAGGCAATCACTATCTATACTTTGTGAGACGGTTAAATTGTACCACACGATAAGAAGATTTAGAGTAATTTCTTCATTTCAAACTATGGCCCACCTTTATAAAAGTGGCTACAGTTACTTATAAGCATCTAAAATAGCAACTCTTTAAAAATATCTTATTATCTTTAAAATTTTTGAATAAAATTTGGCCTACTGACCGAGACATTACAAAAATATACTGTAATAAATAACCATAGACTCGAAAAGAAGACGATTTTTCCACTAGATAAGAGAGGGAGAGAGAGAGAGAGAGAGAGAGAAAGACATGACTCACCTTGACTTTATCGTGCACTGTGTTGAACAGCTGACATCTTCTGACAGAGTTCAGCACGGGATCGCTCCAATCGTCTACCTATCACCATAAAAAATATTGCATTAAAATATACTGGTGGACTAAAAAATCGAATCAATGTTTGTTACACAACTTTTGAAAAAATAACTCAATCTAGCAAAAAAAACTAAACCAAAAGTTAAAAAAAACTGTGTGTTTACTGTTTATGATTTTAGTTTGATGGTTTTCTAGTTTTTGTTTTTAGTGTTGATCAGTTTTGTAGACTGAGTTATATTTTCAAAGGTCGGGCAACAAATCTTGAGTCGATTTTTTTGTCCACCAGTGTATATAAAAATATACACATAGCTCGTAGAACAGATGGCCGTTGGGGCATTAAAGTTCTTAAGTGGCGACCGCGCACCGGAAGACGCAGCGTAGGCAGCCTCCCACTTGGTGGACCGATGACCTGGTGAAAGTTGCGAGTGAACTCTTGGAGGGAGGACCTTTGTACCACATTACACGTCTATTGGAAGAGGTCGTGCCTCAGCGCATCTTGCGTGTTCGCGTCATCCGTGCAAGTTAATTGACTACACACACAGTCATAACTCATAACCTGGATGGGTCTGAGTGTTAGTGGCATTTGATCTTGACCGTTTTCCGCTTCGCAAGGCCGTTGGTGCCGGCTGCTATCACTAGATGGCAGTCGTTAGGCCATGTCGGAGGCCTTATAGACGGCATGATATCTTCTGACACTGGGGTTGGCCACTAGTCCCACAACCTCCACCAATCCGGACTTGGCCCCCGTGTGTGGAGTATGACCTAACCTTCCCGAGCTATGGGAAGAGACCCGTGCTCCTGCAGTGCGGACGACATGGATTGTTAACAGATTATCTTTAGTTTTTTTACACGACTGCGTCAGAAGGAGCGTTATGTTTTTCGAGTGTATGTATGTATATTTCTTTGGCACGCTTTGTAGCCTAAACGGCTTAATGGATTTTAGGTTGAGAGGTGTCGTTAGATTCGTCTTGATCCCGAGAGTGACATAGGATACATTTGCATTCAGATTTTTTTTTAATATGGTTAGGTTATTTAAGTGGGTTAGTACTTACAATGTTGTGAGTAGTGACGGGGGGAAGGCCGTCTCTCTGCAACGCGTAGATACAGCGCTTGAGACGAACTGTGTCGTCTTTGAGGAGAAGGTCCGAAGCTTCGGGTAAGTGACCTCTGTGGACAACAGATATATTATTTTAATATTGCACAATCTTCTCGAATGTTCTCGAAATGCTCCTTTCTCGAAATATATCCTTTTATGAAATAATTTTCCTTTTGTTTCATTATTGTTTATTTTATCATCTTGGGGAACTTGCATAAAACAATGTTTTTCCTTATTTAAATAAAGAAAAGATTTGAAAAGCTTTAGATAGTAGTGTGAAATTCGTTTTTTGATATCTCCATTCTGCCGTACAAATTGGAAACACAGTAAGTGACAAATTTGGCGCGAATGATTTTGCACCTTATTCGTAATGCGATACAAAGTTCAAAATCATTCGCGCTAAATCTATCACTATCGAGAAGATTCAGTGAATAATGCTGCCGTACAAATTAAGAATACAGTCTTAATTTGTACGGCAGTATTATTCACTAATTCTTCTCGAATTTTCTCGAAATATTCTTTTTTAACATTGTAATTTTCTCGAAATGTTTTTAGCGAAACATCCTGTTCTCAAAATGTCCTTATCACGAAACGTCCTTATATGGAACTCCCCTTTTCTCGAAATGTCCTTTCCTCTATGATTTACAATACTTACCTCAGACAAATATCGTACATCCTCTTCCCAATCTTCGTCTGAATATCGTTGATGGTGTCTCTCAGGGCTTTGGTGACGGCGTGGCCGCGTAAACTCTCCACGTTAAAGTTGTTAGTCTTGGCCGGGAATATTAGGAACGCTACCACTGTGCATTCCGAACCAGCCGCCTGGGGGATTAGAGTTTATTTAAATATTTATTTTATATCAAAATACAACACTCATTTATTCAGTATCAATAAACACAACACCTAATTAAAAGAAAGTATAATACTTACCTATAAGCTAAAGTGAACAAATGTAGGTGCAGTGTAGTGACACCAATAATTGACCACGCTGAATACGTTAAAAACAACCGACTTCAATCGCAACAACTCCAATTTTGTTATGTTTTGTTGATTTTCTCAAAAACCGCTGAATCGATTTCGATAAAATTTATATGGGACCACCTGTGAAGTATACCCTTTCAAACAAAAAAAGAATTTTCGAAATCGGTTCAGGCGTCTTCGAGTAATCAGACGAATTGAGAACCTCCTCCTTTTTTTGAAGTCGGTTGAAAAGGTTTGGGATTTAGGAGTAAAATTATATTGATCACCTTCAAATAGTGGTTCAGTCTGGCCAGAGCTTCTATGAATATGTCAGCGCCCTTGTTCCCGAACTCGTAGCGGCCGGCGATGAAGAAATAGAGGGTCTTGTCGAGATCGAAGTTGAAGTGACTGTCAACGAAGAAAATGATAATAATAATAACGCACTTGTGACTCCTCTGGTGTTGCGGGTGTCTATGGGCGGCGGTAATCGCTTACCATCAGGTGATCCGTCTGCTCGTTTGCCACCTCTGCCATAAAAAAAATATGATAATTAGAAATGATACCGCCAATTTCTCCCGCTGGAGGCGCCACTACGCTAAAACTTTAAAAAGATGTTGTCATGACCACACAGTCTACTATTTCTGCCGTGCAAATGGGGAAGAAACCGCAAAGCTATTTGCAGATGGCGCTACGGACGCTTGACTCATAACAACTTTCAATTTGTTCCGCGTTTTTTATTATCGAGGTGTAATAAAAGAGTTTTTTTTCTGTAAAATTGTTAAATGGAAAATGTATGCGACTTGGACTGGTCCTCAATTCAAAAATACATAGTTGAAAACGTAACTTTTCCCACGTCTTCTTCATCTGAGACTATTTAGGAAATTAACGATTTCCATTATTATTGCAACCAGTCGCCACACAACGCGGCATTTTTTAATAAATCTTATGTTTAGATCACGTAAACAGTTTTTCTATACGTTTTGACAGTTAGTGATGATTGTTATGAGTCAAGCGATATCAGCGCCTCTATCGGCGAGTTCTGTCAGTTTTCTTCCCCACTAAGAACACAGTAAGTGACAGATTTGGCGGGAATTTAAGTAAACCGTATCGCGTTTCGAATGAGGTTCAAAATCAATCGCACCAAATCTGTTACTTACTGTGTTCTTAATTTGCACGGCAGATTTGTTATCATATTGATTAGAACAAGTGATAAGAATAGAGATAGAATGAGTATTTAAGGGACTTTATAAGAAAAAGACATTTTGTTTGAGAAAGGGATATTTTGCTTAAGGAACAGATTGATAAAGGGAATTTTGCGTAAGAGATTTTTTTTTGAGAAAGGTACATTTGCGTACGAGAGGCTTTGAGAAAGATACATACTGCGAAGATGCCACTGAGATTGATTTACCCGTAGAATTAAAAATGGATATTTTTGGGTAAGCGACACATTGCGATAATAAATAATTGAGGTAATTTTTGACAATCGGACTTTTCCGTAATTTTTCGTAAGGGAAAGGGGAGAAACCCACCCAGACACATAATCATGGTCATACTCATTATTACAATCATAATCACAATCATACATAATCACAAAAATAATCCTAATCCTATCATGAGTGATTAGATTATTGTGATTGAGTTGTCACTTCTATTGTCATTTGACTATTCCGTAAGGAACCTTTTCAAAAGTAGACATTTTTCGTAAGGGACTCTTTCGGAAAGGGGACAAACTCACCTAGACACGTAATCATAGTTATAATCATAATCACAGTCACACACAATCACAATCATAATCACAACTCGCAATCCTGATCACAATCACATACTCGCAATCCTAATCACAATCACACACAATCACAATCATGATCCTAATCACAATCACAATCAATCATTATCACAATCAACCACACTCACCCGTAGAAGTGTCCTCGTACGAACTCATGCAGTTTCTCCTTGGCTAACGCGTGAAGGTTCTGGAACTCGTGCAGGGCGGAGAATTTCTTCACGTTCAGACCATTGGGGGTGATTATGTCAGGCTTGCGCTTGAGGAGATGCTCCGCTTCGTAGCCTGATGATGAGCAATTTTTATGAGGATCTTTTTTAGTTTGAACTACCTCCTTAGTCTAGTCTGTCTGTCTACTAATTTATAAAGCATATTGTATTTAAATTAAGGTTAAACGTTAGTGCTCCCTGGTTGAAAAAATCCGATAGATGGCGTTAATCTGACTATAACTTGGTTTTTCGATTTAAAAATAGTATAAATAACCCTAAACCATATTACGTAAAACAGCGAGCAGTTACAAGATCAATGTACGCTAATAAACCATAATAATGTTAATTAAATAAGGATTTCGATATATTTGTCCCCTTACAATTATAGTTTTGCGTTTATCTCGTATGAATAAGGGCTCAAATTACGCACACATACATACAACTTTTACGTATATGATGCTTATTTTTGACTTACTTCTATAAGTAGTCCATAACCCAGAGGTGTAAGCGGCAAATTTTGTACGAACTTTTTACGTTATTGCTTTTAGGTCCGTGTTCGTAACCTACGAGACTTTATTGTTTTTGTCTTTTTATTTTTTTATTTAGTATGAACATAAGTAAATATGTAAATAACAAGACCCAAGAGCGATAAAAGAAAAGATTTTTTAAAAGAAAAAAATCATTTATTGAATAACAATGCCGCATAGCAATCATTCATAGCATTGGCCTGCAAGGAGATATGTATCACGTCTCCCCCGCGAATCAGGACACCAGGGGAGACAGCAGCAGCTGGTCGAGGTGACGGATCCACAGGAGTCCCCCATTGGTTCTGACTTCATAATGTACTCCACCCAGACTTCGGCTTATTGTGCCGAATTCAAACTTCTGGGCAAGAGAGGAGTAACTCCTGGCCACCTTGTCTCCAGGAGGGAAATGCCTCCTTGCCCTCTGACTACGTGGCTCCGGTCTAGGTATGGGACTAGCATGGCATGTAGCTTAGTTCTAAACTCTTTTCCAAACATCAGTAGGTAGGGATTCCCTCTTGGAGTTTATGTCTGCCTCAAGCGGACTGAGGTTTCCCCTTGAGTGATGAAGTAATACTTAGTTTTCGTAATGTAGTTTTCAGTTCTATACACAACTCCTCAAACTCGAATCTGTAGAAGGTTTCTTCCTCAAGATGTTCATCTTCGGTTTCTAGTTCTATGTTGTTCTGTATTTCGTGAAATTTCTTTATTGTTTTGTCGAGTGACTCCAAGCGGGGCTATATACTTACTTGGGTCTTGAGTGTCGAGCACATTTTCTGTACTTAATAAACTGTACTGAGCTTCTTGTACGTTTTAATTTCTTTAAATCCATTGAATTGGCCTCGTCGCCAATATTAAAAACATAAAATATCTGTTCAGTCACATAACATTTATTGAATAACAACGTTGCCTAGCAATAGCCTGCAAGGAGATACGTATCATGCAAGGAGAAACGAAGTGATGTCGAAAATTTGTGGAGGCACGGCCTTGCAAGCCTTTGCAAGCCAAGTCTTACGCTATTTGGAGTCACGGTAGAGCCTCCGCAAGCTAAGGAGAGTATCAAACTTAGGAATCACAGATTACCATAATTTTTATGTATATGTCATAGGGAATGGCCCCCTTATTACTTCCGTGTAGTGGCAGCATGAAATTCGTTTTCATTGTCGAGAAAAAAGATTCATTTTTTTGTTAATTTTTTCAATTTATTTTATCCATACAGATGAAAGTTTTTCAATTGATAAAATTGATTAAGATAAGTTGATGTTTTGTTAATTAAAATAACATAATTATCAGTATAATCATTTAAAGAATAATAAATTACTCCAATATACATTTAAATTCTCACTCTCACGGTCTCATCAGATTGATTTACAATAACACATTCGCTGGGATGATAACCATTATAGTTACTTAGTTAACAACCCAATATCGTCCCAGTGACTGAATTTAAATGGGTATTATAATTTTAAAATAATTCATTCTAATATAAATAATGATACTGATAATTTTCTTATTATATTGAACTAGCTGGGAGACCGAGCGTCGCTCGTTCAATCGGAGTTTTTATAAACTAAGATAACTTGTTTAGTAGTACATATAAGATATATTTTCTATGAAACATTTTGCAGGGTGTTGTTTTAGTCGGTAGTGGCCTTCTAAGGGACGAAAGGACAAGCATATTTGTTCTGAAAATATCTATAATATTTTTTTATAATTTGGTTCTATTGAAAAAAATACATGCAAATCATCCTTAATAATCATAGGTAATACGTCATAAATCGTAAACCGAAAATTACCTTTCATTCAATCAACTCAAATATAAAAAATATAGAGTTCAAGACATGTGTGATTATGAATTTATACGGAACCCTCGGTACGCGAGTCCGACTCGCACTTGGCCGGTTTTTTTTTGTTGTACTGATGATAAAAAATGTGTTTTAAATGTGTCATTTGTAACTTCTGTTCTGAAATACATTTAATTTTATTTGAATTCTGGATACACAAGGTAATTTTTTTAATGGCGGATATGAATATTCCATAATTCATAATTAATTTATTTTCTCTGTACAGGATAAAATACAAAAATACAAGGTACCTAACATAGCACAAATAATTCTTTTGTTTTAAAAATTCTTCCTTCACTGTTGGCACCTGAATAATGTAAGCTTATATGTATCCGAGGTCAAATTTTATGATTAAATTTAAAATAATTTTATACCAGAAACAGAGAAATCTATGTACAATACAAAAATATCGTTTTATTCAAACTGTCTTGTCATAAGTACATGGTTATGATAAATTTTTCGAAAGCTTTTTTGGCGCTTGCAATGTCTCCACAAGCCAGCGTTTTGAAACCGAGAGTTGCTGGAGAACAAACAGTCCAGGTTTCGAACGCGGTTTTCTTTCCTCCTCCATTAGAGGCTGGAACGGTGTTACACCCTGTTAGAGCATTGAATAAGGACAACATTGTTCCTTTTTTGGTCTTGTAATAGAATTAAATCAGGAGTTTCGTATTTACAAAATGTATCTAAAAATAAAATTTTCGTACAGGTAAGTAATTTAAAATAAAACCTTAACATGCTGCGATTTTGACACAATTTCAACAACATAAAAAGCAACAATGCTGCCCATACTTCATGCTCTGATAGGGAGTGATACTGTTTTTTAGCCTTTAATTGAAGAGAAAAGAAAACCGCGTTCGAAACCTGGAATGCCTGTCTTGTGGAGACATTGAAAGCGCCAAAATACTTTGGAAAAAATTATCATAACCATGTTTGACAAGTGAGTTTGAATAAAACGAGGTTTTTGTACATAGACGACTATGTTTAGGAATATATTTTGGTGACAAAAAATATTGTGTAAGTGAATAACTGTTTATCCTTTTGTGGGAAATAAATTATTCTATAACCTAAAACTTGGTGCTACATGGCGGGAATTCATTACTTTTTACAGTCGAGTCTATAAAAATTGACGTGTAAGACTTTTTACTTGATATGTGAATGTTTTTGTCGGGATTTTACTTTCCGTGTATGAAAATCTGCATGTCTAAGGTTCGGGTTTTATCACGTGGTTGCTGGTAAGTACTTACTTTTTGTCAAACGAGACAATAATAATACTCCCGGAAAACCGCCTCCGTTGTCTAGTCGCTCGCTTCACATCAGGAGGTTGCGGGTTCGATTCCCGGCAGAGTCTAACTATAATATGTAAGACTCCGTTTGGTCGGTGGTAGAGCATTCTCGGAGCCTGCCTGGTTAGCTATCATCTATTTTTTACCCTCAATTGGTAAGCCCTTGGCATCATCTCACCTGATGGTAAGTGACGATGATGCCGAATACGAAAGCGGGCTTACCAAGATTCCCCAACGCAGTGGGGAAATGGTTATCTTACCTTCATGCCGGAACACATCAATGCTGTTAACGTTGATGTTTGGTGGCAAGACTTAGATAAGATGGTGGCATATGCCAGGCGGGCTCAGAAAATGCCCTACCACCAACCAAACCGAATCCAGAAAGTTACACCCCGCCGGGAATCGAACCCGCGACCTCCTGATGTGAAGCGAGCGGACAAGCGGAGGCGGTTAAAATTTGAAATGGGGCATGGTATGAGTCTAAAAATTTTTGAATGCACCTTATACAGGCTGTAACTTCCGGAAACTTTAACATACCAACCCATACAAAATTCGCATAAAAATGAAGTTTTCATAATAGGTGCTACTTTATTAGTGCCCGATATTTCAGTCAGTGCTCCTACTCCTGATTCTGATCAACTTTCCCCAAGAAACTCATAGTCAAATCGAAAAAAAATTTTTGGACTCTTCATACAAATCGATCAGCCGAGCGGCCAAATTAGTATGAAGAGCCCAAAAAATTTTTTGCCATTTGACTATGGGTCCCTTGGGGAAAGTTGATCAGAATCAGGAGTAGGAGCACTGACTAAAATATCGGGCACTAATAAAGTAGCACCTTATATAATATGGTAAGCTAACCGACCAATTTTGTATGGTGTGTCCAAAAATTGTCTTAAGTATTCTTAAGGTTCATTCGGAAAAGTTGTTCAGTTTCATGAGTGGATCCCATAATTTAAATTTCCAGGAGTGATCTTTTTACATCCTGTATAAGTAAAAATATCAGCCTGTATATCACAAATATCGAGCTGAAACTCACAACTAGACCTTGTTGGGTGAACAATATTTTCGTCTTTCAGATGTCCCTGACGTGAGACTGACAGCGTCTTTTTTTCTGAATATAAAAAAAAGTTTGCCAGCATAAATTACTCAGACTAAAAAGTCTTTATAATAAATTTGCTACTTTGGTAATGCTCAAGCAAAATGCAAGATGGCGCTAAAAACGAAATCCTGGGCTAAACAAAGCTTAACAGACTAGTTGAGATTGTAGTTACTGTAATATCAGAAAGGTGGTGCTGAATTATACACCACTACATGCGTAAAATTTATGATATTTTACTGCAGTTTTTAATGATATTACAGAAATAAATAATATAATTATATACATTTGGAGAAAATAAAAGGTTGCAAAGTTTACGTTGGACAGATAAAATCGAAAATATTGTGGTTATTTGTGTAGTTAATAGCCAGGTAAATTTGTATGAAATAGGGTGACTGACGTTTAACCTTAACAGTAATTAAACATTACGAAAAGAACATAAAAATCAATAAAAGAAAGTTATACATATAGATTATGTCATTAAATGTAAAGCTAAAATATTTCACTGTCTTAGAAAAATAAACCAAGAAAAAACATTATAAAAAAGTAAAAATCCAAATAATAGTCCGCATGCTTCACATCGGGATTCGATCTTCGATTCCCGGCGGGATCCAATTTTGCAGGACCAACACCTACTACTATAGACTCGGTTTGGTTGGTGGTAGGGCATTTTCCTGCCTGGCTAGCTACCACCATCATATCTAAGTCTTGCCGCCAAACATCAATGTTAACAGCATTTATGTGTTCCGGCATGGAGATAAGATAGCCAGTTCCCCATTGCGTTGGGGAATCTTGGTAAGCCCGCTTCCATTTTCGGCATCATCATCACTTACCATCAGGCGAGATGATGCCAAGGGATAACCAACTGTAGATTTAAAAAAATCTTACCGGTAATATCTGAAACAGTAGTAAATATGTGCGCCATGTGAGCCGCTGCTCGTTCCATGCAGTAGCGATGGTATATCTGTCTCTTTCCCGCCTCCTCGTCCACTGAGAACTAGAGAGAGATAGCAAGAGTTAAATAAGGAACGTTTGAAATGAACACCCCCGTTTTAATAAGTTATACAGAATGTTAAAAAACTGTGTTAGAAATTCGAAGGGGGGGTTTTTTTTCAGTTTCCCATTCTAAATCTGAACAGTGAATCATGAATTTGTATGCGAAACTGAAAAAAAAATTGTAGATCGGATTTTTTCAATATTTTTTCTGTGTTTTATACTTTCTGAGTAACGCTTTTAAATTTCAACGCACTTTTTAACATCCTGTATCGAATAGACGTAAAATATATATTTTTAATTACATTCTTTAAATAACTAACTAACTCTTTCTTTTCATTTTTTTTTTTCTTCTTTTTTTCTTTATTTTGCAAGGTAATGATTTTTGCTCCATTAGGATTATAAGGCTGTGTGAAGGAAAGAAACATTTGGCAACTGGGTGATAACTATTTAAAAAAAAGGTCCTATAGCTACGGCTAAAGATCTACACCCATGCAGCCGTAAAAAAACATTAATAAAAACAAAAAAATAACTGACTCATCTCAAAAATCCACCACGTATAATCTCAAAACAAAACTAGACATTTTGAAAAATTACCTTATCCAAGTTATTGTAAAAATCAGTGTTGCCAGCGCACAGATATCTGCCGAGCAGTGTGGCGTGTGTCGTGAAGACGGTCGCTACGTCAACATGGCGGGTCCTGTCAATTTTTATTATTATCAATAGTCAAATAAGCTACCAGCCACCACCATCTTAACTAAGTCTTGCCGCCAAACATCAATATTCGTAGCATTGAAATGTTCCGGCATGGAAATACAATAAGATAGTTAGCCAGTTCCCCATTGCGTTGAGGAATCTTGGTAAGTCCGCTTCCATCTTCGGCATCACCATCAGGCGCGGATCCAGGGGGGGGGCAATGGGTGCAATTGCCCCCCCCCCCCCTGAAGCCTGACCGAAGTACTAAAACTTCTATAAAATGCAAATAAATAGAGGCATTTCTTAACTATTCAAAAAATTTCGCGCTCGCTACGCTCGCGACTTTTTATATTGATGGTTGATTCCACCGTCCGCTTCATAAATAAGGGTACACAACAAATTTGCCCCCCCCCCCTGAACGAAATCCTGGATTTACCATCAGGTGAAATGTAACAACTACCATTTTGCTATGTTTTTTTAGTTTTTGTTGATTTTTTCAAAAAGTACTGAATGAATTTCGATAAAATTACCGTACCTATTCGAAATATTTTAGTTACTTCTAAATGTATTTTTCTTCTTTTTAAATTATATAATGGTTTTGTTTCATGCTATTTGTATTTATGTTAAGATATAATTTTAGTTACTATTTGTGAATCTGTGTCTGGAATTAAACGATATTCTATTCTATTCTAAAATTTATATGGGACCACCTCTGAAGTATTACCTACCAAACAAAAAAAGAATCATCAAAATCAATTCATATTTGGCGAAGTAATCGCGTAACATACATACAAAAAAAACAACATACAGTCGAATTGAGAACCTCCTCCTTTTTTGAAGTCTGTTAAAAAAACTTCAAAATGAGTAAGTAGGTAACATGGCTGTTATCACTGCAGAAGCTTTGAAGACGAGACATACAACAAATTTTTTAAAAAAATGTCTCATACTTTGTTATTGTAGAGAACCGAACGCTCTGTATAAACTTTGAGACCATAGATCAAACCTATACCTATGATTATTTCCGCCTGCTTGCACTTGTGGAAATTCTCGACGCACACTCACTATACACTTACTCACTCACTCACTCATCTGAGCACAATGAGGAGGGTACTTCCTAATCATAAAATGTTGGGCCAAACACGGAAGAGCGTTACTATAATTCTCACTCACACATTCACTCACTCTAACCCACTTAAGCACAAGAGGCCAGTAACCGCTCGCCACTTGTGGAAATTCTCGACACACACTCACTACTCACTCACTCATTCACCCGAGCACACTAAGGCCAGTGCCCGCTTGCCAATCATTTAAAATGTTGCATGCATAGTAGTAGGCGCTGCTGTAACCCACCTGAGTACAATGAGGCCAGTGCTCGCTTACACTGCTCACTCATTCGCTCACTGCTTACTTACTTACTCACTGACTCACTGACTCACCCGCTCGCTCACCTAAGCACAATAAGGCCAGTGCCCGCTTGCCAATCATAAAATATTGGCCCATACACAGAAGAGCGTTACTATAATTCTAACTCACTCACTCTTACTCACCTGAGCACAATGAGGCCAGTGCCCGCTTGCCACTCGTGGAAATGCGCTACCACGCGTGGCGGGGTATCACTATAACCCTCAGCTGCTTTCCGAAACTGAAAGAACCATAGACAAATACATATTTTATAAAGTATTATTTGAGTCTGCGTGTACCATCCTCGACTACATCATCACTTTCCATCAGGTGAGATGTAGTCAAACGCACTCAAATTTTTAATTAAAAAATAACCTCCACTTTTAGCCACTCTTATAAAAAGCCAAGATATAGATATTGTAAGGAACTGTAATGTAAACTTCCATCTTATATCTGTACCCAGTATCAAATTCAAATAAATTATTTTCATTTCATTTCCAGATATTTCCGCTCCTGACTCGTGGTCCAATAAAAAAAAAAAGCAAAAGGTAAACAAACGTAGTATGCAGATGACATTGCCATGTGTCAGTTCCATAGTAAGTTTGTTTACGTCTTTTTTTTTTTATTGGAATAATAATAATATCTTTTTTTTATTTGTGAAAAAAACAAGTTTAGGATTTAGAACAAAAACGTGGGTAGGTATAAACATAATCGTTAACTCTTAAAAGCTAATTAATATAATGCGACACTAACTCTCCCACTAGGATTCCCTGTGTCGGAGAATCCGTCTCTTCCCAGTTACAATTGATTAGTTAAGATTTCACAATTTAGGAAAGCAAATAAGGAATGAGCTATACTGAGCTCATGAATGAATTTGTATAAAAGTCCAATTTTTTTGCTCCGATTGAATTGGTTCCTTAGAGAAAGTTGTTCAGTTACATGAGCAGAAACCACAGTTAAAATTTGGTGCGCGATTTCAATTTCACCCTTTAGTTGTTTAATATTTTGTTAGTTTTCTTATATTGGAAATAAATAAAAAATAAAACATGACAATGAGGAGCCGGCGAACAAATGTGGACTTGTCCGATAAACGATTTTTACAGGAGGGGTAAAAAAGGACAAGGACAAGTCCGTTTCAGAATGAAAAATTCCATTCTAAACAAACTTAGAAGTATTTTTTTATGTGAAAGAGCCGGAATTGATTGAAAATCTTTTACAAGTGCACAGATGTCTACTTTTAGAGGTATAAAAAAAAGAAAAAAAGTGTGCTTGCGTGGACAAGTCCGCGTTTGTTCGCCGGCTCCAGAAATACGTTCTGAACTCTTTTGGATCTTATAAGTCTTTTGGATCTCGTAGACACATTTGGACTCTTATAAAAAACGTTTATATAGGGTGACTTTAAATTAGTTCTTGATACGAAAGGCTATGCATGTGCTCATGATAACAAACAACTTTCCCCAAGGAACCCATAGTCAAATCGCAAAAAAAAATTTGGACTCTTCATACTAATTTGGCCGGTCAGTTCATTGATTTGTATGGAGAGTCAATATTTTGTTTTGCGATTTGACTATGGGCTTCTTAGGGAAAGTTGTTTCTTATCATGAGCACATTCATAGCCTTTCGTATCAAGAACTAATTTAAAGTCACCCTGTATAATAGCCGAAATTCTTACCTCGGTTATAAACTGAGCCACCATAAAACCCAAGATGACGGCATCGTTAGCCTCGATGTCCAAATGTGGGATGCCGAGAGAACACGTGTCCCATAGCTCCTGATGACAGCAATGGAATAAACGTAAGATAATTTTAATTGTCAGGGTTTCGTTACAGGGTAACAAGTTATTTTAAAATAACTTGTTATTTCGACCAAAGGATAACATACATTAGTTCATTCCAAACAAAAAAAAAAGCGAAACGTAAACAAACTTACTATGGAACTGACACATGTCAATGTCATCTGAATACTACGTTTGTATACCTTTTGCTTTTTTTTATTGGAATGAACTATACATACATTTATTATTTCTTAAAGTGTTTCGATTTGTACAGTATTGGAATTATCTGCAAGTCTGTATATGCTTTTATTTCCAAAAGAAAAGTCTCTGTAAGCCTTTAAAATGCTATCGGATAAAAAAAATATCTCGAGAAACCTATATTTCATTATTTAAAATTTGTATATTTCATTAATCTGTTATATCATATATATATATATAATACTAGCTTCCGCCCGCGACTTCGTCTGCATGAACTTCAGAATTGGGTCCAGAGAGAAATAAAATGTTAAGGCAGCGCCATCTAGTGACAAAGTAAAAAAATAGTTTTTAGCTATTCCTCCGGGAAGCCTTGAGTTTTCCGGGATAAAAAGTATCCTATATGTTAACGGAATGCTTAATCTATTTACTTACTAAATTTCATCCGAATCCGTTCAGTAGTTTCGGCATGAAAGTGGAACAAACAAACAAACAAACATCCATCCTTTCGCATTTATAATATTAGTGAGATGAGATAAAAGCTCATTGGTATATTAGCACTAAAACCCGAACCTGCTTGTATCCATCCAGCTGCCAGGCGCCAGAACCGATGTCGAAGAGAATGATCTGCGGATTTCCATCCACCAACCACGTCCCAGTGTGAAGCTATGGAAAAGAAATAACTCCATTAGGGATTATTTTTAAATGATTCCATATGCCTTGTATGAGAAGTCCCCTGGTTCCATACAATTTGTATGGGGGGTTGTATGGGAGGTAAACCTACATACCTTGTATCCCTGGTTCCTCATAGCAGTAACGGCGGCATGTAGGGGCGAGTTGGATGGAAACTCCGCCTCTTCCACTTCAGTGCGAGCGCACTGCTCCTTATAAGGCCCTATGAACATAGATAATTAAATACAAGATGTTAAAAAAGGGCGTTTGAAATTTTAAGGGATTCCCAGAATCAAATATAGAATACAGGAAAAATAATGAGAAAATCCGATGTACAGTGTTTCTTCAGTTTCCATACTAAATCTGATTAGTGAATCAAGAATTTGTATGGGAAACTGGAAAAAGATTTTGATAGGATTTTTCAATATTTTTTCCCGTATTCTATACCTTTTTTGATTTTGAGTAACCATTTCAAATTTTGAAACGCACTTTTTTACAGCCTGTATGAAATAAATATGATAAAAAGTAACTCAAATTAATTACTTAGCAAGTAGTAATTATCTTTCTATAATAATAATATTATTTTGGGAAGACTCACCAAGAAGACAGTAGTTGTCACCCATTTCTTCAGTCGAAACGTAAGCCTTCGATCTTATGACGGTGTAAATGCCTCCAACTGTAAAAAAAGTACATATCCAGGTATTAAAAATTGGCTAGGACTTCTGCTCGACATAAATAAATTAATGACTTTTTTAAGAAGTTATATCTATGTCAGAAATATGTTACTTTTTTGAACAAAATAGAAGAACATTTTCTGTAAGTATTTTTTTTTTCGACAAATCATATTTATTTGTCTAGTTCCGTTCGTTTCAAGGGGAAAAACCTCCCGTCTTACAAAATTTACTACTACTCGTTAACTCGTAAAGCCTAGCTGTGATAGTTTTCCTTTTAACTTCGTTAAAAAAGTAAAAATTTTGAGGACGTTTATTTTTTTTAAATAACATCTGCTGTCCCCGAGTAAACAAAACGTTGTAACTTTTAAATTAAGCAAGCTAGAATATTAAAACAAAAAAAATGTGTACTGGTAGTAGACGGCTGTGCAACAGAAATAAAAAAATACACAAAACTAAGACTAAGAAAACCTAAAACTAGCATTTATAGCAACAGTTTAAAAATTGCGTATCTGGAATACTACTGTTTAATCGCTCATAGCAAACGTTGTGTAAAGGTTAGAAACTTGGCGTTTTTATTATTTGAAAGCTAAACTAATGCCAAATATCTTAAAGTAATAAAAAAGCAGCCAAGTGCGAGTCGGACTCGCCCATAAAGGGTTCCGTAGCAGCAAGTAACATAATATAAAAAGCCGCCAAGTGCGAGTCGAACTCGCCCATGAAGGGTTCCGTAGCAGCAAGTAACATAATATAAAAGTTTTTGTAGTTCGTTGTAACTTGAATGAAAGGTAAATTGCAGTTTACGATTTAAGACGTATTAAAAAAAAACTACTTACTAGATATCGTTCAAACCAATTTTCGGTGGAAGTTTGCATGGTAATGTACATCATATATTTTTTTTTAGTTTTATCATTCTCTTATTTTAGAAGTTACGGGGGGGGGGACACACATTTTACAACTTTGGAAGTGTCTCTCGCGCAAACTATTCAGTTTAGAAGAAAATAATATTAGAAACCTCAATATCATTTTTGAAGACCTATCCATAGATACCCCATACGTATGGGTTTGATGAAAAAAATTTTTTTGAGTTTCAGTTCTAAGTATGGGGAGCCCCCAAAATTTATTGTTTTTCTTCTATTTTTATGTGAAAATCTTAATGCGGTTCACAAAATACATCTACTTACCAAGTTTCAACAGTATAGTTCTTATAGTTTCGGAAAAAAAGTGGATGTGACATACGGACAGACAGACAGACAGACAGACAGCCAGACAGACATGACGAATCCATAAGGGTTCCGTTTTTTGCCATTTGGCTACGGAACCCTAAAAACTAGCTGGGTGGCCGAGCTTCGCACGTTCAATCGGAGCGTTTGTAAAAAAAACTGAAAACGACATATCCAGATGAACCACGCCAAAAATGGCAGAAAAATACTCGAACATATCAGTGCATGTTGTCATTCCTCTGTTCATTCGTTCAGAACTGTACGCCATCTATTGTCGAGTAGCGCGGTCAATGTTAGCAACAAAGGGCTCCAAGGCCTCCCAAGTAATGTAATTCACTGGTAATTCACCTACTCGACAAAAGATGGCGCCATTAGTGAAATATATTTACAAAACAAAAAACCAACTATCAAAATAAATTCCTTATTTGTAAGGATAAGTTTAGGTTTAGACCCTCATAGATCCATTGTAGATCCGAAACAACTAACCATAGATCGATAGAATTATTTTTGTTAGAATCGTTTTCGACAAAAATAAAAACAAAATTTAATGCACAGTAAATTCGAAACATAAACATTGTAGCAGTCGTTGATGTCTTTTATATAAAACTTGATAAATCAGCGCACGTCGATTTTTTTTTAAAATACTATCTTCGATAAAATAGGTAAAAAATGTACCTACGTCATTCACGCTGCAGCACCCGATTTGAAATGTTCCAAATCCATTTTTGGTGATTTTTAACCCCTAATCCTAAATTTTCTTCAAAAAGTTTCATGCCGTTTTCGAAATCCTCGGGACACCTAACTCGTTTAATAGTATAGGAATAATAATAATAACACAAATAAAAAGACAAAAAACAATAAAGTCTCGCGGGATTCGAATCCGAACCTACATAAAAAAAAGCTAGCCCCGAACCTTTAGGCCAGTTCGCGCTTGAAGGTGGTGTTAAAAATAAACATCATATGTGTAGTCATATTATGTAATTTCGCTCATATCTCCCTTAAATGAGTTTTTCGAAGATAATTCCACCATAGATCGATTTCTGGCGAGTTTTAACCCCTAATTCTAGATTTTCGTCACAAGGTTTCAAGCCGTTTTCAAAATCGTCGGGACACTTAACTATAGGATTCTTGTAGTTCGTTGTAGGTAAATTGCGGTTTACGATTTATGACGTATTAAAAAAAAACTACTTACTAGATCTCGTTCAAACCAATTTTCGGTGGAAGTTTGCATGGTAATTTACATCATATATTTTTTTTAGTTTTATCATTCTCTTATTTTAGAAGTTACAGGGGGGGGGACACACATTTTACCACTTTGGAAGTGTCTCTCGCGCAAACTATTCAGTTTAGAAAAAAATTATATTAGAAATCTCAATATCATTTTTGAAGACCTATCCATAGATACCCCACACGTATGGGTTTGATGAAAAATTTTTTTTGAGTTTCAGTTCTAAGTATGGGGAACCCCCAAAATTTATTGTTTTTTTTTCTATTTTTGTATGAAAATCTTAATGCGGTTCACAGACTACATCTACTTACCAAGTTTCAACAGTATAGTTCTTATAGTTTCGGAAAAAAGTGGCTGTGACATACAGACGGACAGACAGACAGACAGACAGACATGACGAATCTATAAGGGTTCCGTTCTTTGCCATTAGGCTACGGAACCCTAAAAAGTAGGGTTAATAGGTGTTTCTTTTTGCAATTAAACACAAAAAATGAAAAAGTTTCTGTAAAAAAATGCTTATATTTAATTGATGGTGTTTTTTTTTTTGAATCCTCACTTTTTTTGTTTTAACCTTCTAACCTACTCAATTTAGAAGTTACAACGTTTTGTTTACTTGGAAACAGCAGATGCTATAACTTATTTTTTTTAATATTTTTCTGAGCGATAATATTGGCTCTTATTTCACCCCATTTCATATGTGCACTTTATACAGACTCACACTGTATCAGTGGCGTGCACAGAGTTTACACATAGGGTAGGCAGAAATAAAATTTTATATAAAAATGGAAAACTTACCATTAGTGTATCAATAATCGTAATCCAATATTTTATATGTTATGTAAATTCCTTGTGTGCAATAAAGCATTAATACAATACAATTAACTTTAACTGGCCTTTTCAACTGGTCTCGTTACCTACGACTTTTTAAATATGTGAAACTTTAAACAAGACTCTAGGTGCTTTTCACAGAGATTGTGCTACCTACTTTAACGAGGCATTTAAAGCCAGTGTCATTCCAAACTGTTTTACTGTTAGAAAATAAAATGCATGGAAAACAATACAGTATATCCGTGTACACAATTCGCGGAGCCAGTTATTATTAATTAATATTAATTTAATTGGAATAAACGAAACTCTAGCACACACCTTCCTTTAGCTATTATTTGAGATTTCTCACTTCGAAAACACGCCGTCTTTTAGTTTAGCTCTAAACACACATTTCCAGCACAGTTCTCGTAGCTAAAGTTATCCATTATCCTGAATTACTCAAACATTTAGCAACAAGAAATAGCTATTTTCAATTATCAACAAATGCGCAATAAGCTTATTTATAATAATTTTCTTTCAAACTTCGTTACACTTGCAACCAGTAAACAAAGAATATGGCATTATTTTAAAAAATTTCCAAGAATGGACTCACAAAAAACAAGAATAAAATGAAATGGTTCTTATTTGTAAACTCAAAGAGCATCATTGTCTTGCAACCATCTTGCAGCTATTAAAAAATACACGGCAAATTGTTAATACCAACTAAATTCTTGTTAGCACTACTTTCATATTAGACTTCTTAAAATGGCGCTGTAATCAAACAAGCAGTGCCTACAAATCACGCACACACGCGCAATTTCAGTACAAAATTATTCACATACATAAATAGCGGCTACACTGTAACCGTATAAAATACTGTACTTGTGTTTGTGAAAAAATGGCAAAAGACAGGCAGAATGTTGTCTGCTTATGACACCAGTCGGCAGCACTGTCACATAATGCGATGAGACGATTCTGTTAACCAACTTTAGTACTGCGTTTTTTCTCAAAATCGGTAGGTGGCGCTGTTTACGAGTTGAGTAGATATTGTTATAATTAAATGGAAACGGAGGGCGTAACGGTAAATGAAAGTTAAAGTATCGTGTAATATAATACATAAGTTTTAATTTTTTTGTTTGTAAACTGGCAGATTTATCAGGGTAGGCAGTGCTTTTCTGCCTCTATGGACTGCACGCCACTGCACTGTATATACTACTGCCGTTAATTTTTTTACATTTCTAGAAACAAGCGTTTAGCTGGCAGTGGGGGACACATGACTTTAACAAAAAAACTCATTTTAAAGCTTAATATTTCGAAAATGGATCCCTGAATCGAAAAATGGTTGTAACAAACCCACAATATTTTTGAAAGACCTATCCAACGATACCCCACACCATTGGATAGTCGAGAAAAAAAAATTCATCCCCATTTCACATGTAGGGGAAGTACCCTCAAAAACATTTTTTTCCAAGATTTTATTTTAACATTTTGTCAAATTACTGCTCTCAAGTGCTTATAGTCTCAGACAGACAGACAGACGGACATGGCGAAACTATAAGGGTTCCTTGTTGACTACGAAACCCTAAAAAGTTTTCATTTTTTTCTAAGCTATAAGAAAGACTTGAAACACATTTTGCTCTACGACAGAAGGCGCTTTTAAAGCTCATCAACTTTTAGTACTTTGTCACTTTAACACTTTAAATTGAATGAATCGAATAGAATAGAATAGAATAGAATAGAATAGAATAGAATAGAATAGAATAGAATAGAATAGAATAGAATAGAATAGAATAGAATAGAATAGAATAGAATAGAATAGAATAGAATAGAATAGAATAGAATAGAATAGAATAGAATAGAATAGAATAGAATAGAATAGAATAGAATAGAATAGAATAGAATAGAATAGAATAGAATAGAATAGAATAGAATAGAATAGAATAGAATAGAATAGAATAGAATAGAATAGAATAGAATAGAATAGAATAGAATAGAATAGAATAGAATAGAATAGAATAGAATAGAATAGAATAGAATAGAATAGAATAGAATAGAATAGAATAGAATAGAATAGAATAGAATAGAATAGAATAGAATAGAATAGAATAGAATAGAATAGAATAGAATAGAATAGAATAGAATAGAATAGAATAGAATAGAATAGAATAGAATAGAATAGAATAGAATAGAATAGAATAGAATAGAATAGAATAGAATAGAATAGAATAGAATAGAATAGAATAGAATAGAATAGAATAGAATAGAATAGAATAGAATAGAATAGAATAGAATAGAATAGAATAGAATAGAATAGAATAGAATAGAATAGAATAGAATAGAATAGAATAGAATAGAATAGAATAGAATAGAATAGAATAGAATAGAATAGAATAGAATAGAATAGAATAGAATAGAATAGAATAGAATAGAATAGAATAGAATAGAATAGAATAGAATAGAATAGAATAGAATAGAATAGAATAGAATAGAATAGAATAGAATAGAATAGAATAGAATAGAATAGAATAGAATAGAATAGAATAGAATAGAATAGAATAGAATAGAATAGAATAGAATAGAATAGAATAGAATAGAATAGAATAGAATAGAATAGAATAGAATAGAATAGAATAGAATAGAATAGAATAGAATAGAATAGAATAGAATAGAATAGAATAGAATAGAATAGAATAGAATAGAATAGAATAGAATAGAATAGAATAGAATAGAATAGAATAGAATAGAATAGAATAGAATAGAATAGAATAGAATAGAATAGAATAGAATAGAATAGAATAGAATAGAATAGAATAGAATAGAATAGAATAGAATAGAATAGAATATATTTATTTGCCAGAATGTACTTAAAGTAAAGAGTATCAGTACAGTCAACGCATAAGGCATGCAAAAATTTATTTAACAATCTTTAAAAGTTAAATACTTCTATTAAAGTTAGATACTTGTATTTAATTTGTTTTAAATTTTAATGTTTTTTGAAAAAACATATTTTCTAGCCACAGAATGTAAATCGTCGTCTCATGGTTTGTCACGTTAAACGCAAACGTTAAAAGATTGACTGACTCGGTGGCTAAGTGGTTAGCGATCCTGACCTCTGATCCAGGAGTCGTGGGTTCGATCCCCACACAGGGCAAACTTTTCTGTGATGAGCAGAATTGTTTGCTCTGAGTCTGGGTGTATTATATCTATATAGGGTGACCCTAAATTAGTTCTTGATACGAAAGGCTATGCATGTGCTCATGATAACAAACAACTTTCCCTAAAAAACCCCTAGTCAAATCGCAAAAAAAATTTGGACTCTTCATACTAATTTGGCCGGTCAGTTCATCGATTTGTATGGAGACTCAAAATTTTTTTTTGCGATTTGACTATGGGTTTCTTAGGGAAAGTTGTTTGTTATCATGAGCACATTCATAGACTTTTGTATCAAGAACTAATTTAGGGTCACCCTATATATGTATGTATTTAAAAGTATATGTGTATGTATATCAGTCTCTGGTTCCCAAGATACAGGGAATCCTAGTTTGGGGCCAGATGACCGTGTGTGATTTGTCCCGGATATTATTATTATTATTTAAAATTCAATACCTAGGTATATAACTTCGTAAGGACGGGCTCGTCAGTAATGTAAGTGGAGCCACTAATAAAGTTTTCGTATGATAACTTTTTTACAAATATTCGGGGCACCCATGTTGAGGTAGACGTCACTTGTAATCCACCATTCAATTCTCATAAAGTTTTACGTCAGTTTACAGCAGTCTTCAAAGAGAATGCAAGTTCATTCATGATAAGCAAGCATTTGAAATTCTAAATATAAAAAAAATATACTTGTATTGTATTAATGATAATACAGGGGGTAAAAAATACAAAATTTTCAAATCAGCTAACAGATCAATATGAGAAAGGTATTTTTTGTGTTCCAGCATACTCTTTGTTTTGCATCTCTATTTCTAGAAGTTACTCAGTTTGATATTAGAATTTAGAAGCACCAGTTAAAGTGTGATACACCTATTTGTTAAAGTGTGATACACCCTGTTACGAGCTCAGAAACTCGGAGACAGGTTAATCCTGTCTTAGAGCAAGATCCTGTTTCTTACAAGATAAACAAACACAATAGAAGATTGTGTTACTGTAACCTACTTGCCTTGAACGGCGGAAACTAAGAATACAATAATCATGGTAAAAACAATTTATTTCATTCAAGAAAATATAGTTTCATATATGCACCATGAAATATTTTTTTCAGTGGAGTATATGAGTTTCTTGAAAAATATGTCAAGAATATCATATTTTTATTGTGAGAGTCAAAACTTACGTTAAAAAAAAAAATCGCAGTAAGAAACAAATCCAAGACATCAGAATCTCTTCATCAAAAATCCATCTTTTTTTTGGTGTTATCATTTAAGATATTTAGTTTAAAAAAGCGAGGATGGCTCCATGGTTATCGAGCCTCTTAACCAGAGGTCTCGGGTTCAAATCCTGACCAGTTTACCGATGACTTTTTCAAAACACTTACTTACATTTTCATACAGCTTTAACGGTAAAGGAAAACATCGGGCGGAAACCTGCACTTGTGATTACTAGATGTGTATGATGATCGCGTTGCTCACTTTCTCAGGTGCAAATCTAAATGCCCTACACGTGACCGCGGGTGATGCTAAATGCAACACCATGCATGCTCGTAATTCGTTAACAACCCATATCGTCCCCACTACAGGGGTAGAGGTCTCTTCCCATACCTCGGAAAGATTACGCCGCACTCCACACACGGGGGCCAAGTCCGGATTGGTGGGGGTCGTGGGGCTATTGGCCAGCCCCATCACCAGTTTGGAAGCCTATAAGACCTCTAATCTGCCATCTAGTTACAGCAACCGGCACCAACGGTTTAAAATTGAGTATTGAGTATTAAACATGCCTTGGTAAGCACGAAAAGTGTTATCTACTGAGGAAATATACCTTTGTTCGCAGCCTCCCAAGCAGTCTCGAATGTCCACCTGTTCTCATTGCTGGCCGCCTGCCCCTTGTCCATGTAAGAGAGCAGGTCATGGCTGGAATCAGACCTGTAGAACCGACGCGACGTCCTATCTCGCGACATTTTGATCTGGGGATAGAAAATAAGTGTTATACTGGATGTGAGGGTGAAATAAGTCCTGAGAAGCTCCAAGAGTTGACTGCATCAATAATTAAATGATTAGCAAATCATATCGTCCCCACTGCAGGGACACGGGGTCTCTTCCCAGACCTCTGGAAGGTTAGGCCAGGCTCAGTTTCGTAACCAGTTACCGCATACACGGAGCCCAAGTTCGGATTGGTGGTTGTGAGGCTATAGTGGCCAAACCCTGTATCAGAAGCCATCTATTACGACTCCGACATTTTTTAACGACTCGTGATAGCGGCCGGCAGCAACGGCTTAACGTGCCTTGCTAAGTCTTGTATATGAATCTTTGTTTTTTTTTATGGCATAGGTGGCAAACGAGCAGATGGTAAGCGATTACCGCTTCCCATAGACACCCGCAACACCAGAGGAGTCACAAGTGCGTTGCCGGCCTTTGAAATGGGAGTAGGTACGCTCTTTTCTTGAAGGACCGCTTCCATATTTCGACATCATCATCACTTATCATCGGATGAGATAATGATAAAGGCTTACCATTTGTGGATTTAAAAAATATATATAAAGTCATATTTGCACTATTTATCTAGTCTAACAAAATCAGGTGATCGACCAACCGATTTACTTGTTAGAAAAATAAAAATAAAAGACAAATTATTGTAGTTGGGTCCATGAGAAAAGTTGGTCAGTTTCGTGAGAATTTTTAATTTTTTCAGATGATTTTGGTTGCACCATATACATAGGTATACATATACCAAGTTGGTACTAAACAAGTTTTCTGGTGTGTATTATAGGTATACTTTTGACTTGTTGAGTTATTTTTTTTCGGTGAAACATAAAATTTGCATAATTTAACATAGTTATTATCTAAGTTCAGACGACCACTATTTGTAAGCACTATTTCATTGTTTAGTACGTATGTATTTTGGTCACGGAAAATGGCAACATGCCAATATATTTTTATTTAACTACATTCATGTTTTCTCAACGAGAAATCGTATTACGAAATTACTATCAAGGTCTTTTCTGTATTATAAATATGTATGAATTTGTATATTTATGTAGTAGGCGTGTAAGTATATATCAATGCGATAAACAGATAAACTTCCGTATATATATCACTAAAAATCCCGTAAACCGTAATTCTATGAAAAATCTAAGGCAAACCGTTATTTTACGAAAAATCTAGTTCATTCCGTAAAATATAAAGTGAATATCGGACACTCGGGAAAGTCAGTTTTATAAGAACCTAGCTTCCCCGTTTGACAACAAATTAAAAAAGCGGCCAAGTGCGAGTCGGACTCGCCCATAAAGGGTTCCGTAGCAGCAAGTAACATAATATAAAAACTAGCTGGGTGACCGAGCTTCGCACGTTCAATAGGAGCGTTTGTAAAAAAAACTGAAAACGACATATCCAGATGAACCACGCCAAAAATGGCAGAAAAATACTCGAACATATCAGTGCATGTTGTCATTCCTCTGTTCATTCCTTCAGAACTGCACGCCATCTGTTGTCGAGTAGCGCGGTCAATGTTAGCAACAAAGGGCTCCAAGGCCTCCCAAGTAATGTAAATCACTGGTAATTCACCTACTCGACAAAAGATGGCGCCATTAGTGAAATATATTTACAAAACAAAAAACCAACTATCAAAATAAATTCCTTATTTGTAAGGATAAGTTTAGGTTTAGACCCTCATAGATCCATTGTAGATCCGAAACAACTAACCATAGATCGATAGAATTATTTTTGTTAGAATCGTTTTCGACAAAAATAAAAACAAAATTTAATGCACAGTAAATTCGAAACATAAACATTGTAGCAGTCGTTGATGTCTTTTATATAAAACTTGATAAATCAGCGCACGTCGATTTTTTTTAAAAATACTATCTTCGATAAAATAGGTAAAATATGTACCTACGTCATTCACGCTGCAGCACCCGATTTGAAATGTTCCAAATCCATTTTTGGTGATTTTTAACCCCTAATCCTAAATTTTCTTCAAAAAGTTTCATGCCGTTTTCGAAATCCTCGGGACACCTAACTCGTTTAATAGTATAGGAATAATAATAATAACACAAATAAAAAGACAAAAAACAATAAATGAGTTTTTCGAAGATAATTCCACCATAGATCGATTTCTGGCGAGTTTTAACCCCTAATTCTAGATTTTCGTCACAAGGTTTCAAGCCGTTTTCAAAATCGTCGGGACACTTAACTATAGGATTCTTGTAGTTCGTTGTAGGTAAATTGCGGTTTACGATTTATGACGTATTAAAAAAAAACTACTTACTAGATCTCATTCAAACCAATTTTCGGTGGAAGTTTGCATGGTAATTTACATCATATATTTTTTTTAGTTTTATCATTCTCTTATTTTAGAAGTTACAGGGGGGGGGGACACATTTTACCACTTTGGAAGTGTCTCTCGCGCAAACTATTTAGTTTAGAAAAAAATGATATTAGAAACCTCAATATCATTTTTGAAGACCTATCCATAGATACCCCACACGTATGGATTTGATGAAAAATTTTTTTTTGAGTTTCAGTTCTAAGTATGGGGAACCCCCAAAATTTATTGTTTTTTTTCTATTTTTGTATGAAAATCTTAATGCGGTTCACAGACTACATCTACTTACCAAGTTTCAACAGTATAGTTCTTATAGTTTCGGAAAAAAGTGGCTGTGACATACAGCCGGACAGACAGACAGACAGACAGACAGACATGACGAATCTATAAGGGTTCCGTTTTTTGCCATTAGGCTACGGAACCCTAAAAAGGCACCTAGATCAAACACAGTCGGAAATCTTCTGAATTCGGAAATAACTTTGTGCATGAGAGGTGAAAAACAAAGACGCTTCACATGAAAAACAGGACAAGATAATCGCTAACAAAAGTAACACGTAACCAAGAGTGGCGCTAAATGAAAGGGAATCTTGTCCAAGTATAGAATAAGGGGACAGATATCGATGAACTTGAACTGTATGTGTGTCATTGAACGAATACTGATAAGATAATGTTATAATTTACTATAAGTAATTCATAATACTAGCAGGAACGGCTAGCGTACTTGCGAAAGATTATTGTATAAGGTACTTATAATAGTTATGATTCGAAACTCAGAACTTGGTGTTGGATTCTAGTGCGATTTCGGTACACCAAGAATCTCAAACAAAACTGTCAATATATTATTACTAGTACACAGAAAACGACATTACTACACGCTTTAAGGCGTTAATAATCGCCAAATCGCAATATTCAATTCAAATTCTTGAAATAATGGTTAAAGCTATATAACGTAGTTGAAACAATAAAAAACAAATTGCCTTGAACAGAATCATAAAAATTACAAAAACTTTGATGAAAAAAAATATCTTGTAAACCCTGTATTTTGCATTAATTGCAAATTCTCTCGGAAACACGACATTTGTTTATGTTGAAACCAACACACAAAAATCGGCCATTTTAATACCTTCAATTTACCTTGAACGGATTTTTTTAACTTATTTGAAAGCCAAAAAAAGTAATAAAAACATCGAAATCTCGAGAATTTGGCGTTCGGCCTTGACGTAACCGCCGCGATGGTACCCACACTGATCTGAACTTAAAATGAGTGGCGGTACGGTCGATATTATATTATCATGTATCAACCTGCTCAGATTGAGTGTACGTCGCGTCTTAATGTATGTTGCGTGGCTTCCGCTTAGCAACCGTCACCGGATCCTACTCGCAGGGGGTGATGTACTGTATCTAGTACTAATGTATATATCGTGGCCAGATCATAGGAATTGGTCAAATCATGGATCACTGTCGTCGCCATATCGTCGTCGTCGTCGAGGGGACCGAAAAAACAGAGTCAAAGGATAAAATGCGGCGACGGTTGCTCCGCCACACACACATACTCATCATAACGTAACATCATATTTTAATGAAGTAGTAGTAGGTTATAACCTCGTAAGGCCCAACGTCCTATTTTTAGGACATAGGTTTAGCAGTAATTCAGTCACAGCTACCTAAAATTTGAACTGATTTTCGAACTGGTATTCGCTCCCGACTCGTGGTCCCACCGCGTTGACCCACTGGTGGGTCGAAGAGTAATTGACTGTTTACTCGTGGTCCCACCGATTCACTCTTGACTGTTCTTGGAGGATATGAAACAATGATGTAGCAATATGGTATGTTACTGTCATAAAGACTCAACGTCCTATTTTTAGGACATAGGTTTAGTAGTAATTCAGTCACAACTACCTAAAATTTGAACTGATTTTCGAACTGGTATTACGATTTGAATATTGGCTCCATTTC
Source organism: Coleophora deauratella (assembly GCA_958295455.1). Classification (NCBI taxonomy): domain Eukaryota; kingdom Metazoa; phylum Arthropoda; class Insecta; order Lepidoptera; family Coleophoridae; genus Coleophora; species Coleophora deauratella. The sequence continues at coordinate 2,276,322 of OY282414.1, read as the reverse complement.
TAAATGAACCACATTTGAGTTCAAGCGGTAGGGTAATTTTTTTAGGTTGTTGGGCCGCAATTACTACCTCCCTAAATTTAGCTTGGGCCTTACGTGGATAATAAAACAATATTTGTATGTAGTATCCGGACTGTGCTTTAGGTTGTTAACGAAACAATTTTCATGGAAAGTCATGGGGACTCCTCGATTGATAGTACTGATAACCGACCTATGAAGCCACTTCAAAGATGGTCTTGTCCTTAGAGTATAAATTCCGGTATTTGCTAGACATCTAATTCAATGTCAAAATCTCTCTCTAATCAGACCATATTTGCCCACTGCTGGTTATAGGGTATAGGCCTCTTCATGTGCACGCCATTTGTCTGGGTTCCTCGCTAGTCTCGCCCAGCGACGTCCAGCAACGCCGAATGTCATCCGACCATCTGGCAGCTGGTCTACCTACTGATCTTCCTAGTCTTGGTTGCTACTCTGCTAAAACTCTAGTCTACCCCTCGTCTTCCCTTCTAGCCTATCCTGCCCTGCTATATGTAAACTGTAATCTTAATTATGAACTAGCTTTGTGCCCGCAACTTCGTTTGCATGAACTTCAGATTTAGGTCCAAAGAATGAAGAAAGTTATGACAGCGCCATTTGGCAGTGAAGTAAAAAAAACAGTTTTAGCTATTTTTCCGGGAACCGTTTCATTTTTTTTTATTGACGAACATACAAACAAACATCTATACTTTCGCATTTATAATAATAATTAGCGAGATATAACAATTCAACTTAGCTATCTAACATGTGTTATGTAATGTTTTCCTAATTACAGATAACATTTTGTAATAAATAACAAACCCTAACATATCAGTTTAATAGGCTTAAATTTATTGAAGAAGATATTATTATTATAAAAAAAATATATAATTTGATGTATAAAAGAAAAATTGTATAATTAAATAAGTTTTAATCTCATTTTTTTTATTCTAAACTCTCTGGCGTAATCAATTCCAGTTATTACTTTATATAAGATTTTTTCACCTCTTTTGTATAGATTTCAGTAAAAAAAAATAGCATAGGCACTCACATGGCTACTACTTAGACATTTCCTTTAAAAAGTAATAATGTTTTATGTGTAATTCTTATTAGAAAACCACTTCGGGTTTATCTTTAGATAGTTTAGATGTCACCTTGACCAAATCTCAACCTAAATAATTAAATGATATTATGTAAATGATTTATTCTGAAACTAAAAAAGGCTTTAGGGTTTATTGTGTTTTCATAATTATGTATAATATAATTTAATATTTACTGTAATTTGTAAATTGGAAAGATTGTTCTACAAAAAAACTTTGAAAGAAATTTTTTATTTACAATTCAAACAATATACTTTAAGCAGTATATTGAGAAATATACTGCATAAAATTTTATTTGTTTTTTTTTTATTTATTTGTACATACAGTTTCTTGTAACTTAATTTAATTGAACCTTTTAAATTTTTGGCACATCACACTTTTTTTACTGGCTTCAAAAAGCACAGTTATCGGTTTGTCTTGTATGTATTTTGTGTTGTCCGCGATTTTCAAGAGAATCACTGAACGGATTTCGATGCGGTTTTCACCGAGATGATGTAAAATTACTGAAGAGTGTGTTCCAATTAAAAAAGTTGCGAAATTCGATGGAATTTCGAAAAAAATATTAAAATTTTTGCCTCGAGTAGAGCACCATCTTTTTATTACCAAGTCATTTTAATTGTACTGTATAAAAAAAACACTGTTATAAAATTGAGAAAGCGAATGGTTTTCGAACGGAACATTATTTGGCAAAAGGGTTTATTCAAATTTTTACTATTTTGGCTCATATTTTGAGGTTTTTGAGATCATTGTAACCAGTATCTAGCTGCATTAATTTTTTTCTTTTCACCCCGAGTCCAAGTACCCTTACGGAATTCCTAATGTTCTTCAATTAAATGTTTGTATTTAAAAAAGAATAAACACCAATGTATAGGCATACATAACACCAGAGGAGTTATCAATGATATGCCCATCTTTGAGGATTAAGATGAAATTCTAGAATTTAATAGTTGTAGAAAAGTTTGACAAAAAAGTTTATGTAAGTTGTTTTTATGATGAAAATGTAATAAAAAAAAGATAATTAAAAAAAAGAAACATATTGTTCCTGTAGACGAGGATTCAGAGTTATCAGCCTATCACAGATGTATACATGTAATGGAATATATCATAAATGAACTTTCACAAATTTCTAATAACCTCAAAAAGATTCTTACCAGATCCAAAAACTACGACTGTTATCGATATTATTTTATGAGCAGCGGAAGTTAATTCAAATCTATTTTTAACACGCCTGTCTTCTCTATCAAAACGCATAGATATACACATTAAAATAGTAGTAAAAATTAAACTTACCAAAGAGTTTTTATTTTAGTATCGCCGACACAACTCCGAGTGTGGAATAGCACAGATTTCTCACAGAAAATTACACTCAACACGTGGTTTTTTAATGGGATCCACAAGATAGCGCATGCAGGACTTATTTACAATAAATAAAATGCAAAATACATGACTACGCGGGTAGAAAATTCAAATGAAATAAGTAATTTTGCAGGTTATGAAACGTCAAACAGGTTTTTGAAGGTCACCTTCAAGTGACAGAACTGGGTACTGGGTTGTCATATACGATATGTTACAATTGAATCGATTATTTTGTATATAATCGATTTAATATTCAGATATAAATGCTTACTCACTTAAATACTTTTTCACATCGTCGTCGGTGGGTTCTGGATTTAGCACTGGCATACTGATTAGATAAATTAATGAAGCCATTGGGCTCTGATCTCTGAAATCAACATTTTATTACAATTCGGGAGATTGTTTCTCTCTCTTATCGTGTAGCACAATTCATCCGTCCTATCCACAAGGTATTGGCGGCGCGGCGGTCGCCTGGTGTTGCACTTAGCATCACCCGCGATCACGTGTAGGGCATTTTTAGATTTACACCTACGGACGTGTGCGACGCGACCATCATACACATCTAGAAATTAGATGTGCAGGTTTCCTCACGATGTTTGTTTACTAAACAGCTCTTTTATTAATCGATTAAATATCTTGTATTTTTTTTATAAGTATGTAAATTACTGTATTGAACAATGATATCATCATCAAATATATTATTCACAGCTTCAATATTTTTTTGGAGATTAGATGAAAAGTAAGGCAAACTAGCAGTCTTCGGACTGACGACATAGGACTTTAACATTATACTTTGACAATAATATCCCGTATCATATACAATGCATCACCTCGTGAAATCAAAAAAAGCGAATAATGCATAATTTAAAAAATATAATTTAATACAAAAACTTGGTACATTTTTACAATCCAAAATCAACAACAACATTATAGGTACAAACGTTCTTTTAACACGCAATATTTATCTTACATGTAGTATGTGCTTCCTCTTAGTTTTCTATAAAATATCTTCTACATTTATTAACATTTACGCATCGACGTAGAAACAAATGGACTTCGGGTCAGCGCTCAAAAGTGTCCGAACCAAAAGAGTAGTAAAACGCAAAAAGAGTTGTAATTTCGCGCCAGTCTTCATTTGGTCGGCCGGCTGACTGCGCGTCGAAAATGGCGTACTGCGTCGTGAAAAATTGTAAAAACTATTCAAGAAAGTGAAAAAACAGGATGGAGTATCATATTTCCGGTAAGTAAACTCTTACTTTATCATTTTAAAGTATTGTTTTGCTAAGAAAAACAGTAGTTTATTTTAATTTGAATTACGCATTTAGTAAGTAGTTACTTCTCTGTCTTCACTCGAAGTTGCGTAAGGTGAAGTACGTTCCAGTCGTAGCTTCGTATGCAATGACACACGATCTAAATTCAAATGTGTTGTTTCTATGCTTATAACTACGTGTGTATAGGTTAACTTCGGACGCTTTTTCGTGAATTATGTACTAGACCCGTCGTCCATTTGTTTCTACGTCGATGCATTTACGTAGACTTAACATCTTAAAATCTAACTAATCTAAGCTTAAAGGCGGACTACCATCAAATTCTTCAGCAAAATGATCAATCGAATCACTGACATTACTTTCGTTTATGGCAACACTATTGAAGTCTAACTTCACTGGATTCATATTGGTTCTTTTTACAAAAGTTTTGTTCATCAATACTGGGCTACCCGGTACAGTACTCTCTACATTCCTTTCTTTTAGTAGATTTTCACTATTGTTGGCAACACTTTTAGAAACGTCACATTTCGGAAGCGGACTTTTGAATGCACTACCCGCATTTTTTGATTTATTCATTAGCTGCATAGGACTCAATGCCGGCGGTTCCCCGTACATTTTCAATTTATCTATTTTCTCTTTTATTTGACATTTTCTTAGAAGAGTTTTAGGGGAGTACTCCTGTGTGTCTACTTGTTTGAACGTAGATTCAAAATCTAGGCCAGATAAATTCAGATTTTCGTCGTTTTTACCACCTTTGGCAGCCAAAGGAGAATCGATGAACATTCTGTTTTTGGAGAGATTTATATCGATGTTCTGACATCTGTACGGCGATACGTTTTCACTGTAGTTGTGCGTTTTGAAAGCGAAATAATTATTTTTCAAATTCACACAGTCATCGCAGAATTTCAGTCTGTCAACTCCCTGCAGCTTTTTATGCAAATCCTCACATACATTTCTCGCACCATCGTGTTTTGGCGTTTTCGTAAAATAAGAAAACTCTGTCACCCTATACTGTGGTATATTCTTCCCGGTGTTGCCAGCTCTCTTCTGCAAATTCACACAAGCAACAACCTGTCCCGTATCCAAAATATTTTCAAACCCCAACTTCTTGAGTCCACCCCAAAAATTCACGCAAACCATATTCCTGTCAACATCAGCGAGATACACGTTTTGAAATTGATTTTTATTTGAATCGAATTCTTTGTTCGAAGGTTCGATTAGAAATATTAGGCCTACTGTATCGATTTCGTTGTAATCTGTGGCCATAGATGGGTTCTTTGTGAGGTCTTTTATAGTGTAGCATTTTCTTTCCATTGATTTTGTGTAGGACTTCTCTTTCTCACTCTCTTTATGCTTCCATTGACTGAATATTGACTGTCTGCCCGCTGAGATCTGGATTTCTGAGTACCTGAAATAATGAAGAAAATAATCAGGTGATTAATTTACATGAAAGATAGAGGGTGAAATTGAAATTGTTAACAACCCATAGCGTCCCCACTGCAGAGGCACGGGTGTCTTCCCATAACTCGGGAATGTTAGGCCACACATGGGGACCAAGTCCAGATTGGTGGAGGTTGTGGGGCTAGTGGTCAAACCCAGTGGACCCCAGTGAAATTAAAATCACGGACCAAAAATTAACTTAAGTGGTTTCTGGTCATGAAACTGAAAAACTTTCTCTAAGGACCCAATATAATCGGAGCAAAAATAAATTTGACTCTTCATACAAACTGATGAGCTGAGTAGCCAACTTTGTATGGAAAATCCAAAAATGACAACTCCTGGCGCCTGTGGCACTAAAACCGGTTATCGGCCCCAATCTACTATGGCGCTCAAAGGTTTAAAGTAATATTAATTCCACGCAACATTTTTATCCCCATCACTTAGATGGTTGGCAGTCCACAACTGTGCGTTTCACTAGAAAGTTTCCGCCTCGCACAACCAAACTGTGGAACGAATTGTCGCCTGCGGTATTTCCGGACCGATACGCCATTCAAACCTTCAAAAAAAGAGCGTACTTCCATATCAAAGGCCGGCAACGCACTTGTGACTCCTCTGGTGTTGCGGGTGTCTATGGGCGGCGGTAATCGCTTACCATCAGGTGATCCGTCTGCTCGTTTGCCACCTCTGCCATAAAAAAAAATTACCTAATAGCAGTAGGAGTCACGTTCATAGCTTCGATCCAGGCACCTTCTTTAACTACCTCCAGTATTGCTTCGCTTGGTTTCCATATTGACATCAAACCTAAAAAAAAGTGTCAAATAATAATAATAATAATATCTGGACAAATCACACGCGGTCATCTGGCCCCAAACTAGGATTCCCTGTTTCTTGGGAACCAGAGACTGATATACATACACATATACTTTTAAATACATACATATTGTCACGGTCTAACCAAAATAGATTGAGAACCACTGGAAAAGTTTGACAACCTCTGTCACTGTATATTTCTAGTAACAGAACCATCTCAAATATTCTCGAAATAGATAAGTACAGAGAGATGTACGAATGTGTGAGTAACGTCTCGTACTTTCTAGACCGTAACCGCGGCGTATATAAACAGCAGCCAGTGAGTCGGGCGATCAGTTCTGTTTGGACTAGCGGTGAAGACACTTCGAAGCGAACTCCAGGCGATAACAGCGGATATCTTCGACGACCTTGGCGACTCTTTTGGACCTTCGAGAGACCTGCGACTGGATAACCTTTTAACCTTGTGCTGGAAGTTGGTGAATAAATCCTCGGAACCTGTCATTGGTGTTTGACTCCAAATCTTCGAACCCTCGCACGTAACAATATATAGATATAATACACCCAGACTCAGAGCAAACAATTCTGCTCATCACAGAAAAGTTTGCCCTGTGTGGGGATCGAACCCACGACTCTCGGATCAGAGGTCAGGATCGCTAACCACTTAGCCACCGAGTCAGTCGATGAACATATTATAATTTAGACTCCTGAAGTACCTACATGAAAAAATCCACTCTTGAAAGTGAACAACTTTCCTCAAATTTTTTATAACGGGCGGTAGTTTCATTTTGATTAAAACTACATGGCGTTTTAAAATAATCAAAATCTCATCTCACTAATATTATAAATGCGAAAGTATGGATGTTTGTTTGTTTTTTGTTCCGCTTTCACGCCGAAACTACTGAACGGATTTGGATGAAATTTTGTAGGTAGATAGATAAAGGACTCGGCTAACACATATGATACTTTTTATCATAGGCCTCCCCCAAGGATTTCCACACTGACCGGCACTGTGCTGCCCGCATCCAGCGGCTTCCCGCGACCTTCACCAGGTCATCAGTCCACCGAGTGGAAGCCTGCCTAACGCTACTATAATACCTCTCGGTGCGCGGTCACCACTCGAGAACTTTACTGCCCCAACGGCCATCTGTTCTATGAACTATATGCCCCGCCCACTGCCACTTCAGTATAGCGATCTGTGAACTATATCGATTAAATCCAAAACATATTGATAATTCAATAGAAAGTTTCAAAATTCATCGCTAGATGTCGCTACTGTGGGAGATTCCGAGGAAGAACCATGCTTCGGCACGAATGGGCCGGCTCGACCGGAGTGATACCACGGCCTCACAGAAAACCGGCGTGAAGCAACGCTTGTGTTGTGTTTCTCCGAGTGAGTGAGGGTAGCGGAGGCCCAACCCCCCCAAATTCCCCCCATCCCCCATCCCATTTCAAAGGTCGGCAACGCACTTGTGAGTCCTCTGGTGTTGCGAGTGTCTACGGGCGGCGGTAATCGCTTACCATCAAGTGATCCGTCTGCTCGTTTGCCACATATCACATAAAAAAATTACTAAATTGAGTCACACAAGCTTCTACATATTTGAAACTGACCTCTAGTAACTTCAACATTCCCTCTCTCTCTGACATCAGCTATCCTAATCTTCATGAGCGGGACAACATTCCTCCTATAATTGAGACCGGACTCGGCTATTCTCTCCTCCACTCTAGCCTGCATGTTCTGTATAAGTCTATCTCTTTTCCTCGTCGTATGATCATTGAGTAGTTCGACTTGAGATTCGGTTAGGGTTGACTGAAATAAAAGTATTTTTCTGTGATCAACCTATGCCGCTCGCTTCATTTCAGCAGGTCGTGGGTTCGATTCCCGACGGGATCCAATGTAGGACTCAGTTTGGTTGATGGCTAGCTACCACCTCCTTATCTAAGTTTTGTCTCGACATATCAATGTAAAGCATTGACGTGTTCCGGCATGAAGATGAGACAGCCAGTTCCCCCTTGCATTGGGGAATCTTGGTAAGTCCGCTTCCATCTTTGGCATCATCATCACTTACCATCAGGTGAGATGATGCCAAGGGCTTACCAATTGAGGGTAAAAAAAACGACTTTCCGTTGGAAAGTTTTGTCTTTCGAGACATTATTTTATCACTTTAGCTGTCTAATGTCAGCTGGAAGAAATTATGAGTATCCGGTGTGTGATTCTATGTATGGGAAGGTACCTGTTCGTGACATAAGCGCACGGCTACTTTATTCTTCTTACTTGCCGTCAGTGTATAATGTACAAAGCTGTTTATTTCATTCAGCCGACTCGCACTTGGCTGGTTTTTTACATATGTTATCTCTTATAGAAACTTACCTTAAACTCGGCGGGATCTCTACTCTTCTTCATAGCTTTGGCTATTTGCGACCCGCTTTCTAACCATCGCCTTTTCAACTCCGGGTCAACCTCTGAATCTTGAGATTCCTTGTAAACATACAATCAAATATTAATAATAATAATATCCGGGACAAATCACACACGGTCATCTGGCCCCAAACTAGGATTCCCTGTACTATGGGAACCAGAGACTGATATACATACACATATACATTTAAATTCATACATATATAGATATAATACAGCCAGACTCAGAGCAAACAATTCTTCTTCTTACTTTACTTTCTGCTCATCACAGAAAAGTTTGCCCTGTGTGGGGATCGAACCCACGACTCTCGGATCAGAGGTCAGGAGCACTAATCACTTAGCCACCGAGTCCATCAAAAAATAAATAATAATAAATAGGTAATAAATATCCAGGACAAATCACACACTGTCATCTGGCCCTAAACTTGGATAACCTGTTCTATTATGAGAATCAGAGACTGATATACATACACATATACGTTTAAATACATACATATATAGATACTAGCTTTTGCTAGCGGCTCTGCTCGCGCGGATGTCGCTTTATGACTGTCCCCAAGGTATTCTACGGGAACCATCCACTTTCCCGGAACAAAAAGTAGCCTATGTGTTAATCCACTATTTGATCTATCTACTTACAAAATTTCACCCAAATCCTTTCAGTGGTTTCGACGTGAAAGTGAAACAAACAAACATCCATACTTTCGCATTTATTATATAATATTAAGATATTAGAAGTAAGATGATACACCCAGACACAGAGCAAACAAATCTATTCATCACAGAAATGTTTACCCTGAGTGGGGATTGAACCCACAACTCTCGACGTAGCTAGAAGTCACAAGCACTAACCACCTTTGCCACTACGCCATCGCCACCGTGTCAGTGTAACATAATACAGTGTTTAAAAAATGAATCCTATCCTAAATTAATAAGCCCTTGGCATCGTCTCACCTGATGGTAAGTGATGATGATGCCGAAGATGGAAGCGGGCTTACCAAGATTCCCCAACGCAATGGAGAACTCGCTCTATAGGGTGACTTTAAATTAGTTCTCGATACGAAAGGCTGTGCATGTGCACATGATAACAAACAACTTTCCCTAAGGAACCCATAGTCAAATCCAACCCATAGTCAAAAAAAATGGACTCTTCATATAAATCGATCAACTGACCGGCCAATTTAGTATGGAGAGACCAAAAAGTTATCATGAGCACATGCATAGTCTTTCGTATCAACAATTAATTGCAAGATTATACAGGGTGTAACAGAAAGGTGTGACAATACTTCAAGGTTCGCTTTTACTCATCAAACTGAACAACTTTTGTTCTACAACTTTGTTGAAATCGCAAAAAAAATTTTGGACTTTTCATACAAACTTGGTTCGCCAGCTGATCGATTTGTATGAAAAGTCCAAAAAAAATTTTGCTATATGAACAAAGTTGTAGAACAAAAGTTGTTCAGTTTGATGGGTAAAAGCCAACCTTGAAGTATTGTCACACCTTTCTGTTACACCCTGTATATTTGGGAAGTAACAAAGTACATACCTCATCTGAAAACTCTTTCTGCACTTCTTCATAGAGTTTCTCCAGTAACCCTTGCCTTTCATTCTCGTATTTCATTTGATGTAACAGCTCTAGACGTTCAGAGCGTGTCACTGGAAAGCAATAGGACATATCTTAAGGTAAGTTTGTCTTATCAATCTCTTATAATGGTGTCGATTCGGTTTTCACGATTTAACTTATTATTTGACAGTACTATCCAGACCTCTGATCCGAGAGTCGTGGGTTCGATCCCCACACAGGGCAAACTTTTCTGTGATGAGCAGAATTGTTTGCTCTGAGTCTGGGTGTATAATATCTATACAGGATGTTAAAAAAAGTGCGTTTGAAGTTTTAAGGGGTTACTCAGAATCAAGTACAGAACCCAGGAAAAATATTGAATAAATCCGCTCTTCAATTTTTTTTTTCAGATTGTCATACTAAATCTAAATAGTGAATCGAGAATTTGTATGAAAAACTGCAAAAAAAAATTGAAGAGCGAATTTTTTCAATATTTTTCCTGGATTCTATACTTGATTCTGAGTAACCCCTTAAAATTTCAAACGCACTTTTTTTAACACCTGTATATGTATGTATTTAAGAAAGTATATGTAGAAAAGTTTTTATTCAGCACACAGTATTACAGTATAGTAACTAAAACCTACTACTACCAAACTATTGCTTAAAAATAAAAAACATCATGCTTACAAAGAATGGTATACAAGATGTATGTGTATGTATATCAGTCTCTGGTTCCCAAGATACAGGGAATCCTAGTTTGGGGCCAGATGAACGTGTGTGGTTTGTCCCGAATATTATTATTATTATTTATTATTACTAAACTAAAGTTTCTGTCTTTTTCTTTCTGCATTGAAAAGACAAGGACAGAACGCTTAAACTAAGTTTATTCCTGACAAATAAGTTTAATTGTAAGTACGAAATCGACACCATTGTATTTTACATCCAAATTTTTATGAGGCCTTTTCCTAGCAGTAGCAGTGTTTTTACCCTACTACGGCGAAGCAAAAAGGAGGGTTATAATTTTGCAACCATAAAACAACCCAGTTTTTTCAATTTAAAATATACAGGGTGTAAGAGACAGGTTTCCGAAACCTTTAAGGGCCTGCTCAGTAGACAAAACTGACCAACTTTCCACAAGAATTTTTTTCAGCAAACGAAAAAAAATCGGCTTCCCCATACAAACTGTCCAATCAATTTTATATTTTGTATGGAGAAGCCTATTTTTTTTCGTTTCCTGAAAATTTTTCTTGTGGAAAGTTGTTCAGTTTCGTCTACTGAGCAAGCCCTTAAAAGTTTCGGAAACCTGTCCCTTACACCCTGTATATGATGGGCGATTGCACCTATCTATCACATCATCATGACATTATTTGACAAGAGTCTATCCCTTTACACTTACACTTAGGTTTATAGTTCATTCCAATCAAAAAAAAAAGCAAAAGGTAAACAAACTTACTATGGAACTGACACATGTCAATGTCAGATGCATACTATTTTTGTTTACCTTTTGCTTTTTATTTTGATTAGAATGAACTATACAATATAGGGTTCTTCTAAAATACCTGAAAAAAAATTAACATTGGGTTCTACTCATGAAACTGAACAGTTTTTCCCAAGGAACCTATACTCAATTCGCAAAAAAAATTTTGGACCTCCCATACAAAATCGGCGGATCAGTTGATTGATAAATCATAAATCATTTATTTGTGGTTATAAGTATAAAACATGATCTTAAAGAAAAAAAAAACATAAAAGCGCTTTATAACCTGTCATTAGACATACAAAACCAAATTGAAATTACCTAAAAATAGCAAAAATTGAATTAATTATATGCATAAAAAATCCTAAATTATAATGTCATCGTAAACAAAACAAATCAAAATTATCAAAACATGTCACAATAAAATAATAATAAAAACAACAAAAAAAAATAGGTAATAAAATTATGAAAAGAAATGTCAAAAGGAGTAGCATGCACATCATATAGATTGTCATTTAAAAATTCGTTTACTGAATAATACGCTTTGAACATCAAAAATGATTTCAAATGATTTTTGAAGATTGATTAGTATGAGAAGTCCAAAAAAAAATTGGTATAGGTTTCTTGGGGAAAGTTGTTCAGTTTCATGAGTAGAAGCCGTGGTTAATTTTTTTTACATATACGATTCTTTTTTGAACGCTTTCTTAGAGAGTTCGGGATGTAGTTATGCGGATATATCAAACCATTACATACAGGGTGTAAGGGACAGGTTTCCTAAAACTTTAAGGGCTTACTCAGTAGACGAAACTGAACAACGTTCCACAAGAACTTTTTTCAGGAAACGAAAAAAAAATCGGCTTCTCCATACAAACTGTCCAATCAAGTTTATAATTTTGTATGGAGAAGCCGATGTTTGTATTTTCGTCTCCTGAAAAAAAATCTTGTGGAAAGTTGTTCAGTTTCGTGTACTGAGCAAGGCCTAAAAGTTTTCGGAAACCTGTCCCTTACAACCTGTATACATACCTGTACTACCATCATCAAATTTCTCAATGTAAAGCGTAGGGTACACCCTAGCGACAAACACGCGGAGTCTCGCCACTTTCCCGCCATCGGGGTTGACGTCACGCAAGCGAGCCAAGATGGCGCCGTTGCCATGGTAACCGAGACGGGTTAGCCATCGCGAGCGCCTTGTACTATTGCCAGAAAGCTTTAGACGGACTTGGGATGTGTCCTGCGAGATACAACAAACTAATTTGTAATTTAATACAAAATACCTTTTGAAATAATATACAGGGTGTAACAAAATTGGGTAGTACCCGTTAACTGGGGATTCTACTCATCGTACTGAACAACTTTTGTTCTACGATTTTGGTCAAATCGCAAAAAAATGTTGTAGTCTCCATACAAAAATGGCAAAACAGATGATCAATTTGTGTGAAATGTCCGAATTTTTTTTTACGATTTGAGCAAAGTCGTAGAACAAAAGTTGTTCAGTACGATGAGTAGAATTCTCAGATAACGGGTCCTACACCAATTTTGTTACACCTGTATAGAAAAGTGATGTTACGAATGGAAAAAAGATACAATAGGCAGCTTTATAGCAAGGTAGCAAATTCTTCCAGGCAACCTTTGGGCATGAAAACATCGATAGAATAAGACAGGGGGTATTAATTAATTTTAAAAATAACATCATCATCAGCCAAATGACATCCACTCCTGGACAAAAGCCTCTCTGAAAGCATTCCAGCGGCTTCCCGCAACCTTCACCAGGTCATCGGTCCACCGAGTGGGAGCCTGCCTACACTGCGTCTTCCGGTGCGCGGTCGCCACTCGAGAACTTTAATGCCCCAACGGCCATCTGTTCTACGAGTGATATGCCCTCAAGTGCTAATGTGTTTCAATATTAGTAATTCGCTCACATAGCTCACAGAATCGCTAAACTGAAGTGGCAGTGGGCGGGGCACATAGCTCGTAGAACAGATGGCCGTTGGGGCAGTAAAGTTCTCGAGTGGCGACCGCGCACCGGAAGACCAGTGTAGGCAGGCTCCCACTCGGTGGACCGATGACCTGGTGAAGGTTTTGGGGAAGCCGCTTGATGCGTGGAGGCCTTTGTCCAACAGTTTATGTCTTTCGGCTGTTGATAATGATAATTAGGACTTCGATTAAATATATGGTTCATTCCAATCAAAAAAAAGCAAAAGGTAAACAAACATAGTATGCAGATGACATTGACATGTGTCAGTTCCATAGTAAGTTTGTTTACGTTTTGCTTTTTTTATTGGAATGAAGTATACAATTTAGAGTCTCACCTCCCAAGGAGCAATGCCCTGTTCACACCCTACCAACTCTGCGCCCGAAGTCACAATCTTAGTGCCCACTGTTAGCTTGCCATCTGCTACCAGTTTGCTGAGCATCTTATCCAAATACGCCCGAACGCAGTACCAACCATCTGTTACAAGTAACTCCACGATTTTATGGTTAACTACCCTGAAATAAAAAAAGGAAAATATTGATTATCTCCTTGCACCATCATCTAAATCGGAAGATATCCACTCTCTAATATTCCTTCTCAAATCACGTAGCACTCGAGATATAACTGACCAATTGCTTTTTTTGTTCATTTATTTACATATTTTTAGATAAATAATAATATTTCTTAGAATTTTGTTCACATCTTTTTTATCATCCATTGTAGATTATATTAACATCCATAGCCAAAGCGAAGTCACTGTTATCAATAAAATTCAAAGATTTAGAACATATCATCCCTCGCACGACTAACTCTCCTATCTCATTTTTCGTAAGTTTTTAAAAACAAGCCTATTTCAATACTCAACATTCCAAACTCAAATAATCAATGTTATGAGATAGGAGAGTTAGTCGTGCGAGAGACGATATTTCAAAAATAAAAAATGTGTATTTTTTTTGTTAATTTGTTTTTGATTAATTAATTACTTATACATATTACTTTTGGGTCACTGTACAAGGACAAAATTTGAAGTACACCAATGTAAGTGAGTGCACCATCTGAGTGCTTTCGATCACGGCAACCACTTCGAATCCCAGTCGCCAAACCAATAAATAGTAAGCAAATAATAAGTTATCCAACTTCTACTTACTTCTCCACATCAGTTCCATCTTCATACACAGCAGCAACACACAGAACCATTAACTTGGTAGATATGTCATCCTTTTCCATAATCTTTCTCAAAGCTGGTCTTTCAGAGTTAAATAGCTCCTTGTCGTATCTATATTTTAACTGTTCTATGACATTTTTTGATGTGCAGATGACTCCCAGTGTTTTGGGAAACTTTATTTCGTACGATAACAATTTCCAAATTATTAATTTCAAATGGTTATCTATCCATCCATCCGGCACGAATTTTTTGTTGATAGAATTCAAAAAATATTCTTTCAAGTCATCTGTAGTCCACATTTTGTTAGACAGTTCATTTCTTGCACCAAAAAACTCGAAACGTAGTAAATTTTCGAAATTGTTCTCAAAAATAGACGGATCTACTCTGTTTTGTAAGTTAGAGTTTTCGTTTTCCATTTTATGTATGTCGATTAGACTGTATTTTTTTGTTTTTTTATAAGTCTCATCAAAATTGTGTGTATGAAGCTTAATACCCTCGTTTTTGTTAATATTTTCTAAGTTAACTGGAGTGACTATAGTTCTTGGTGTTTTACTGTATGGAGTCTCGAATTTTTTTCTTCGTTTTGCTTTTGGACACGACAATATTGGACTACCCGATCTTTTCGATTTTACAGGAGTTATTGCTTTAGAGAAGTCTTCAGTGTGCAAAGATTTATCAAAATCATTTTTAACTTGTGTGTCTATAACACTTTCTATATTAAATGTATCCTTTGTAAGTTTTACCGATATGTTTTTTGATGAATGTTCATTTGTTTCCATTTCTGTTTCTTCTTTAGACCTTTTTTTACAAATAGAATCAGTTAAATTACTTTCAGACTCCTTAAAAGAACCTTTGGACATATTTTTTATTGTATTATTAGCAGATTTGACAGGTATTACTTGCGACATTGCTAGATCTGTAAAGTTATCAGTACTATTGTCTATATCTTGAAAAATGCCTTTTGATTTAGCTACAGCTTCTTCAGTTATTTTGACTTCTTTATTGCTTGCTGTTTGGAAACCTCTGAAGGGGGATGCTCTTGGGCTTTCAATAACATAATTTTCTTCGTGAATGCTATCAAGTAATTTTCTGCTTTTAGTAAGAGCTTGTTCTGAAACATTGATTTGCTTATTGTTTCCTGTTTGAAATCCACGAAACGCATTATTTGATTCATCTAGATCAATATCAGTATTTATCTTTTCAAAGATTTTTTTGCTTCTAGCCAATGCCGTTTCAGAAATGTTAACTTTCTTATCGCTTGCTGTTTTAAAACCCTGAAATGCACCTTCTTTAACCCTTTCAATAGGTTCAGATTCCACATCAATATTTTCGAATATTTTCCTGCTTTTAGCCAATGCTGTGTCAGAAATGTTAACTTTCTTATTGCTTGCTGTTTGAAAACCCTGAAATGTAACCTTTTTAACCCTTTCAATATTTTCAACATCAATATTTTCAAATATTTTCCAGCTTCTTGCCAAAGCATGTGCCGAAATGTTTACTTTTTTATTACTCGCTGTTTCAAATGCTTTAAATTTCGTAACTTCATCTATATTATTAGGTTTGTTATCTAAATCAATTTCTTCAAACATCTTTTTGCTCCTAGCCAAAGCATCTTCAGAAATTTCAATTTTCTTATTACTAGCAGTTTGAAAACCTTTAAAAGGTGTTTCTTCTTTAATACCGTCAATATTTTCAAACACTTTTTTACTTTTAGTAAGTGCATCTTCAGAAATTGCTATACATTTATTACTCGCAGTTTTGAAACCTTTAAATGAATTGTCACATTTAACTTCTTTTATATCCTTATCATCCATTTTTTCAAACAATTTATTGCTTTTGAACAAAGCCTGCTCTGCAATATTTTTGTATATTTTATCGGCTGTTTGAAAACCTTTGAAACTAGTGCTACTTTTGGAATAACTTCTTTCAGAGATTACTTTAGCGATTTCCGCGGCGTCTTCAGATATCACAATAAGATTTTTGCTCTCATTTTGGGAGTCTTCCCGCTGAGATTTATTCATGCTTCTCTCCTTATTTTTAGATAATTGATCAATATCATCTTTGCTTATTGCATCCTTTTCTACTTTTTGAAATAGTTTCCGACTCTTCATCAATGCTTCGTCAGATATTTTGATTCTCTTATTACTTGCAGTTTGGAATCCAACGAAATCATTTGGTGTATCATCAATATCCTCGAATCGTCTTTTATAAGTCACTTTATAGGAATAATCAGAGTTTACTTTATTTGATAAACTAATGTTTTCATTTGAAATATTGTTACTGCTAATATCTTCAAATATCTTTTTTGTTTTGACAAGGGCATCATCTGAGATTTTAATTTCTTTGTTACTGGCTGTTTTGAAACCAATGAAAGGATTTTTACTAGTTGAAGAGTGGTCAAAAATATCTTTTCCTAAATCAGTATTGCTTAGTTTGCTTTCTGTTTGTCCAAAATTAGTATATTTGTTATCAAGTAATTCTATATCTGAAAATAAACTTTTAGTTTTTGCCATTGCTTTATCCGATATTTTGATTTCCTTATTACTTGCTGTTTTGAAGCCAACATTGGATTGCTTAAAATGCTCAATTAAATGTAAGTTTGTATCGTTAACTTTTTCAGGCAATTCAATATCTTGAAATATCTTCTTAGATTTTTCCACAGCACCGTCTGATATTTCAATACTTTTATTACTGGCTGTTTTAAACTGAACCAGATCAACTGCTTTATGTTTTTCTATATTTTCGTGTGACATATCATTGTTTTCAAATTCTAACAAAATACTTTCATCTAACTTTAATTCTTTCTTTTCTTTAATGGTTTCTTGTTGTAAAACAGGAATTTCAAAATTGACAATTTCATTTAAATCGATATCCTTAAAAACTGTATTTTTCTGTTGCAAAGCTTTTTCAGACACACATATCTTTTTGTTGCTTGCGGTTTTAAATCCCTCAAATTTTAATGTTTGAAATGTTTTGACTGAGTTTTCAGATAATTCTCTAAGTGTTAGCAATCGATTCACAGCCTCTTTTTCTGGTGTGATTTTATCATATTTACAGTCAACCAATTCTATGGTATCTCCATATACTGTTTTCGTATCATTTGTAACACTTCTATCAACCTTCAAATCTTTGCTTGCCGAATTTTGCCCATCACACATTTCAACTAGTTCTGTCAAACTTGGTTTCTCTGGCACATTTGTTTCAAAATCATCTAAAATACTTTTAGCTTTGTAGAATGACTCTGTGCATATCTGTATAGACTTATTACTTGCTGTTTGAAATCCAACGTACATGGTTTTATCTAGAACACGAGATTGTTCATAGAAAGATGTTGCTAAGGCACAAGTGAAGGGTAAGTCTTCTACGTCGTATTCTTGTAATCCACATTCGTTTTCTTCATCACTGCTAAACAGTATTTCGTCTTTTAAAATACAGCTTTGTGGTGATTTGATTTCAAGCACAGACATTTCTTTTTTAGGTAAATATTCTACAACTTCATCAAATAAAAATTTATTTTCACTCCACTCAATCACAGGACTGACCTGTTCTAGTTCATCTTCATAAAGGACTGGCTTACCCTCTAAATGCGTACATAATTCTTTCCCTAAAATTTGAGAATTAATGAAACATTTTGCTGTTTCTTGATCATTATTTTTTTCAATAATTGGCAAAGCTATTTTCTCAAATTGTTCAAATGCTTCTAATTCGAAAACTAGAGGGGATAATGTCATAGATTTTTTTACAATTTTGACATTAAAAACAGGACTCGATGGTAAATCAATATCATCAGGAATGTTCAGGCTCTTGTTGTTATATATAGCTGGTGAATTTTTAAACGTGTTAAATTGAGCTTGAGTCTCTGTTTCTGTGAATACTTGTTCATCTTTATTTTCATCTTCTTCATCAAAGAGACTATTAACTTCATCAGTTCTATCAGGTTCCTTCAAAGATATATCAATTATTGGAAATATAGGCTCTTTATTATTAAAGTTATCTTCTTTTCTTTCCTCAGCTTCAACCTTCTCCAAATCACCGTTATCAATGACTTTTTGTACTGGAGGTATATTGACTTCTTGAGTGGTATCAAATTCTTGAGTCATTCCTCTATGAGAAACTAACTCTTCAGCATCCTTCACAATATTGATCAGTTCAGTGTCTGTCACACACTGAGTCTCCATGTTCATATTTGTGTTTTGTGGCATCTGTAAAATAATTATTATTGATATACACCACTTTCACTGATATATAGCGTCCTTCTAAAGTAACTCGTGAAACTCAGCAACTTTCCCAAACGAACTTATACTAAATTTGCAAAAAAAAAATGGAATCCTCATACTAATTGAACAACTGATTCACTAATTTTGAAGTCCAAACTTTTTTTTGTGAATTGAATATGGGTTTTTTAGGGAAAGTTGTTCAGTTTGAGTCTTTGCACCATTTTTAAAACCAGCAAAGAAAATCTATGTACTTTATTGTAAACTTTTTACTTTACTAAAAAAAGTCACTGAAGACTAACAAGTATAGTCTTTCTGGCCTGCATCTATTTATGAAACTGAACAATTTTCCTCACAAGTTACATTAATTCACAAAAAAAATTTTGGTTGATTGACCTACTTTGTATTGGGTACAACTAAATTGGATCTCTTGTTGTAGTATATCGTAGGAAGAAAGAAACAAAATCACTGTATCAACATGGAGACAAAAAGCACGGGATAGGAACACATGGAAGTCACTGGAAGAGGCGTTTGTTAAAAGACAAGCCTAAGAGGGCACCAACATAGGAGTTAATAGTAATAAGTAAATAAGAAATAATCTTATAATAAAAATATTAAAAAAAACTTCAGGTAAACAAAGACTATAATATATGTTGTAGGAAGATTGTGTTATGTTGACTTTTAAGTAGTTTTATATGAACTTGGAAAGGTATGCTCTATCTAATACCTACTTCAAATAAATATATTTTATTTTATATCTTACAATGAAAAAAGGACCAAGAGATAAAATTAAAGGAACCCTCTCTGACTATTTGTTGTCTACATTGGTATGAGGGGAAATTAAATTGAGAGACACAAATGTCAAGTGAAGGCCATCTCTTAATGGTGTGAGAAAGGAAAAAGCTCCACATTGTAGTTTTCTCGTAGAACTGGGACAGCTGAGCTATCTCCTGATTAAATGCTCTTTTATGAAAACTTCTCACAGAATATGGATCATAGCTACTTGTCAATCAAAAAATAAAATTGAAACTCTTCCTAAACGGAAATAATTATAAAACCAGGTGTATGCCCTTGGTACAGAATCCTGGCCATCACCCGACAGGATTTGTCAGTCATGCATATTGTCGCCTGAGAGTGAAAACCTTGGGAATGTAAAACTCAAACTCAAAACTCAAAACTCAAAATGTTTTTTATTTAAGTAGATGCTTTACACATGCTTTTAAATTGCTAATTTATCTCCTATAATTATATTTGTAGCTTTTAACGAATTTTTATCAAATTTGTTAAAGAATACACACTTAATGGGACAAATTGTAGTAGTAACCAAAATTTTCTCAAACAGGGTATTTTTTTCCTCCTGAAAAATTACCCTTACCGCATATACAAGGTTTTCACTCTCGGGCGACAATATGCCGGTTCTGGAGCACCAAAGACGGTTATCTAACTATCCCTACTACCACAAACCTACCATAACCTTACACCTTAGATGAACATAGAAATGCAAGATAAAATATAAAAATAATCTAAGTAACTTACCACTTCAGCTCCACCTAACATGTTTACAGGTACAAATGTTGATTTCTTATATTTATTGATGTTTACTGTAGTGGCCCTATTATTTTTGCGACAATCGGCACTCTGTATAGCTTTAATTTGTTTTGAAACATTACAAATCACTTGATCAACACATAACGAAAGCTCCGAGCCATTATTAGCAGGTTCTTCATGTTTGTTACCAATGTACAGGTTTGGAAGTTCATTACAAGCATTTTCTTTGAGTATTAATTCGAAATTCTTAAGAATATCACTGTTTTTATCCATATTTCTTTGCGAGAAATCAGAACTTTCCAATTAGGCTATGTTAACCATTTTTTGTCATTGTGTGAAATATTTGTGTACCAAATTGATTAGTACAGAAAAAGGGGACACGGGAGCATTAAGTTAGAATTAAATATTTTATTATTTTTTGGTTTCTCGCAGAAGAAAGTACAAAACAACACGCGCGAACCGCGAACAAACTTTTGTTGTCACAATTTGACATTTGACAATTTGACATCACATTAGGAAGTCGTTCCAAAACCAAGGTAGGGTGAGGTAGAATTTAACTCGGAGAAATGAAAGAGACGTAGCTATTTTGAGAAAGAGAAAAAAATATGATTTTGGAACGCTTGCGAGTGATTCCAGAGTGACAGGGTAGCAAACGTCATCGAAAATAATTCAGAAAGGTAGTATTCTGTCTTATTTATGGCTTTAACACCTTCGCAGATACAAGCAATCGTATTTCAAAACAATTCCGAAGATAAAATGTTTGTATGTTAAACCTAGGTTGCGTTCCAATACCAAAGTTTTCACTCGGGGTGATGCGAATTTTACCACTCTGACAAGTGCGATTTTTAACGCTGTTTGATTACCGTTAAAATTCGCCTGACAGTTTATTCGGCGGGAAGTTCGTAGTCAATGTCAAACAGACTAAGACATACAAACATTTTATCTTCGGAATTGTTTTGAAATACGATTGCTTGTATCTGCGAAGGTGTTAAAGCCATAAATAAGACAGAATACTACCCAAAAAAGCTAGAAACCTTTCTGAATTATTTTCGATGACGTTTGCTACCCTGTCACTCTGGAATCACTCACTAGCGTTAGTAAACAATTGATGAAGTCCAGTCATTGTGATTGTTATGGTATTTATTTGTATAAAATATTATTACATTAAAATGGCTACATTGTAGGTCTTAATTCTAAGGCGGTCGGTTGGGTAGTGAGTGCAGAATGTACGCTTGGAGGTCTGGCAATATTCGTGTTCTATTAATAGCTTCCAAAAACAGTCAGGTATACGGACAAGTAGCTCGGCGCCACCGGCGCCGTCGCATCATCGCATCAAGTGCAGCAGGCAGATGGCACGTTATCTATCAGCGATGTTAACTCTCCACGCCCGGAATTGAAAACAGTCCTGCAAGGTTTGTTTTCAATATGTCAAGTTAGAGTTGACATATGTATGTTGTACGGTCTTACTTTTGCTATTCAAAAAAAACTGTCACTTTTATTTTGTGTAGACATCTTCCAGTTAGTATCTTCTTATCAGTTTCTTCTTAAATCGATAACTGCAGTTTTTGGTTGTAGGAATTTCTTCACGATTATTTTTTCTTGGTATTCTTGTACTCAAGTAACTGCCAAATATCCGTCTTAAATAAAATAGGATAGGTAGGATAGGAAAATATAATAGGAAATAAAGGTAACTAACTATGAATATTCAAGTTTAATACTGAAGGGTTTCATACAAACTACTTCTTACATTCATGTTTTATTGTGTTCAGATATTCTAATTCTGATTTAATGATATTGTGATGGATGAATTATTTGAATGATAGCTGTTGTTATTTGAATTTTTTAATTACATAGTAATTTTACTATGCTGACATCTTATTTTGACGTGTAATGTATTGTATTTAGTGTCATTTTTACATAACTTTTATAAAAGATTTCTTAATATTTTATATTGTTTGACAATCTTATTATTTGATTATATTAAGTATTATTTCTGTAATGTAGGTAAATATGATATCAGTAACATGAAATAAACTGTCCCACGTATATATTTTTTTATTTATGTCAATATTGTTAATATTTAAATTTAAATTTTTAATTAGTATATTGAATGAGAAGTAGTATAATCTTCACATTCCTTTCTCGAGTCTTAGTAAAGTGAATAAGTTATTTGTTACGCAGTATGTACCTGCGCTATCGCAATAAAATATTGTATCTAATGACGTCCGTGAATTACCAGAAAGTAAATTAAAAAAAATATTTTATACACTGTAAAGTTCGGAAGGATACTATTAGACACTAGTATAGCTTTATGTTCCTACGTAAAGGAATAAACGATTTTTGGTTTTGATTATTTTGTCCTGATGAAGATAAAATAGTTCATTTAAGAGACGAAGGCTACAAATTAAAAACCCAGGAATATCGTTACTTTCACCCCTTTTTATCTATTTATGTATTCGATTTGTTTTATTTTTAATATATATTTTTATCCGTGTTTTTATCATAATATTATGTTAAACTGCAACATGTAACATATTTTGCGAGTAATTACTGAAATATAGCTGTGCTAAAATTATTTTGTTTTAGACAATCAGTCCCTTATAGGCTGATGTTACGTATTCGTCATACCAATATAATACTTACAGCTAATTAAGTGCTACGTCAAGATTCCCTTTTTTTGACAAACCCTACACATGGGGTGTTTTTGGTAAGCGAACAATGACAATAGCTACTCTTATAAAAATTTACGACTAACATTACTAAACCTACTATTTAGAGCTAGGTAATTAGGTGCCTCTGTCAAGATTCCCTTTTTTTGACAAACCCTACATATGGGGTGTCGTTTGGTAAGCGAATAATGACAATTAGGTATTCCTAATAAACTTTAAGTCTACACATCTATAACATAATCATACTAATATGTAATAACACCCTTTATGTTTTACCTATTCGTTTTTTTTCTTTATAGTTAAATTAAAATTATCAAATGCCTAGGTTGATCAAGATTTCCCAATATTTGACAATCCTTACATATGAGGAGTCGTTTTTGATGAGAAATAGTGATACTAGTACCTATCTAACATTTATATTTCTATAATATACCTACAAGTAATTTCAAGATGCAGTTTTTGACAAACCCTACACATGGGGTGTCGTTTTGCATAATGACGTTACTAGATTACGTTATTCCATCCAACTTATTTATATTTTATCATTTATTATTTAATTTTAATTTCAATTATATTTTCTTTTTAATCATTTTAGGCTCTAGTCCATATGCTAGGCGATTTTATTTAAAATAAATATTCAAACTTCATTTTTTTTTAACTCTACTCCTTATGGTAGATTAATCATACGTATTTTAAGACGACATATCTATGTACCTTTTTTCTTCTTATAAGCCTAACATTTACCTTTTATAACCTATGTCTTTATTTTAATTATGTTTTGTTTTTTATATATATTATTTATACTCTGTCAATGTCAATCAATCGCAGCATTTCTTTAAATTTATTTTAACTACTAAGAGGTTTATCAATTTTTGCTTCACTTCCAGATTTTTATTTATGTATTGAAGTGATTATCGATTAATTATTTATCTGTTAATAATTTCTTATAGCTTAAAAATCTTTAAAAAACTTTTAAAATTAAACCATTTATTTATTATGTTTTTAGCCCAAAAATAAAATCCAATGTCTCTTCGGACTAAGAAGAACAGAGAACATAGCAGCGAAAGTATTACTACTTATTATTTCAGGCAATTAATTATTTAAATTAAGAAAGAGTTTATATTTAGGGAAATTGATATGAAATGTATTTAAAATAATTTAATACTCACTTCATATTTTTTGAAGTTATCTTTTGAAATTATAAAACTTATTATTATATTCGTTAAATTTTGTTATTTTCTGTGAAGACTTAAATACTGTTTACTCTGACTTATTTTCTGTAAAAGTTTAGACAACCTGTTACACGTTTCTCTTTTCTATATCATACTGTACTTTAAACTTCTGTGAAGTTATGAATATTACAATATTTAGTTCAAATTGAACTAAATGCTATGAAGATGTTGATAATATATTTGTTTATTTCTTTAAACTTACTTTATTTTTATGCGAACAAACCGATTCATTTTAGTTTTATAAGTTCAGCTGATTTATTAACTCAATTTTATTCCTTAAAATTGTTTATTTTTGATTGTATAACCGCTGCCTTATGTATTGATTTACTTAATAGATCGTTAGTTCTTAAGAGTGCCCATAGATGGCGCTACATACATTTTAAAACGCGCTATCGAAATTATATACTGTTTTGGGTATGTGTTCTCTTGACAACCCCTTCAATAAATCCGCTGAGATACTGGAATTGGTGGTTGTTTCCTTGTTGAACCCCTTCCTATATACTCCGAAGGCCGAACCTTGTTAGAACCGTGCTACTGGTTAAACATTGATTATTTAAGTTATTTGTTCTATTAATTCTTATTTTTAGGTTTTGTTTTTTAAGATTGACAGACAAATGATATGACTACCCAAGTACCATTTGCAATGTGGAAATAGAAACCCATAAGGTTTATAAACATAGATGAACCATCGTTCATCCTACACCTAAGTGTGAATTTATGCAAAATTATTATGTTTATTTATTTAATGTATATCAAATTAAATTTTTAAAATAAGGAACTGGGGAACATTGTGATCAAAGGAAACTTTAAACGGATAATGTGCAGTACTTACAAATGTACATATGTGCACTGCAGGATTCATTTGGCCGATGACCGACGATTTCAATGTCTCTGATGTCCGCGTGATTTTCTTCGGATTCAGCACTGACTTCGTAGTTACTGCACAAGCCGTGCGGTCGCATTGGTTCTTGAATTACACTGCCAGTGGGGCAGTCTCGTCCGGTCGCAGTAATGCTTGAAGTATGACACTGTCAGTGAGGCAGTTCCATCCGGTCGCAGAACATCTTGGTGGTAAAGGTTGTGAAGTTTGTTCGGGGTCCATTGTCCAAGGGCTTGAAAGCCGCCGAGCCACATCTTCATGCCGTTGTAGGTGCCGGGTACCAGTTTGTGAGTTTGGAGATTTGACTCTTGGCTCGTTCCTGGTCAGCAGTGTACTTAGCGATGAAAGAGCACGTGGTGTCGTGACAATGCCCCACGTTGGGCGCCAGTAATTAATTGATGAAGTCCAGTCATTGTGATTGTTATGGTATTTTTTTGTATAAAATATTATTACATTAAAATGGCTACATTGTAGGTCTTAATTCTAAGGCGGTCGGTTGGGTAGTGAGTGCAGAATGTACGCTTGGAGGTCTGGCAATATTCGTGTTCTATTAATAGCTTCCAAAAACAGTCAGGTATACGGACAAGTAGCTCGGCGCCACCGGCGCCGTCGCATCATCGCATCAAGTGCAGCAGGCAGATGGCACGTTATCTATCAGCGATGTTAACTCGTTCCAAAATCATATTTTTTCTCTTTCTCAAAATAGCTACGTCTCTTTCATTATCCGAGTTAAATTCTACCTCACCCTACCTTGGTTTTGGAACGACTTCTTATTGACGTTAGCTCCGCATTGAGTGAGGGCCCGTTTAGACGACGCGATAACTTGCTTGCGGCCGCCGCGCGTTCGCCGCGTGGCTAGGTAACTGCTACAATTTGTACATTATGAGCTAGTTAATAAAGTTTAATTAGCTATGAATGAAAAAGAAAAGTACGCGGCCAACAAAGTTATCGTGTCGTCTAAACGGGCCATTAAATAACAAACACGAACGTGTAAACGCAGTTACTGATTTCGGTCGGAAGCGTTCCAGAATATTTTTATGACAGTAATTTTTACTCTGAAAACAGGATAGCTTCAGATTTTATAATACTAACGTACAGATACCTCATGTCATACAACGAAATGCGACTGCCGTAACTCGGGCTATTCTTCGGGCTATTTTTTTCACTCATTGAGAACTACCGCTACTAGCGACATCTAGGGCGCGGGCTATAAATAAAGACATTCTGGTTGCTTACCTGTACCTTCATTTGCTTATGTTGTTTTTTTTTAACATAACCTACTAGTATTATATTATCTGTGATATTACTAAATAAAAATACATAATTTGAAATATTAAAAACAAAACGTAAACCACCTTTTACGTTTTTCAATCGTATTGTATCAGCGCCATCTATCAATTCACGCTATAAACTGGTACTCAACTAGTACGTGTCATTCCTCAACTCTGACAAGTTAAGACGAAAGTAGTTTTGATATGCATGGCCGTCATCAGAAAATTTGTAGTAATTGATAATAAAGTGCATTACCGGTCTTTAATAATAAGTAATAATAATATTCGGGACAAATCACACATGGTCATCTGGTCCCAAACTAGGATTTCCTGTGCTATGGAAACCAGAGACTTTTTTTTTTTTTTTGTTTGGTTCTTTCCTGCTTTTGCAAGGAAAAGGCAAAGGCTTCTCTGGCCATACAGCCTATTCTTACGTAGTTTGCTCTTCTCTAAATATTTTTCTATTTCATTTGAGTTCTCATTTATCAATTTCTGTCGTCTTTAACTTTTTCTCTATTCTTCAACAAAATGATAGCACTTTTGATGAAGATTTCATGGACTTCTTGAGAGCACTCGAAACACAGTCTACACACTTTTGTTTCATTATCCTACATATTAGACACTTAAATGGCACTTTATTGAACAATACACTATCAATATTATGCATTAAAAACCACGATATCTATTTTTTCGGATAATAAAACAAAAATGACAAACTCTTGCCGCGAGTTCCCGCCAAAAAGTCGAAACCAGAGACTGATATACATACACATATACATACTTTTTGGTTATTACAATAATCAAAACACTTATTTTTAGCAACTTAATGGGTTTTTTATTCGTTTTGCATGAACTTCGATTACAAATCGATACTTGTTGTGCCATCTATTGAAATTTTAATAAACTAAGGTTTTCGTTGTATGTAATGAGACCCCGTGCTTAACACGTTGAGCGCCATGTGTATCCAATTGTATACACAAAGTACCAACTTCTGAGGCCACGTGTACATCGAAACATTCACCTTGTATTTAAAAAGATACACGTGGCCTCAGAAGTTGGTACTTTGTGTATACAATTGGATACACATGGCGCTCAACGTGTTAAGATATATTTATTTTAAATGTGACAGAGACAGACTATTGTCAAGTTTTTTTTTACCTCAGTTATGGAACGGGACACTATCCGATGCGGATGCGTGCGTGAGTTGATTTCTGAACGTAAGCAACTGCCTTCATTCATCCCATTTGTTTGACAAGAAATAGCCGAAGGTTTCATCGAAAATAAAAATCCTTCGATTTACGCATATTTATTGCAAACAATCACTCGCTCTTCACTAAATTAATTATTCTTTGTTCAGAATGGTACGTATAAGCTATTTTTATTACCAATAATCTTTGCATTTGCTAAAAATGGCGGTAATATTTTGAGGTTATATTATGTGTTGCATTTATTTTCAGTCTCACACGATTCTGCTGGTGCAGCCAGGCCCTAGACCTGAAACTAGGACTTATTCAGACTACGAGAGCGTCAATGACTGTATGGAAGGTGTTTGCAAGATATACGAGGAGCATTTAAAAAGAAGAAACCCAAACACCCCAACTATAACTTACGACATTTCTCAGCTTTTTGATTTTATCGACCAGGTAGGTGTATAGTAGTTCTTACATCATCATCATCATCAGCCAAAAGACGTCTACTGCTAGACAAAAGCCTCCCCCAAGGATTTCCACATTGACTGGTCCTACGCTGCCCGCAACCTTTACCAGGTCATCGGTCGCTGCGTTTTCCGGTACGCGGTCGCCACTGGAGAACTTTACTACCCCAACGCCATCTGTTCTACAGCTATGTGCCCTGCCCACTGCCACTTCAGTTTAGCAATTCTGTGAGCTATGTTGGTGACTTTGGTTCTCCTACGTATCTCTTACACTTTCCTTTCTTTAGTAGTTCTTACGCTTTCTTGAATTTAGGAAGCCTTACTAGATGTGTGTCAGAGTTGGTGGGTGTACACCCACCGCAGCGATTCGAATGATTTTTTTCTATTCTACATGTAAGTTAGTACCTACATTGTACCTTTTATAAAATTGTGTGTATCTCTTTACATTCCCGGAAATTTCGAAAAATAGCAACTGAGTCTATACTAAACAAATAATCATACATTCTAGAAATAAAAAATCATTCAAATTGCAGAGGTACAACAATACGGTATTTGACTACTAGTCATTTGAGTGACTTTTTATCAACTGCCAAAAACGATATTTTGTTCTAAAATTGTTCGTGTTACTGGCATGTGACGTCACAGTCTTTGACGAACTTATTTTCGGATTGTATTGAATATAAAATTTAAAATAAACAAAAGTATCAGTCCAGTAATATTTTTCGCTATTGTAGGCCAAATGCTATTTAGTGAGTAATATTTTTCAATTTAATTTTGATAGTGTCAAATACCCTATTCCTTTTTTATAAGTGATCTTTCTCTATCTCTCTTTAGTTGCCATTTAAAAAACATTTTTTTTTCCTCCAGTTGGCCGATCTTAGCTGTTTGGTACATCAAAAGTCGACGAACACATATGCACCATATAACAAGGACTGGATTAAGGAGAAGATCTACGTGTTACTCCGTCAGGCGGCCGGACAGGGTGATTAGATATTTGTAGGACATTATAAAAAAAATTGCTCGAGAACATTTCTTTTCGGAGTACAAATTGCTAAAAAGATATGCTCTTATTCACTGATAGACTGCATATGGTAGAACTACTCACAAAACTGATAAGCGTAACAAAAAAATGTTTACATCCTATACAAAGTTAGCAAAACAATTATCGGCAATACTGCCGTGCAAATTAAAAACACAGTAAGTAAGATTTGGTGCAATTGATTTTGTACCTTATTCAAAACACTATACGGTTTACTTTAATCTGTCACTGTGTTCTTAATTTGCACAGCAGAATAATGTATGGGATATCAAAAGTCAAATTCACGTTTGCTCTCAATGGCGATAGTCTTCCCACTACGAAATCTTCTATTCTATAGGTTACTTGTAAAATGTTGATCAGTTTTGTGAATTTTAAATACCACTTAAGACTTGTCAGCGTATGAAAGTCCTTTATATTCTCAAATACTGAATCCATTCATGAAGTGACAAAATAGCAGGCTGAGCATTTTTGCAAGTACCGTAACCCAATATTTGATTTGTGGGTGATTAGGTTGCAATGTAGTGTCTTTTTTCACTCAGTGATGGGATTTGTTTTTGAGCCTTACAATCATATGTACAGTAAAACGTATTATGCCTTCCTATATTGATATAAATATCTTTTATTTAAATAGACCAGTGTTTTTTAACCTTTTTTAATACCCGACCCCTGTACAAGTTAAAAAATTCTTGCGACCCCCTTAGAGCCATAAACATACAAAATGTTAGTGATTTGAAAGATTATGTTTATAATTTCCTTCAATTAGAAAATGATTTACTTATAAACTTCTCCGAAATAGAACCATGTTTTGACAAATAGTGGAAAAATAAACCGACCTTTCACTGAAATCGTATTTTTTCATTGCAGTGTAGGACCTGTAACCACTTACTTTTTCTTTTACCGCGACCCCTTTAGAAAGGCTTCGCGACCCCCCAGGGGACCCCACGGGTTGAAAAACATTGAAATAGACAATCTACTTGTGTACCTAGGTATCCATAGATTGTAATATACAAATTATTTGAATAAAGAGAATTTATTCAGACGCATTAAACAATAAAAAGAAATGAGGTGTTCTCTAGCAATCATATTTTTCTATCCATATTTGTTACTAAAAGTACCTTTTTTTTATGACAAGAGTGTTGTAATGTTTTAAGTGAATTGTAATTGTCGATTTTCCTAAATCAATCTGTTATTAGAATTTTTGTTTTGAAAATATTAATCCTACTGTTTGGGAAAATAGTTACCGCTCACTCAGAATTATAGACTTCAATCTATAGTATTGGTATTTTAGGAATGAACCATGAAAAGGGTTCATTCCTAAAATATACTCTTTTAATGGTTCATTCCTAAAATTTTAGGAAAATAATGAAATGGCTCAAAAATACAAGTAGCGTCAGCATATTTTGAGATGTCATTTGACAATCGTTAGCACACATTACGTTAGCATTCACAAAGGTTGAGCAAAACTATTTGAGCAAACGAGTAATATTTAGTTTTATTGCGTCTATTCAGTTGGTTGATGTAGTCTCAGTGGAGACCATGCCTTGTGAGGTTCGACAGTGCTGTTATTGAGTCTTTCACGTGCACAGACCTGCCAACGTCTCTGATCAAAGCATACCATCTGCAAATCAGCTGGTAGGCATTCACTGCTGAACATTTCTGCCATGCAAATTAAGAACACGGTAAGTGACCGATTTGGCTGGAATTGAAGTAAACCGTATTTGCACGGCAGATTTACTCCCTCATTTATAGTTCATTCCATTCAAAAAAAAGCAAAAGGTAAACAAACGTAGTATGCAGATGACATTGACATGTGTCAGTTCCATAGTAAGTTTGTTTACGTTTTGTTTTTATTTGATTGGAATGAACCATACTTATACTTAGCATCGTTCTGAGCCACACACGTTCGGCTGCTTCTTGTGTACATGTTTATCAATTTATGTGGGATTTCACCATACTATACTTAGAATGTATGTATATGGAGAAATCAACAAAGTTAAGAGCGACAAAGCTAGTTTTCTTCTCTACAACAATACTATAAGACATTGATTTAGTTGTAAGAATTGTATTTTTTGTCTTTTCTTCTTCTAGCCCGACTCCGTTTCACTGTACCAAGATTTTTATATTGTCTATAGATTTATGAAAAATATGCTAAGTAAAATTGACATTACTGAATTACATTTATTTGTTCCTAAGAAGTGTTCACAAAACCCCTGGCAGGAAGATAGCTTATTGAAAATCATTTAGTGCGAAAGGAACAGACTGTTTTCAGCTAAATCTTACCTAGGTTCTGAACTTGACCTAAAACAAAATTACTGTAAATGTACTCCAGCAAAAATATCTGATTCTTTTTTTTGGCGAGTTTTTATTAACGACGCACATACAAATATTTTTTGTTGGTTGAAAAAACCAATATTCTTCCCTAGTTTGTAAGATTTGTTAAAAGTCTAAAATTAATCGTAAGCTACACCTAGCTAAGTATACCTTTAATATTGTAAGAAAGGAATAAAACTTTAAAATGTCAAATGGATTATTTTTTATTACCAGATGTTTTTTTGATCATCACGATTTTAAATAAAACTGGCTTCGCGAATTCGCGGGTAATACCAACATTATACAGAATGTAACAAAATTGGTGTAGGACCCGTTAACTGGGGATTCTTCTCATCGTACTGAACAAATTTTGTTCTACGACTTTGCTCAAATCGCAAAAAAAAAATTTTACGGGTCCTACACCAATTTTGTTTACTTATGAAAGTGACCAACTTAGCAACCCGTAATCAATTCGCAAAATAATTGTGGACCTCTCTAAACAACACATTTTTCGCAAATCGACTAACTCAATCTGGCGAAAGTTGCAAAGTTTCCTAAGTGTGGAAACAAACTGTCGTACCTTTAAAAACAAACTGCTCGCATTTAGCCAGGTGTACCAACCACATGGACACTGACAAGAATTTGCATGCTGGAGATACACAGAACAAAATTATAAAAGATGAATACATTTACAATGATATAGAATACTTTTATTTTTCTATTTTTTAATAGGTACTATTCGCTCTAAAATATTTACAGCCAAAATTATTTTGACGAACAACGATTATCTTAAAATAACGCTCGATAAAAATACAAATATTTGACAAATATACAGGTGGAGCGACAAAAGAATGAAAAGTTTTGCAGAGAAGTTTTTCTGCCCCGTCCATAGATGGCGCTAATTCCCTTATTATGAAAAATTAACAACAAATTCAGGTAAAGTAACGCTGACATTTAATAAATCTTAAGATTTTGTGACCATAAAATAAGAAAGAGATGACACAATTTATGATTCCTACCTTCCTATAAATCAGTGTTTTTCAACCTTTTTTAATACCCGACTCCTGTATAAGTTAAAACATTCTTGCGACCCCCCTAGAGCCATAAACATGCAAAATGTTAGTGATTTGAAAGACTACGTTTATATTGGCGCATAATTTTCTTCAGTTAGAAAATGATTTAGTTATTATATTAATGTCCCCGGGGGGTCGCAACCCCCAGGTTGAAAAACACTGCTATAAATAATGTCGACGTCAACGCCATCTACCGAACCGCAAGGAACAAGTTTCTTTAACCCTTTGATCGCCACAGTTAGCTAGGGCCGACAACCGACCTTGATGAGTTGAATAAGGTTTTTGAAAAGATCACTCAATCCACATACACACGTTTCCGTGCCACAGGCGCCAGGATTTAAGATTTTCATTCATTTTGAGAGGCGACTGGAGCCGACACTGATGGCGGGGGCACGATTTGTCAAAGAGTAGCGTAACGGTCAAAATGTTTAGAATGAGGAGTATTCTTCTTTCATTCCGAAGTGGGTAGCATTGTACGCATATCATGTTTCGAAGGTCATTTTTTAGTCTACATAATACGAAATTCCTAAAACAGTTGGCAGTATTGCAAATTTTATTGTATTTGTCCTGTGCTGTTTACTGAATAAATGGATTGTATTGTAAATTGTTCTGTTCAATTCTTAATTAGAGGTCCAATTAAAAAAAAGACTGTATAATACTTTGAGCGCCACAGTCGGCTAGAACCTACATCCGGTCTCCATGCCACAGGCGCCAGGATTTGAGATTTTCATACATTTTAGTAGGCTGGAGCCGACGTTCAAAGAGCAACGTGGCGGTCAATAGATTATAGAAGGATAACTTACCTAAATATTCACAATTGTATTAATTGAAAGTTGAAACTATATGATATAACTACGACGATAATCTGTAATATTTATGATTAATTAATATTTTTAACTTACATCTAACTTACTACTATTATGCTTATCTTTTAATATTTTTAACTTACATCTAACTTACTACTATTATGCTTATCTTTACAAAATCAATACATATACATAAACAAATTCAGAGTTGGAAATCTCTTTTAAAATATTAAATAACCCAGAATATTCTCAACAGTGTCGCATAATCATCATTATAATCATCATAACTTTATAATCATCAACCAAAAGACGTCCACTGCTGGACAAAGCCCTCCCCCCCCCCCCCAAGGATTGCAACGCCGATTCTTGCGCTGTTCACAACCAGCGGGATCCATAAAAACCATAATGACATATGAAATTGTCATAGACTTCGACAAACACACTTTAGCATTTATAATATTGCTAAGGAGGTTGGTTGCCGGAACTTGTACCGAGCACACGTCTGCTGAGTTCATTTTTTAATTATTTCCGTTTTAGTGTAGTCTCAACGTTATTTTTGTGATGGGGAAATAGCTGTGAAACCAATTCAGTGATAAGCGGTCATAAGAAGAGGATAAACTCGGGAGACAGCTCCGTTTTCCGAGTTCCAGCAGCAAACCACCACGTGGAGCGTCTTTAAGTGCCCATCACACTTAGAGCCGCGTCTTTCACTTGACATTCGCTATTTTTTTATTGAAGATTCTCCCATTTTTTACTTGACATTGGCAAAATCACGCTCGTTATGAGAAGTGGAATGCCAAATAGAAAAAAAGAATAGAATATTACTAAGGATTATTTGGCCAAACGGTCTCATGGTCTAAAGTTTTTTTTTTTTTATATCATCTATTTGTTTACTTTTTGTATCTATTCATGGCAGTGCAGTGTAATAAAAAAAAATGATATTACTTGTTTTTTCTTGGGAAAAATAACTATTCAGTGTCGCTTACGTTCGCTTCGTTTTTCAATTTCTTTCTTTTGGTTTTGCATTTCGCATGCACTTTGTACATGTGCTTCTGAAGATCCTTTTGTTTGGGGTACCTGTAAAAAAAATAAGGGGTGTTAAAAAAATACAGAGTATTTTATTAAAAAAAAAAAAAGTTGGTGCAGCACCCACTCTCTGGAGTTTCGACTCATTATACTGAACAACCTTTGTTCTACGACCTTGTTGAAATCTCAAAAAAATTGGGACTCCATACAAAATTGGCCAAGCAATTAATCAATTTGTATGAAGTATTTAAACATCTAATAGTAGCTTTTAACAAATAAGTCACTTTATTATAAGCTTAGTCACCGCTTAGAAACTTTAGTCCCCTTTCAGTATCTTTATAGCTTCTTTTAGTCACTTTTCGGAAACCTATCACACAATCTATTAACTTCCAACACATTCTAGTAACTTTTGACATATTTTAGTTACTTTTAGTAATTTTTGACAAGTTTTAGTAATTTTCGACACATTTAGTAACATTTTACAACATTTTGACACATTAATTAACACATTTTAGTAACTTTTTGACACATTTTAGTAACTTTTCGATACATTTGAGTAACTCAGTCAGTCTCACCTGTTGTCACACAGCTCGCAGACAAACTTCAGCAGCGCCGGATCGCCGTGAGTGCGAGCTTCGTGCCCGTCGCGCGTCGCTGCCGAAAGGAAGCTGCGGTGGCAATGCGAGCACTCGTACGGCTTTTGTGAGCTGTGGGACTGAAATGGAAATAATATATTAAATAGCTTACATCTGCGTGGACTTCAGAATTGGATTTAGAGAAAAATAAAATGTTAAGGCAGCGCCATCTAGTGACGAAGTAGGAATTTTGGGTTTTTAGCTATTCCTCCGGGAACTCTGGAATTTTCCGGGATAAAAAGTATCCTATGTGTTAGCCGCGTGCTTTATCTATCTACCTACCAAATTTCACCCAAACCCGTTCAGTAGTTTCGACGTGAATGCGGAACAAACAAACATCCATACTTTCGCATTTATAATATTAGTAAGAGAATACACCGCTACAGTGTGCACATTTCTAATATTCCTAAGGATTATTTGAGCTGTTGGGGAGATCACTTACAACTTTCATATGCCGCTTGAGACTGGAGTTGGTGACGAAACCAGTGCTGCAGATCTCGCAGGCGAACGGGCGCTCGTTGCGGTGGACCCTTTCGTGGACCTGACACCAACGACAGTATAATAAATAAAAAATAATCTGTATCAATGTTTTCCTACCCAAAGGTTGCCTGGAAGAAATTGCTATCTAGCAATAAGGCCAACTATTATCTTTTTTCCATTTGTAACATCACTTTCATATACAGGGTGTAACAGAGGTGTGTGACAATACTTCAAGGTTGGCTTTTACCCATCAAACTGAACAACTTTTGTTCTACAACTTTGTTGAAATCGCAAAAAAATTTTTGGACTTTTCATACAAACTTGGTTCGCCAGCTGATCGATTTGTATGAAAAGTCCAAAAAAAATTTTGCGATTTCAACAAAGTTGTAGAACAAAAGTTGTTCAGTTTGATGGGTAAAAGCCAACCTTGAAGTATTGTCACACACTTCTGTTACACCCTGTATATTCTGTACAATAAAGTATATTGAATTGAATTGAAATTTTCCAGGACAAATCACATACATTCATCTGGCCCAAAACTAGGATTCCCTGTAGTATGGGAACCAGAGACTGATATACATACACAGATACGTTTTAATACATACAACTATAGATATAAATATAATACACCCAGACACGGAACAAACAAATCTGCTCATCACAGAAATGTTTGCCTTTGGTGAGAATCAAACCCAGGACTAGTCAGGATTCAGGAGCGCTAACCACTGAGCTACCAAGTCTGTCATAATATCAAGAAGTTTTACAGATAATAGGATAAATTACGCAGATTCGTTAATAAATTCAACACGAAACGTTGTGTGTACATGTTCCGAATGGTAAGAACTTTTTTTATTAGAAAACCAACAGCTTTTACATCTTTAACTAAACTTAAGTATTAATAGTACAAGCCAATAATAGGTTTTCCTAAATCAAACCAAGGTAATAACAAAATGAACCAAGTAAAACTTTGACTTTGTAAAAAAAATGTTTCGATGGCTTAAACCTAAATATTTAGTTTCTTGCTCTTAAGCAACCGTCACCGGATTTTACCCGCAGTGAGGTCGCCTTCAAAGGGTCATTTTTGGAAATGAAAAAGTAAATATTTTGTGAGTATTTTTATAAAAAAATATTTTTTGAAACTACTTCCTGAATATTTCCAAAAATGTCAATAGGCTATCACCCGTCGATTGAGAGAGGGGAGGAGGGTTGGTTGCCGGGACTTGTATCGAGCACACGTCTGCTGAGTAATTTTTTTTTAATTATTTCCGTTTTAGAGTAGTCTCAATATTATTTTTGTGATGGGGAAATAGCTGTGATTCCGATTCAGTGATAAGCGGTCATAAGAAGAGAATTAACTTGGGAGACAGCTCCGTTTTCCGAGTTCCAGGAGCAAACCACCACGTGGGGCGTCTTTAACTGCCCATCAGTCTTAGAGCCACGCCTTTCACTTGATATTGCCGTTTCGCAATTTTTTTTATAAAAGATTCTCCCATTTTTCACTTGACATTATCAAAATCACTCCTTAAATGAGATGTGGAATGCCAAATAGAAAAATGGAATAGAATAGAATAGGGGGACGGGGAGTGGCTTGACAGTGTAATAATGTGCATACTGACCTGTAAGTTATAAGTCTCATAAAATGCCTTAGTGCAGAAGCTGCATTGGTGCAACGGACCCCTCTCCGCTCTCTCGTGCACCTTCATGTGCAGCTTGAGCTGGTTCACCGAGCCAAACTTCTTTGGACATTGCTCGCAGGCCACTGTTTTCTCCTATAAGAAAAGAAATATTTTTAATGGTCCCTATACAAGATATCTTTGACTGTTGACTACAATAAAGCTTTTGACTTATTGAAACACTCAAAAATATGGGAAGCTTTGAAATGTCAAGGTGTATATCTCAAATACATAAGAATTATATAAGAAATATACAGGGTGTAACAGAAGTGTGTGACAATACTTCAAGGTTGGCTTTTACCCATCAAACTGAACAACCTTTGTTATACAACTTTGTTGAAATCGCAAAAAATTTTTTGGACTTTTCATACAAATTTGGTTCGCAAGCTGATCGATTTGTATGAAAAGTCCAAAAAAAATTTTGCTTGATGGGTAAAAGCCAACCTTGAAGTATTGTCACACACTTCTGTTACACCCTGTATAGAAATTCAAAGGCAAAAATACAAACTGAAAGGATAGGTGAAGAATTTAGATTGAAAAAAGGTGTGAGACAGGGTGATCCCTTATCCCCCAAGCTATTCTCACCTGTATTAGAACAAATATTCAGGAAACTTCATTGGGATACATATGGGATAAACATAAATGGAGAAAAATTACACCACCTGAGATTTGCAGATGATTTGATTTTATTGAGTGAAAATGCTAAAGACTTACAGGACATGTTGCAACAACTTGCAAAAGAAAGTGAAGAAGTTGGATTATCTATGAATACGGATAAGACCAAACTGATGACGAACTCTCAAAAATATTCTGTAGAAGTGAATGAGAAATCCATTGAATATGTAGACCAATATACTTACTTAGGCCAAATAATATCACCGGCAAATCAAACACAGAAGGAAATTGATAACAGAATTAATAGTTCATGGAAAAGGTTCTGGTCTTTGAAGGAAGTAGTAAAAAACGCACATATGCCAATGAAAGAAAAAAGTAAAGTTTTTAACACATGCATATTACCATGCATGGTATATGTTTGTCAAACATGGTCACTAACTGAAAAGCAAAGAAATGCACTGAGGGTTTGTCAAAATAAAATGGAAAGGAGTATGCTAAATATTAAACTTAAAGACAAGGTAAGACTTACAAAAATTAGAGAAAAAACTAAAGTAGCCGATGTAACTTATGTAGTTAAGAAGCAGAAATGGAACTGGGTTGGGCACATGATAAGAGATAAAAAAGATAAATGGTCACAAAAGGTAACAGTTTGGTATCCTCGGGAGGGGAAAAGGAAAAAAGGGAGACAAAGAATAAGATGGGAAGATGATATTAGAAAAGCAGCTGGAGGAACATGAACCAGGAAGGCAATGGATAGACGTCTTTGGCAAAATCTGGGGGAGGCCTATGCCGTAAGGCAAACTGACAAGGTTGCCGATGTGTTAAATTAAAATAGTAATATTTAATAATTAGGAATAGTATATTTTAAATATGTGTAAGTTAACATAAGTGTCAGTAATAAAAGGCTTTATTATTATTATTATTATATACAAGATAAACTTAAACGTTCATGTAATTGTAGAGGTCTATTATAATAAAACTATAAAGTTAATCAAGTATGCATAAACACGTAAGCAAAACACAAAATTTTGGAAGTGTCAGATCTTTACATCAAACTGCCATCTACTGACAGCAACCGGCACCAACGGTTAGCGTACCTTGCGAACCATGGAAACTACTTATAAATGCAACTAACATTAAAACCCATCCAGATTATGACCATGTCTGTACTCAGTTTAGAAACTTGTGTAATCGTCGCAACCATGTAAGCTGCACTGAGCCACGACTGTTTAGTTTCATAGTTTCATACTCACCAAATGCGTATCCCTATGTTTGGCCAGCGTGTGTTTATGCCTGAATATCTTATCGCAATCGGGGCATTGGAAGCTGGGGCCTTTATCCTTGTTATGTGAGGCCCGATGCGACTTCATTGCCATATACCCGAATATCTGCTTATTGCATATCTTGCATTCTCGTGCGTGATTTGAGTGGGCCCTGAAAAACGGTGAAACATATCAGAAAATTAAGAAAAAGAATATTTAAATGAAGTAGACACTATACGTTGAGTGTACAAGTTCCGCGTGGTAGGAACTTTGTACTAGGTAGAAAAAAAGACGATTTAAAAGTATGTGCAAAACATCTACTTAAATAAAAAACATTTTGATTTTGATTTTGATTTTATACTTTACAAGGTCATTCTTATTGGTCATAAATGCAAAATTCCTACCACTTGGAACTTGTATACCTACCTTGATTCAGCAAGTGTTCGCAGAGATAAAAGAAACATCAAGCCCAAAAGAAACTCCCTCTAACACACTTATTAAAATGAAATTCTTAACTGCTATTACCGTCAAATGGGGTGAAAAGAAACGATTCTGACATTTAGAACAGATTTTAGCTATGATACAAACGTTTTTAGTGTCTAAGGACAATGTGTGAGTTAGAGCTTGTTCTTTAATTTTACACGGTTTTAAACTTAATAAATGGTAGCAATAAGGCACAATTTGCAAAAATATGGGTCGTTTCTTTTCACTCGCGATATGGGGTGACGAGAAACACTAATGGGGTGAATAGAAAAAAGTGCAAGGGTTGTCAAAATTGTTATAAATGACAGGCAATCAAGTTGTAGTCGGATATTTTTAAATGAATTACATATTATCAGTATCATTACAATTATTTATTATGCGTTATCATTTTCAGCCTTCAGGAATAAAATTAATAAAAATTGTAAATCAAACGATAAATTAAAATTAGTTAAAATCGTGTGGGCTCAGCTATTCTAAAGTGCTTCCATCGTGTGTTTTTACTTACAATAACCATAACTATAATCTTCTGAAAAAAAAAAACACAAAAAGAAACAAAACATGATAAGAAATAAGGAAAAATGAATTATAAATTCTTATATGAATTGTAGCAACCCTACACTCAAGCGTTCCATTAACCCCTCTTTCGTTTCCATTTACACATACTACGTTTCCATTCACCCCATATCTTGTTTCCTTTCACCTCACACTGTGTTTCGATTCACCCCTCAGGCGTACGCTTCTAGAATTACCTGATCCAATAATTTTACAAAAATATCTGTTATTAAGCCACGAATCAACAATTGTGTGTGTTTTATCTATAAATAACTCTATAATTCATGAAATTAAGAGCACTACTTACTCAAAACACAACCGAGTTCCGCAAAATAGCAAAGATTTTGGAGCACTTAAAAACAACGACCGTTAAGGGTCAACTTTGACTTTAGTTTTTTAAATAATTATTGCCATAATAACACTTTTTCAGTATTGCCGTGATAAAAACAATGTTGCAGTTTAAGGAAATGTTTTCTTCATAGATTAGTTTTTAGTTGTATCCGAACAGTGAGCCCCTGAAGAAAATGTATGGTTTTGTTTCCATTGACCCCACGATTTCTATTCACCCCATTTTACGGTACATCTTAATTTCAGTAAATTTACATTATAAGAAAAATCGGGATATATACCCCATAAGACCGACTTACTTTAGCCTGTGGTTCTTCAAACTGCTCTTAGATAAGAATTCTTCACTGCAATCTTTACACGGAAATTTCTTTGGTTCTTCATCTTCTTTCAAACTCTTATCTTCTTCCTTAGGTTTTGTCTGTACACGTTTGATTTCCTTCTTCTTAAAAATATCTGGGCGTTTATTTTTCATTGCACCAAATGAATGCCATTTGTAATGAATGAGAAACCGTTTCGGTTGTTCGAAACAGAGGTTGCAGTGAGGACATTCGTAATAGGCATTGGAAGCGATAGCTGAAATGCAAATTCGTAGTGTAGGAATAGCTGGACCAATCTGCATGATAAAATAATATTGAAAAGAACACTACTCATTTTAATTTCTAATCAATGTGGTGGTTATGTTGAAACCGCAATAGCTGCATATAATTTTTCAATAATTTGAACTGAATTTTGACATTTAATCTAATTTTGAATTTAACTAAATAATTGTACACCACAGATAGATTACGCTGCAACATAGCATGAAAACTATGAAAACTGCAGTACAGTATAGTTATTGCTTTGATAAGCTTGTGCTAAACCAGATCAGAATTAATGCTTTATATCTTGCACTGTGCACAAGTTAGTTACCATTTTACAAGCTAGATTAAAATATATTAGGACGCTTAACTATTAACACATTAATTATGAAAAACGTCAGTGGCTTCAAAGAAGTTGTAGTAGTAGATACAGCAGAAGCTCGGAACAATTCCTAGCCAATGTACACCAACACAGATCTAAGCAAAGCAAAACATTTCTAAGATAGATTTCATAGATATATAAAGTTTTTTTTACCATTTTTTATATCTGAGATTGCAACATCAACACTGCTATCCCCATCAATAAAGACTCGGTCACCCAAATCCTCTCTCGCAATTCCATTTGTGTCTTTTTGAAATGGGTTCCCAAACTCTGAATCCGTGCAGTCCATTTGCTCAACTTTAACAACAACGGTTGGTGCATCCTCAATTTCAACTTTCACTTGTAAATTGTCGATTAAATCAGTATTTTCTGTTTCTTTTTTGGATTCCGTTGAAACTTGAATCGGTTCAACATCTTTATCAGCATTCAAATTTGTTTCTTTAATCAAATCTTCAGGTTGAATTATTGTATCCAAATTTGATTTTTGTTCAAAATTTTCACTATTATCAAGAGTTTTATTTGCATTAGTACTAACTTGATTCTGTTTAAAATTGTCCTTTAGCTTAAAAATATTTTTGTTGACATTTTTTTCAACATCAGTAGCTTCTTTTTCTAGTTGTTTATTTCTTGTTGTCTTCTCAAGAATGTTTTCTATTATTCTGACAGTATTTTCTAAACTTTTTCTCTTATTACTATCAAGTAATGGTCTTTCTTTCGACTTTAAATCCAAACTGTTATTAAAATTATTAAATTTATCTTTATTTACATTGTACAAACTATAGTTGGCATCGTTATTTACATTTTGGAATGGTCTAATGGGTACTTGCGGTATGGTAATGGGCATAGTTTTTGGATATATCATTTCTGTCTCAAATTCTTGATGTGTAACAGACTTACGAGTATCTTTCTCATAATTTACAGTGCAGGCCGACATGTTTGACCTTAGATTCGTTTGTGGGTACATACCATTTTGCCAACTGGGATTGTTTGATAATTCAGTATTTTGTACCAAATAGTTTGGTTGAATAGTACCAGACTGATAACTTTGAAAAGGACTCATTTGCGTTGGCACATTTAGAGCAGGTGATCTATACGGGGAGTAATCAGGTAGGTGGTAATGCTCGCCTTCTGTTTGATGCGATTGTTGAAGATTTTTATCCAAATTATCCAAGTTTTGACCGAGGCTCATAGGCGTAGATATTGGTGTAAAATTCACAGAAGTTCCAGTGTTAATAGGTGTTTCATTCGGCCCATAAGGCCCACTGTTATGTAACATATTCAATTATGCGAAAATTTCACTCGATTAATTTGGTTTTAACGTAGAATTTTAACGTAAAATCATATTAGCAATGTAAACACAGACGAGGCCATTTTGACAATTTGACATTTCGACAACCACAATCAAAACCGGTACATTTCTGAAAATAGAGTTGTGCTAATAGCGGTTTTTCAAGGCAGGTAAAGGTGCAGGCAGGCGTTCGCCACGTGGCTGCCGCGCGGTAAGGTAACTGCCAGAATTTGTACGTTGTGAACTAGTCAATAAAGTTTAATTTGCTATGAATGAAAACAAGTACGCGGCCAACGCGCGGCGATCGTGCAGCGGCCGCAAGAAAGTTATCGCGTCGTCTAAACGGGCCCTTAGGGTAAACAGGCAACACAGACAGGCTTTCAGCAGGGATGTTATACGTACCATAATTATGGTATTCGTACCATTATTCAGGTCTTCATACCATGTACCATGGTACTTCCATTATGGTACGCAAAAGTACCATAATTTTCACATCTAGCATTAAACTTTATTTTCCCTCTATAATTCCGTTATGTACAATCGATGTATTGATGTGTAGAATGAAACGGCCCGGGCCCTTTTATGTTGAGTTGACTCTGACTGCTGGTGCGTGAAACCAAGGGTATAACCCGGACAAATACAATTTGCGAGAGGAGGCTAATACAATATTTCAATATCCAATCTTTTTCTTTATTTGGCCGGATTATACCATCGGTTTTACTCGACGTGATTTCGGAATTCGTAACAGGGGTAATTTTTAACTTTTTTGGAACGCGCCCTTCTATTCTAAGGACATCTGTGTGCTTATGTGCCGAGAACTTATATTTGGTGTGTATTACGCCAGCGGCATGTTATAGCTAAGAAGGATGTGAGTATAATAGAAAATTAGAGCATCATGAGGACTAATTGTGCGCCAGCAGCGGAATTTGTGCGTCTTACAATTTCGGAGATATTCATAAAAAACCGATTCCGCCACGGTAACGTTCCCTCAGCGGCATAATTTTGAAAAAGACGGTCTAGCTCATAACAAAGTACATGACTGAGTAGCTTTCGTCGTGTTATAAATGTGCGCAAATAGCGGAATTTGTGCATCTTACGGTTTTCGAATTATTCAAGATTCCGCTGCAGTAACGTTTTTGTGTTTTCTGTAGCTTGAAAACGGCTGATAGGAGAAATTTCAAAAAAAAACCACTAGTACATCTTAATTTGTGCGTAATTTCAGCAATGTTAGTTTTTTGAAAATTGTGATATTTTTTTAGTAATTAATTTGTTCAGAAAATCAGGAAATTCTAATTTACAAGGAAACGAGTGAAGTTGCAATCGAATAAAGAGCACTCAAATATTCCTCTAGTAGACCCTAATAATGTCTGCAATTGTGGATTGTATTATCCGATCAATTAGTGAGATATACCATTTAATTACGAAATTAAGTTAGCGAAATTTTAAAGATCGAATTCAGTGCTCCCATAAGACTATGTAACATGAAATTTTACATAAAATTAGAGCGTCCTGCTAGCAAGCTTTCCTGTAAGTTTCAGCTTTGAATAACGTTGATTTAAAAAGATTTACCCAAAAGAAGAAAGAACAAACATTTTCCCGATAACCCGCCCAAATTAGAATGTATACGAGAAAGCGGCCGCGCCATACAAAAAGGTAACCTTCCTAAATTGGTAGCATACAACCAGAACTAATTGGACAATTAAGCAGAAAAATGTTTGATATGATGTTTATAAATGTTTTGTTATTTGGCTTCTTATTTAAATGAACTAAAATCGGGTAACATCGACAAGTTGAACAACAAACTTTTTGATGTATCGGCATAAAACTCAAAATGTTTAAGTAGATGCTTTACACATGCTTTTAAATCGTCAATATTTTT
This sequence comes from Coleophora deauratella, assembly GCA_958295455.1. Taxonomy (NCBI): domain Eukaryota; kingdom Metazoa; phylum Arthropoda; class Insecta; order Lepidoptera; family Coleophoridae; genus Coleophora; species Coleophora deauratella. Next base: position 2,231,848 of record OY282414.1, on the reverse strand, counting down.
TTTCTGCCTAGTAGCATAGAACAAATACCATACCATAGAATAGCATAGAAGTAATTAGTACTTTATTACCTCTATGTTTTGAGGTATATTTCTAGCAAAGCAGATATAATCAAATCAATGCTTTGTTAATTTCTGATCAGTGTTTATCTTATCGCTTTGAATTGAGCTGCGCTCCTCGCACAGGTAGCCCCCGGGGCACGGGCACAGGGAATGAGCTCTAGGCATGAGTCCGATATATCAAAACGTAACTAAAAACGGATATGAGGATCATATCATAACATATCGATATGGCAGTTTTTAATATCGGATATTAGTAAAACTGTATATAGGCTAAGTAACCCGCGAAATACAAACTCCCGCAACCCAAGCATATGATATCAAATGTATGGATATATTCGCTTTCTCTCTTTCTCTCTTTCTAACAAAAATACATTTCATTAGTGCGAAAGAAATGCAGCGAATATTGAACTGGGACGGATATCAGCGGATGATAAGCGAATTGACCATTATGGTTATTGCAATACGGTTTAGTTTGGACTTGATAACGCGTGAGTTTGTGTTTCCGTTCGTTTTCTAAACAAATAGATAAGTTACGTTTGAAAAACGATTAATATCGTGCTACCCATATCGATATCTGAAAACGGTGATATCGATATGAAAACTTCATATCGGTTACAATCCCGTTTTCCAAAATAACTGATAATGCCCATGTCTAATGAGGTCCCCCCGTCGCGTCGCGCGAGTTCCCGTGTTTTCGAAACCCGTCCGCCCCGCAGTGTGACCATTTGTGGCAGATTTCTGCCATTTGGGCAGATTTGGCTACAACATTTTAACTCTGGCAGAATAAGCTGACGATTTAAAAAAGTGTCAGAATTTGGCAGTTTTCAAGGAAATACTTTTTTTTTAAATAGCAATAGAAAAGTTATAATTTTTTTTATGATTTGCTTGCTAGAAAATATTTTTAATTTTATTATTTTTAATTAGGCAAGGTAGTATGGGAATTTCCCGTTTATTAATTTTTAAGTAGGTAAACCATATACATGATTATCCATAATATCGGGGTTCCACGTAGTGTGGCAGATTTTAGCAAATCTCTTCTTTCTTCTCTCAGAACTCATTGTTTCATTCTTCTTTTTAATTTTTATTTTAACCTTCCCGAACTATTAATCAGTATGCTAGAAACTAAACACTACTTAATGTTGCATTTTTTTATCCTCTATTGGTATGCCCTTGGCATCATCTTACCTGATGGTAAGTAATGATGACGCCGAAGATGGAAGCGGGCTTATCAAAGAATCCCCAACGCAATGGGGAATTGGCTATCTTCATGGCGGAACACATCCGTGCTTTTAACATTTATGTTTGGCGGCAATAAGATACTTACTATTATATCTAAAAATCGTATTACAAGTATATTTTATAATAGCTTCGTCCCTGCCGCTATATGAGTACGTAGGTACTAAGAAAACAATCGTCAATAAAACATTTGCACGCAACTGTACTTACAAAGGTTCCTTCAATACACCTTTCATTTAAGAAGGTTCTCCTTTTGTATGGCGCGGCCGCTTTCTCGTATACATTCTAATTTGGTCGGGTTATAGGGAAAATGTTCGTTCTTTCTTCTTTTGGGTAAATCTTTTTAAATCAACGTTATTCAAAGCTGAAACTTACAGGAAAGCTTGCTAACAGGACGCTCTAATTTTATATAAAATTTCATGTTACATAGTCTTATGGGAGCACTGAATTCAATCTTTAAAATTTCGCTAACTTAATTTCGTAATTAAATGGTATATCTCACTAATCGATCGGATAATACAATCATCAATTGCAGACATTATTAGGGTCTACTAGAGGAATATTTGAGTGCTCTTTATTCGATTGCAACTTCACTCGTTTCCTTGTAAATTAGAATTTCCTGATTTTCTGAACAAATTAATTACTAAAAAAATATCACAATTTTCAAAAAACTAACATTGCTCAAATTACGCACAAATTAAGATGTACTAGTGGTTTTTTTTTTAAATTTCTCCTATCAGCCGTTTTCGAGCTACAGAAAACCCAAAAACGTTACTGCAGCGGAATCTTGAATAATTCGAAAACCGTAAGATGCACAAATTCCGCTATTTGCGCACATTTATAACACGACGAAAGCTACTCAGTCATGTACTTTGTTATGAGCTAGACCGTCTTTTTCAAAATTATGCCGCTGAGGGAACGTTACCGTGGCGGAATCGGTTTTTTATGAATATCTCCGAAATTGTAAGACGCACAAATTCCGCTGCTGGCGCACAATTAGTCCTTATGATGCTCTAATTTTCTATTATACTCACATCCTTCTTAGCTATAACATGCCGCTGGCGTAATACACACTTATATTTGTGATGTGATATACCTGTCTCAGACGAAATAATAATATAAGAAAGCGTTCCAAATTAGTTTCGTTAGAGTAATTTTCACTCTGACAGCAGGATAGCATATTATATTTTTTTGAAGTGTGAAAGGGACAAACTCTTGTCAGGTGAATCTTAACTTGGTTATGGAACGACTTCTAAGTGTGTAAGACGAAGCGTACCATGGTTTTTTCGAAAGTACCATAATTTTGACAGGCCGGTGTCATAATTTTTGAGTTGGCATCTAACATCCCTGGCTTTCAGGCTTTGTGACATATGTTTTTTTTGACTTGACCGTGGTGTTCGTGCTTGCGTGTATTTTGCACGGTTTTCATTATTTATTTATTCGCATTCGTAAATATTTCCTGATTCCTGACTCATGTAGTGAATTATAAAGTTAGCTCAATAAATATTACAATAATTAGAGCGAAAGTTCAATTATTAAATACACTAAAATGGCGCTGGGCGCGGTTGCTTCAGAGTATTTTCGTTCTATGAATCCATTGGCCGCTAAAATTCACGAAGACATTGAGGAAGCGAAAAATGCATATGAAAACATATGGGACACACTTACGGATAAGGAAAAAGTAAGTAAATAATTTTAACATCAATTTCTATCAAATTAAAATCCGGCCCAAAGCATGCCCAAAGTTTTATTTCTCGCTTCGCTTCGAGTAAGAAAACCCGACTCACGTCTCTAAAAATATCTGTCAACCAAACATCATTTCCTGTACCCGCCCTAACAATACCTTCTAACGAAAACATGATTTTTCTATTTTCAGGCAGAAATTATTAATGAATCAATAATTAAACCCGAAATCGCTCTCAAATATGCTCTCTTGGATACCTTGGACTTCGATTTGAATGATCCACCTGTTCGCAAAGATGATTTGATGTCATTTTTTGGCCGTGACCATGGACAAAAAGTAATTCATGATGAAAATGGAACGTATAGAGATGAACACTCTGCCCCATTTCTATACCAGACGAAAAGCCAGCTTAACTTATGCGTATTAAGCGAGCACAGGCTACCGAAAGACGCGAATCCCTCATCACCACCTCCAGTTATGTCCGAACTAGCTCTCTCGCATTCGAAGGTCGTCAGTGAACTGAAAAATGCCCTAAAATCTCATGAAGTTCTCAAGAGTACTTTCAAGGAGGCTCAGGATCGTGAACCAACATCCCCATCAGGGTTTATAAGTAAATTCATTGGTAATTTCAAGAGCAAAGATGAAGAAAGGGAATGTCTCGTAACTACAGGTCCGCAAACACAGATTGTTGCGTCTTCTGAGAATTACTTCAGAACTAACTTCAAGAGTCCACACGCAGATTCAAAGTTTGAGAAAGATTATAGGAACAGCGTTGCAAAGTCAAGTAGTGGTAAGTACTTAATTTTATTTTGTTGAAGGGACTCATGATTTCATGTGTGTTAGTATTTTCATATTTCAAGCTTTGACAATGGCATAAGAATACAATTTTAAATAATTGTCTCATGAGCAGATGTCGGAACTAGGTAGAGTTATTTATGTACTTGCATCTAAATGTTGATATTAATATGGATCTTCCCGGGATTTCTAATGGACAATCCCGTGTGGCCAACAAAATTACAAATAAATAATTTCTGCATTTCTGCTATTGTTTTCTTTTGTTCCCACAACCTATGTTGTGCGAACTACAAATTTGGCAATATCGCGCGTGTGCGCATTGGAATTTTGCAACTTCGGACATCCGATGTCGTTGATGTAAATTTGGCAACTTCGCGCGTGCAGTGGATTAAATTGTGTAAAAGTATATAACTTTTTTATTTAATAAACAACGGGATTTTTCTGCTCTTTAAAATTAATCTTGGGATTTGAAGCAAATCCACTTTATTCTTTTGCTGTATGAAATCAGTGTAAGTACTTAAATAACTCTACCTAATTCCGACCTCTGCTCATGAGTTTAAACATAACTATCGTATTATGTACAACACATTTATTATCTTATTATCTTTATTTATCTTTCCAAAAACAGGAATCTGATGTTTTCAGATACAACTTGACTCGGGAAGGAATTTATTTTTATTTGTGTTCAATTAAATTAAATTAGAAGTTAATGAAAATCAATTAATCTGCTAATATGTAACAAAGTTAACATGATTTACTGAAGCATAACCCAAATTTAGATACGTTCAAGTATAATCCTATCCTTGTTTAAGAAACATTCTCAACAACATTCTCCTGTTTAAGTTCAGTAGGTTAGCTATTTCATACATCATAATACATATTATTATGAATTGTAATTAATTATACAAACACAAATGCTTATCTAGGTCGTAATGACACAAAACATTAGTAACAATAATGTCAACATGTCTGTAGATAAAGCATGTCTCATCTATTGTTCTTGTGACTAACATTACGATAATAACATGAAGGGATTGTTAACAGAATAGGCAGATTAGGTGCTAATTCCTTTGTGTTTAGTTACTTAATTGTTATGGTAACAAAATATGTCCATACATTTCAAACTGCGCTAAGTCCACTTTCCAAATTAGTTTCGTTAGAGTAATTTTTACCCTGACAGCAGGATTATATTTTTTTGAAGTGTGACAGGGACAAACTCTTGTCAGGTGAATCTTAACTTGGTTATGGACAGGGTTCGAAGTGATAATTATCACTGATAATTATCTTGATAATAATAAAAATCATAAAACAATATAACTGAATATATGGTTAAGCTATTAATTTGCTTTACTTGTATCCAAATGTGATTTTTCACTTCTGTGCATATTTTAATGAGGTAAATATCAAATTTTAAAAAAAAGCTTCCAAAAACGGTCACAAAAATTGAAAGTACTTAGTAAAATTTGTATTTGTGTTCAGTTTTATAACTAGTATAATTAAATGAAATTATAATCTGCAAGTCAAAAATTAAAGTCATAAAATTATGAATCACCACGGATAATTAATGGATAAATATCAGATAATTACCAAAGAAAACAATTATCTTGATAATTTAGAACCCTGATTATGGAACAACTTCTATGTTTCATAATTTATTTTTGATGAGGTCAACTTCCAGATTGATATTTTTCCTCAGTTTGTTATACCCATGGCCGGCCGTTCCAAAATGAAACACTGGATACGCCATTTTGATAATTTTACATGAGCAAGGTTTTAAAGAAAGTCTGTTGCCTTACAGTGTTCAAAAACTTGATTGTCTGCCGTGTTTCCGTTACTCAGTATCTCATTTATTTTCAGGGTTCGCATGATATATATCAATTGATATATATCGGATATATATCATGATATATATCAATTGATATTTATGCTTGATATATATCAATATTGATATTTATATTTTCCTAGCTTCTAAGAGCTGCTTCTTACGAATGAATGTGCCAAATGCAAAGAATAAAGATATGATTATCACAATAATAAATAAATGAGTACCTGAGACCTGAACAGTAAATATAATATTAAACGCTACCGAAATAAATGAGTTTAGTTTAATTAACTATCTTCAAATTTGCAAAAATAAAATATACATTTTAGATTCACTTATTTCGAAAAACATATCAGAGTATAAAATTTGAATGTTATTTTAATTAAAATCTTCAAATTATCAAACATATACCTACATTTTAAATTAAGCTATTTCGAAAATCAAGTATTAAAGTAAGAAATTGAAATTAGTATGTAATTTTGATAAATATCAAAAATATCAAAGATATCGAAAATATCGGATATATATCAAAAATATCGGATATTTTCGAACCCTGTTTATTTTAGAAGCTATCGAAAAAAGGCTTCATAAGGTAGGATTATGTGCGGTCAATTCAATTATGAGAAAGTCCTTTTTTGTATATTCAGTGTTTTATTTTGGAACAATATTTTGGAAATGCCACATAGGTAGCATCAGGAGAAGTATACATTGTCAGTTGTGTTTGTTCTAAAATGACGTATATTGTTTCCTCCACAGATCTCTCGGAGGAGAATCGAGGACTTCTCTCCAGCCAGGGTTCCTCCACAGACTTCCAGTCCTCGGAGACTTTAACAGACTCCACATTGCCAAAGACAGGGTATGACTTTTTGGATAACTGGTAATATTGTGCAATACATTATTGGTACATTTTTTTATTCAGTCATTAATTAGTTATTGTTTTGATTCAACTATTAAAGTAAAATTCTATCGCTCAACAGCACCTAATGCCATGTCTAATGAGCAGAGACAAGGGTAGAAAATGGGAATATGCATGGGTCGAAAATAAACGATTATTTTAAGCTTATACAAAAATTTTATGTGCTCAGCGGAATGAAATGAAAATATTTTTTATTTGAAGAATGTAGCAGTGTACACTTTTCGAACGTCATTCTTTTATCTACCTAATACGAGGATTCTGACGTTTTAAATTATTAATGAATACGAAGTCGTGATATGCTATTAAAAAATTGGTTGAAAGGGTACTTTTTTTCTTATAATGCAATGAAAAAAGTGCATGTTCCCATATTTACAGTTCCCTACAAACAGTATTTAATTTTCTTATCGTAAAGTTTGAAAGGTAACTCTTTTTATTAATTATTTTTCTTAAATTAATAATTTAAAAATATTATTATAACCAAGCAATACTGTGTATCTCATTTATTACCTATTTTAAAAGTATTTTTAGTGATTTATTTTAAATATTTATAAACATAAGGCCTAAAGTACATTATCAATAGTTTTATTTTATATGCCAGTCTAGCATAGATTTTAAATACAGGATGTAAAAAAAACACTCCCGGAAACAAAAAAGAATTGGACTCTTCATACAAACAAAAGTTGTGTTAGCAGCTCACTTTGTATGAAAAGTCCAATTTTATTATTTTTTTGTGAAATTCAATATAGGTTCCAGATGAAAAGGTGTTCAGTTTCATAAGTGGAATCCGCAAAGTGTCCGGGAGTGGTATTTTTCTCAGTGGGTAGTGTAGTAGTGTGCATTAGGATGGCGGGTGCATGCTTGTAAATCTGCATACAAAATGTAAGAAAACAAATTTACGAAAAATGTACTATTTAGTACCTATAGAGATTTTATCATGGTGTCATCGCGAATTTATAGAGGTACATTTAAAATATACTTAATTACCAAATAGTACATTTCTCGTTCTTTTTTTAATGTGTTTCAAGCACCCGCCATCCTGATGCACACAAGTAGTGCAATCTTGTATTTTTTTTTATTGAGGTAATCAATTGGAATTGAAAGGACAGCTGATTTTATTGTGCATTTACTGGTTGAGTGTAAAGAAATAAGAATTTTGTGGTGTTTTTAACCGACTTCAAAAAAAGGAGGTTCTCAGTTTGACCTGAATGTATGTTTGTCCGCGATTATCTCGCGTTTGGCTGAACCGATTTTAATGCTGTTTTCAGAAAAGTATTTGTTACACTTAGGAGAAGGTTTTAGTATTTTAACCGACTTCAAAAAAAGGAGGTTCTCAGTTTGACCCGTATGTTACGCGATTGAAGTCGGTTGTTTGACGCTTTCAGCGTTGCGATTATTTGGCCTATTATTATTCTATGTGATAAGTGAACCCACAATATAAAATGAAATAAAGTATTAAAAACTCAATTAAAATGTTCTGGGTTAGTGTTTTTGTTAAAATAGGTATGTCAAGTAAGAGAGGTGTTCCATAGCAAGTAATGGTGGCATTATTAGACAAGAGTCCTTCTCTTTCACACTCAAGAGATTATAACTTGTTTTGGAACGTGGCTTACAAATACTTACAATTAAATAAATGATGAACGCTCCCAAACCAAATATACTTTTTACCTGTGTCTGGGGTTCAAATCCTGGCCAATTCACCAATGAGTTTACCAACAGTGAAACAAATTCTCGCGATGAAACCTACACATTTAATTACTAGATATAATAATAATAATAATTCTTTATTTTCTCACCACTACAATGCAAAATTATATGTAAAACAGAGATTGTATAATATGAATGATGGTCGCGTTGCACACGTCCGTAGGTGTAATCTAAATGCCCTACACGTGACCGCGGGTGATGCTTAGTGCAACACTAGCCAACCGCAGTCTGTCCCTTATAGCCATGTAAAATTGGCCTTAGTTATGTCATAACGATCCAAATGATTTAAAGTAAGTAAGGGATAATGTACTTTGTCAGTGAAATAAAGTACATTATCCCTTACTTTAAATCATTTGGATCGTCGATGTCACTGACATAAAGTACATTATCCCTCGCTTACTTTAAATCAGTTGGATCGTTATGGCATAACTATAGCCAATAAAATTGTGCTACATGGTAAGAAGAAGAATACTTTATACTTTTAGGATACTTAATTAACCTGCGGTGGCCTAAAAGGTCACTCTTTGTTTGAATTGTCGCCTGCGGTATTTCCGGACCAATACGACATTTAAACCTTCAAGAAAAGAGCGTACTCCCATATCAAAGGCCGGCAACGCACTTGTGACTCCTCTGGTGTTGCGGGTGTCTATGGGCGGCGGTAATCGCTTACCATCAGGTGATCCGTCTGCTCGTTTGCCACCTCTGCCATAAAAAAAAACTAAAGGCCTCAGTATTAACTTGCCAAAAATCAATTATAGTATGTTTATTTTACTCATAAGTTTATTTATATTATAATTTTTAAACCAATTAAATCTCATAATTAAGACTGGATCTTATATTTTAGTACCTAATACCTATAGAATAAAATCGCTACTAATTTATTAAGTTTAACGATATTAGCCTCAAAGCTTTTTAAAGTATTTTATTGGAAAAGTATCGTGTGTTTTTTCATATTAAAATGACCTTTATAATGCTCTCCTGTTGCGTTTATTTACTAACGATTATTTGTGTATTTATATGTGATTTATATTGTGTAATCTCAGAACTATCCAAATATTACGATTTTGTATTTGAATTTAGTGATTGTAATTGTGTGTGTTATGTTATTATGATAAATAAAACACTTTTATATGTAACTTGGTGTATTTTTTATTACGTCGCGTCGAAACGATTGCTTTTTTTTTGTTTCGTAGAAAAATTATATTTTATCAGATTTATTTAAATTAATATTTTAGAAGGTCAATTAATGATGTAATTTCGTCCCAAACTAGGGCTGCTGGTTAGAGCAGTAACCACAGACTACAAACTAGGGTTGTTGGTAAGTTTAGCAACGACAGGACTACAGTACAGTCAGTTGTAAATAAACCACTCACAGAAACTTAAACGGTGGAAACTGAACAACTTTCCCCAAAGCACACATACCGAATTCTCAAAAAAGAATATATTTTTAACTCCCCATACAAAGTAATTTATTGACCAATCAGTTTGTATAGAGTCCAATTTAAAAAAAAAAATTATAGGGCTCTTAGAAGTTGTTCAAAATTCTAACACAGATTAAACAAAATCTGCTTATCACACGATTGTATGGAGAAGTATCTTCATACAATAAAAAAAAAACACAATATGATTATTATTAATAATAATTTTATTGCAACAACTACATAAAAGTAAAAAGATCGTCATACAATATGGCGTATTGTTCAAACTTCACGAAATTTAAAATTATGCTTACGAATTAAACTTAATAAAGGTACTTAAAAGATTCGTGATACGGCATGGGATATCATACTTTTTTGCATATAAAAGAACCTTTGCCACTTTATCAAAATTCAGACTCAGTATCCACTGATAATCATGCCTTTCTCCACCTGGTCAGCTTTCTCCTTGCCAGTCAGCAGCTCGATCAATTTGAGACCAAACCAGTAAGCCGTTCCGGGGCCCTGGAACCAATGATGTTCAAACATTTTATACAGGGTCTGTACAACAGATGGCCGTTGGGGCATTAAGTTCTCGAGTGGCGACCGTGCACCGGAAGACGTAGCGTAGACAGGCCTCCCACTCGGTGGACCGCTGAGCTGGTAAAGTTGTGGAAGCCACTGGATGCAGGCAGCACGGGACCGGTCGGTGTGGAAATACAATACTTGGAGCTTTTGTCCAGCAGTGGATGTCTTGGTTATATTGATATAAGGTAAATATTCAATCACCCATTAAAATACTGAATCGCACAGCAAAAAGACTATTTCACCGGGTTAGGTTTGCAATTTAGTTAATTTTATGTGCCTCATAAGAAGGCTCAAAATCACCCAAAGGGTGATCGAATCAGAAATGAGGAGATACGTAGGAGAACTAAAGTTACCGACATAGCTCTCAGAATCACTAGACTTAAGTGGCAGTGGGCAGGGCACATAGCTCGTAGAACAGATGGCCGTTGGGGCAGTAAAGTTCTCGAGTGGCGACCGCGCACCGGAAGGCGCAGTGTGGGCAGGCCTCCGACTACGTGGACCGACGACCTGGTGAAGGTTGCGGGAAGCCGCTGGATGCGAGCCGCACAGGACCGGTCGGTGTGGAAATCCTTGGGGGAGGCCTTTGTCCAGCAGTTGACGTCTTTCGGCTGATAGATGTGCAATTAGTATTTTTCTGATGCGCGATTATAATACTATCCTTGATATAAATGCTAATGCAATAAGCTAAACCTGTAAAGGCAGATTGTATGAAAATTAAATAAATAAAAAAACTTACCCGACTGGTAACTACGTTTCCATCAACGACCACTCTCTCGCCCTCAATGTAGGTGTAGTCCGCTGCCGGTATCTTCTCTTTGGTGCTGGGGTAAGACGTCACGCGCTTGCCTTTCGCCACACCGTGGGCCACGAACGCCGTTGGTGCTGGACGGAGACATGACATGATAATATGGATCATGTTTGTTAACTAATACTCATCATTCATCAGGGTCGTCCTAAGAACTGGTCAAATCTAGAAGAAGACATTTTAAGAAGCGGATGCCGATCGCCTAAACGAGGCAAAAGACGTCCACTGCTGGACAAAAGCCTCTCAAGGATTTTCACATCGACCGTTCGAATTTTTGCGAACTGAGTTTACAGTTCCTCGGGAAAAGCTGTTCAGTTCCATGAGACGCCATGGTTAAAAAGAGGTTACTCAGATAGAATAGAATACAGGAAAAATATTAAAAAAGAAAAACAATCTACATTTTTTTTTTAGTTTCCTATACAAATTCTTAATTCACTATTCAGATTTAGTAGCGGAAACTGAAAATAGTAATTGTAGATTGGATTTTTTAAAATATTTTTTCTGTATTCTATGCTTGAGTCTGAGTAACCCTTTAAAATTTCAAACGCACTTCTTTTAACAACCTGTATTTTTTTATATTTTTTTATGGCAGAGGTGGCAAACCAGCAGACGGATCACCTGATGGTAAGCGATTACCGCCGCCCATAGACACCCGCAACACCAGAGGAGTCACAAGTGCGTTGCCGGCCTTTGATATAGGAGTACGCTCTTTTCTAAATAGGGTATAGGCTCTTTTCTAAAATTAAATGTGTCGCTTTGTGTAGTATACATAAAGCCGAAAAACATAACCACGCTTCTAGGCCAGTCAGACTTACCGGCACAGATAGCAGCGATGATTTTCCCGCTTTTCTCGTGCTCCTTAAGCAGAGTGCCCACCACGCTCGACTTGGAGAGACGGTCCGAGCCCTCCAGACCGCCTGGCAGGATCACCTGGAAAGTAAATAAATAAAAAAATATATCAAAGTCATTTGTACAAGTAAATGACTTACTCGGTAAATACTTGACTGACTCGGTGGCTTAGTGGTTAGCGATCCTGACTAATGATCCGAGAGTCGTGGGTTCGATCCCCACCCATTTCTGTGATGAGCAGATTTGTTTGCTCTGTGTCTGGGTGTATTATATCTATATATGTATGTATTTAAAAGTATATGTGTACTTATATCAGTCACTGGTTCCCATAATACAGGGAATCCTAGTTTGGAGCCAGATAACCGTGTTTGATTTGTCCCGGATAATTATTTTATTTATTTAATTGTTAAAGTGGCAATGAACGGCACACATAGCTCGTAGAACAGATGGCCGTTGGGGCATTAAAGTTCTCGAGTGGCGACCGCGCACCGGAAGACGTAGCGTGGGCGGTCGAACGATGACCTGGTAAAGGTGGCGAGAAGCCGCTGGATGCGGGCAGTGCAAGACCGGTCGTTGTGGAAATTCTTGGCCTTTGTCCAGCAGTGGACGTCTTTTGGCTGATGATGTCCAATTGTAAAGTATGTGTTACGTGGACATAGTGGTATAAATGACAAATAGGAAAATATTATTATTATTTGTTACACTAGCAGCTCTGTGAGCTGATGCGTGTATATCAGGGCACTTGTGTTTATTTGTTTTTAAATAATTATCAAGTTTATTTTTAAAACTATATAATGGTAGCTCTCACCGCATCGTACTGAGGCTTCTCAGCCAAAGCGTCGGTGAGGGACTTATCCGGAACCAGGGTAACTTGTCTGGAGCATAGCACCGGTGAGCTGCCGTCCAGTCCAGCCACGGTCACTGTTACCTGTTGGAAGAGTTCAGTGAGTCAAAAATCAAAATACTATAGTATACAGGGTTATTTTTGGACTCCCCACCAAAACTGCACAGTGGTTTCTACTCATGAAACTGAACAACTTTCCCTAAATAACCAATAATCAATTCGCAAAAAAAAATTTTGGGCATCTCCGTAGGCCGATCACGTGACTAAATCAGGCGCGGATCCAGGGGAGGGGTGCAATTGCCCCCCCCTGAAGCCTGACCAAAGTATTAAAACTTCTATAAAATGTATTTGCATTATAGATAGAGGCATTTCTTAACTATTCCAAAAATTTCGCGCTCGCAAATTTTTATATTAATGGTCTAATACCATCGACAGCTTCAGAAATACGAGTACACTGAAAATTTGCCCCCCCCCCCCCCCTTTACGAAGTCGTGAATCTGCACCTGGATTAAATAGTATAAAAGGTCCAATTTTTTTTTGCAAATTTACCATTCGTTCTTTGGAAAAGTTGTTCAGTTTCATGAATAGAAGCCACTGTGAAGTTATGGTAAGTTATAAGTATGGTAAGTTATGGTAGTGATCAGTAAAAATGGCAAAACACATGATCAATAATTGTATGAAATTTCCAAAATATTTTTGTGATTCGAGCAAAGTCATAGAACAAAAGATGTTCAGTGGGATAATTAGAATCCCAATTAACGGGTCCTACACCAATTTCGTTACATCCTGTAGATGTGATACTATTTAAAAATACATATTTTTTTTACGCCTACTTTAAAAATAATTATGCATTAACGCAAATAGTTTTTGTTGCGGAAAAATCTTAAGATGGCTGGAAAATACTGACTTTACTGACCAAAGCCAAAGAAACTGACTTTTACTGACTAGTTTCAACCCCTGAAAAATGTTCTGACGATGCAAACTCACCCCACCCCTGCGCAGCATGTCCACAGTGATAACCGTCTCCATCTCTTCGGCCCCCTGCGCGAGAATCACCAACGCTGACTTCGACATCGCTGGACTCGTTGTTAGTAGCCTAGAATTTGAGACGATGAAAATCTTTATATATAATATGTATAGTCTTTATTTATGTACTAGTTAGGAAAAACATTTTACATGCATATTTTTATTTTAATACTTAGTTAACATTTTATTGTATTTAACATTGTTTGTATTTTTTTGTTTTTTGTTATAGAGTTCTGACATTATGTTAATTTAATCATCCATTATATTTTATGTGCAGCTATTATTTAACAGAATTGTGTTTTGTACGTGAAATAACAGATTGTGATAAAGGACATGTTATTAAGTTTAAAGACCATTTTTCTAAAATCATAATCACAAATAAATTAATTTGAATTGAATTGAATAAGAATCAAAAGAATGTGAACAGCACCTAATAGGGTTTTTCACCATTTTTTGAAAAGTATCTCAAATTGATCATTAGGTGGGAAAAAGTAAAAAAAATTTTTTTTAATTTTTTTTTGAAACCTATAAGTACCCCAAAAGTACATTTTAAATTACCATTGCCAATAAGCGCGCGAAAACGATAGCCGCCATGATGCTTAGGTCGTGACGTCATTTCAGGAGTAAACAAAACAGCTCTGTACTAAAATTTTGACACATATCGCGAACAAAATGTCATTATTTACCACTATTGTGACGTCACCTGACAACCAGCATGGCGGCTGTCGTTTCAGACATTTGAATAACAGATTAAAAAACTTGATTTTTGTAAATCAAAAATAAAATGTTTTTTATCATTTTATTGTAGTGAAATCATATTAAATCAATTACGTATTACAAATACCACAGTAAATAAGCAGTTTTAGATTTTTTCTTGTATAGAGTAAAATACCCTATTATGTACTTAAACAAAAAAGATTTTGATTGATTAACCGACGACAGCACGGTTAAATTCACACGATAAGAAGATACAAAAACATAACTCATGATATAAAATGTACATATCGACAATGTAAGGTAAAAACGCCGCCTATTGTATTTCCTTTTGTAAAGTAAATAAATAAACGCTAAAGCGCCATTTTCAAAACTACAAGGATGAGGTTTCGCCATTTTCAAAACTGTACAAGGATGAGGTTTAAGTCTTTTTATTGTTACGAAAATCATATCTCGTGTGCTGCAATTTTAAGTTTTTTAAGTAAACGTACGTAAAAAGTACACTCGGCTGCAGAAATGGGGTCAGTCAAGAATACTTAAATAAATACTTAAGAAGTTCCTTGCCTACGTAGGGATCGCCGAACGGTATCCACTGAGATATCGAACTTTTCAGCGAAGTTGTTAGTTTTTATGAAACCATCTTCTTCATATGTCTCAAATATCTCTTTCTGCTGAGTCTCATTGAGCAGACGCGGGCGGCCACTTCGCGGTCTAGTTTTAAGGCCACCCTCCTGTTGGTAACGTGTTACCCAGCGTTTCACAGTCCTCCACTAAAACCACAAATGCCTGATTAAAGTTGGTATTGGTATGTTAAAAAAAAAAAACAAGAATTAAATGAGAACACGAAATATACATGGAGAGATTGAAAACGCGGAACAAATTTTAACTGTGGTTTCTGCTCATGAAGCTGAACAACTTTCTCTAAGAAACCAATTCAATGCAGTTGTCATAGTTACGTGACGTCATTAAATTGGACGCGAAATCAATCAACCAATAGCGAAGAGATTTTTACGCGCGCTTTATCGCAGGCGACGTGGAGCTATTTGATTGGTCAATCGACTTCCCGCGCAATCAAATTTCTGTCTACTGCCAGCTACTGCGCAGGTACATCGGTAAGCCTTATTTAATGTGTAATACTGTACACAATAATAATTCAAAATACTCACGCTTAGACCAGTCTCATTCATAATTTCAGACAAATTATATCCTTTTTTGTGCAAAGAAACAATATGCTGCTTCTCCTTCGAACCTATATTATTCATTTCAAAAATAAAAAGAAGAACAGTTGACTATAAAAAAAAAAACACAGCTCCACTCAAACTAACAACGAAAAATACAAATTCTTTTCCAAAACTAGCTTCCGTGGAGTCAAGATTACTTCCTTCCTGACTGTCGAGGGCATACAAAAGAGATGGTTTCTGTAAAATGAAAAACATCAAAATAAACAACAAGACATGTGACATACCTCAGAGTTTCAATGCATCAACCTGCTTACTTCTGACTTAAGCACATTAACCGTTTGGCTGGTTGAAGCTTACGAGATTATAGTAAAATTTTCGATTAAAATAGTAAAACTCAATCATAAAGTTATCAACAAGCTGCATCATTTTATTTCAATGTGTGAGTGTATCTGAGGCGGCGGGCAATGCGCAAGGAACTTATCTTATAACTGACCCCATTTTGCTGATGATTGTACGCCTAGTGGATAACGAGATATAAAGTGATGTATCTTGTATGAAGATAATATTGTTTTAGTTTTATTATGCTTAAACCTTACTACCTATTTTTTAGGAGTAGTTTTTATTAAATCAAGTAAGTTCCTTTCTTGATTTTAAAACCGATTTCACAGATCGTCGACATTACTGAACTTGAACTCTGGCAAGGCAAGTTCGATTTAAGATTTATTTTAAAAATCTCCTAAATAATAGTATTTTTTAGTATATTCTGGTACATTTTAGGTACATTTAGTAAATATGCAGTAAATATTGATTCAGATTCAGCAGTATATGCAAAATATAAGTGGGGACCCGCCAGCTTGATATCAGTCTAGTGGGTGCACAAATATTTTGGTATCAGTGCGAATTCATAAAGGTACATTTAAAATCTGTATAGGTACTAAATGGTCAGAATAGTAAATTTTTCATATGTATTTCATGCAGATTTGGAATCATGTACCCATCATCCTGATGCATCATACAAGAAACCTGTACTATTTTTTTTATCCAACAGCGATAACATATTAATCTTTTATTCCAAAAATATTATTTTTTTTATCCAACAGCGATAACATATTAATCTTTTATTCCAAAAATATTTTTATCTGATTCAACAACTTAAGGTCAATAGAGCGTCTTGGCGCCAAAGAATTTCGATGCTTGGCTCAGGAATTAGGAGATACAGTTCGCGTCACGTAAAAAGGCTGGCTGGCGTTCCGAGGATGCACCTGACAGCAACTGTTTAGTACCCTCTCTTTCACACTTACGCGATTTTTATTATGCTATCTTGTTGTCAGAGTAAACTGTTGTGCCCTCGGAACGCCCGTCAGCGCTCTTTTTACGTGACGCGAGCTGTAGTCGACTCTACGCGACCGAGTTCAGGAATTTAATGTTAGGTTATAGAACTTGCTAGAATTATGAAGTACGTAAATTAAAATGCGCAAACGATGTAAAACATTGAAAAGGTTACTTACAGCGTATATCCAACTAGAAGGGGAAATCGTTACATTGTTTTTACTTTTTACGATAAATAACACACTTATAAAAATTCACCGCTACGCAACACCGGTTGGCAGATCCCAAAGGATATCCAAAGGTTATTTGCTCAAATAACTAAAAATAAACGGCATTACTGTCTTACCTTGTATTAACTATTGAGTTTTTCAAAACAAATACACCAGTTTTGGCAATATTTTGTGAAAATAAAATAGTTTTAGTCAAGTTTTTACAGCGAATTCGAAGCAAAAACATAAATGCTTTTTACTTGGTGCTTGGGTTGCGTTCCAATACCAAAGATTTCACTCGGGTGATGCGAATTTTACCCTAAATCGTTCCAAAACCGAGCCGAGTGAAACCGAGGGTAACCGAATGATCGCCTGACAGTTCTCCGTCGGGATTTTGGAACGCCTTCGTGAATGCGATTTTCACTCTGACAAGTGCGATTTTTAACGCTGTTTGATTACCGTTAAAATTCGCCTGACAGTTTATTCGGCGGGAAGTTCGTAGTCAATGTCAAACAGACTAAGAAGTCGTTCCATAACCAAGTTAAGATTCACCTGACAAGAGTTTGTCCCTTTCACACTTACACAAAATATAATAGGCTATCCTGCTGTCAGAGTAAAAATTACTCTAACGAAACTAATTTGGAACGCTTTCTAAGACCTACAAACATTTTATCTTCGGAATTGTTTTGAAATACGATTGCTTGTATCTGCGAAGGTGATAAAGCCATAAATAAGACAGAATACTACCCAAAAAAGCTAGAAACCTTTCTGAATTATTTTCGATGACGTTTGTTACCCTGTTACTCTGGAATCACTCGCAAGCGTTCCAAAATCATATTTTTTTCTCTTTCTCAAAATAGCTACGTCTCTTTCACCTACCTCACCCTACCTTGGTTTTGGAACGACTTCTTGATAGATGACAGTATATGACAGGACACGGACAGGTATGACAATTGTATGACCTTCAAGTTTAAAAAATCGGTAATACAATAAAAACCGGTAAAATGCGGCCAGGTTAACGGTCGTTTCAGACAGAGAGACTTCGCTCGGTATGTTTCCTTCCTAAGGAATAGTCTATGGTCAAGGACATATTAACACTGTAATACCAGGTGCAAAAATGTCTACAACTTGAGGGACCCTTTACTTTTACCTTACTTGACCTTTTTTTAAAAAATCCTGGATCAAGAAAGATTGACAAAAAAAATTGATTCCAAATAACCAAATGTTGAGTCCAAAGTCGGCTGCTTGCATGGGCTAGATGGATATTTATTTTATTTTATTTTATTAGGCACAGTAACAAAATAAAAATTTATTCACATAACTATAACAGAAAAAAAAACAATACTAAATTTGTACTTCGATGACAACTGCACACAACATGCAACTAAAATCTAAAAAAAAAACAAAGGAAAAACGAGGCTATATAAAGTTAATCAATTATTAAAAGACAAAACTTTTTGCACAGTGGCAGTATACTGGTAAAGACCTTGATGAAAAATATCAAGATCTTTACAATGTTCATTATAGGTTCTATAATATATATAAATATATATATAAATAATCGAAAAACATAAAACCTATAAAGAATACAATAATATCGCTAAATTTAAATTGAATAAAATTTAATTTGCCAGCGACACCATAGGGTTTAACATTTCTTTTAATTCACATAATAGTCGAAATAACTATTTTTGCCGTTCTTTGTTGACACAGTATGACATTTGATGACTTTAGAACAGATTTGACGACTTTAGAACCCAGCGTGTTGCATATGGTTTGGGTTACATAGGTACCACTTTAAATCATGTTGCAATACCTACTTACCTATTCAGATAGAATATCACTCCAACTGGTTGCTTTATTTTTTTGACTATAATTTATTACATTATCATTGAAGCCGCCGTGCAAATTTGAGCATGCATTGAGTGCGCATTTATTAAAATTACCTGAATATTTCCTACCATACGTGGCCATACGTGGCCAACGTATTGGTTTTAGTATTTTATAAACTGAGATATAAAAAATGAAGTAGGTATATGTAGCTAAAAAAAATTATTTAAGTAGTCTGGAGTCTTGGAAAAGCAACAAGCTGACAAGTTGGTATTTTTAGGAGGTAAAGGTTGGATCTCGATACCCTAGTTCAATACCAAACAGTCAACCTCTTCTCAACGGTAACTTCACTTCATTTATGGTAACATATTATTAAGTTACTTTGCTTCATATTTTGGCCGAGCAGTTACTTTAATAAGGACTAGAAATGTAGTCGTCAGCTTTATTTTTAATCAGCGCCCCACATCAACAGTAAAGATGAAATTATATTTTGCTATAATTAATACTCGTATCGTAACTTACTTCAGCCAGTAGCCCACTTTGAAAAATTGCCGTGACGTCATATTTTTGCGATATTTAAATTCTGGAGTGCTGTATTCCAGACAGATGTTCGTTGACCATTCGTTGACGCAGTTCTAGATTATCTATGGAGCGCTTCCTTTCTTTCGCTGGTTTGAATGTCAAGTGAACAAAAAACTCATATATTTTACTTAATTTTTGATATTATTTTAAAAGTAATCATTTATCCATGTAAATATAAAATAATCTGTTTAATTTTCATAATACTCAGCTGAAAAAACAAGATTTAAGACATTTCCTCGGAATGTTTGTTAGGTTATGTGCTATACGTTATATCTTAAAAATGTTTTTTGTTTGAGTTATTGTAATTTTTACCATAATAATTATATCAGATAAACTCTAAATACAATGGATTACGTGAAAAGAGAAGATCAGAACATGATAGACGAAGAAAATTATAAGATTTATTTGGAAAACGTAAGTTCACATTTTTTCTACATGGACTGTTAAAAAAATTGTTTGCTTCATAGAAAAAAACTCGTTCTGTTATTTCGAACTTTGACACTTAAAATGTTCAATTCGTCCTTGGGACAGTTGGTCATATATTTAAAACTCAACCATACTCTTCATTATACTGATTTAAGTCATGATTGCCTGCAGTTGTAGTTCATTTCACATTCAAATACTTTTACCAGAACCATTTTACTAAGCCTGTGCCATCTGTGTAGCTAAATGGCTTTATTTATTTATCCAATAGGTAGCAGATTGTAATTTTCAATTATTATTTATAATAGTATTAGGTGAGTAGCTTGTATAGTTTGCGTCACGTAAAAAGAGCGCTGGCTGGCGTTCCGAGGATGCAGTCTGACAGCAATTGTTTAGTACCCTCTCTTCCACACTTACGCGATTTATATTAAGCTATCCTATTGTCAGAGTGAACTGTTCTGCCCTCGGAACGCCCGCCAGCGCTCTTTTTACGTGACACGAGTTGTAGCTGATGTGCCTATATCTTGTCTGTGTTGTACTTATGTAAGGTCTAACAAAATTAGTTAAAACCATTTAAACTGCTTCTACTCTTGAAACTGAACAACTTTTCCTAAGAAATCCATAGTCAATTTACGAAAAAAATTGGTCTTTTCTACCTAGTCAATCGATTATGGGAGTTTTTCTATGAAGTTCTTATTTACTTACAAATGTTTAAAGAATAAAAAGCAAAGATAATTAGGAAAAGGCTTTTTTTTTCTATCATAAAATCTGTTAAATACTTAAACTTGGTGTGGTCAAAGTGCAAACTCAAAAACAACAAAAAATAAAAAAAAACAATTGTGAGTTGAATTTCCACATTTTTGTTAGTTGTTAAGATTTGGTGTTGTGTCAAATTTTTGTTTGTGCACTTTATACACCCTGCATTGTTTGTTGGTAGATACCTTTGATTTGAATGTGGTCAATTATTGAAATACCTCCAGTAAATAAAATAATACCTCCCTCCCTACTCCTGCCTCCCCCAAGGATTTCCACATCGACCGGTCCTGCACTGCCCGCATCCAGTGGTTTCCCGCAACCATTACCAGGTCATCAGTCCACCAATGACTTACTTTGAATAAACTTTAATAAATAATACTTTGAACAAATAATAGTGTTACCTAGTTAGAATAAATAATTTCTGTTTAATTTTTAAAAAATGTTAACCAGTTACAGAAATCCCACCAAATGGAGGCGGAGTACCAGCACACTCCGATATCGATGGAGCAGCTTCACCAAGCAATGCAGTCTTCATTCGGAGTGTCAACCGTTGTGCACAACTTCCAACTACCATTGTCACCACGTCAGATGTCCTCTCTTATGCTTAAAACCAACCACATAAGCAGAAATATAAATTTCAATGAAATCCCTGCTCATTTGCCGAGAAATCTCACTAGCGATGAGTTGGTCCAAAACCTAACTCATGACGTGCAAAATTTGAGGCACGAAGACATAATTTTAAGTCAAAACTTAAATCGCAACATAGATTTGACTATAGCAAGAAATTTGAGCAATGATTTAGAACAGAATTTAATTCAGAATATCACAGAACAAGATTTGACGAGAAATCTTAACAGTGATCTGAATCGGATCATGGAAGCCATTCCACAGAGTTTGCGGAATGAGATACCGCATAACATGAATCATGAACTGGACTTGTCACACCACCTTAACCGACCTAGCATTGAAATTATGTCACAAAACGAACGCAGGACACCAATCATGGTTCAAATGCAGGATAATCATATGTTGGAGCAGAATTTGTCTGCTCAGAACCTTGGGCAGAGGATTGAGCAAAGACTGGTGAATCCCCAGTTGAATCTGCATGAAACCCAACGGCAGGTTGAGCAGAACAGCCATGTAATGCCGATGCAGTTTCACATAAAATCTGAACAAGAAGATGAATATTTTTATGATAACATCAATCAAGGAATTGGAAGTGTAAACGGAATTAATGGTAAGTCACATATTGCTTAAAGTTTTGGAACCATTTTTCCAAGACCAATAGGGAACATTCACGATTTTTAAATTTCAATAAAATGAATGTTAGTGAGGCAGGTGGGTCCTATTGTAAGTGGCACCATTCCGTGCTTTGTAATACATGCCAAGCCATTGGTGCCATTTGCTATCAGTAGATGGCATTAGTTACGTCTGAGGCCGCTTGGAAACTTCTGACACTGGGGTTGACCACCAGCCCCACAACCTCGGTTGTGCAATATGGGTTGTTATGTTAACAATGAGAATTTGTTGTTAAGAATTCAACAAAAAAAAAAAATTAAGGGAAAAGAAGAAAAACGGTACAATAAATATCTAAAAGTTTGTTGTTAAGAATTCAACAAAAAAATTGTACTATTGAATTCCTAACAACAAACTTAGATATTTATTTAATAATAATAATAAAGCTTTTTTATTTCCATACTTACAAAACGACTATTACATTTCAAATGAATAAGTTTTGTTAGTATTAAGTTAAGTTCTAATTATTAGTATTGGTTAGTTGGGTCGATCAACTTTTTTACCCACCGTTCAGTTCCATTTCTGACCACAACACAAATTGAAAATAATTTGGGAAATTGGTAATAAAATTATGTTTAATATACGACATATTTTGTCTATAATTGTGTGCTTTAGAAAGGCGTAACTATTTCAAATCCGAATTTGATAAAATTGCTAAGAATTTAAGACAACCTAAGAATTATGTCTATAGAGTTACTATAAAACAATGAAGTAAAATGAATAGCAAAAGACAATTTTTATTTTAAATGTTTTTATTTGTAGAATATACATGCAAAATCATACATTTAAGCATAACCAGTCTTCAAAATAGTTTAATTTTAAGAAAATAAAGATCTATTTTATGTCTCTAGAGTTACCAGCTACGTTTTGAGAACCTAATTGTTTAGAATAAATCTTTTACCGATTACTTTTTTAATTCAAATTCCCTATAAACAATATATTTCAATTGCTTTATGTGTATTGAAACGAAATAGGCTAAAAATTTTAATATTTTTGTAAAACAAATCTAAAATTATTTGTGTTAACTTTCAGGACAAACTGGTAACTCAAGAGACAATTATGGTAACACTAGAGACATTTTCATAGAGGCTCATAATATCACATGTGTTATCAATGTTGCGTTGACAGCATTAACTAAATTTAAAAAAAACTTATTAAACTTAATTACAATCGCACTTTTCGAAAACATCTATAGAGTTCTTAAACTCATAATAAGTGCGAGATCCTTTTTTAATCACAGCAGGGAGTAGCAATATTTGAATGATATCGTTAAAATCAACGTAGCTGATATTTTTTTCTTCGAGTCGGTACCGTTTAGCATTATTTTTTGAAGCCACGCCCAGAAACATTACTTTCACCCGCCATCTTCTTCTACTGAATTCAAAGCTCTACAAACATAAGAGTAGGTTTTCTTATGTTTCGCATCATCGCAGAGCACTGCAAATTACTTTTTCTTTTACGTTCTTAATACTTTTTTTCCATCTTTATCATAGTTTTCTTCCTTTCGTATCAATTGACTGTATATTGTGGTGCCTGATATTTTATTTAGATTGTAATTTGTAAGCGATATGTTTATTTTTGCATGTAGCACAGTTACTACACATGCAGTCTTTGGAACGGTTATTGCAAACGGACTCTTCAATTATTTTATTCAAATCATCGGTATTAATAGCGCCTTTCTTTTTAAAAGCTTTTTAGCTTTGAGCGCAAAATTAATGTGAATTTTGCACAAACATGTTTCACGGGCAGAAACAGACAGTTTCACAACGAAAAATGGGCAATGTTTTGTAAAATAGTAGTAGGAGCATTTCACACCAGGATTTTCAGGTAAGAAATTTTTAACATATAAATGTTTCTTAATATCCAAAAGGTATCTCTTTTGTACTATTTTCCCATAGTGTGTTATTGTCTCTTTTTTCCAGCTGAAGGTCTTGAAATGTTATCACGTATAAAAAATCTGTAAATTTTTAATCTCAGCTGCATTCGGTCACACGTTGATGGGTTTTTCCTGTACTCTCTATTTACTCCAAAGGCTTCCTTAAGTAGTTCTCTTTTCTTTCCTGAGATTTCTATCATTGTATTCTTAAGCACACTTTTGAATAAACTCTTTCTGATTTATTATATTTTGGTACCTTTGTCGAATAGAATTGGTCAATAATTTGTATTTTTGCTTTATATTTTCAGTTTCGTGCTCATCTTTTTGTGATTGCTTTCTTCGAATACTTTTTTTCCTATATTTGTCATATTTCTACTCAAGTTTCTTAAGCTTTTCTTTCAATTTCACATTCTCTCTGTAAGGTTTACTTCTATGTCTCTTAACTTTTTTACGACCACGTTCTCTAGGTGACATCGGTAGCTAGCAGCTCTCTTTTCTTTAGGCGTTAAATCTTTTACTAATCGTATGGTCTTGTGATAGTGTTCACGGTGCTTTTTATTCGCTTCTTCATATTTTGCTGTATTTTGTTTTAATCTTTCTTGATATCTTTTCCGTTTCTCGGCAGCTGTTAATGCCATTTTAGCGAATCATTAAATCTGTAATATAAAAACTATTTAACAATAACATGTTTTTGAATTGAATAAGGTAATTACATAAGATACAATATATAGGATGTAACAAAATAAGTGTAGGTCTTGATAACTGGGGCGTCTACTCATCATACAGAGAAACTGTTGCACTACGACTTAAAAAAGCGAAAAAAATTTGGTCTTTTCAAACAAATTCATCAACTGATTTACCATTTTTTGATGAATAATCCAAATTTTTTTGCGACTTCAATAAAATCTTAGAACAAGAATTGTTCAGAATGATGAGTAAAAGCCTCAATCAACAACTCCTACATCTATTTTGATACATTCTGTTTAATTTTATTTATTGAATAGATTTGATAATCTTATACAATAAATTGACCTCCACTTGACTTTAAAATTTAGAAAAATTATCGAAATGTCAGAGGAGTTACCTAAATTGTATCTGGAGTTACCGTCAAAGTAACTCAGCATACTAGTAACTCAGTAGACATTTATCAGTTTTTTTTAAAAGAGGCCACACGTGGTATTTGCGCATTGCAAAATTTCGCATGTTAACAATAATTCACACACACTACCAAAAACAATGGAATTTAGAAATAAATAAAGACCAAATACTTACGAAATACTGGTAACTCAGCAGATGGCCAATAAACACACGCGCTCTCCCGGAGTGATCGCCACCGACTGGCAGCTTCTCGGCGTAATTAAAGGCATTCCAGAACTTTCCGCTAGCAACGATGCTTTTCTACGAAGGTCATGACTACAAATACGCAGTATCTAGTGAGATTAAGAAGTACTGTCATGCAGTAACTAGTATACAATTACTTTTAAATATATTTCTGGACACAAAATTGGAAATTTACTGTAAATTATTATTATAAAATAATATAATTTATACACTTTCATTATTATTCTTATCTTTTACTCTTACCTTTTATATAATAAGAAATGATTATCCCGAATAAAATTTTCATTCAGTCGAAAGATTACTTCAATACAGTTGTCTTTGGACAGTCTATATATGTATGGAGTCATGTTTTTGTATACTGAGTTACCATGAATTTTCTAATTAATTGCAATGATTCCTTCAATAAAATGTGAAATATAAGGTGTATTGTAATGTAATTTCATGATGGTTTAGCAAATCATCATGAATTATATCAAATTTATGTACTTTTTCGCCAAATACTTCCTGGACAGAGTAGTGTGGGTAAAAAAGTTGATTGACCCAGTTAACTAACTATTGAGTATGGACCCCTTTTGGGTAAAAGCCTCCTCCAGCGTCATCCAAGCCTCTCTATCTCGGCCAGTGACCATCCAGTCTCTCCCAGCTATAGTGATGATGTCATCTGCCCATCTCTTTTTTGGTCTCCCCACCATTCTCTTTCCCCTTGGTCCTTTCCATTTGGTGGTAAGAAAAGTCCACCTTTTATCTGAGTATCTTGAGATGTGTCCTGCCCATCTCCACTTTAGTTTCAGAGCATGTTCTAGGGCATCTTTCAGCTTCGTTTTCTTTCTAATTTCTTCACTTTTCACTTTTTGGATCTTTCTTAATTTCAGAAGACTTCTTTCCATTGTTGCACGTTTGCAAGACGTTTGCATAGACCCAAGTTTGGCATCCATATGTTAAACTTGGTAAAATGCAAGTGTCCATGACTATTCTTTTTAATCTCAGATCATAATTACATTTTAGAATTTCTTTTTGTGCCCAGAATTTTTTCCAAGTTATGTTAACTCTTCTGTCTACTTCCTCTTCGTTATTGTTTCGACTAAATGACACTTGTTTTCCGAGATATATGTAGCTGTTTTCATAATCTATTTGTTTACCTTCGACAGTAATTACATGTTGTTGCCTGTTTGTCATTACTTTTGTTTTGCTAGCATTCATGTGAAGTCCTACTTTCTTGCTTTCTCTGTCTATGGTTTGAATCATTTCTTCCAGATTATTGGCTGTTTCAGCAAAAAGGGCAATGTCGTCAGCGAATCTCAGGTGTGATATTTATTTATTGTACCATTTTTCTTCTTTGCCCCTTAATTAAGTCCTTTATTCAATTCAAGGGTTGGATGGAAGAGATCCCTTTATGGGATAAGTCCGCCTTCGTACTTAATTTTATTTAATTTTATATGTAACTGTGTTTTTTAGTACAATAAAGATCTTTTTTCTACACACTAAAAGTTCCTACCACACAGAATGCAACACACAGTGTACAAGACACTCGACATTTCAGGAAGTGTTACCGGTCTCTTATCCCTTCCAATATGTTTTCTGCTATTATATGTATCTGTAAAACTTCAACTATTGGATGTCACTTCAAGAGTAAATAGCAATTTGTAAACTAATTTCTATCTCAGTTATGTATAAAATAAATAAAAACTTGAAAACAGGTCGCTCCCAGTCTGACATTTAAAACTATTGAATTATTCACAAGAGAAGGTAATAGGTTAAAAAGTATGGCTGTTCGTGTTATAATGTTGACATCATACCTATCTATTTTTAGTCTTGGGTTTTTTACAAAGATATAATATGAGATAGGTAAATAAATAAATTAAATATATGTATAATTTTGTGTGGAAAGTGAATAGTTGTGCATATAGAATTTGAACATAACAGTTCTAATTTAACAGTGCATATGTAGTTTTCAACTCTTAAGTGTAGGCTCAACCATGTTAGCATAGAATAAAGAATAATACTATAATTCATTCCAATCAAAAAAAAGGAAAACGTAAACAAACTTACTATGGATCTGACACATGTCAATGTCATCTGCATACTATGTTTGTTTACCTTTTGCTTTTTTTGATTGGAATGAACCATACGTATAGAAGTTTCAGTCTGCAGAGATGTTACATTAATAAGATACTCTCAGTGCACAGCAATAAAGTCCAATCTTGCTTGCCCGTACATAAATGCGCATCACGCGTAAGTACAGGGAATAATGTACCTATTCACAATGCGCGAGAGATTACGCTGAACGCTCAAAGTTTGCCTGTCCTTGTTTACCATTAGTGATTCTCGTCACCGCGCTCGAGGGAACGCGGCGATGTATTTGCGTGCGTATATAGCTTCGTCGAAGTGAGACAGGCCTGGTGTCTTGGGGGGATTCAGGATAACCCCGACACTCGCAACAAACTAACGCTTATAATTACCTACTTACTACTACTTTGCACATTTAGTCTGAGATGCGCGGCTTGCGCTATGCGACCGTTAACGGATCTTACTCAAAGGGGGTGAGGTCGCCTATAGCAGAAAAGGATACCTACGCTTTTTAGGGTTCCGTAGCCAAATGGCAAAAAACGGAACCCTTATGGATTCGTCATGTCTGTCTGTCTGTCCGTATGTCACAGCCACTTTTTTTCTGAAACTATAAGAACTATACTGTTGAAACTTTGTAAGTAGATGTATTCTGTAAACCGCATTAAGATTTTCACACAAAAATAGAAAAAAAACAATAAATTTTGGGGGCTCCCCATACTTAGAACTGAAACTCAAAAATTTTTTTTTTCATCAAACCCATACGTGTGGGATATCTATGGATAGGTCTTCAAAAATGATATTGAGGTTTCTAATATCATTTTCTTCTAAACTGAATAGTTTGCGCGAGAGACACTTCCAAAGTTGTAAAATGTGTCCCCCCCCCGTAACTTCTAAAATAAGAGAATGATAAAACTAAAAAAAATATATGATGTACATTACCATGCAAACTTCCACCGAAAATTGGTTTGAACGATATCTAGTAAGTAGTTTTTTTTTTAATACGTCATAAATCGTAAACCGCAATTTACCTTTCATTCAAGTTACAACGAACTACAAGAACTTTTATATTATGTTACTTGCTGCTACGGAACCCTTCATGGGCGAGTCCGACTCGCACTTGGCCGCTTTTTTTTCTTTGCCTTTAGAGGGGCAGGGATTTCGATGAAAAATGCTTCGATGATTTTACTGGGCAGATGGTGTAGTGACACATTTAGTTTAGATGAGTGAGACCTATGTTATCAGTGGATCTCTTTTGGTGACTGATATCATCCTTGGGGTACCATGATAAGAAAGTGAGGGGAGGGGGACAGCTATTTCTCTACTTAACTAAAAATTCAAAATTGACAAATTTAAAACCATCCATTTTGTGTTATTTCAGGTCAAATATCAATGCACCCGGAAACCACACAACAAATCAACATACACCAAGAAAACCAAACTTATGTTTATAACAATCACAACATAAATAATATACCGGCACTGAATCCTATAGATTTGTATACACGTCCGCAAAACTACATTTACCAAAGAGAAAACCCACAAAATTTAGTCGTACACAGACAAGTAGAAAACAATGCTTACTCGGAAGAATTAAAAAAGTTTCGCCAAGATGGCGGACAGAATGGCGCAAAAAATGATTCCAAAGAAGACCCGAAGGAGAATCTAAAGCCAGCTAATCAAAATAAGATTTTGTACGCTGATTATCAGAATCAGATATATCAACAGCAGAATTTGGATAAAGATGACAGTAACACGTCTGATAATAAAGTGAACGGGGACGGTATGTCATTGATAAAAGGTGAATATGTATGTTACAAATGCAATGACGTGTTCCCAACAAAAAGAGGTTTGAAGCAACACGCTAAAGTCTGTTCGGAGAACGGTGAAAATAATGACTCAACGGAGAAGCTAGGTAAGTTTGTTTGCAGCCAGTGTTCTTACAGATGTCAGTCGCCGGCCATTTTGAAAATTCACGAACGCACACATACAGGGGAGAAACCGTTTTCTTGTACTTTTTGCGATTACAAGTCTGGCCAGAAAAATAATGTGGCCAAACATATTTTAGTGCACATGAAAGAGAAACCTTTCAGATGCCAATACTGTGATTATCGTTGCGCACAGAAAAACAATTTAGTTGTACACGAACGCACACATACAGGTTATAAGCCATTCGCTTGTCCTCACTGCGATTACAGGACGGTTCAAAAACCCAATCTAGTTAAACATATGTACTTGCATACGAATCAGAAACCGTTCAGCTGCGATATATGTACTTATCGGTGCGTTCAGAAAACTAATCTAACCAAACACAAGCAAAGACATTTGAACGAGAGGGACGGTGATAAAGTTGAGTTGAAAAGTCAGATTAAACCGTACAAGCCTCGTCAGAAGTCTGTCAAATGTCCAGTGTGTCCGTACCGTTGTGTGCAAAAGTCGAGTTTAGTGAAACACATGCAGTTTAAACATAATGACGTTACGTTTGAATGTGTAAGCGTGGACCAGTGTATCAGCCAAAGTGATAATGTTAGTGATACCATACAAAATTTGAGCGTGTGTGATACAATACAAAATTTAAGTGTAAAAAAAGATCAGGTCACTGAATGCGGTGATAAAGAACTGCAGATACAGTCATAGCTTTAAGTTGGTTGTTTCAATGTTAGTGATAGCATAGATTTAGTTTACTTATAGACCGAGTAGATTAAGGTTTATGCGCTTAAAAAGTGTCTCCAAGAAAAGGCACAACTGTAGGTACGTATATCATGAACTCTTTATTTTCAAGTATTGGAAGATTTAATTAATTGAAGATTGTGTCTGTGATTTTGTATGATTCCTGTAATCTACTTGGTACCTTAGTGAGAACATACTGTTATCATGCTATTCTTTTGCAGAGTGAAAGTGATAGATATATAAGGTTACTTGTAATTTTAACTAGAAACCCTTGAGCTGGTATATGGCAACATTTTACATTGAACTTTTTTTATGCAATAATAATAATAATAAAATTTTTTTTAGTACGTACTTTGATATTTTGTGTGTAAAGGTTCGGTTAAGCACTTTGCATCAGGATGAATTTAATAACTTAAGAAATATATTTCTACCTATACTCATGGTCAAAAAAATCGACTCAAAGTTTAATGCACGACTTTTGGAAAATTAACTCAATCTAGCAAAATAAAACTAACCTAAAAGTTCAAAAACTGTGTGTTTACTGTTTATGATTTTAGTTTGATGGTTTTCTAGTTTTTTGCTTTTAGTGTTTAACAGTTTTGTAGACTGAGTTTTTTTTTTCAAAAGTCAAGCAACAAATCTTGAGTCGATTTTTTAGTCCACCAGTGTAGATGCTATGTTAAAACTTAAAAGCCTTACATAGGAAAATAACATCATCTAGACTAGAGAAATATGGAATCAGTTAAAAATCGTAAAATCTGGATATTTTATTATTGTCAATTAAAATACTTATTATTAAAAAAAAAATGTATATTCCAATTATTTTGGAAACTGAACTCTGCAAGTATACATTTTTATTAGTCAACCGCATATTGAGATTTTTTTAAACTGCTAACTAATTTCTATGAAGTTGTGTCTTTCTTCAATGGAATTGAGAAAAAGTAAATGACTTTTCAATTTTCAAGATAATTAATTATTTGAAGTTCAGTGAAATCAGGATATCAGCTAAAAGGTTTTTAGTTAATTATAATTGCGAGTATAACTGTATTTTGATTATACTATAAGTGGTTATGTAAGTATTGAATAATTTGAGTAATTCACAGATCTGTATAAAAAGAAAACAAAATCCAGACATTTGTTAATGGGTAAGGGACCATCCATAAATTACGTCACACGTTAAGAGGGAAGGAGAGGGTCAACGAAGTGTGACATTATGTGACAAGGGGTAGGGGGAGTCATAAACGTTGTGACGTCACGTAATAAATAATAAAAAAATATATAATTTTGGAATTTCTATTTTCATTTATTCAATTCTGGGATGTGACGTCACACCAGGGAGGGGTGATCCCACAAATGTGAACTTGTTTGACAAGGACAGGGGAGGGGGGTCAAAAATCATGTTTGTGTGACGTAATTTATGGATGGCCCCTAACTTATTAACAAGTGTTGCCAGGTATAAATTATCCTGTTTTTTTAATTTAACAAAAAAAATTACTAACTCGGGACATCTTGCCCAACTCAGGACGGACGCTTTGCCAAAACCGCGATTTCTGGCAGTGCTGTATTGACTTGAAGTAAATAGTAGTTTTTTTTTTAAATCGTCGGTATTGTGATAATTCTTTAGTTTTATAGTCATTAGTTTAAGTGCTCTCTTTTTCAATTTTCTTGTGTTTACAATCTTGTATGCATTTTGATATTATGTGCCTATTATGAATCGTATATTTTGTTTATAAAACCTATGAATTGGGGTCATTCTGAATCACTTAAAAAATATGAACTGTCGCTTCTACTCATGAAACTGAACATGTCGCTTGAAACTGAACAACCTTCTCCAATGAATCTGTATTTAATTGGCAAACATATTTTTGGACTTCCTATATAGAGTTAGCAAATCATCACATTGATACTCCTAACAAAGTCTTCACTGCAAAAATTGTGATTTAAGCAGTTCGTGAATATTTGTTCAGTTTGATTAAAAGAGTAGAAGCCCCTCTTAAAAGTATTTGAAATACAGTGTAATTTTTTTTTCGCAACTTTAATATTGGACGCTGATTTTGAAATTATTCCATACATTCCATGGAGCTGGTCTTCATTTGTTTTTTTTTCTAGAATAACTTTGTATGGGATGGCTTTTTTGGTCGCTTAATCAATGCGGAAGAAAACTGACAAAGCTCGCCGATAGAGGCGCTGATATCGCTTGACTCATACTAACTGTCAAAACGTATAGAAAAAAATTGTTTACATGAACTAAACATAAGATTATAAAAAAAATGCTGCGTTGTGTGGGGATTGGTTGCAATAATAATGGAAATCATTAATTTCCTAAAGATTCTCGGATGAAGACGACGTGGAAAAAGTTACGTTTTTAATTATGTACTTTTCAACTTCGCCTTTAATTGAGGAACAGTTCAAGTCGCATACATTTTCCATTTAACAATTTTACAGAAAAAAAACTAATTTATAACACCTCGATAATAAAAAACGCGGAACTAATTGAAAGTTGTTATGAGTCAAGCGTCCGTAGCGCCATCTGCAAATAGCTTTGCGTTTTCTTCCCCATTGGTGCCTATCTAGTCATATCTACAGATTTGAAAATGTTTAACGGTAACACAGGGTTGCCAGACGTATGAGAATTCTTGTAAGTTTACGGAGATTTAGAGCTGATTTAGAGAGAACAGAACTATAAGTTTCTAAAAAAACAATAAATTATGTTGTTACCTTGTTCCAATCAAGAAAAAGCAAAAGGTATACAGACTTACTATGGAATTGCCACATGTCAACGTCAGTTGCATAGTAAGTTTGTTTACCTTTTGCTTTTTTTTTAAATTGGATTGAACTGTAATGCAATCCAATTGTATTTCTAAATTATTTTAAATCTTTACGAGATCTCTTTTGAAATTACGAGATTTTTAACATCTCGGTAGGAGGAAGAAACATTTGCGTCTGGCAACCCAACACTGCCAGTATGTACTGCCCTAAACTACAGTCCCTGGCTTTATAAGAAATTCCCTTTGTAGAATAGTTCCGATGAAAATGTTTGACTAAAAACTACTCTATGACAAGCACTTAACGAAATGGTCTTTGATAATGATAAATAATTTGGTTGTGACGGTTTTTTTAATTATTTGCTGCATAAGATAATAACAATCGTAAACTGAAAAAGATTTGTAGGTTTTTAAAAATGTGAATGGCAAAAATAGACTTCGCTTTGTTCGCTATATTAGCATCAGTCAAGCGGTACATGGGAGATGCTAATTATGCACTGAACAACTTTCTCCAAAGAACCCATACAAACAGATCATACATTTTTTTTACTTTCCATACAAAGTTTGAAAATCTATTGATGAATTATTGACAATTAAGTAGTATTTAAGTCAGATGTTTTTTGGCTCCAACTGTATCCAACAGGTTCCTTGGGTTCCAGGTTTGCAGCTTGAAAGCGAATAAAATTTACTTTGTTATCCGCCGTATGTCGCCACTGTGCTACAATGCAAACAAAATACGGTATTTGACTTAGTAGTCTATTCTATTCTATTTTTCTATTTGGCATTCCACATCTCATTCCGAGCGTGATTTTGCCAATGTCTAGTGAAAAATGGGAGAATCTTCAATAAAAAAATGGCGAAACGCCAATGTCAAGTGAAAGTGACGACTCTAAGGGTGATGGGCACTTAAAGACGCTCCACGTGGTGGTTTGCTGCTGGAACTCGGAAAACGGAGCTGTCTCCTGAGTTAATTCTCTTCTTATTATCGCTTATCTCAAATCGGGATCACAGCTATTTCTCCATCACAAAAATAACGTTGAAACTATTCTAAAACGGTAATAATTGTAAAATTAACTTAACAGACGTGTGCTCGGTACAAGTCCCGGCAACCAACCTCCGACTTAGTAGTCATTGAAGTGACATTTTATCGACTGTCAAAAATGACATTTTGTTCTGAAGTTTACTGGCATGTGACGTCATAGTCATTGACGAATTTATTTGGTGATAAAAAAATATATACTCGTAGCAAAGTGGCGCGTTTTGTTTGCATTATAGCACAGTGGCGACATACGGCGGATAACAAAGTAAAGTAAGTAAGTTATTACTTACACTTCAAAATCGATTAATGTGTAAAGTGCTTTGAAAATGTTACCAAGAGATTCGAGATTACCTTCGGAAACGTAGATATGTTTTAAAAATCATCACATTATGTTTATGTAAGTATGTATGTATAATTTTGAAATCCAGTTTAGTTTCTAAGATTATTAGTTATTATGTTTTTATTACACTTTTTTGATATCATGTGAAATAAACGCCGTTTACCAAAGTGATTTCTAAATATTTATTTTTTTGTTTTTAACCGACTTCAGAAAAAGGAGGAGGTTCTCAATTCGTCGGAATCTTTTTTGTTATGAATGTTCACCGATTACTCGAAGACGCCTGAACCGATTTGGAAAATTCTTTTTTGTTTAAAAGGGTATACTTCACAGGTGGTCCCATATAAATTTTATCTAAATCGATTCAGCGGTTTTTGAGAAAATCAACAAAAACAGCAAAATTGGAGTTGTTGCGATTGAAGTCGGTTGTTTTTAACGTATTCAGAGTGGTCAATTATTTAATTTAAATACTTGAAATGAAATGAAATGAAATGAAAATATTTTTTATTCGAAGTAGGTAGCAGTGTACACTTTTCGAACGTTATTCTTTTATCTACCTAACACGAGGTTCCTACCACTCGGAACTCGTATACCCACCGTTTCGGGAAGTGTTTGCGGAGTGAGAAGAAACGGCGGGCCCTAAAGAAACTACCACTTATTTTTTTAAAGTCTTATATTCTATTACATCTTAATGCTAGATCAATAAATGAATTATACAATGTCATGTCTGTAAATAAATATGCAAAAATAAGAATAAAGTAAGAAAAATAAAGAAAGGATTCAAAAGAGATAAATTGACTTATAGGTGCTTTACATAGAGAGAGATGTTCACATCGATATGGGTGTAACATTTGTAATGGACCCGTACTGGGGCTTTTACTTATAAATTCAACTTTTTGTTCTACGACTTTCCTGAAATAACAAATATTTCTTTTGGATTCTCATATAAATTTATCAGCTGTTTTTCCAATTTGTACGGAGAGTCCCAAAGAATTTTTGCGATTTCAGAAATTTTTTAAAACAATCGTTGCTCAATATTAATATACTTATTAATAGTGAGTTCTAGTTATAAGGGTTTTTTTTTATTACCCCTGTATATATGGGTATGGAGGCCTTATAGGCGGCTTGAAAATTTCTGACACTGGGCTTGGCCACTAGCCCCACAACCTCCACCCCCCGTGTGTGGACTATGACCTAATTTTTTTTATGTGAGTGCGTTTGACTACATCTCACCTGATGGAAAGTGACGATGTAGTCGAGGATGGTACACGCAAACTCAAGTAATGCCTATTCACTTTTGCCTTGAAGACTCCCAGATTGCAGGATTCGAGAAACACCGACGCAGGTAAGTTCCACTCCCTCGCAGTTTGCATAATAAATGAAGAAGCATATCGCTTCGTGCGAATAGGTGGAATATCAACTACGAAGGGATGAAACGCCTCCCTGCGCCTAGTTGGCCGAATCTACCGACCTAACCTTCCAGATGTTTGGGAAGCGACCCGTGCCCCTGCAGTGGAGACGATTTGGGTCGTTATTGTTAATATATAGCACATTATACAGGGTGTAACAGAATGGTGTGATAATACTTCAAGGTGGGCTTTTACCCATCAAACTGAACAACGTTTGTTCTACAACTTTGTTGAAATCGCAAAGAAATTGTCGGACTTTTCATACAAACTTGGTTCGCCAGCTGATCGATTTGTATGAAAAGTCCAAAAAAAATTTTGCGGTTTGATCAAAGTTGTTCAGTTCGATGAGTAAAAGCCCACCTTGAAGTATTATCACACCAAAATCCAAAGGCCAAAATCGATGAGCTGAGTAGCCAGCTTTGTATAGAATGTCCAAATTATTTTTTTTGTTACTCCGATTGAATTGGTTCCTTAGATAAAGTTGTTCAGTGTCATGAGTAGAATCCACAGTTAAAATTTGGTCCGCGATTGCAATTTCACTCTTTATACCGGGTACCGGAGGCCCAACCTCCCCCCCCCCCCCAATTCCCCCATCCATCATCTCATTTCAAAGGTCGGCAAAGCACTTGTGACTCCTCTGGTGTTGCGGGTGTCTATGGGCGGCGGCAATCGCTTACCATCAGGTGATCCGTCTGCTCGTTTGTCACATATCACATAAAAAAAAATATATATGCTTATGATCTGTCCCATGACACTACATCAAGATTAGAGTTGCCGCGAATTGTAGTTATAGCGAATAATCGAATAGCGAATATTCGTCATTGCCTATTGCGTTGCGAATAGTCGAATTATTCGCTAAAATTATTCGTCATCAAAAACGATACTTACCATGTAAATTATTAATATTAAAGAATAATATCTAATGATATTAGGTTGTAAAATATAATTTGTGTTAATAGTATGCTTTACATTGATTTTTCGTAACAC
The DNA here is from genome assembly GCA_958295455.1 of Coleophora deauratella. Taxonomy (NCBI): domain Eukaryota; kingdom Metazoa; phylum Arthropoda; class Insecta; order Lepidoptera; family Coleophoridae; genus Coleophora; species Coleophora deauratella. The sequence continues at coordinate 2,195,296 of OY282414.1, read as the reverse complement.
ATGAAATAATAAATTCTTTTATATTTTACGAGAATCTAAGAATTACATATTCCTTCTATGATTTTTGAGAAGACAATAAATATATCAGTTTTTTTAAACCAGTTTTAATTAGTAAGAAACAAAAAAATATTGTTTGATTTAAAAAAAAACTGTAATTTTTGTATACAAATTAATGAGCTGTTAATTATTCGTCGAATAGCGAAAATTAGGCACAATTATTCGCTATTCGACGAATAATAAAAAAATGGCGAATAATGACGAATAGCGAATATTCGCGGCAACTCTAATCAAGATGGATACAAGAGGGATAACGGGGAAGAAAACTGACAAAGCTCGCCGATAGAGGCGCTGGTATCGCTTGACTCATAATAACTGTCAAAACCTATAGAAAAAAATTTTTTCGTGAACTAAACATAAGATTATTAAAAAATTCCGCGTTGTGTGGCGATTGGTTACAATAATAATGGAAATCATTAATTTCCTAAAGATTCTCGGATGAAGAAGACGTGGGAAAAGTTACGTTTTTAATTATGCACTTTTCAACTTCGCCTTTAATTGAGGAACAGTCCAAGTCGCATACATTTTCCATTTAACAATTTTACAGAAAAAAAAAAAACGAATTTATAACACCTTGAGTCAAGCGTCCGTAGCGCCATCTGCAAATAGCTTTGCGTTTTTTTCCCCACTGACGGCTGTGTCAGAGCCATTGAACGCATCACACTTGTCAAGCTGTTTTGCCTACTAGCTTGAACAAACAAACACATGGACACTTACCAAAAATAATATAATAACCACGTACTAGAGCTTACACGAATCTTGTTCCCAAAACAGTTGTGCTACTCGGCATTAGATGGCGCTACTAGTTTAATATCGTATGGTGGCTAATATGTAATTTAATTAATCAAGTTTGACCTTATTTTAATTCAATTAATTTTGATATGTAAATTTATTTAATATTATTGACATGTAATTATTATTATGAATAAATGAATTGAATATGAATATATAAACAACGTGCAGTGACGGAACTGGAGGTAGCATTTTCATCTCATCTCACTTCTCACTATCTCACTTATAAATGCGAAAGTATGGATGTTTGTTTGTTCCACTTTCACGCCCAAACTACTGAACGGTTTTGGATGAAATTTGGTAGGTAGATAGATGAAACACTGCTAACACATTGAGTACTTTTTATCCCGGAAAACTCGAAGGTTCCTGGAGGAATGGTGAAAAACTCAAAATGATACTTCGCCAATAGGTGGCGCTGCATTAACTTTTTTTTATTTCTATTGTAACTGGACCCCGCAGACGAAGTCGCGGGCGGTTACATGATTTAATGACGAAATTGATGAAGTTACTGCTTTTTATAATATTACTGCTCTTATCGTAAGCACGGCAGAATGTAACTTCTTGTCGTGTAAGTCGTGTCCTTGTAATTACGTCTTTGGTGTAGCCTCGTAAAGTCCAACCTTTTAGGCAGGTAGTCATTGCGGCCCAACGTCCTAAAAATAGGTCCAAAATAGGATTCCAATAAAAAAAGCAAAAGGTAAACAAACTTACTATGGAAATGACACATGTCAATGGCAGATGCATACTATCTTTGTTTACCTTTTGCTTTTTTTTGATTGGAATGAACCATACCTAAACGCCTCAACTCTAATGTGATATTTCTATACAAAATGAATCTATGGCTCATTCAGAAATGGCGTCAATATTCAAATCGAAACATGAGGTTGAAAATTCGAAAGTAAAAAGGTCATTAGGCCTCACGAACCGTCACCGAACCGTCACCGGATCTCACCCGCAGGGTTTGAGGTTGCCTTTAGGGAAGGGGGGGAGTGGCCATATTGTATGTTGTACTTGAATACAGGGTTAAATGAAATAACGGACCTTTATTACAGGCTTCTAGCTATGAGACTTAATAACTTTTAATTTACTAAGTAACTAATTCGAGTAAAAGATTTTTGGACCCCCATACAAACTTGGCTTATTCAGCTCATTGATTTGTATGACGAGTTCTAATTTTTTTTGCTCCGATTAAATTTGTTCCTCAGAAATTTTATTTCAGTTTTCAGAGCGGAAACCACAGTTAAGGTTCGCAATTTCAATTTCCCCCCTTTATACAGGATGACTTTAAATTAGTTCTTGATACGAAAGGCTATGCATGTGCTCATGATTTTTTGTATCAAGAACTAATTTAAAGTCACCCTATACAGGGTGTAACAAAATTGGTGTAGCACCCTTTAATTGATTCTACTCATCGTACTGAACAACTTTCGCTCTACAACTTTGCTCAAATCGCAAAAAAAATTTTGAATTCCATACAAAAGTGGCAAAAAATTGCAAAACAGATGATCAATTTGCATGGAGAGTCCAAAAAATTTTTGCGATTTGGGCAAAGTCGTAGAACAAAAGTTGTTCAGTACGATGAGTAGAATCTCCAGTTAACGGGTCCTACACCAATTTTGTTACATCTGTATATTGTGGTCCGGTCATCGTTACTGGATACTATGAACCAAAACAGTCAGAGTTCGAGGGTGAATGACGTCGCCCCGGGCGCGTTCATATCCAGATTGACTGTTTATTAATTAATTCATTGTTATTTTATATACATATTGTATAATGGTCGCCTGCCTTCCGGGGGCTAGGCTTGGTGAAATACAGGGTGTAAGGGACAGGTTTCCGAAAACTTTAAGGGGTTGCTCAGTAGACGAAACTGAGTAACTTTCCACAAGATTTTTTTTCAGGAAACGAAAAAAAAACCTGATTGGACAGTTTGCATGGAGAAGCCGAATTTTTTTTCGTTTCCTGAAAAATTTTCTTGTGGAAAGTTGTTCAGTTTCGTCTACTGAGCAAGCCCTTAAAGTTTTCGGAAACCTGTCCCTTACACCCTGTATATTTTCGCGGAAACTGTACATTGTACACAACCTTTCGGGAAGTGTTATCGAAACTAGAAGAAATATTTCATTTTCTTTTAGATAATTTTTTTTCGCCCTTTCTAGGGCAGACTAAGGCTCCATGGCCATACCGCCTCGTTCTTTCGGAGACAGATAAATTATATTATGTTTTTATTATTTTTGATACAAGTAAAATAGTTATTCTACGTACAATAAAATAGCAAAATATAAGGGGTGCCTTACGCCGATACTTTACGATATTTTGATTCCACGTATTGTGGGGCCGTAACTCACGAAATGAAAGGGTTGACGATAGAAATGCTATCAATAATAAAATAATAAATATTAAATTGAAATATTTCACGGCACATTTAACAAAATTTATATATATTTAATTACTTTTATATGTTACCTACTGTATTTATTGGATGGTTCAAGTAGTTTAAACATGTTTAAGTTTTTGATACTATAAAAAAAAAATCTTATTTATGGTGGAGTATCTAATTTTAAGTGTATTTTTTTATTTATTTACATTTGTGCATTCTCTCTGTTTTATTCTCGTTAATTTTAAAGTGCTTTTACATTTATCCACCAATACAGAGGCTTCTAAAACGAAAAAATCACAAAATCGTAGACTGAAGGTTTCCCACTGATTGGCTGTAAGGAAGACTAAAAAAACATTCTAAAATTTAAAAAGCGCCAAAACTGACAGCTGCCCAGAGCAGTCATGTCCGTTCCGAGGGTTTTGATTGGTTCGCCCGCTTGTTTCAAAATTTCAAATTCCTAACAAGGTTTTTCGACATTCCATTTCGGCTAGCGAAGTTTTTGAAAGGTGAAAATTGTATTTTCTAAAAGTTTGCTCATTTTTATGACAGCGTAGGTAAATGAATATAGAGTTATACCTACAAATGGGTATCATTAGGATTTTTAGACCGCTTAAAAGCAACCAAAATAAAGTTTTTTTTAAGAAACTTGATCAGACTTGTTTGAATATAAAAGTTAAGCTAAGAACTCGAGTTTATGATGCGGAATATTTTTTAATTAGCACATCAGAGGAACCAGTTTCAACGTTTCAGGGCGAGTTACACAACAATTTGTAAACATTACGTCTCCTTTAAAGTCAACTGTAGCGTAAAATAGTCGAAAGTTAACATTATTTATGGTTTTCAAACGTTAAAGAATGAATTTTATAAAACATCATTAATAAAAACGTTTTGCTTTTTATCAAAACATCGATAAATTATCTGACAATTGAATCCGCGCGTTTTTTAATGTCAAATTAGCCCGCCATTTTTGACGATTGTCGTTTATTGTTCTTTTTTTGGATGCGTTCACGCGAACATTTAATTTTTTAAAGAAGGGGTGACGAGGGCAAATGTTTATATGGGGATCGACCGTTTTTTATACGTAAGTACATTTTAGTATCGTATTTGAGATTTTGCGTGTGGTCTTTTATGTTGGCCTTTTAGATTTATCTTTTGTTACATTTTTAATCTTCGCAGGAATGTTACGTGGAATTTTATTGCGGATTTAGCTAGTTTTAGAGTATTTTGCAGGTGTTTGCGTGAGAAATTAAGTGAATCTACGACAATTCGGGTAGGTAGAACGTTAATAACCTGTGCGAGGCAATTTTTTTTAGAATTCAGTACCTACTAAAGAGTTGTTCAGTTTTTTATTCACAAACTACAATTACTTGGCACTATTTTGCCTGGTGGAAAGTGATGATGATGCCGAAGATGGAAATTGGAAGCGGGCTTACCAAGATTCCCCAACGCAATGGGAACTGGCTTTCTTATCTCCATGCCGGAACACATCAATATTATTAACGTTAATGTTTGGCGGTAAGACTTAGACAAGATGGTGCTAGATAGCCAGGCTCAGAAAATCGACTTTGATTCGTTCGCAAGAAATATTGGTCTCTCAATATATACAGGGTGTAACAGAAGTGTGTGACAATACTTCAAGGTTGGCTTTTACCCATCAAACTGAACAACTTTTGTTCTACAACTTTGTTGAAATCGCAAAATTTTTTTTGGACTTTTCATACAAATCGATCAGCTGGCGAACCAAGTTTGTATGAAAAGTCCAAAATTTTTTTTGCGATTTCAACAAAGTTGTAGAACAAAATTTGTTCAGTTTGATGGTTAAAAGCCAACCTTGAAGTATTGTCACACACTTGTGACCCTGACACCCTTGACACCCTGTATAAAATCAATCGGCTATTTTGCCAATTTTGTATGGAGAGTTTAAAAACTTGTTGGTAATTCCACAAAGTCAAAGAACACAAGTAGTCCAGTATAATGAGAAAGAAACTCCTGTTAACGCGTGCTACACCTGTTTTGATACGATACACCCTGTATACAGGGTGTTAAAAAAGTGCAAGTGTTTGAAATTTTAAGGGATTACTCAGAATCAATCATACAATACAGGAAAAATATTGAAAAAATCCGATCTACAATTACAATACATTCTAAATCTGAATAATGAATCAAGACTTTGTATGGGAAACTGAAAACAATGAGATCGGATTTTTTCAATATTTTTCCTGTATTCTATACTTGATTGTGAATAACTCTTTAAAACAAACGCACTTTTCAACATCCTGTATTGAGTAGAACAAACATACTGATGTACGTACTTTAGTTCGCGTAGTGAGGGTGTGTGATTGTTGACTGATTCAGGGACGTATTTGGGGTATTACACATAGGGATTTCGAATGCGTTTGTATAGGTGTACCAGAATTTCAAGAAAATGGTGGGAAAAATTTGAACTTTACCAAAATTCTTTAGACATAGTTACTTATTATTATTATTATTGTATTTTAAGATGGGCTGTTGAGACATTACGTGAATACGTGTGGACATATGGATAATACCATGGTAACAAAAACCTTTCATAAAAATTTGTTATAAGTGTTATAAAGAATTATAAGCTAGATTATAGTTTTATATGTATATTTTTTTTTATTGGCAGCTATGACCATTAATGAGGTATCGAGGCAATTATTTGAGTTACACATTTTGTTCGTATTTCTATGAGTTTTTAAATAAACGACAAAAAATTTGAACTCTCCATACAAATTGATCGTCGGATTTACTATTTTTATGGTGGAATTCTATACATTTTACTGATGAAAGTGAGAAAAAAATTCACGTCTATTTTCTCTCTCTGTTGCTAAGACTATTTCAACTCTCTGTTGCAACCTGTATAATTTTTTTTAATGACTTTAATTTTACGACTATGCTAAAATCTAAAAAAGTTGACTCTCCATACAAATGAGTAGAACGCCCAGTTCTGGGTCCTACCCTACACTTATTTTTTTACATCCTGTACCTAGATTTTACAAATGGCTTTTTCTGAGTTGTGTCAAAATCAAAAATAAAAATTTATTTATTATCATACATTAGTTTGTTGAACTTTAATTAATTATAAGTATTTAACTTAGTGAAATATATTTTATTGGAATGTACAAGTACGTTTGTTTATATCGTCACTCCATTTCGGAGGCGGGGTTACAGTCTTTGGATATTACATTACGCTTAAGCGGACCAGACACTATCAGTAATAATGACAATATTTTTACATCAGTATAATGACATTCCATCGTTTAGTATGAGTATGCGTCAGACTGTCATTCCAACCACTACACTGTCAGTATAATGTCAGTATATTGTCTATTATACAGTATATTACTTGAAAATACTGTCATTACTACTGATAGTGTCTGGCCCGCTTTAGAGATTCAATTTGTGTTTGTATCACATGTCATCAATTGTGTTTGTATTGGAATACAATACTAGGGGAATTTTAAGAGCAGGCGCACGCAGTAGAGATGGGTAGGTACGAGTTTTTCAAGGATCCGGTTACGATTCGGGCGGTATTTTTGACTAATCAGTTTCTATTGTGTTAATATAATATTTTCTTAATTATTCTATTATTTGTGTGAGTTTTTGTTTTTCCATGTTTTGTATTAACTTTTACCTATTAGATAGATAACATTTATTTTGCACTTACAAGGCATTACTGACAAAAATACAAACTTCAATAATAATAATATCTGGACAAATCACACACGGTCATCTGGCCCCAAACTAGGATTCCCTGTATCTTCGGAACTAGATATTGATATACATACACATATACTTTTAAATACATACATATACAGGGTGTAACAGAAGTGTGTGACAATACTTCAAGGTTGGCTTTTACCCATCAAACTGAACAACTTTTGTTCTAAAACTTTATTGAAATCGCAAAATTTTTTTGGACTTTTCATACAAATCGATCAGCTGGCGAACCAAGTTTGTATGAAAAGTCCAAAAATTTTTTTACGATTTCAACAAAGTTGTAGAACAAAAGTTGTTCAGTTTAATGGGTAAAAGCCAACCTTGATGTATTGTCACACACTTCTGTTACACCCTGTATAGATATAATACACCCAGACTCAGAGCAAACAATTCTGCTCATCACAGAAAAGTTTGCCCTGTGTGGGGATCGAACCCACGACTCTCGGATTAGAGGTCAGGATCGCTAACCACTTAGCCACCGAGTCAGTCCAATAATCCAAAATTTTTATATTTGACAATAAGTACAACTGCAAATTGACCTACTTACCTAGTATAACATTTATCTGCTACAGGGTGAATAAATTATTTCGTATTTCACTTTAGTTAAATGCTTATTTAAAAATTTTAGTTATTATATTTAAGGTCTACTGAGCAATTTTCTCCAAGACACCAAAAAAATGTGGCTCCATACAAAATTGGCTAAATAGCAGATTAATGGATTTATACATATAAAAATCCCAGATTTGTTTCTTAGCCCAGTCAACGAGGAGTTTCTTTGTATGGAGACCCCAACTATAATTTCTCTGTCAATAAAAGTTTGCACGATTGTGAAGGATAGTGTCAAAAAAAAAAAAAAAAAAAACAAAAATCTTTTTTATTTAAGTAGATGCTTTACACATACTTTTAAATCGTCATATTTTTCTACCTAGTACAAAACTCGGAACTTGTACAGTGTATTGATGGAATATGGCAAAGAAGCCAAAACATTTTATGGGTTACACTTAAACTTGAAAATTGCATTTAAAACTCGGTGAATAATTACTCGATCGAATATTTCTCTACTATACGTTAGGACGAAAACACAACAGAGCGGCGGCGCGGCGCCGCAACGCTGAAATCGGCGGCACGCGTTGCGCCGCGCCGCCGAACGCAGCGTTGCGCGGCACGCGCGCCGCGCCGCTCGTATCCGCGGCGCGCACCGCTCCTAGCCGCGGCGCGCAACGCTCGTACCCGCGGCGCGCAACGCTCGTAGCCGCGGCATGCGCCGCTCATATCCGCGGCGCGCTCCGCTCGTATCTGCGGCGCGGCGGCTCATTTGATGTCCACAGTTTCTGTAGGTCGGAAGCTTGTTTTTAGGGTTCCGTAGCCAAATGGCAAAAACGGAACCCTTATGGATTTGTCATGTATGTCTGTCTGTCTGTCTATCCATCCGTATGTCACAGCCACTTTTTTCCGAAACTATAAGAACTATACTGTTGAAACTTGGTAAGTAGATGTATTTTGTGAACCGCATTAAGATTTTCACACAAAAATAGAAAAAAAAACAATAAATTTTGGGGGTTCCCCATACTTAGAACATTAAGAACTTAGGACTCGCCCATGAAGGGTTCCGTAGCAGCAAGTAACATAATATAAAAGATCTTGTAGTTCGTTGTAGGTAAATTGCGGTTTACGATTTATGACGTATTAAAAAAAACTACTTACTAGATCTCGTTCAAACCAATTTTCGGTAGAAGTTTGCATGGTAATGTATATCATATATATTTTTTTGTTTTATCATTCTCTTATTTTAGAAGTTACAGGGGGGACACACATTTTATCACTTTGGAAGTGTCTCACGCGCAAACTATTCAGTTTAGAAAAAAATGATGTTAGAAAAAATTTTTGAGTTTCAGTTCTAAGTATGGGGAACCCCCAAAATTCATTGATTTTTTTTCTATTTTTGTGTGAAAATCTTAATGCGGTTCAAAGAATACATCTACTTACCAAGTTTCAACAGTATAGTTCTTATAGTTTCGGAAAAAAGTGGCTAAGACATACGGACGGACAGACAGAAATGACGAATCCATAAGGGTTCCGTTTTTGCCATTTGGCTACGGAACCCTAAAAACAAGCGTGCGACCTACAGAAACTATGGACATCACATGAGCCGCCGCGCCGCAGATACGAGCGGTGCGCGCCGCGGATATGAGCGGCGCATGCCGCGGCTACGAGCGTCGCGCCGCGGAAACGAGCGGTGCGCGCCGCGGCTAGGAGCGGTGTGCGCCGCAGCTACGAGCGGCGCGGCATGCGCGCCGCGCAACGCTGCGTTCGGCGGTGCAGCGCAACGCGCACCGCCGATTTCAGCGTCGCGGCGCCGCGCCGCTCTGTTGTGTTTTCGCCCTTAGTGGTAACTTTATGACACGCGAATGTTGTAGTATCTATTTTCGAATTTCGTGCAGTTTGATCGGCACAATATATTATATAAGACGGATCACCTGATGGCAAGCGATTACCGCCGCTCATAGACACCTGCAAAACCAGAGGGGTCACTCAGCAATTACTCGTACAAGTACTCGAGCAAGTGCTCGGACAAGTGCTCGTGCAAGTGCTCGAACAAGTGCTCGAACAAGTGCTCGGACAAGTGCTCCATTAAGAGCTCGAACAAGTTCTCGTGCAAGTGCTTGAACAAGTGCTCGAACAAGTGCTCGAGCAAGTGCTCGAACGAGTGGTCGAATAAGTGCTCGAACAAGTGCTCGAGTAAGTGCTCGGACAAATGCTCAAGCAAGTATTCCAAAAAGTAGTCGAACAAGTGCTCGAACAAGTACTCGTTCAAGTACTAGTACAAGTACTCAAGCAAGTACTCGAACAAGTACTCACAATGCTAATTAAGAATTTCCACCAATAGATATTTATATTACTAAAATTAAACAAAGCAATAAAAAGATAAATGTTGAATAAACAATATAAAGAGTTGCATTCAGCTGAGAACAGAAAAAAAAGAAAAAGAAAAGAACTAAATATACAGGGTGTAACAGAAGTGTGTGACAATACTTCAAGGTTGGCTTTTACCCATCAAACTGAACAACTTTTGTTCTACAACTTTGTTGAAATCGCAAAATTTTTTTTGGACTTTTCATACAAATCGAACAGCTGGCGAACCAAGTTTGTGTGAAAAGTCCAAAAATTTTTTTGCGATTTCAACAAAGTTGTAGAACAAAAGTTGTTCAGTTTGGTGGGTAAAAGCCCACCTTGAAGTATTATTACACCTTTCTGTTATACCCTGTATAAAAAAAATGTTTTGTGAACGGAATTAGAATATATAGGGTGACCCTAAATTAGTTCTTGATACGAAAGTATATGAATGTGCTCATGATAACAAACAACTTTCCCTAAGAAACCCATAGTCAAATCGCAAAAAAAAAATTTGAGTCTCCATACAAATCGATGAACTGACCGGCCAAATTAGTATGAAGAGTCCAAATTTTTTTTGCGATTTGACTATGGGTTCTTTAGGGAAAGTTGTTCGTTATCATGAGCACATGCATAGCCTTTCGTATCAAGAACTAATTTAGGGTCACCCTATATATTAATTTACCTAATTTTATAAAATCATTGCACGGTGTACAATTTTAAGCTCAACTTAGAGAATGGCTTATAAAGAAATGTTTTTATAATTTAAATGAATATTTTGCTAATGTATTATATAAATGTTATTTAATTGTTGTACATCCGAAATGGGCAATCTGTTGAAACTGAATATTCTATGTAATATCTACTGTACACAGTTTTATAATAAATATTATCTTATCTACACCAGTAGATGTGTAGTACCAACTAGTAAGTAAGAAAAAGAAAGAAAAATATCGGCACCATTCGACTGTCGAAGCAGACTTGTATTAATCGACATTCTGCCCGATATTGATATATTCCGAATCGCCAGATTTTTCTGTATCGTTTGCGCCCGGTTTCGTGGCGATCTGAGCACTTTTTGGCGCTTGAAACAACAGGAAATTTAGGTCCAGCCTGAATCTGCTATGACGTATGCGACACATATTTAGTAAAATTTTGGAAAATATGGACTTCAACGGACAAATTATTTGTGATTTTGACTTATGCTATTTTATAAATTTGGTAACATAGGGCATTTAAATCGTTTTACCTGCACCTGAAATCCATACTTGATGTCACTTAAAACATTTAGCTTGCACCTGAAATTTATAATTCAGGTCGCTAAAAACATTTTGACTGCACCTAAAATCTATACCTTAATGTCGCATAAACCGTTTATCCTGCATTTGATTTTAATACGCACAGGTGAAATGAAATGAAATTCTTTATTTGCGTATGATTTTGGGTACAAAATAGGGTGGAAGCTTAAGGTTCAACCCATACAAAATCTGCTCTTATTCGAGCGTGCAAACATTTGTCCAATTTTATATAACTACATGCGTTTTTATAAATGATAATGAACATGCCATAATAATCTACTTTCTATTATCGTGCTTCTAAAATATTCCGTCATAATAAGGTGCTTAAAACATTTTAACCTTCAATACAAATCTTTTTTATTCAGTGGTTAAAACCTTTTTCTTAAACCAATTTCATAAATATCTGTCGCATCAGACATGTCCAAACGGTAAGTCGTGGATGTTAAAACATTTTTCCTGTACCAGAATGCTATCTCTCGCTTATCGTGTGGCACAATTAACCGTCCTACCTGCAAGGTATAGGCGGCGGTTGGCTGGTGTTGCACTTATCATCACCCTTGGTCACGTGTAGGGCATTTAAGATTTACACCTACGGACGTGTGCAACGCGACCATCATACACAACTAGAAATCAGATATGCAGGTTTCCTTACGATGTTTTCCTTCACCGTTAAAGCAGTCGGTATGAAAATACAAAAAAACGAAAAACTCATTGGTGCACTGGCTAGGATTTGAACCCGAGACCTCTGGTTAGGAGGACGGAGTCACTAACCGCAAAGTCACCGACGCTTCTTTTTACCAGAATGCTATATTTTGAGGTACGAATCCCTAAACAAATTTACTTGTAACTCACGTGTAAAAAAAAACACCATTTTAGTTGAGAATATTATTTCAGTGAGTTGCGGACACTATTTCAGTGACACTTTTAGGGTCACTATAACCTATTCGCTGATTCGTGTATGGTGTGTATATATTCGTGTATCCATCCAAAATTATGGAAATGAAAAGACAAAACATTTTCAAATACAACATGAAGAGCCTCTTATCAGAACCTGAGACTATAAATAAGAGAAAATACTAAATGAAAATAAGTGCTAAACGGTACATAATGAATCTAAAACCAGCTAGTAAAATAAATACAGAACAGCCTATTCCTTTGGATGTAGAAGTTACACTTTTAAAATAATCTTGACATAGCTTTCTCGAGGCTTAAGCAAGGTGAAAAAGCAGCCAAGTGCGAGTCGGACTCGCCCATGAAGGGTTCCGTAGCAGTTCTTGCAGTTCGTTGTAGGTAAATTGCGGTTTAAGATTTATGACGTATTAAAAAAAACTACTTACTAGATCTCGTTCAAACCAATTTTCGGTGGAAGTTTGCATGGTAATGTACATCATATATATTTTTTAGTTTTATCATTCTCTTATTTTAGAAGTTACAGGGGGGGACACACACATTTTACCACTTTGGAAGTGTCTCTCGCGCAAACTATTCGGTTTAGATAAAAAATGATATTAGAAACCTCAATATCATTTTTGAAGACCTATCCATAGATACCCCCACACGTATAGGTTTGATGAAAAAAATTTTTTTGAGTTTCAGTTCTAAATATGGGGAACCCCCAAAATTTATTGTTTTTTTTTTATATTTTTGTGTGAAAATCATAATGCGGTTCACAGAATACATCTAATTACCAAGATTCAACAGTATAGTTCTTATAGTTTCGGAAAAAAGTGGCTGTGACATACGGACGGACAGACAGACAGACAGACAGACATGACGAATCCATAAGGGTTCCGTTTTTGCCATTTGGCTACGGAACCTTAAAAATATTTGCGGGACAGTGTGTACGCTTTTATAACAAAATTCCGAATGACGATGACGTGAGAAACATATAAAACGCTGTATTTGTTCAAGAGGATACTATAAGACAACCTGGCAAAATGTTATGACGTTTATAAGAGTGCTTGATGTACCTACGCTACGTAAAGAAATAAATGATTTTGAATTTTTGAATTTTGGAGTCGTTCTCACCACGAGCAAAACAAAGATCTGATATGTTAACAATTACAACCGGAAGATAAAATTTTACAAATATCTAATAAGGGAAGAAGCCACGACATACAAATTGAAGAATACAAAACATGTGTATGAAAATAAATAAAATGTTATAAAAAAAGGATACGGCTTCCACGATGGATCAAATGTAAGATAAGACAAATATTCTTTATTCCACACAAAACTAACACAATACACTTCAATTTAATCTTAGGATATGGGCGTAGAGCAAAAGAGTTACAAGCAAAGTCTTGTGTGAAAAAAGAATGTGGACACAATTGCGAAAATACAATATAAGTAAACAGAAGGAAGAGACATATTTGATAATTACTGGAGCTTTACTGCGGATGGAAACAAAGACTGGCTAGTAGCAATGTCACCTAAGAAAGAAGTAAAAAGAAAAATATCCAAAGATTTTTATACATAACAAATACATTCGAACATTTCATTAATTTGGGAGAGGAGCGACTACAAGTATTTCTACAGTTTATTTTTAAAGCATTTTTTCTAATTACCAAAAATGATAATTCTTAAGCCATTTTTACACCAAAAACAATAATTTGTTTGATTTCAATTACTTTTGGTTTTATTTTACCACTTAATTCAAATACTTTACTCTGACAGATTTCAAAAAACTGCAAAATTATGTTGTTCTAACCGCCAATCATTATCATACATACACAACTGTCATTCCAAACAATTCCAATAAATTCCAAATATGACGATTTAAAAGTATGTGTAAAGCATCTACTTAAATAAAAAAGATTTTTGATTTTTGATTCGCTGTTAGTACTAAGTGCTATATACATACATCTATACAACATTTCGATCTGCAACTACTTTATGTTACTTCAAGTGCTTAAGCTGAAAAGCCATTGTATGGGTATTCGAAATATTTTTTTACTACAATTTTAGAAAAGTTTTTTTTTCTAGTTCAACACGAGTAGAAGCGGTTATCGGGTCCTATAAATACAATATTTAGTTACATCCTACATATATCTAATGAAATAAAATAAATCTCAATCAATCAGATACAGTAGACCCCATAAGAAGCAAATGACTTTGCAAACATTTCACCGCGGGGCCCTAACAAATAGTGTTCGGGTTTGCCAAAGCACTTCGCGAAATGTACAAGAAGTATCATTTTACCACTGCATTAGTCACGGGGTCAAATTTTTGCCAGTATGTATGTCACAGCGAGATTGTAGAATTAGCAGTTTTACAAAATAACTAGTTGCTTTGTAAACCACTGTGTAAAAACTACGAATAAAACTGAGGCTAGGTTAGATTAGGTTTTTCTGGTGCCATGCTACCGTAAATTCGGTTAAATTCGTACTTTTTACAGTAGATTACAAAGCAGCTAGTGATTTTGTAAAACTGCTAAGTCTACAATCTCGCTGCGACATGTACATTGCTACTGTCATGTATAATATATATGGAAAATCTCTGTTCCTCTCTTAACCTACTTATAACCTACCAGGTCCCTGATCTGGTTACTTACCTCTTGAGTTATACGCAGTACAGACGTTACAGAAAAGTACAAAAAAATATTTAAAAAAAAATAACAACTCAAGAAAATCAAACGTCATTTTTGCGTCATTCCCCTTCTTCGATCGATGGCCACCAGATGGCGCACGGCGCGTGGCGCGCACGCTCCCGCCAAAACTAACGTCAAAACCATAAGGCGCACCAAGGAGTTTATATATGCGCCAACAAATTGCATCGTTTGATCTGCCTATTACAAGTCCTCAAACGGTAAATAAAAGATTGCCCCAAACTAAAACGGATTGAAATAAATGAAGCGTTTATTTCGGTGTATTTTCGAGTATTTGATATGCATGAGGATTACGGATGCAGAGATTTTCCTTATAAGTTCACTGGTAGTGATTGATTACATATTCTTTAGTTGGGAAGGGGTTTTCAAAAGAGAATGTAACTGAAATACGAAGCAATGCTTTCAAGGGAATTTCTCATATCATAAAATTGATTTTTTAAAGACTGTTCGATTTACAAAAACAAACCTAAGGTTGGTTGCTGGGACTCTGTGCCGAGCACACGTCTGTTGAGTTATTCATAGAATTATATCGTTTTAAAGTAGTTCCAACGTTATTTGTGTTGGAGAAATAGCTGTGATTCAGATTCTGCGATAAGCTATATTAAGAAGATGATTAACTCGGGAGACAGCTCCGTTTGAATTAGTTTTCGGAGTTACAGCAGCAAACCACACATGGAGTGTCTTTAAGTGCTCTTACTCTTAGAGCCGCCATTTTTTTAAGATTCTCCCAAAAAAAAAAAAAACTTGACATTGACAAAATCACTAATGTGGAATGCTAAATAAAAAAAGAAAGGAAGGAAACCTGTCTAATTTTTAGCCATCACCATTATACAGGATTATTTTTGGACCCCCCACCAAAACTTCAGAGTGGCTTCTACTCATGAAACTGAGCAACTTTCCCCAAGTAACCAATGGTAAATTCGCAAAAAAATTGGCATCTCCATACGAAATGGGCCGATCACGTGATCACATTAGTATGAAAGGTCCAAAAATATTTCTGCGAATTGACCATTGGTTACTTGGGAAAGTTGCTCAGTTTCATGAGTAGAAGCCACTGTGAAGTTTTGGTGGGGTCCAAAAATAATCCTGTACAAGATAAATTCATATATATCAGGTAGAGTCATCAGGTTTGCAGGTCTAGTCACCCTGCGTACAGGTGTAACAAACTAAGTTAACCAGTAAACTAAGGTTTCCATTCTACTCTTGAAACTGAACAATTTTTGTTTATAAGACTTTGCTGAAAAAGCAAATAAAAAGTCTGTTGACACAATTCGATCCCATATGCATTTCTTCAATTATTGAGTTGGTTTTTTGCGATTTCATCAGTTGTAGTTTAAAAGTTGTTGACTAGGCTTCCGACTAGGCTTCCGAGTATGTATAATAGTATGTCGGTTTAGGCGGTAACAAGCCTGTAGCCAGAATAGCTTGATGAATTTTGAAGTGCAAACCGTCGTTAGATTGGTCTTGATACCCAGATGTACGTAGTACGTACGTAGGATACATTTAATGCAGTAGGGTTTAATTTTTTAAATTTCCCTACCGCTAACCTTTGCTTTATAAGTAATTTTATTACAATTAATCCTGAACGTAACCAATCCTTTGCTTCATTAAACGATTAGAAAATTAAAAACGAATCCTTCCATCTCTTTCTGGCTCAGAACTACGTCCCTTTCGCACACCATATGACGGACGCGTGGCAGCCGCGTGTCGCCCGGAGATTTTTCATGCATTTGTGCCTTTATTTTATTGGCATAGATAATTGTTTATTTGGCTATGGTTCTGATTTTATTTGATGATTTACGATTGTTGACTAAGAAGGTTGGCGGTCAGCGTGCCTGGCAGCTCTTGATAAATAGACTTTTTAGTCTGTGTTATAAATATTTGAAATATAAGCAAATTCAAAATAAGGGTCTTTGGCAGTTCTTTCTTTAAAGTCATAAGTGGTGGTGTTTTTCAGTGTTTTTATATTTATCTCTTAACTCATTACATAGTCTAAGCCTGAATATGAGTCTTATATGAATTAGCCTCTACAGTTCACAGTGATGGCAACGTGCGTTTATATCGTAATATTAAGTAAATTGTTTTTTTTTACTAGTTTCTAAGTTCATCTGCTTACTATTTTCTGTAATGTTGTCGAATAAACTTTTTTCTTTCTTTCTTTTTTTATTTCGATGGAAAGATAATTTAGTATAGGTCCTACCTACCATAATTCTAATTGCACAGGCCATGTAGCTCGCAAAACTGATAACCGATGGGGAATTAATGTTCTCAAGATTATCAAAATAGATGCATGATTGACTGAGAATTTTTTACGCATTTTATTTTGACTTTTCTAAAATATCTATCAGGATGTCTGCCTAATAAAGTAAAAATAATAAAATAAAGTCTGCAAAACACAGTCAAGTGCACCCCAACCACAATTTTTTGCGAATGGGCTGTGGGTTCTTTGTAAGGTAAAGTCTTCACTTTCACGAGTCGAAGCTCTACTTTATATAACCTTATACCTATAACTTATTCACTGACGACATCTCGCATTCAACCAAGTTATTTAGGCTTAAGACTCAGGCAAACAAACAAACATACATACACTTAAAATCATTTTACCGAGGCACTTGGTAAAAATCCAGGGCGCGTACCTCAAGAGGCGTGGGTTATCGCGTAAAGGTGTGAACATAACAATGGTATAAATAACTGGCAACACTGGGCGTCGCTGTCGTTGACGTGTGCTCACACCTTTATATTATTTATAAGGTACGTTGCTGTGCTGACCGCCCTCAGTGGATGAATTTGCAAAATGCCTTTGTTCTGTTCAGTCTTTTGAGCGATATCAATCAGTATATGTAGGTAAGTAGATATACTTATTAGATATTTTATACTGTCTCCATGGTGTAGTGGCTAGCGTTTCTGATTTCTAAGGCGAGGGTCTGACTCTGAGGTCGAGGGGTTCCAAAATTTACCAATTTGTTGCATTATTTATTAATTATTACTTAGGTACTTCAGTCATTTTTATTACTAAGTAAATGATTTTTTTACGAAGTTTATGATTATTTTGATAATATATATTTTTAATTATTTGTTGATGAGCAAACGAATTTAATTGAATTATTGGTCGTTTGGTTCTAGGGGAAAAAATCTATGATGAACAGATTTGTTTGATTCGTGTCTGAGCGTATAATATGCACACTGGTACAGGGAGTAATGAAGAGGTGGAATATAAAACCAATTTCCAAATTTACCAAACAATTAAACTTGACCTCATAAAATCAGGGGATCAACGTCTTGTCTAACAAAATAACGTGCTAAACATCGATCGAGCGATTTTGGGCGTTAGGCAGTAATAATGATACGGACATACATACATACACTTGAAAAACAATACTTTCTGTTTCTTATGGTTTCTGTTAATAATCCAGTCACACGTTGGGCGCCAAAGTAATTAGTCACATGTTGGGCGCCAAATTAATATAGTATCGGCTTGTATTAGGGCGTTCTACTCATTAAATGACACAACTTTCTCTAAGGAACCTATACTCAATTCGAAAAAAATGTTTGGGCCCCTAGTACTAATTCACCAACTGATCCGCCAATTTTGTATGGGAAGTCCAATAATTGTTTTGCGAATTGAGTATAGTTTTCTTGAAGAACGTTGCTCAGTTTCATGTATAGAAGCCGTTTTTAATTTTTTTCAGGTATGCTGTTAATAATTTATTCACAGATTGTTAATAAAAACTAAGCATTGAAGTCAAGTCACATGTTGGGCGCCCAATAAAAATGTTGCCGGTACCAATTTAATTTGGCCCCCAACATGTGACTAGAATTCCATGTTTAGTTTTTATTAACAATCTGTGAATTAATTATTAACAGAAAGCATAAGCAGAGAGTTATCTTTATTATCGAGTGTATATAGGTATGCCACTGTTAATTTTTTTCAGGTATTTTAGAAGCATTCTATATTATCTGTGATCGTTATACTTTGCGAGTGCGAGACACTGTCCAAAGCCAAGACCGATTGTAACTCCAGAGGTCATTAGGGAACTCGATCCCAAGTGCATCCTACATTTCATTAGATCTATTGGCGTTGAGGATATAATATAACAGGGGCCGTCATCACAATAGATCTATCCAGGTCGCAGTGATCCAATAGGGGCCCACCTTTGATCCTTTACCCCCCAAAATAAATAAAATAAATTAATTATCTGTGATATAGGACAAGGACGATAGGAAGAGTTTTTTTAAAACAGTTTTTACTTTTATGAATCGATTTATTTTATTCACTGTATTTATTTTATTTTCACATAGAATATAATTACACGTTAGGTCGTTATGTATAAGTCTTGACGAGAAGTTTAATATTAATTTATAATACTTTACAATACATTATACAGGTAACAAAACGGTGTCCCAATAACTTTACATGGACTTCTACTGGAGAAACTGAACAACTTTTCTAGAATCGCAAGGGCTTTCCAAGATTCCATACAAAGCTGGCCAGTCGTTGTGTATGTAAAGGATTTTTTTTATTATGTTTTAACAGAAGTTGTTCAGTTTCATCAGAGAAAATCTTAAAGTATTGCTACAGTGTTTTCCTACACGTCGTATACAAGGTAACAGGATAAGTGAGGGACGCATTCTTTGAATTAATAAAGTCAATGATTCTGAACAACTTTATCCGACTTAACTCATAAAAAACAGATTTTTCTTCCCATACAAATCGTCCGCTAGCCAGTTTTGTATGTAACTTTTTTTTTGCAAATCCATATATAGATTTCTTTGTAAAAAGTTGTTCAGTTTCTTTGTCTTTCATGACGCGTCGTTTTACCTGTCATCCTGTATTTATGAGATCACTTTGCGGCCTAAATAACAATTTAGAAAGAACTTAATATCTTAAAATTTTTGTGCATACTTATTTATCTTATTATTTAGGGTGTAACAAAAAATAGTGCGTAAAATAATGTTCTTAAAAGTGCACTTCTGCTTCTACCTAATCTGACTCATTTTTCGTTGCGCATTTAAGTAAAACTTAAACCGTAAAAGACGACTGAAAAAAACTATCAGATGAACATTCTTTTGGAGAAGTCTACTCTTTTAACACAGCTGGAGATTAAACAAGATTTCGCTTTTTCAGGTAGAGATCTACCTTGAAATATAAACGCACGTTTTTGGTACACATTGCTTTTAAAAAAATATTGGTATTGAGTGACACTTTAATTAGTTTGGACTGTAATAAGATTTGCTTTATAGTTATTTCATTTTTGTATTTAAAAAAGTGTATTTTTATGCGTG
The DNA here is from genome assembly GCA_958295455.1 of Coleophora deauratella. NCBI lineage: Eukaryota > Metazoa > Arthropoda > Insecta > Lepidoptera > Coleophoridae > Coleophora > Coleophora deauratella. Next base: position 2,175,252 of record OY282414.1, on the reverse strand, counting down.
GGACGGAATTCAAATAAATTGAAGTTAGTATTTTTTATTATTTACTTGTGTTCTTACCACTGACTTGATTCATACCACAATAGGGTAGTTGACTGTTAGTCATTTGATGTACTTTTTGTAATCTGTTAAAATGTTTAAAACAGCAGTCGTTTTCGTACTCATTACGAATTCTTAGTAAAAAAATAAATGTACATGTAATCAGATTCCAAGCTAGTAAGATTTTATACAGTTTTATTAAAAGAAAAATCTAATAAAAATATTTCATAATTTATTGTTGCTACAGTCAACTAAGTACCCTACTGTGATACTCGTAGAGACGGTCGGCTCAAAAGTTTTCCCGCCAAAAGTCGTGCAGATTTAAGATATATTTTCAGTTTCTATAGTAGTTTTATGGTGGGATCTGTCGAAAACTGAAGCACTGTTAAATGAGATTTAGCACTCAGACTAAAAGTTTTTATATTTAATATCGCTCTGTCCTTTTTTTACTACACAGTTATATTTATCTATCAGTTATTATTTTATTTTAATTACTTATAACGTAAGTGGAGATACATATTTTTTATATTTACAATTCAAAGAGGTAGGCCACTACACAGAAAAGTCATCTAGTCATTTTAAATTATCATCTAAGTATTTTTACAGCGATCGATACATTAAAATCATTAATTTATTTACAAATCTTTCATTACTCCTATTTTTTTCGTTCAAACAGGTCATGTCACATTAATTTCCTCATCTGAAGCGCTTGCATCGCTCTCGTAATCATCACCGTCTTCCAAATTCGAAAATTCACGGTTATAAATCGAGCCAGCGGCCATTTTGTCTTCATATCGGTAATCGCTTTGACAGTTCGAAGTTGTGGCGTACATTTTGTTTTTCATTTCGTCATTTTGATCGTCGATTATTGGCGACATCGGTGACAACTTGGGTTTGTCGGCTTCAGCGTCAGACAAGTCTGGGTGTGGGTTGTTTTTATTCGGCAACGTTTGTTCCCTTGACCCGCCAGAAGCTAGCAGTTCCCGCTCTTTTGAGTTCCGCCATTTCATACGCCGATTCTGGAACCAGATCTTCACCTGCGAAAAGGAGTAAAAATATTGCTTTAATTTAATATATACGGAACGGGCGTTTACTATGTAAGGGGCATAAGGTGACTCAAATTGTTCACGAAGTCCACCTCTGGTACAAAACTGGCCATGTTCTTTTATTAGCTAAGTCAAATATTCAACTAAACAGCAATAAAACCATAATATTCCTAGAAAATAATAAAAAAGTCATAATCGTAAAAGATTAGCATCATAATGGGGGCTGGGTGCCATTAACTTTTTTCGCACATCGATTTCTCATTTTTTCGCAAAAATCCAACATTTCTCGCGTATAAATAAGCACCTACGGCGTATCCGTTTATTGTGCGGATGACGTTCGTTTTATTGATGATCGAAGGCGTGGCTGTATGCGGGAGAAGTCCTTTGCCTCGTTAGAATTTTTGGGGAAAAAAATTGAGCTTTATGAATAAGCTTGTTAATTTTCGCGGTTATTTTTTAGTTCTATTCTTTGAAACTTGTTTTCGTCCTATTTTATTTGTACATAAGTATAAATAAAACACACAAGGAATAGAAGAAGTACCAACGTGAATACTTGGACATGGGAGCCCCCGTCTTTCATGACTCGTATTTTATGGAAGAAAATCTTATTTAGGCATAATTAAATCAGTATTAATTACAAATTCACCGTGTCACTGTATCTATACGTATGATACAATATAAGTGTGTGTAAGAGACACAACAAAGGTTTTAAAAAAAGTTGTGTGTTCGAATATGTCTACTGGTAATTTTATCACAAACATTTTTATACTTTTTTTGTATTAAGAATAAAATATGTTTATGGTCGAAATATAATGACTAGACTATGGTGTCAATATAAAAGTACGGTAATTTAATACTGCTGCGCACCATTTGAGGATTCTTTTCCCGCTAAACTCTTACAAGAAAATAGCATGAGTAAGTCGGAATGTTGCGTTTTTCTCTGATTATTTTTGAATATTAGTTAAATTACATAGAATTCACTCGTATAAGACAAAATTGACAGATGCAACGCCTAATCACGCCCGCACAGTGGGCGAATCCATAAAAATGATGCATCATCTCGATGACAAAATTCTATTATTTGTTATTTTCTGCTTTTTTGTGCAAAACCGACATTTGTTACTGGCAGTTATTCGCAAAAACTTTGTAGACGTATCCGTTTTGTAGGGTTGCCTGATGTTTCGTCAGCAGACAAAAAAATACGACAGGCATTCTCATTTAGAATTTAAATTACAAGATGATAACGAAAAAAAGAGCGGATTTTTCCAATATTTTTCCTGTATTCTATACTAGTTATAATATAATCTAGATTCTAAGTAACCCCTAAAAATGTCAAAACGCACTATTTTAACACCCTGTATAGTAAAAGACGAAACAAACAATCTCCCAATTTATCAATTGGTTTATGCTACAGACTAAGTACACAGATTACATACCAAATATATTTATTATAGATCCTTCTGTAGCAATCGGGTAAAATAATGTTTTATTTCTCCTAAGATGAACTTTAAGAGGTCTATTCGTGCACAGCTGTTCCTATCATTCATCTTTTATTTTTTAATAACAACAGTCGTTAAAAACCGTGGCGCGGGACATTTTTGACGATTCAATTAACAACACAAAAAAGTTTCACGGTACGAGAAAAAAGTAAAAAAATCTCTATATTTAAAAGTTTGACAAATGAACTGCAATTCGATTTTTAAATCGAGCGCGTAAACATCGATCAATAGCCGATTGGTTCCGGCCAATCGTTGGCGCGATATGTCATTCTGATTTCAAAATCTTACATCTGCACGAACCAAAGAGTAAATTAACGAAAAAAAAATACGTTTGAGCATCGATATAGGTAAGAAGACTCGAGCAAGAACGAAAGTGGGTACCTAAGCATCTATAACTGAAACGCCGCAACAGTTATTCAGTGCTTAATCAAACCTAGAGAGCTAAGTTAGTCGCTTCGTAAGTCTGTAATACTGGCCATCTAGTACTATTATCTAATCTGTGATTTCGCTCCTCCCTCTGGAACACGGCGCGCTTGGTGGCAAATAAAGAGCTACCAGTGGTATCCGTCCAGCAAGACAAAACTTTCACAAGATCCTAGCGCAGTGACAATGATTGTTTCAATTGGATATAAGTGGCGATCGATGGGGCACATAGTCCGTAGAATAGATGACCGTTGGGGCACGAAAGTTCTCGAGTGGCGACCACGCACCGGGAGACATAGCCTAGGCAGGCCTCCCACTGGGTGAACCGATGACCTAGTGAATGAATGCCTATCCTAGATAATAAGTTTTTTAAATAACTTGATAAGCAACTTTTCTATAAGTATAAATAGTACCTAAGTAATTTAACTTTTGTGTTCTTTTATAATAAAAATATGTTTGTCTCTTACAAAGGACTTTATTATTTTAATACCTTTAAATTACCAGTTAAAGCAATGACTACGTGCTTTCTAATTGCTGTGTTAGTTTACATTATGACGTTATCTGACTTTCTGAGCTTAACTTTCTGGGCTTGTATACTTTACAAATACTTGTTACACGTTTACATCCTAAATCTATACAGTGTCAGAACACGTTGGTTCTAGCCTTGTATGTTCTCATAACTAATTCACTGTATCAGTGTCAGAAAGTATACGCGACCATTACGCAAAAATCGTGTATATTTTCTGAAACTTTATTTTGTAATACATTCTGAAACCATACAGTGTAAGTACACTACTAATGCGTGCTGGCCTTGTATACTTTCAATATACGCAGCAGCGCAAGCCCAGTCATAGCGTAAACCTTGAGGCTTTTGTTTGGTAATAGATGTACAAAGTCCAAATACTTTATTGCATTTGGAATTTGGATTTTTAGTTAATACACCGTGTAAGAACAGTAGTATTTGGATAGCTCTCTATTTAGAGGTCAGTCCTATGTGTACCTTATGATCTTGTCAGGATAGTCTCGAATGCTGCTAAGTATATTGTTATTTACGGCGGATGTTTACGTTCAACGTAAACATCTTGTAAAAAGTAAAGGAAAACGTCGTGAGGAAACCTGCACATCTGATTTCTAGATGTTGTATGATGGTCGCGTTTCACACGCCCGTAGGTGTAAATCTAAATGCCCTACACGTTGCCATGCACACTAGGCAACACTGGGCAACCGCCGCCTATACCTTGGGGATAGGACGGTTAAATTGTGCCACATGATAAGAAGAAGAAGTGGACATCCCTAAAACTCAAACTCAAAATGTTTTTTATTTAAGTAGATGCTTTACACATGCTTTTGAATCGTATTTTTTTTCTATCTAGTACGAGTTAATGTATAATTTATGTTCGTGTACGCTCGCCCACGGAAAAATATAATGCTCTCGCTTCACATCAGGAGGTTGCAAGTTCGATGTCCGGCGAGGTTCAGTTAGTATTACGGATTTCGAATTCAGCTATATTAGCAATTAGCAATCGAACGTGACATAACATCGATTGTATAAAAGATTTTCCTTTAAAAAAACGTGAAAAGTACATAATATTTAATTGATTACAGAATTTGTTGTTTTATTTGACTTTTTTTACTAATGATCAAAATAGAAAGGGGCGGTAAATTTTCGATCGGCCCCGGGCGGCGAAAACCCACGCTACGCCACTGGCGAAGCCAGAAGAAACGTCGAGCCCAAAAGCTTAAACACATTTTTTAAATAAAATTTTAAACTCTATTACAAATCATGTCAACCATAAAATTGTGAGCTCGAGGATCTATACATGTCCATATACAATATCATTGTCATTTACATAATCTAGTGTTTTGTAATACCCTATAGAGCATAAACAATTAACATGCAATTTGAATTTGTTTTCTGGCAAACTACCTAGTTACATAAGAAATGTAACTTCGTCTGTCATGATAAAGATTCATACTATCCTGACAGATAAACTCCTCTCCCAAACAGCCTCGGTAACCCGGTCGCTAATCCCTTGACCGCTAGTGAGGGGACGCTGGCGCCACGTTGCGACGCGACGAACGCGACAATATGCCGCGAGCAGCTGACGCGCGCCCCTTTTGATATCTTGTAGTGATTGGGTTTGTTTTTTATCGATATCGATAATTCGCTTCTTCAGTAGTATATATTATATACGTTGCTAGCACTAGATGGTAGTCGCCAATAATAAATATTTTGTTTGAACGTAATCCATTAAATTATTAGTTATAGCTTATTGTACTTTGGTACTAAGCCATGTCAGGGTTTTATATTAGGTTAGCCTCCATGAATGAGGATTTGGCCCCATGTGTGTATAGTCTAATCATCCATCCGCCTATAGTTGTATAAATGTTGGCGGGGGGAGGTGAGTGAGTGTCCCTTCTTTATGCAGTAATAGTATTTGCTTTATTTGCAGCAAGTAACACTAGAATGGTTTGACAAACCCTCACCTGCAATATATATAATATCGATAACTTTTATCGACACGACCCCATCACTGCGTAAAGAGACAGGGGTCCTCGGACGGAAATCTCGGCAGAATTAATTACATTCGCTTTTATTACGATTATGCCGTATAAAGAGATTCGGGGCATACGCCAGTGAAATAAAAGGAGGTATGGGGGAGAAAGTTTTCGATTGTCGTTAATTTCGGTAACGTCTACATCTAAAAACTGCCATTATCGATAAAGCTTGAAAAAGTTCTTATATTTACTTCTGATATGAATCACTCTAGTGGATTATGGTTCGGGACTTTTTGGCGGGAACTCGTAGCAACAGTTTGTCAGTTTTCTTTTATTATCCGAAAAAATAGATATCGTGGTTTTTAATGCATAATTTTGATAGTGTATTATTCAATAAAGTGCCATTTAAGTGTCTAATATGTAGGATAATGAAATAAAAGTGTGTAGACTGTGTTTCGAGTGCTCTCAAGAAGTCCATGTAATCTCATCAAAAGTGCTATCATTTTGTTGAAGAATAGAAAAATTTAAAGACGAAAGAAATGGCTTTGGCCTTAATTCAATTTTTTTAAGAAATGGCTTTTGGCCTTTAAATAAGACAAAAGATTTTCAACAGACTAGGCTGTATGGCTCTGATCCTTTGCCTTCCCCATCTCGGGGCAAATTAAAATAAGGATTATGGTTTTTTTCAACAGACTAGGCTGTATTGCTCCTTTGCCTTCCCCTTATCGAGGTAAAATAAAGAGGATTTTGGTGATCGTGACCTACTGGATTGGAGTCAATACTAACTAGGAGATAATAACACCATAAGTTAAAATTTCAACTATCTATGAGGTCATAGATAATGCAAATAGGTATTTGCATTGCAACACACTTATCAGTTGTTTTGTCTTTGTTTTGTCTTAATTTTAGTTTAAGTTCAAATTATTTTAGTTTTGTTTTCTTGTTTCTATGTTTATAATTATTTTTTATTTTTAACAATGTTTTTTTTATTTTTGTTGTTTTTCTATTTCTTTTTGCTTTTATTTTGTTTTCATTATTATTTTATTTTAAACCTATTTTTTTGTATGTGCTTATATTTTACTATAGTTCTTTGTAATTTATGTGTGTTTTCTTGCAAATAAACATTTACTTACTTACTGACAGTCAAAGAAACACAATGACGATGGCCCTGTCCTCAGGAAAACAATTAGATCTTCGCATCAAGTTTCTATTGATGACCTATTAATTAGGGTACTAAAACTTTTTTGGGCTCTCATTTTAAAAATTGCTCTGCCTAAATAAAAAATATATTATTATATTTACTAAAAAAAATATTCCAATATAATAGACTTCAGTAAAGTTTTCCAAAAGAAGTTTGGGAACGGCGAGGTATCGAAATTATTTCTATCCAATAGTGTCCCACTGCTAAGCGACGGCCTTCCACCAAAAAGTCACTTTCAAATAATAATAATTAAATGTTCAGAATACCCTGTGCATTCATAAATTTAAAAATCAAACAAACAGTGCCTACTTTTGACGTTTTGACGCTTGCGTGTATGGCATGTTATAGGACTAAGGACTATTTAAATTTGTGTTTGAGTTGTATTTTAATTTTATTTAAAATGTATTGTTATTTCTCAGCCAAACCAAACCTAGCCACAATCACACAATAAAAGTCAAATAAGAAGGGGTTCATGTCGCAAATTCAGTAACTAGTGCGGTAAAAATTTACATGTTTGCATGCACTATGATATGACAACAAAATGCAAATAGACGTCAAACGCGCCCTGTCAATCAAATAAAAAAATAAACAATGCGACATAAGAACTCTTTTGTCGATTTTTTAAAAATAGAATATGAAAATTGAAAACACAACACGGCCGACGGACCGAAACGAAAAAGTTTGGGAATTCATCAAAATAAATAAATGCAAATATTTGAAATTGGAACCCCGTGAATGTAAACAGGGCGCCGTTTGAATATTCATTCGAAATATGAATATTTCAAATTTCGAATGCGAAGCGTTCGCGTCCGAAAATCAGATTCATTGGACGTCCAGTAAATGGAGGTTTGCAGTAAGTTAGGACAATGACTCCGTCTCAGATAATATCCCAAGGATTATTGTCTCCTCTAAAGTTATAGGTCATTCACAAAACTTCTGATTCTCTTATCGTTTGCCACAATTCGACAAGGGATAGACTAGACGGCAGTTGTCTGGTGTTGCATTTAGCATCACCCGCAGTCACGCGTAGGGCATTTAGATTTACACCTAGGGACGTGTGCCACGCGAGCTTTATACGTTTCATGATTTTTTTTATCTGATCAAGGTCCTACGCCATTGTTACACCCTGTATTTATGTGCACATGTTTTAGAAAATTTACATTATACGATATCCGTTCGATAAATGATAAACATTGTCGATAAATTATACTTAACGTAATAAGTAACTTTTTTTCTATGACATTGCTGAAATTGCAAAAATTTTGGATTTCCCATACACAGTCGATAAATGTAATCGATTTGTACAAGAAATCCAACATTTTTTTTATTCAAATTCGTAAAGTCGTCGGAAAAAAGTAAAACAAAACATCATGTATCTACTAACACAGTTTTTAGGTTTCTCTGTTACTAACAAATACAGACTGTAAATCTAGTCATGCGTCATATTATAATCAGTGCTTCTACTCCTGATTCTGATCAACTTTCCCCAAGGAGTCCATAGTCAAATCGCAAAAACATTTTTGGATTCTTCATACAAATCGAGTAGCCGAGCGGCCAAATTAGTATGAAGAGTCCAAAAATACTAAATTTACAACCTGTATATCATGGATAAAGTATTATGTATGTAGAAGCGTCAATTCACGATACCTATATCTACACTGGTGGACTAAAAAATCGACTCAAGATTTGTTGCTCGACTTTTGAAAAAACAACTCAGTCTACAAAACTGCTAAACATTAAAAGCAAAAAACTAGAAAACCATCACACTAAAATCATAAACAGTAAACACACAGTTTTTTGAACTTTTGGTTTAGTTTTATTTTGCTAGATTGAGTTAATTTTCCAAAAGTCGTGCATGAAACTTTGAGTCGATTTTTTTGTCCATGAGTATATTTTGTTACGCGTTTTATAAAGGTGCTCTTCATTAATCTATGTTGATAGATGAAAAGCTCAAACAGAGTGGTTATTTACTCTATTGTTAAACTTAATTAATTGTCTGCTTAGTAATAGAATAATCTGATGTTTGGCCCTTTGCGGAGATGTTATCGGATTGCGCAAAAGAGGGATGAAAATCCATTAAGGGTTTAAAGTTATTTAGAATCTCACTTCATGTCAAGTCATGCTAGATTTTTAAATGCGAACGTAGTTAGTAAGTAGAAAAAAAAACACTGATATAGGTTATTAGTTTTATAACATTTTATAACTTCTTAGTTTATGGTGAATAACTGTCTCTTTTGCAAAAAAAAGATTTAATTTATAATTTAATGTGGGGCGGTACTGAACTTCCTGAAGAAGATGGGCTATCAAAATGTGCGAACTTGTCACCGTATACATTAATAGTCTTTGCTTATCTCCTGTATTTGACAATACCTGGCCATCCTATCCAAAAAAGAAACAACTCTTTAAAAAAATTAAAAAAGCTAATATAATTTGAAGTTAGTGTTTTAAAAATCGAACGTCACATAAAGGCGAGCGCACACCCGTGCACGGCTCGTACCCGCGCCGTATCCGTATCCGCAATCTTTACTTGCCGCGTGCGTTTGACATTAAATAATTGTTGGGCGCCGGCCGCTCGGTTGTAACAGATCTTTGAAACAACTAGAATTGTTTTTCAATTTTCTCTATTTGCTTTAGAAAACGGATACGGTTCACTTTTAAACGTTGTTGTTTATCTCTATAAGGTTACATACCAAAAGTAAAATTAAATATTACTGTGGTTAAAAACACAATACACATTACATTCTGGGAAGAACTGTCAATAAATAAAGTTAGAAAATATCTACGTAAAGACTACGTAGATATTAAAAGTTTGATTGACGACGAAAGAAGCTTACAGGATCATTCTAATAAGAAATATTAAAAAATATAAGTAATGAAAATTGTTACTACATTACATCTGTATCTTTTATTAATGTTATTATGTTTGTTTATGTGAAATTTCGAATTTTCAAGCCCGCTACGCTCAACTAAAACGGCTCATACAAAAGATATCAACGAGAGCGACATTCTAAATAAATTAGCCCGTCAAAAGAAAAATGTAATAACAATTAAAACTAGGCAAGTTCGAGTTGGACTCAACCACCACTATTTGTATATTATGTCATTATAGCGTCTATCATGTAATGACAGAATAAATAAGATGTACGGTGCTGGAGTTACTTGTTACATTTTAATTTTGATGATTGAGTTTCTTTTAGACTCAACGTTTCTCGCTGAGTACAAGTTCCGTGTGGTAGGAAGTTTGTACTAGGTAGAAAAAAAACACGATTTAAAAGAATATTTACAATATCTACTTAAATAAAATAAAAAACATTTTAATTTTGATTTGATTTCTTGGATGGGTTAGTTTATTTAGAATGTCGGTCTCGTTGATGTCTTTTCTATGAGCCGTTTTAATCAAGCGTAATAAAATCTACAATCAGATATATTTATACGCTTAGACTGATATGTTATCAAAAGATGAAAATAAAAACAATTTCATAACATTTATTACTAAAACAATTAAATATACTATACTTACCTAAATATTATAACTTAATTTAGACCTCGTAATATTTTATTGTGTTATTTTTTTACAAAACACAAGTATATTTTGGTACTGTTTACCTTTTTTTCATAGTACTGACTTATTAACATACTTAGTGTGAGGTTAAACAGAACAGAATGCCTCTATGTAAAAAAACTGGCCACTGTTCTTAACATAGAAAGAAAAAGTTGGTCGTCGCACACAAAATTGTTCTGTAAAATTTATGTTTTGTACAATAAAGCGATTACAAACAAACAAACAAAGGAAGCTACATTATAAAAACCTTAATCTGAAATTTCACCAGTCCTGTCTAATACTCATCAAACTCTACACGAAGGGGGAGTCGAGGAGAGTTGAAATTTATTTAACGACGATGCTGGCTGGCGGGAGAGTGACGGAACTCGGAACGCGAGACGGCGGGTATTCGAATTTAGAATTTCGAACTGGCCGTTAATGACAGAATCTAATGAGGTTTGGCTTTGGCAGAATTTCAGTGAATATTTAGTGAATTTATGACCTCTGTAGGGCAATCAGTAATGTGAAAAAATATGGGGCTCTGTATATGTATCTATTTGCCTATATACAGATAGGGTGACTTTAAATTAGTTCTTGAATCCAAGTGTGCATGTGCTCATGATAACAATCAATTTTCTTTAAGGAATCATCACCAATTACCATCAGGTGAGATGATGCCAAGGGCTTACCAGTTGAGGGTAAAAAAAAGGAATTCATAGTCAAATCGCAAAAAAAAATTTGGCTTCTTCATATTAATTTGGCAAGTCATTTGATCGATTTGTATGGAGAGTCAACATTGTTTTTGCGATTTGTCTATGGGTTCCTCAGGGAAAGTTGTTTGTTATCATGAGCACATCATAGCCTTTCGTATTAAGAACTAATTTAAAGCCACCCTATAGATATAACACGTATATCGTAGATACGTAAGCACGTATTGAATAGAAAGTGTTATCAGCCGACGTCACTGTAAATACAAGGAAAGAAGCGTTACTTATACCTTACCTAGGTAGTAACATAAATTATGTCGGTTTAGAAACGAAAAAAATACAATTTATTTAAGGATAAACGTATGAATTTTTTTTTTTGTTAATTAGTCATTATATCTAATTATGCCTCAGTTGTTTATTATTCAAGCCAAAGTAAAAATGTTTTTTATTTAAGTAGATGTTGTAAGTGCGCATACTTTTAAATCGTCTTTTTTTCTACCTAGTACAAAGTTCCTACTACTCGGAACTCGTGCACTCAACGTTTCGGGAAGTGTTAGCGGAGTGTGATTTAGTTTATGGCTTATGTTTATTAATCCTAGATGAGTGTCTTATCGTTGGCCTAGTAGTTACATTAGAGAGCTAGGTAATCCCTTCGCCATTGAGTCAACCAGAACATTAATTACTAGTATTTAAGTCCTGATAATAAACATATTTTATTCGAAGTAGGCAGCAACGTACACTTCTCGAAGGTATTATTTGTCTACCTAAAACGAGATTACTACTTTATAAGCGGAAAACAAGGGTAATAAAACTTATATTCTTTAGAACCTTTAGTTCCCAATAGTAATCTTCGTTCAAAATCAAAAAATACAAATACCCAACAAGAAATAAATCAGTTGCATAATACCAATCTAAACTTACTTTACGAATATAATTCAATACGAAAACGTGTAACAACGCGAAATCGTGTGCCAAAAACATTCACAGGCAGCATTCCGACTCAATACGGTGCAATATAAAAAGAAAACTAAACAAACCATACCCATATAAGACAAATACAACGTATAAAAATATCGTAACGTCTTGTGTGAACGTACCTTTACGCGAGACAAGAATAGGAGGGTTGTAAGAAAGAAAGAGACAACGGTATTGTTAGAACGACATCTTAAAACGGGGCTCTATTGGACGATTTGTATCGAATAAAAGTTTAGCGGGAACTGTATTGGTTGGCGCGCTTTTATTTCTTTTTGTTTTTTTGGTTGGGGGTGCGTTCGTTTCAGGGAAAAGTCGTGATTTTTTATTATGCTATCTGAATTTTATAGGATACTTTGTGACAGATTTTCGCAATAGAGAAATGGTTTTCAATTATTTTTGTTTGTATAAGAATGACTTCTGATGTCTTGTTAAACCCTTATAGGCGTTTTCACTTTTATGGGCTGTTGGATTGTATAATATTGGAAATAATAAAGTGACTGAAATAATGTTAGAGTTTATGCAGATAGAGATCCGTTGTCGTGGCGTACTTTTTCACTGGTTGGTAGAATGTATTTAAGAGTCGGGCATGTGATATTCCGAAAATAATTTTTTATACTTACTTTATTTTTTAAAGAAGAAAAAGACTGACAAAAGGCCAAATTACTTAAGAATAGTCTGCATTGATTGCCAGAGAAGACTGCCTTTTTTTGCGAAAACATGAAAAAATATACAAAAAAAAAAGATTTTTCTTAATGTACGAAACGGAGCCAAACCAATAAAAGTTACCCATCATGATAGTTTGCTCTATATAGGTTTCTGTTGCATTTATATAGGTTTCTACAACGCTTTTCATACTATATTTTTACAAGTTGCCCCGAAGACACCTTGTATAGGCATAATTTCATCTAATGACAAACATTTTTAATAGTTATATGCGATTTTCATTTTTTGAAATCTCACAAATTTCACGTCATTATATTATAGTTTAAACTATAATGACGTGTCTTGTGAAAATTTATTATTTTTTCACATCGAAATCACATGATTTTGTTTAATATTTATGCTGTAACCGTTGGATTTTCTGGCAAAAAATATTTTAAGATATAAGTAATAGGAGTGGATATTTGTACCATTTACAGAGCTACCAACTTCGAATAACTATGTGTTATTTTTTTTTATTCATTTGGTATCCGTTCACTAATGTTCAGAACACCTCTAACATAGATTCTACTCATTGCACTGAACAACTTTTGTTCCACGATTTTGCTGAAATAGCAAAACAAAAGGTGTTTACTACATTTTTTGAATTCTCCATACAATAGAACGTATGATTGAATTTAACTTTTGAATAAAACTGAACACCTCTAACATAGATTCTACTCATTGCACTGAACAACTTTTGTTCCACGATTTTGCTGAAATAGCAAAACAAAAGGTGTTCACTACATTTTTTGAATTCTCCATACAATAGAACGTATGATTGAATTTAACTTTTGAAAACTTTCGTTGTTTTATTTAAAAATAGCTTTCTGTTCGTTTGCGTGAACTTCAGAATTAGGTCCAGAGAGTGAAGAAGATTAAGACAGTGCCATCTGGCTGTGAAGTAAAAAAATCCGTTTTTAGCCATTCCTCCACGAACTGTCTAATTTTCCGGGATAATAAATACCCTACCTTATTTCATGCAAATACATTTAGTAGTTTTAACGTTAAAACGGAACAAGTAAACAAACATCCATACTTTCGCATTTCTAATATTAGTGAGATGAGATGAGATGAGATGTGGTAGAACAAAAGTTGTCAAATTTGACCTGAATAAGATCCTGAATATTTTCACACCCGTAATTGAAAAAAATGCCTAGGCATACATAAATAAGTAAGTACTAAACCTGAATGAACAATTTTTGTTTATTTCATGTAAACAAACAATACTTTTTCAAATTTTTTTATCTAATAAATATATATTAAAATATTTCAGAAAGTTAAATAAGGTAGCCACCAAATAATTTATTTAAATTAATTAATAAATATAAAAAAGCACTAATGTTAGATATGATTTAAAAGTTAAATGTGTCTATAAAAATAATGAAATAGTAGTAGACAGTCTATAATTTTAATATTGCATGAAAACTGTAATTACGAACTTTTCAAATGCAAATAGTCATAGTTAAAATTAAAAGTAAGATGTACAAACTTACTGTTCTTATATAATTTGTATTGTTATTTATAAACCCGAATGAATCCCTAACCCTCGTTAGACCAATCGGGTAATCAAGACCAAACCATTTAAATTCGTTAAAACACACCTTTCGGAACACCTATTATTTTGCCGCCAACTTAATCAAAAATCAAAGCGGCTATTTATGAACGGCGCCTGTTACAACTCACCCCAGCGGAGTGGGGTGTTACAAAAAATTGTTACCCCTCAGGGGCGAAACGGGGAGGGACTGTCAGACGCAGCTCAGGGGTTAGCTCCCCGCCCTCCTCAAAGGAGGTTTTAAAACAATTACCGGTTCGTGAATACGATATTTGAATTTTGAATTTCGAATTCCCGAACGTAAGGGTTCGATTAACTTTTTTTGTGCTTTGCTTGGCTTGGAGCGGATGTTTGGTTTCGGATTGAGTGCGTTTGCCATTTTGATTTTTGCACGCGCTTTTGTTTCATTGTCTGAAGTGTGTGCGTGTGTATTTTAAAGTTTATTTTTTTGAAATGTTTTCTCCCCACTAATCACTGTCAATAAAAAATACAATAAGGAATAATATCTTGAGTTTTATCTACAATTTTTTATAAGCATCTCACCCGATAAAAGATGGAAATGGATGGCTAACCAACTCATTGGGGAACTGGCTATCTTATCTCTATAGACTATACCAGAACACATCAATGTTCTCAAAACGAATGTTTGGCGGCAATAGATGATGGTAGCTAGCCAGGCGGGCTCAGAAAATACCCTTATCTCCAATCCAATGGACTCCTACAAAGTTGGACCCCGCCGGGAATCGAACTCAAGGTGTCCTGTCCTGATATGAAGCGAGCGGTCTAGCTACTAGACCAAGGAGGCGGTAAAGGTAAAAAAAACATATTTAAAGGACTATAAATAATCATAAACTCAAATTCATTCATTCTGGGTATCCTGGCACAAGTATTATCTATACTTATAATTGACCACGCTGAATACGTTAAAAACAACCGATTTCAATCGCAACAACTCCAATTTTGCAATGTTTTTTAATTTTTTTTAAGTTTTAATTTTAATATAATTTAATTAATCAGATGTTGATTTTCTCAAAAACCGCTGAATCGATTTCGATAAAATTTATATTGGACCACCTGTGAAGTATACCCTTTTAAACAAAAAAAGAATTTTCCAAATCGATTCAGGCGTCTTCGAGTAATCGGTGAACATACATAAAAAATAAAAAAATAAAAATAAAAAAAAGATTCCGACGAATTGAGAACCTCCTCCTTTTTTTGAAATTGGTTATATAAAAGATTCCTAAGTGGATTAAATTGCATTACTTAAAGGTAGGCGTACACTTGTTATATTTGACGAGGTTCTCCAAAAAATATACTTAGGATATGCCATCTCATTAATCGGGCAGCTGGTCCATGAATTAAATAAATAAATGAAATGTTTATTTCGTTACAAAGTAGTTGCTTATAAAACATGTGTTTTGGGCATCCACTTTAACCGACTTTAAAAAAAAGGAGGAGGTTCTCAATTCGTCGGAATCTTTTTTTTATTTTTTTATTTTTTATGTATGTTCACCGATTACTCGAAGACGCCTGAACCGATTTGAAAAAGTATTTTTTTGTTTAAAAGGGTATACTTCACAGGTGGTTCCATATAAATTTTATCGAAATCGATTCAGTGGCTTTTGAGAAAATCAACAAAAACATAGCAAAATTGGAGTTGTTACGATTGAAGTCGGTCGTTTTTAACGTATTCAGCGTGGTCATTATTAAATTATGTAAAGTCTTTTTTAATTTATTGTAGATTCTAAATGCACTCGCCACACATTCTTTTAAATCTTTTAAATTCCAACAACGCTGAACTTGTACACTCAACGTTTCAGAAACTGTTAGCTTATCCAATACAAGGCATTCCCTCTCACCTGGCTATCCTTGAGCCCCAGTTTTTCCGCCAGCTTCTTCCGGTCTGGCTTGGAGATGTACTTCTGCACCTGGAACCGTTTCTCCAGACCCTTGCGCTGCAGGTCAGAGAAGACAGCCCGCCTCATCATGCCGCGCCGCGGTTTGCCTGAGGACCAGAATTGATATTTTAGTTCAAGATATTCGTTAGATCAAATTATGTTTGTTTCTAGTAGGTAGCATTTTAGACTATTCGAAGGTAGGTAATTTTTTTATCTAATATCTGGGACAAATCACACACGGTCACCTGGCCCCAAACTAGGATTCCCTGTATCTTGGGAACCAGAGACTGATATACATACACATATACATTTAAATACATACATATATAGATATAATACACCCAGACACAGAGCAAACAAATCTGCTCATCACAGAAATGTTTACCCTGGGTGGGGATCGAACCCACGACTCTCGGATGAGTAGTCAGGATCGCTAACCACTGAGCCACCGAGTCAGTCAAGAATACGAACAGGAACTCACGAGATGTTATCTGTGAGCGTAGATTTCTGAGAGTTTGGCTCTAGTATCAATTAGGAAATTAATATTGCGTGTTTCCTCCGCGTGCCCTTATCAAAGTTTCTAATCGCCTAGGCATGCTGAGGATAATGTTATCTACAGTCTCCTTAGGCAGCCTCTGCCATTCCTCGACTACGGCAATACGCAGTTCAGCGTTATTGACTGGAGCTGGGGTTCTGGATTTAACCCTCAGTTTCAGCAAGTCCCAGACGTGCTCTATCGCATTCATATCCGGAGGTCTCGTCGGCCACTCTATCACAGCGATATTCACATCACTTAGGTATGCTCGAGTTGATTGAGCAGTGTGCGGTCGGTGCAGTTATTAAGACACTGTATGCGGGCAGCGCAGGATCGGTCGGCGTGGAAATCCTTGGGGGAGGCCTTTGTCCAGCAGTGGACGTCTTTTGGCTGATGATGAAGCCATGAAAATACCTATTCAACATAGCGCAGGAGGTTTTACATTTTAAAAATTTGCACATTATTAAACTAAAGCAATGCCAGCAATTACTGAAACAAAATAGGGCCATGTCACAACCCAGATACTCTAACAAACTGATTTTATAATTACCTAGTCGAGGATATTACATGCAAGCTCAAGAGACATCTACTAAAATTTAAAAAAATATGTATCATGTATTTATTATGTTACATTTCAGCAAAGTTTGTTGTCCAGTTTATCGAGTATAAACCTGAATAAATACATTTAAAATTATTTTTCTTTAAGTAGATGCTAGACACATTATTTTCAATCGTAATTTTTCATACCTAATACAAAGTTTCTACCTCTCAAAACTTTCGCTTCTACACTCAACGTTTTAAGAGGTGTTCAACCAAAGACAAACCAGACTATTCTCTATGGTCCAACTCACCTCTCGAACTGTGCGCCCAGGGAAATCCGCCAGGTAAGGGGAACACTTGGGTATGCGACTGCGCAGGTCTCACTGCAACAAGTGCAAGAAAGAGATTAGCATAGTTTAGGAATTCTGGCCGAAGGGTGTAGTGTTTCGGAGATTCCGAGGAAGTTTGCCGACCACTGTAAAATGTATATTATTGTATTTGTATATGTTATATGGGCCTCGTTGCTTGAAATAAACAAATATTAAATAAAATAAAAATAAAATAGTTTAAGTACATAGTTTTTTTTTTAAATTAGTATTTTATTTCCTTGACTTACGTAGTCGGTCCCATAATGAGCCTAACTATGAAATAAAAAAGAAAATTAAATGCAATCATTTTTATTTTTCAATATAGTCTCCATCAATACTGACACACTTCTGACATCGGTGAAATAACATTTCTAATCCTTTATAAAAATAATCGCAATCTTTGTCTTCAAAATGACAGACGACGGCCGCCTGCAACTCTTCATCGCTTGAAAATTTTCTTCCCCTTAAGTCCCGCTTTAAATTTGGGAATAAGTAATAGTCGGACGGAGCCATGTCTGGACTATAAGGTGGATGATCCAGCTCCGTGAACCCGCATTGACGCACTGCATCCTTCGAAACACCGGCGGTGTGCACGGGGGCGGTGTCGTGAAGCAACAGGACGCCTTTACTCAGTTTGCCTCTGCGCTTCTCCTTTATAATATCTCGCAGTTTATATATTAATAAAGCATAATATTCGTCGTTTACGACTGTATTGCGCTCTTTAAAATCAACCATCAAAATACCTTGAAAATCCCAAAAGATTGTGCACATGATTTTTTTGGTAGATTGTTGCACCTTTGCCTTTCTAGGCGGTTTTTCACCCTTATAACGCCATTCCATTGACTCGCGCTTGCTTTCTGGATCATAATATAACACCATAGTTTCATCACCAGTCACTAGTCTCTCGATCACGTTCTTTGGGTTTACTCCACAAAGATCTAAAAACTCGGCAGCACAGCGAACTCGCTCCCGTATCTGCACAGCTGACAGAAGTTTCGGGACCCATCTTGCACTGACTTTTTTCATATGAAGATGTTCATCGATTGCACGATGGACGGTACTTTTAGAGAGCCCAAGTCTAGCTGCAATTTCTCTAATCTTCAAACGGCGGTCACTCAAAACCTCTTCTTCGATTTGAGCAATAGTATCGGGAGTGAGCACTTCTACCGGTCGACCGTCATGGCCGATATCTTCGACGGTTTCTCGCCCAAGGCGAAACTCTTTCACCCGATTTTTTACTGTGCTATAAGAGGGAGAACACTCCTTATACACACCATCTAATCATTCTTTAATTTGGGCGGGGGATAAGCCTTCTTTAAACAGAAACTTTATGACTCTTCGATACTCGGTTTTCGACATTTTGAAAAAATACGCGACACTTGTTGTTCAAACAAACTGCTAAACTGAACTACGCTCGTCAAGTCCATGCGTGTTCGTTTATAAAGTGTCTGAGAACCGTACTATTCAATGCAACATAACATGTATCGACATGTCGCGTAGAACTATATCAGGCCAATTCATTATGGGACCGACTACGTATATAACATTTGGTGAAGGTTGCGGGTAGCCGCTGGATGCGAGCCGCACAGGACCGGTCGGTGTAGAACTCTTTGGGGGAGGCCTTTGTCCAGCAGTGGACGTCTTTCGGCTGATGATGGTGATGAAACAGTTGATAAGATTATACATATAATAGTTTTGTTAGTTTTAAGTATTCTGAAAAAGTATTAAATTGTTGGTTTAGTTTGTTATTTTATTTTATTCTTAGGTAAGGACCCCTTCATGGGTACCTAGTTACCGGCTATTAAATGATCTGTGGTCTAGGGACTCTAGGGCAAAAGATAATAGAGGGTAATTTCGATTGATTTCCTGAAAACCGGTTTTTACCCGATTTCCAAGTGGAAGGTGATGTTTTTAAAGTGTGCGTATGTATAAAAACAACCTTGCTCAGTCCAATTTGAATAAAAGGTAAACAAACTTATTAGGCACCTGACGTTTTCATTTCATAGTAAGTTTGTTTACGTTTCATACAAATTGGATTGGATTGGCCTGTAAACTATGCAGAGTGAAAAAAAATAGAAAAGGTATCCGGTACTGGGGCTACTCATAATTCTGAACTATTTTTGGTATACGACTTTGTTGAAATCGCAAAAGAATTTTTAGTCTCTCCATACTTTTTCTACTAAAATAAATATAATATTACTTATTTTTTATTTACACTTAATAAATAGACCAAACAATCAGTCAATCATTTATTGCATTATTGTATAAGGCAAACAGCTGATCGAAATGTATGACGAGTAAAAAAAACTTGTTTTCGTTTAAAGGAGGCAGGTAAGATACCAAATAAAATTAAAATAAAATAAAAAACATTACGACCTCCCAAAAATCAGACCGCAACGTTAAAAAGCCATGTCTATTGTTGCGAAAATGTATCAAATAGTAAAGGTCTTTAAACTCCCAGCAACAATGTGGCGGATTAAAAAAAAGAAGACCCCCATGCACGGGCAATTTGATGGACAAACACGAAAGAGATCCTATTGTTGTCTATAATCTAAAAGATAAACACAGTAGGTTGCTAACAAATGGGAGGGTAATAGATAAATTATTTCATGCCTTGATTGCTGTTTATTTGAAAAAAGAACGCAATTTTTTTTTTATCAAGGATATGTCACATAAAACAGCGTTGTTCCGTGGAAGTTTCCGCTTTCTGGCTTCGAAATGTTGGAATGACATCCCACCACCGTTGCGAATCTTGAATTCCAAATCTAGTTTCAAAAAACAACTAAGGGAACATCTTCTTTTAAATCAAAGAAGCAGTTAGCGGTACTTCCAACATACTCACCTTTCATATAACCTCTTAATTAATTATTTTTAATTAATTATTTTTATTTTTCTTCTTAAACTTCCTTTGTTGTCCTTTATCGCTATGATGTCTAATAAAGTGGTACATGAGTTAGTAAAATAGATGTATAACTAAGATTTTGTATTTTCATCATCTTTTTTATTTAGTTTTTGTAGATTGATTGCAAACTATCTTCTTTTATTTTTATAATGGAAAACTGTTTTAAATTATTATTTTTCTGTCTGACAAAATTATTGTAAACCATCGAAGTGCGTTCATATCGTAATAGGTTACGGCAGAATCATCAGCGTAGTAGATGCCTTGCTTCTGCTACATATGCTGAGCTGGGACCTTTTATATTTCACTAGGCTAGTCTTAATGTTTAATTTATTATACAACAAATTGCATGAAATGGAAGATTAATATTTATAGTTTAATTAAGGTTAAGCTCCTATATATTGTGAGATACCCCTAGGTTAATGCTGTAAGTTGTATAGTATATGTTGTTTTTAATGCCTGGTGTGTATAATAAACGTTTTATCTATCTATCTATCTATCTATCTATCATTTCTCCATATTTTATTTAGGTAACTTAGACATTTTATTCAAATGATAGGAAATTCACTATTAGTCAACTGAGCTACTTTAATTAACTATTAAAACGAACCAAAGTTTGTTGTAGTAAACTAACTTACTTAAATGTACAATTTGTTAAAAAATATATTTAAGAATTTCTTATTGATTTAAATTATTTTATTCTGTGAAAGATTTTTTTGAAAATAAATATTGATGTTCCTATTGCATTATGTCTTGCGTCATATGAGAGTCTTTGTACCTTATAGTCCTTTGTACCACACTTTAAGATTTTTAAGCAATAAATATAATCTAATCTACTCTTAAAAAACTTTTTATTGACATCCGAACTATTTTAAAAACATATAAAAGAGATCTATAAAATATTATGACATCAGGCAAATCCCCAAAGACGTTACGACACTAAACCAATATACCAACATTGACAGAAAAATAAAACTTATCGCATTGCCCAAATTCACACAATACCAAGAAAATGAAAAAAAGCTTATGAAAAGCGAGTGACACCCATATTTAATGAAGTATAAATTCTATTTTTTGCGAACTAAAGCTACTGTTGATTGTTCATTTAAAAAAAAACACGGGTTTTGACATTTTGACACTTTTTTTAATAGTTTACCAAAATGTGGATGTTCGTTTTATGCTTAAGTTACTTCGCGTCAACCGGAACGTAATACGTATTAAGACTAATTGGTTGACGTGAAGCAAGTCAAGCATAATATTATGAACGTCCACATTTCTGGACTGGAATGGACAATAAATTGCACATTCCATTTTTTACAAATTAATTTTTTTAACGATAGATTTGTGGTTGAAACTTTATTCAGAAACTACAGAGATTAAAGATTATAGTAAAATTAAAATCAGAACAAAAAATAAAAATAATAATATAGTTCGAGATAATTACTTTTTTTGTCTGTTATAGTATCTTTTAAGCTGTATAAAATATGGAGCTTTTCCATCAGGTCGAGATTACAACTTTTTCTTAAATAGTAGTTACACAGTTGGTTTTGGCATCTTACGCTCATGCACCCATAAACTCTTTACGAAGGAAAACAACATTATCTCGAGAAATATCTAATGATTTGAAAGATTGGAAAAATTTCGGTGTTTTATTTATAATATTATTACACTTCCAGACACATCTATCGGCCGACCTAGGATTTAACATTTTTAATAGTCTTAGATAAAACATAGCTATAGACCATAGGCTATTCCTGAGTTTAAATTAGGAACTAATGGCATACAAAAAATATCGCTAATGTGCCGGCTTCAAAACTGCATAAAAGCTTTTTACTTCACCTAAGATTTATTTTTAGCTATTGGCCATTAAAACTTAAAATGCTAGATGGGCTGAAAATTGTGTCCGGAAGTGTATATTTACCATATTGTACTGATTTGTATAATTACGATAGTTCTTTTCTCAAGTGACTGTTGTCTTTATGACAATGGAGTATTTTTAAACCTATATTCTACAAAATACATACTTATGTAAAAACCGGTGATCAAAAATGTAAAATGAAGCGCTACTGAGCTAAATGTAGTCTCGGCCATAGGCACCCCTAGGTGTTACACGACCTAAAGAAGAAAAAGAAGAAAGATAAATAAACACGTCACTCACCTAAGTACGGGTGATGACAATGCGCCAGGAGGTGATGAAGGTGCTGGTGTTGGACCGGGATGGGTCGGCTGGCGATAGGCTTCGCTATCGGCCACCCGCCGCCCATCATCGGCTGCCGGTATTCTGGGGACAATAGTCATAAAATATAATAAACATCGAAACTCCCTATAATACCCTCAATTGGTAAACCTTGGCATCATCTCACCTGATGGTAAGTGATGATGATGCCGAAGATGGAAGCGGGCTTACCAAGATTCCCCAACACAATGGGGAACTGGCTATCTTATCTTCATGCCGGAACACATCAATAGTGTTAACATTGATGTTTGCAGCAAGACTTAGATAAGACGGTGGTAGCTAGTCAGTCGGGCTCAGAAAATGCCCTATAACCAACCGAGTCAGAGTCCTATAAAGTAAGAACCCGCCGGGAATCGAACCTGCGACTTCCTGATAGGAAGCGAGCGGACTAGCCACAAGGCTACGGAGGCGGTTACCTTAAAAGAAATAATAGTACACGTCTAGGTGCTTATCCTAATAACACACTGTTATCTGGAGACTCCTATAACCAGTACTTGCATCGTGATTTTATAACATGGTGACTGACTCAGTGGCTAAGTGGTTAGCGATCCTGACCTCTGATCCGAGAGTCGTGGGTTCGATCCCCACACAGGGCAAACTTTTCTGTGATGAGCAGAATTGTTTGCTCTGAGTCTGGGTGTATTATATCTATATATGTATGTATTTAAAAAAAGTATATGTGTATGTATATCAGTCTCTGGTTCCCAAGATACAGGGAATCCTAGTTTGGGGCCAGATGACCGTGTGTGATTTGTCCAAGATATTATTATATTATTATTATTATAATGGACAATCCTTTTTTTGGGAAAGTTCCGGTACTTCCGGGTTGAGTTGAGTATTACTAAAGTAAATCTGGTTCAACCAATCGGTTCTGAAGGAAGCAATTTACTTTATATGTGGAATAACAGAATGAATATTTGTTTTTCTTTGCTGAAAATTTTTAAGCTCTCGGAATCCGAGCGGCATGTCCATATTAACATATACGTTTGCGGGCATTGACCCTAAATCAATCTACCTACTCCGATCACTGCCTATAACTCTCTACTATTAAGTACCTAATTTAACTAAAAATATAGGGTGACTTGAAATCAGTTCTTGATACGAAAGGGTATGCATGTGCTCATGATAACAAACAACTTTCCCTAAGGAACCCATGGTCAAATCGCAAAAAAAATTTTGGAGTCTCCATACAAATCGAGCAACTGACACCGGCCAAATTACTATGAAGAGTCCAAAAACTTTTTTGCGACTATGGGTTCCTTAGGGAAAGTTGTTTGTTATCACGAGCACATGCATAGCCTTTCATATCAAGAACTAATTTAAAGTCACCCTATATATATTATTTTATATTTATTTAACTAAAAATATATATTATTATATATTTATTTAACTAAAAATATATATGTTTGTACACGTGTAAATTTGTGTGTCGCGCGGCTTGCGCTAAGCAACCGTCACCGGATCTTACCCGCAGAGGGTGAGGTCCCTTTAGAAAGGGGTTGGTTGCAATACTTATAATTTGTGTCCAGAGACTAATCACACACGGTCATCCATCCCCAAACTAGGATTTCCTATAGCTATTTTGGGACCAGAAATTGACATGTCTATTGGCTATCTACACAATCTACCCTGTACGGGTATACGAGTTCCGAGTGATAGGAACCTCGTAATTAGGTAGATAAAAGAATGACGTTCGAAAAGTGTACACTGCTACCTACTTCGAATAACAATATTTTCATTTCATTACCTCTACAGCGTTACTGAAACTTAAATATCTTCTTTAACTAAACAACAATTTCAAAACACTTAAAGCGCACCCACCGAACACGATAGGTGGTTTAAATTAATACTGGAGTCAAAAACAAAACGTCCTACATGATTAATGGGATTACAAAGGCTATACAATATATTAGGAGCGGCGTGGTCGTGACAGGCGGGGTGGTAAGAAATCGGCGGGCGCTGCCGCTGTGGGGCGAGTTATAAGCTCTGAGCTGTCGTCGAATGTAAAAAAATCAAGACTAAAACTTTGCACGCATTTTTTTTTACAAAAATAGATAGATAGATAAACATTTACTCAACAAACAATACATAACATATTTTACTTACATCACAGAAAAAATATCGAATAAATAGAGCACAATCGAACATAAATTAACTTAAGTCTAATCAACATTGTTGTCTGTTACATTGGTTCCGGACTCAGCATGTAAATATGCAAATATGTACACAAACATGAATTAAACACACCAGAAATATAATTTTAATAGCTGACTGCTTTAAATGAACCCTACTGGATTTTGTCCGCGACTATACCAGCGTAGAAATCCTTATGATTATCATTGAAGGTACGCTCTGAAATGAGTTTTTCAGGAGTTTTCTCCGCCCTCTACCTAAGCATTTTTGGCAAATTTCAATAAAATCGGATGGTAATTATAGCAATAAATAGCGTTGCTTTCTCAACTTGTCTTATTTTTGAGTTCCCCATGCAATTTTCGAAAGATTTACATATTCTATAGGATAAAATCTAGCATGTTGTTACTTCTCACTGTGACAAATATACAAAAATAAGATAATTGTCCTTTTACAAAAAATAAGATAATTTCGATCTGTTGTTCCATGGCGACGACGTTAAAACAAATAAACAAACTCTCTGTCGTATTTATAATAATAAGTAAACATAATCAGGGGTTAAGATAAATCTAACTTGACTTCGACTATTCAGAGGAACCGACCTATTGCTACCTGTTTCTATCAAAAAAACATTCTAAACCAATCACTAGCGCTCACGTTTCGCACCACACATCCGCGCAGTCTCAAATCCGCTCCCGCCTATGTTTATAATGGCGTTGCGTTGTTAACGTTAAACGATCGCGCTATTTAGATCTTTGATGATTATTCCCAGCTCTTTCATAAGCAAAAAGGCCGCAAAGTATACACAAACTCCATATAATATGCGGCCTTTTCTCTTAAGAGGGCAGAGTTCACAATAAACAGGAGTATAATCTCCATTGAAATATTTTCGATTTGAGTTAAAGTGGTGTTCGAATGGAGAATTAAATTAGGAACCGTTATGTATACAGTTTTAATCGAACAGTAACAGCAAACAAACAGACAAACACACGTATATATATATATTTAAGCAGTATGTGTCTTGAAACAATATATTAATATAATGTGTATTTTGTGATTTTGCACCTATTTATCATAACCAAAAATAGTTTTAAGTTAATTATTAGGCTTAAATTAATTGAAATAAACGCACTTATTATACAATTACCTATACAAAGTATTTTTTAAATCGTTATTCAAGTCGAATTTAACAGCAGTGTAGCTTTTGCTCTACCACTTTTTAAATAAATGACAGAAACTTTTGGATTCTTCATACAAAAATAGTTAATCCGATGATTTTTGACGTCATCTCGCAGTTGCATAGGTAGCACAAAAATACCAATCTCCTTTACGGAGAGCTGTAAAAAAAAACAATTATTTTTCTCTAACTAGAAGATTATGTAATCAAATTACTCTCAATCTATCACTAAGCGATTCAGCCAGAAATCTTAAATAAACTCCGTGAGTTGCCCTCAAGTAAGCGAAGCGAGGGTTGGAACGGAAATATTGAAGATGGGAGGCGCTGTTCCGGAAAAGTTTACCCTCCAGCTTATCGAATAAATGAGAGTATGATTTTAATTATTTTGTCCTATTAAAGCTGTAAGGTTGGGGACAAGACACTATACAGATACCAAACAAAACGAATACTAAAATAAAAATTAAAAAAAATTGTTTGACACAATCTCCTTGGTGACTTTGATAGGTACTTGTACCAAGGAGTTTATAACTCACCTATCTTCTAGAAAGGAGAAAGAAAGAGGAGAAAGGCGCGCAATAAAGACTTTTTAATCTAAGGAGAGCGCATGAAGAACGGACCGTTCATTATTTGAACTTAGAAGGGACAATACGACTGTGTCCCTTTTTAACCGACTTCAAAAAAAGGTGGTTCTCAATTCGTCGGAATCTTTTTTTTTATGTATGTTCACCGATTACTCGAAGACGCCTGAACCGATTTGGAAAATTCTTTTTTGTTTAAAAGGGTATACTTTCCAGGTAAATTTTATCGAAATCGATTCCGCGGTTTTTGATAACATCAACAAAAACATAGCAAAATTGGAGTTGTTGCGATTGAAGTCGGTTGTTTTTAACGTATTCAGCGTGGTCAATTATTAACTTATGTGAAGATATGTACTTAGAAAGCGATGAATCACTCCATACATCAATGTGTGAACTTCGTCGCTTGGTTTCTTAAGTCAATGAAAGAACTACTTTCACTTATTATGTATTATAGGGTTTTTTAACTCTCTTGTAAATATTTACCTCTGTTAGTTTTATTCATGTTTTCCTTTTATTCCTTTATGTGCGTAGGTTCTTAAGTTAGCGTTTCTTATTATCTTTATCTCGAAATTCTTGTATTTTCTCAAATGTTGTTGGTTTTCGATGCGACTTCAATTCAATGTTTTTATGTTTGAAACTCATTTTATTCTTAAGGAGTTTGCATCAGTTGTATATCATTAAGAGATTAATTAAGAACTACGGTCTTTTTGGTTTAATTCATATATTTCATGGCGAGTGAGAATAGCCAGGACTGATGACGAAGAATGACAAAATGACAAAATTTCAAAGGTCGGCAACGCACTTGTGACTCCTCTGGTGTTGCGGGTGTCTATGGGCGGCGGTAATCGCTTACCATCAGGTGATCCGTCTGCTCGTTTGCCACCTCTGTCATAAAAAAAAAAAAAAAAAAAATGAAAAACAAAAAAAAAATACACAATATTTATAAGTGTATGAAAATAGTAAAAAAAGTGTAGAATTTATAAAGTTTGTCCGCTCAGAAACCGGAGCATACTCGTATTAAAAGGTAAGCATAAGGCGTAGGCAATGCTACAGTATGTAATTATGTATAGAGTTTCATTGGATTCGGACTGTTCAATTTGAAATCATCATCAGCCGAAAGACGTCCACTGCTGGACAAATAAATTGTAAGAATTATTATGTTTTTTTTTTTGGTAGTGATGATCAATTGTTATTTATGCCTTTCACTATTTATTATTTGGGGGTAAAGGTGTATAGGACTTAAGGAGGGCCCTATGGGAAAGAAAACGCAAAGCTATTTGCAGATGGCGCTACGGACGCTTGACTCATAACAACTTTCAATTAGTTCCGCGTTTTTTATTATCGAGGTGTTATAAATTAGTTTTTTTTTCTATAAAATTGTTAAATGGAAAATGTATGCGACTTGGACTGTTACTAAATTAAAAGCGAAGTTAAAAAGTACATAATTGAAAATGTAACTTTTCCCATGTCTTCTTCATCCGAGAATCTTTAGGAAATTAATGATTTCCATTATTATTGCAACCAATCGCCACACAACGCGGCATTTTTTTAATAATCTTATGTTTAGTTCACGTAAAAAAAAATTTCTATACGTTCTGACAGTTAGTATGAGTCAAGCGATATCAGCGCCTCTATCGGCGAGCTTTGTCAGTTTTCTTCCCCATTGGATCACTGCGACCTGGGTCGATCTATTGTGATCACTGCCCCTGTTATATTATATCCTCAAGGCCAATAGTTCTAATGAACTGTAGGATACACTTGGGATCGAGTTCCCTAATGACCTCTGGAGTTACCATCGGTCCACCTAGAGATCGGCTTCTGGCTTAGACCAGTGCCTCGCACTCGCAGAGTATATGAAGAGGAGTTTCCTCTTCCTCGAGGCAGAATCGGCACTATCGTCCGTAGCCGCAAGCTTCATTTTATTATGGTGTTAAACTTGCCGTAACCAGTAAGAGTTCTGACTAGAAGTAGTAGAGAAGAAAAATGAAGTCGCAGAGCTCTAGACGTGTATTCCCGCGAAAAACCACAAGTTATCGCTTTCCAATGTTTTTGGCCTGGTTCACTAGCCCAGAGTGCTTTACTCCGTTCCTTAGTTCTTCATGCATTATTTTAATTTAACGTGTGTCTGGCATATTGCGCAGTATCCAAAAGCTAACTGACAGACGTTGCCAAAAAAAGAATGCTCACTCACACGCACATTTAAACATCAATCAGAGACGTTCGCAGAAAATTAATAAAACAGACACTTGAGAAAACATCTCGGCACCACAAAAAAAGCTAAAGCCTCACTTGCATCATTTCGACAATGGGACTGCGTTATGAAATCCGCAATAACTTACAATGGTTACCAAACAAAAACTAATCCTTGCAAAGATAAATATTGTAAAAAACGGACTTCGATAGTTTTGCTTTAGATCCGTTAACAAAGGAGGTTTTATTGGGTGTTATGATTCTTTTTTTTTCTTTTTTAGTTACCCCACTTTGTATTAAAATAATATTAGCCCATTCAATGTTCGTTCGTTTTATTATCTGTAATGGGCGTGTTTATTTTATGGGATTTGATGTTATAAGTTGGGTTATGAATGAAGCGAATTAATAAGTGAATGAACACCTAAAATAACGAAATGGGGACATAATGTACACTTGGATATTGTATACAATGTTTTTTATTCGATGAAAATCAAAATAAAGCTGTAGATGAAACTCTATATACAACTAGTTTTTTTACTTACCTTACTAATATTATAATGCAAATGGGCTGCACAATTAAATAGGGAATTTAATTTATTTTATTTTATTATTATTAGGTTTCTTGTGAAAACTTTGTTTCAAATGTGAGAACTTGTGTTCCTCCACTTTTTGAATAAATATAAAAAAAAATGCTTTCTCCATACAAAAATATTTAATCCGGCGATCGATCTGACTGATTTCAATTAATTTAATTTAATTTAGTAATCACATATCAACTACTTTAGTATTTTTAAACCGTTTCTACTCAAAAGTACTATTTCCAATAACTTTATGATACTTCCTGTCTTCCCGTAATATTATGATTTAATGTCAAAATTTGGAAATCAGATAATATATTAATTGGGGTTGGTTGCCGGGACTTGTACCGAGCACACGTCTGTTAAGTTAATTTTACAATTATTACCGTTTTAGAATAGTTTCAACGTTATTTTTGTGATGGAGAAATAGCTGTGATCCCGATTTGAGATAAGCGATAATAAGAAGAGGATTAACTCAGGAGACAGCTCCGTTTACCGAGTTCCAGCAGCAAACCACCACGTGGAGCGTCTTTAAGTGCCCATCACCCTTAGAGCCGTCACTTTCACTTGACATTGGCGTTTCGCCATTTTTTTTTATTGAAGATTCTCCCATTTTTCACTAGACATTGGCAAAATCACGCTCGGAATGAGATGTGGAATGCCAACTAGAAAAATAGAATAGAATATATTAATTGATAAACATATTATTGATTAACTAGAATTCTTTATTTCCACGAATAGCTACCATAAAATCACCAACAGGGTAAGTACCAAAAAATAATTGACAGAGAAAAGCCGCCAAAAGTAATTTTGGATAAACCGAACGCACCCCCGCCCGGGCTGAATCAATTATTTTCACACTTTCCCGCGTAAAAATTGGCGCGAAATCGCCGCGACATCCGGCGCTACCAATAAAATGCCGCCCAAACTGTGACCGGACGGTAAATGAAATAAGTAATAACGTTATTAAAAGATCGTAACGAGTTATTGGGAGATTGTTATTGGTGGAAATTTTATTGCTATTGTATTCTTTGTATTATGTCTCTATATTTTTCGAAGTGTTATTTTTGTGAACATATTATTAGTGTAATTTTAGGTTACTTTTTGTTTTTGTCTCCTGTGTTTACTTTTTACAACTTCTTTTGTTTTTTTAATATACAATAAACTGAAATCTATCCAACTTATTAATCAAGCTTAGCATTTATAGTAATAATAATATAATAATAATAATAATAATATAATAATAATAATATAATAATATCTGGGACAAATCACACACGGTCATCTGGCCCCAAACTAGGATTCCCTGTATCTTGGGAACCAGAGACTGATATACATACACATATATTTTTAAATACATACATATATAGATATAATACACCCAGACTCAGAGCAAACAATTCTGTTCATCACAGAAAAGTTTGCCCTGTGTGGGGATCGAACCCACGACTCTTGAATAAGAGGTAATGATTGATAATTATGAATAATTTAATTAATTATAATTAATAATAAGGCCGGCTAAATAGCTCAGAAAATATAGGGATACATAATATTTTTTAAAGGGGAAGAATAAAGGACCCTGAATTGTCGATTAAAAAAAAGTATTTTCGAATTTCTGTATGCCATATGACAAGTTCTGGTAAAACCTAGTACTGGTAGATCTTATACTGCCCAATGATAAAGTGTTTTTATTGAAAATCAAAATTCAGGCGGCAACTTAAAGAAATAAATAACAATTAATCTTATTTCGGTTGAAAAAAAAAAACAATTTGTGTAGGAATCAATTAATTCCACACCGATTTTCGCCTACCATAAAGTCATAGTCAAAACTGGCGATAATTATGTCATAACGATCCAATTGATTTAAAGTAAGCGAGGGATAATGTACTTTATGTCAGTGATAAGATAAAGATAAGTAAATAAAGTACTTACATTATCCCTTGCTTACTTTAATTAAATCAATTGCATCGTTATGGAATAACTATGGCCAATAGGGTATTTAACACTATCAAAATTAAATTGAAAAATATTATTTACTAAATAGCATTTATCTTAGAATAGCGAAAAATATTACTCGATTGATGTTTTTGTTCATTTTAAATTGTATATTCATTACAATCAGAAAATAAGTTCGTCAAAGACTGTGACGTGACATTCCAGTAACGCATACAATTTCAGAACAAAATGCCGTTTTTGGCAGTTGATAAAGAAACACTCAAATGACTAGTAGTCAAATGCCGTATTATTCCAACGGATAAACAACACATGTACCTACGCATGTGAAACTGATGTTAACACAAGTTTACCATTACGCGGGATGATAAAACACAATAATGTCACAATCATGGCGGATTCGCACCGCAAGTGAACATGCCCCCGCCGTATGAAACAACACAGCTACGGCAATTAAACATTTCATTGCTATACATGAGTAATTTCAGTGGATTTTAACGTTTTTTTCGATAGTAGTGGGATATTATATTGAGGTTAGAATGAATATTTCCATCGATATAGGAGATAATATCTCGGTTACTGACTATATCTATATAATACTTTAGAATGCCACAGACGAAAAATCACTTAAAGTAATAAATTGTTATTGTCTCTCTTTAGGTGTTAAGTATCTGTATTTTGTTATTCTAATTATGTATTTGTAATTACCAACGGTTTGGGATCCAAATCCTAGTTCTTATAAGTACAGGGTATAAAAAACACACCTAGAGAATTAAACAGGGTGTTTTACGTTTTACCCATGAAACTGAACAACTTTTGGTCTTTTCATACAATTTTTTCGGCTAATTAGTCATTTTGTATGGTAAGTCTAAAAACTTGATTGAGAGTTCAGTATGGGTTCATTGGGAAAACTTGTTCAGTTTCATGAATACCGTTAAGGTTTCTGCGAGTGGTATTTTGACAGCTTGTATAGGTGGGTACAATTAGCAAAAGATCAAATTTACTAGTTTACCAATATTCAACATTATTTGATTTTGACGGCGTTTTCTTTTAAATTTTAGTTAGTGTTCAATATTGAGCTATGTTTGAAAATTTTGATTTTTAGCTCATTGGAAAGTAAGTTTGAAATGGTTTTCCGACTTGTACCGAACAGATAAACAGACAAGAAAGTGAGTTAACAAAAACGTATTATTTAAGTACCTACATAATCTTATTAAGAAAAATAGTAATGGGGAAGAAAACTGACAAAGCTCGCCGATAGACGCGCTGATATCGCTTGACTCATACTAACTGTCAAAACGTATAGAAAAAATTGTTCACGTGAATTAAACATAAGATTATTAAAAAAATGCCGCGTTGTGTGGCGATTGGTTGCAATAATAATGGAAATCATTAATTTCCTAAAGAGTCTCGGATGAAGAAGACGTGGGAAAAGTTACGTTTTCAATTATGTACTTTTCAACTTCGCCTTTAATTGAGGAACAGTCCAAGTCGCATACATTTTCCATTTAACAATTTTACAGAAAAAAAACTAATTTATAACACCTCGATAATAAAAAACGCGGAACTAATCAAAAGATGTTATGAGTCAAGCGTCCGTAGCGCCATTTACAAATAGCTTTGCGTTTTCTTCCCCATTGCAAGAGCGTTCCATATATGTACGCACTGTCTGTGTATACAGTGCCCACAGAACATAATTATAACTTCAAACTACCGATAATACACTACAGGTACACCTGTTAACCAATAACGAACGTGTTCCAATTTCAAAATACACCCGAGCGACGGTTAACACGACCGCAACGCGTTCCGAATTTAAACAGCCCAATGGGAGGTCTCGATTATCGCGTGTGTGAGGGGATTTTCAAATATTGAATTTGTGGGTAGTTAGACGTGTGCGTTGAGTAATTTTCGTAGAATGATATAGCTTTGTCTATTTTTTTTACACTTAGCATGACCCGTGGTCATGTGTAGAGCAAGTGTAATGAAATCCAAAAATACTTATTGGCTTAGGATTTCCTTGCGCTGCCGCTCTACTTCATGGTACAATACATGATTATGATATAGATTAGGGTGTTGCTTAAAAATCATCTTTCAAAAAGTCAATGTCTCACCCCGGCATTCGATTCTAGTACCCTCATTTACGCATGCTAGTTTTTTTTATTTTTTTTTCTGATTAGTTTTAGGGGTCGCTACCGCTTGATAAAGTTTTTTAAAAAAACGTAAATTAGGCATCAAAACAATACGTCACCAATTCGTGTTTATTTTAGTTTTAGAACGTATATCAGTGGATTGAGTAAGGGGAATTCCCACGCAATCGCCCGGGATCCCCCTTTACTCGATATACCCCCCTCGCTCCCCGACATTCTTACCACGCAATCGTAGTGCGCAATTGACTGTTGTGGCGGAGTGACCGTTGTGTTATTTACAGAGAAATTTCGTCATGGCAGCGTCGTCATTATTGACTAGAAAGAAAACTGATGTGTGGTTGATAGGCCAGCCCTCGCCGTCATTAAATCAGTCAAGATTACCATCAATAAAAGAGGTTCTATGTCTTTTTTGTCACTATAAATTGGAAATGAAAAAAAAAACACCAAATCTGCTGCTACTGAAGACGTTTTGTGTATATGGAAAAAGGCTGGGATTCCAACCAAGTGGAAGCAGCACGTCATTATCAAGATAGAAAAATATTTTACGGAGTGGCAAAAGCTAAAGAAAAATAAAGAAAACAAAGCAAAACGTTCTGAGTCTGTGATAGCTAGAGAACAATGTTGGAAAGATGGTTTGTCGGCTCTTTTTGATATTGCCCATGCCGACGCCATGACAGTTATGACCAACGAAGAGGACCGACAATTCTTGATAAACCAACGTAATAGCCGTCTTGGCCAAATTGGTTCAGTTGACAAAGCGAGTGTTAGAAAAGAAGTTCAAAACTGTGGCGTCGTAGAACTTAGAAGATAAAATTAAATGCATTTGCTTTGATACCACAGCTGTTAATACAGGGTTAAGGAATGGCACTTGCATTTTGCTGGAACAAAAAATGAAAAAAGATATGCTTTGGCTGGCTTGCCATCATCACATTATGGAAATTATGTTAGAGGTGGTAGTAAGTCAAGCTCTTGGCACATCAAGTGGACCGGATATACTTCTGTTCAAGAGATTTAAAGCAGCTTGGCCTAGAATTGACCAAACTAAGTTTAATCCTCCACAACACAATACCCAAGATGCCTCTGATATACTCGCTTTTACTCAAGACCAACTGAACAAATTTTAGCCATGCGATGACTATAAAGAATTGTTAGATCTGACTATAATCTACCTAGGAAGCGTGCCTTTAAAGGGAATATCTTTTAAAGCCCCTGCTGGACTTCATCGCGCTCGATGGATGGCGAAGGCCATCTACTGCTTAAAAATAATGTTATTTGCACGTCAATTCAAACTTACAAAGAAAGAAGAAGCCAATGTACAGCAAGTATGTGTCTTTGTAGTCACGATCTACGTAAAATACTGGTTCAGCTGCCCGTCTGCGTATTCAGCACCTAAAAATGACTTGCAAATGCTAAAAGATATCAAAGAATACGAAAAAGTTGACAAAAATGTGGCTAAAGTGGCCCTTAAAAAGATTTTGGGTCATGTTTGGTATCTCTCAGAAGAACTGGTGGCACTCGCGTTTTTCGACGACAATTTGAATTCTGAAACAAGACAGAAAATGGCGTCTGCTCTACAAAATGAAGGTTTGGAACACACACCAAAAAGGGTAACGTTATCCCCCACCGACGTGAACCTTATCCTTGAGAAAGAGTTAGATCACATTGTGACAAGCAACACAATGAGGTTTTTTGAAATCCTGAATCTACCAAGTAGCTTCTTGAAAAAAAACGTGGATTGTTGGTCAGATGACCGGGATTATAAAAATGCCAAAGTTGTTATCAATTCAATGAGAGTCGTTAATGATATCGCCGAAAGAGACGTGGCATTAATAGAGGAATTCAACAAGTTACGGTGAATGACGAACAAAAGCAATACCTTTTGTTGGTTGTGAATAACTTCAGAAAGAAATACCCTAATGCGAAAAAATCTACTTTAGTTTCATAACAATCCTAATTATTATTACTTTATTCTAATTTGTCACAAATTTATTTGATTTTAATAAATATTTTAGCAATTTATATTTGTTTCTTTGATATTGTTTTTCCAAAACTTTGACAGCTGGTAGCGACCCTTAAAATAAGCCAAAAAAATAAACAAAAAAAATTGTATATGTTAATATGGGTAGTAGAACAAAATGGAGGGGTGAGACTTTAGTATATCCGATTTTTTATTTTTTTTACCCAATAAGCAACACCCTAATATAGATAATTACGAAAGTTTTACTAAATTAAGAAAAAAAGGAATTTAAAACCTGACTGCTAAAATAAAAGACTCTAGAGACAAAAACAGAACACCTCACCCTTCAAAATCTATCAAGCTGTTGATATAAGCCAACTCCCTCGCTCTGGGGCAGTGGGTAAAAATATTTCTAGAATTAAAGGCCGAAATAAACATCAAATGCACCTGGAATCGTATTGGCCCATAACCTCTCCAATTCTCACTTGTAACGCTCATCGAATCTAAAACACTTCCCCTAAACGATTTATCGAAATCGACCTCCATCTGTATTGATTTCCCGTAAAAAAAACACTCGCTAAATTCGAGTTATATGAACTTTTTTGTTTTACGCCTTCTCGGTTAACATTCCCAAACGTTATTCTAAGGAAATAGGACCGCCATTTGTAGAAGAAAAATAAAATCCGGGTTGGCGCGAAAATGGCGTCGGAGCGCGTCGTTCTGAATTCAAATATCGCAATATGGCGCCGAATGACATGTTAATATGGGCCTCAGGGACCGATATGCATAATTTTATAATCCAAGATGTCGATTTTTGTGAGATTTCGAGTAATATCGAAGTTGTTGGGAGTTTTATGTGTCGGCAGAGTTTTATTTCGTTCGCATATCGCCTTTCGTCTTTCAAGAAATTCGATGAGCCGTTACTTATGCATTTGATTTCAACTTGTGTAAATAATATGTTGTTATTATTATATTATTAATATTAAGCTATGTTTGAAAATTCAGGTTTTTAGCTCATTGGAAAGCAAGTTTGAAATGGTTTTCCGACTTGTACCGAACAGATAAACAGACAAGAAAGTGAGTTAACAAAATGTGTAAATAATATTTTGTGTTATGGAATTATGTAAAGGAAAGGTATTTATTAATTAAAATGAGATGTTTCCGTCTAGATGGCGTGTTGATTAACGTAATGAATGAAATTAACTGAAATATATTTTTATTTTAATGATATGAGCTGAGGTGTCAACTTTAAGACGTGGTGGAATCTTTAAGAGGATGTTCTATTCATTAATATCTTCTCCTGTGGAGGTCTCTAAATGGCAACATTTGCGAGCATATTCAACGAACGAGGCCTCAGAATTTTAGGGTTGCTATAAATATTATCTAGCTCTATCAAAAACTATTTCAAGACCGTATTGCCAGACCG
Source organism: Coleophora deauratella (assembly GCA_958295455.1). Lineage (NCBI taxonomy): Eukaryota > Metazoa > Arthropoda > Insecta > Lepidoptera > Coleophoridae > Coleophora > Coleophora deauratella. The sequence goes on along the minus strand of OY282414.1, from coordinate 2,138,456 downwards.
TAAGCTTTTTCCATCTATCTACGTATCTCTTATCTACGCTGCGCCATACAGCAATAACGATTTTCCCCATCGCCTCGCAACATCTTAATTCAGTAACAGAAAGTAGCAATATGGCGGACTTTTTCAATAAAACTCGCGCCATCTGGTCGGACACTTAAGGTGGGGGGGAGGGAGGGAGACAGCGCTATACTAGAAGCACTTAACTAGAGCGAGACGGATAGGGTGGGGGGTCCGAACCGAAATTAATATGTCCTTTTCTTAGCATTTTCGTCTCGCTAAAGGGAAGTCTCTTTATTATTTTATTATTGATGTTGTCTTTATATTAATATCTGTGTATTATTATTTTTCCTTTTCGTGCGTTTTGCTATCGATGAAGCAATTAGTGATATATTAGGTTTTCTTATACAGGGGATGTTGTAACAAAACAGGCGTGAAATACGTGAGAAGAAGCCTCCAGAGCTATTCTGTACCACTTTTTTCTCTGCAACTTCACTGTAATTAAAAAAATATATGAACTCTTCTTATAGCTATTTATAAATGCGTATGAAGAGACGGAACATTTTTCTTTTTTACGAATTCTATTAGGAAAAGTTTTTAGGCATGGTAACTAGAATCTCCAATTATGGCAATAGTAATACTTAAAAGAGAGAGATTTTTAACCGACTTCAAAAAAAAGGAGGAGGTTCTCAATTCGTCGGAATCTTTTTTTTTTAATGTATGTTCACCGATTACTCGAAGACGCCTGAACCGATTTGGAATTTTTTTTTTGTTTAAAAGGGTATACTTCACAGGTGGTCCCATATAAATTTTATCGAAATCGATTCAGCGGTTTTTGAGAAAATCAACAAAAACATAGCAAAACTGGAGTTGTTGCGATTGAAGTCGGTTGTTTTTAACGTATTCAGCGTGGTCATACTTTTATTTTTTATCATTTTTAGTTTATTGTACACTCACATACATAATATGTTAAACATGATTACAGATTTCATGCACAGCTTGAATTGAATGAATCATTCTTTCTAGATACTACAAGTGATGAAAGTATAAGATGTGAGGTACTTTGTGAAACTTAATGATTTTTCTTCTAAACCTTGTCTTAAATCGTAAAAGAATATGGTTTCCCATAAAAAGTCGTTTAATTCTGATAGTAAAGGATAAACACTATATGAAGTCGTTTATTTTACGATTTCTTCATACCTAAGTTGTTCATGTAGAGCAAAAATTGTTCAATTTTATGAAAAGAGTACAAATTTTCGCAACCTCCTGTATAAAGTAGGACAGATTTATGTGTGGGAGATATTAATTGTGTACTTTGTAGATCTTAGAGCGCTTTTACAGTCACGCGGGTTTCTGCCCGCATGCGTGCGGCGTTTCCAAAGCGACTCGCATGCGTGTGACACGCATGACAATAAACGGGACCTAAAAATGTACTGAAACGATAGGTTGCGGGCGGCACGCATGCGGCCACGGCCCGCATGCGGGCAGAAACCCGCGTGACTACATAAGCGCTCTTAATAAGCCTTTCTGAAATTAGTCACCCATATGTAGAGATAGATACAGATCTGTTTCGACTGCCCATAGTAGATAATTAATTTTTCGAGTGTATATTATGTATTTATGTTCGTTTCACTTTTATCATCTGTAGATTAAACGGCTTAATGTATTTAGGGAACGAGATGTCATTAGATTAGCTCTAATCCCCAGACTGACTTCAAACTTTAGATTCCGGCCAAATGTCCCCACCAACCCATATCGTCCCCACTGCAGGGGCTCTGGTCTCTTTCCATACTTCGGGAAGATTAGGCCATACTCCACACACGGGGGCCAAGTCCCGATTGGTGGAGGTTGTGGGGCTAAGTGGCCAACCCCAGTGTCAGAAGTTTTCAAGCCGCCTATAAGGCCTCCGACATGGGTTAACGATTGCCATGTAGTGATAACAGCCGGCACCAACGGCTTAACGGAAACGAAGCACGGAAACGGTCGAGATAAATGCCACTAACAGTCAAACCCATCCAGGTTGTGACCGTAGCTGTAGTCAGTTAACCTGCGTGATCGACGCGACCACGCAAACCGTACTGAGCCACGACAGCTTCAAATACCAGAAAGTATTCCTGAGCCCCGACCAAAGGCCAGAGGGAGTTGTATTCCGACGCTTCAGGGAGGCGAAACTGAAGAAAACTATCTCTACTTAGTTGTTATAATAATTTTATATTGAAATGTATTTATAGTATTAGTATATTATATAAGGTGCTACTTTATTAGTGCCCGATATTTTACTCAGTGCTTCTACTCCTGATTCTGATCACCTTTCCCCAAGGAACTCATAGTCAAATCGTAAAAAAAATGTTGGACTCTTCATACTAATTTAGCCGCTCGGCTGATAGATTTGTATAAAGAGTCCAAAAAATTTTTTACCCTTTGACTATGAGTTCCTTGGGGAAAGTTGATCGGAATCAGGAGTAGAAGCAATGAGTAAAATATCGGGCACTAATAAAGTAGCACCTTATATATTTCTATGGGCCTTGTCAACTCAAACTCAAACTCAACTCAAAATGTTTTTTTTTATTTAAGTAGATGCTTTACACATGCTTTTAAATCGTCAATATTTTTCTCTACCTAGTACAAAGTCCCTACCACGCGGGACTTGTACACTCAACGTTTCGGGAAGTGTTTGCGAAGCGAGAAGAAACGTCGAGCCCAAAAGAAACTCGCTTCAACACATTTTTTAAATAAAATCTTAAATTCTATTACAATTCATGTCAACAATAAAATTGTGAGCTGGAGGATCTATACATGTCCATAATATATCATTGTCATTTACATAATCTAGTATTTTGTAATACCCTTTAGAGCATAAACAATTTTTCACAAGCAATTTAAATTTAAAGCAAACTAGTTACATTTTCGGGTGCGCCTGAAATGAACTGATAAATAAATAGGAAATAGTTTTTTGGAGTGACAGGGTAGGACTCAGTACCAAAGTGGGTCGTAGGCGCAGTATGAAACGTAGCGACGTACGCGCATAGTTGCTACGCAAGTCGTAGCATTTTTTCTATTGTATAAATAGAAATAGTACTTAAACTTATGTTGTTGGATCACTTTTGGTGCCTAGAAGAGATCGTTTTTAGTGATAACCCCGCCTATATCTGTTACCTTTCTTAGATAATGTAACTTTTTGTGCAATGAATTTAAGTACCTACTACAGAACTGAAAATACATTACGAACAGTAGAATTTATTTTTCGCATTTACTGTTTTTTTCTGTTTTATGTACCTATTTAGTTAAGTCAAATAAGTTGGTATATCATGGTATTGTTTTAAATGGAAGTATAATAACATGCCGGGACACATCAATGCCATTAGCTATAGCATTGATGTTTGGCCGCAAGATTTACACAAGATGGAGGTAGCTAGCTCGGCAGGCTCAGAAAATGGCCTACCACCAACCAAACCGAGTCCTACAAAAGTGGAGCCCGCCGGGAATCGAACGCGCAACCTCCTTATGTGAAGCGAGTGGACTTAGCCACTGGGCGACGAAGGCGAATTTGTACCTAGATATTTATTTCTTTAACTAAATTAACAAGACACTGTTGTCAAGATCAAGAGACCGAAGACCTAACAGAGCTGGATATGATCTAACTTGGAGCACGGAACAGGACAGAGTAGCGCACTTATACAGCTGTACAACTAGTTGTGCGTCAAATATTTTAATCAGTGCTTCTACTCCTGATTCTGATCAACTTTCCACAAGGAACCCATAGTCAAATCGCAAAAAATTTTTTGGACTCTTCATACAAATCGATCAGCCGAGCGGCCAAATTAGTATGAAGAGTCCAATTTTTTTTGCGATTTGACTACGGGTTCCTTGGGGAAAGTTGATCAGAATCAGGACTTAGGAGTAGAAGCACTGATTAAAATATTTGACGCACGACTAGATTTATATATTCTGTATAGCGGAGATCCACTTTGGGTCGCTGAGTCAGCGAAGTAAGTAAGAAGGAACTAAATTAAAACCAATAATTGACCACGCTGAATACGTTAAAAACAACCGACTTCAATCGCAACAACTCCAATTTTGCTATGTTTTTGTTGATTTTCTCAAAAACCGCTGAATCGATTTCGATAAAATTTATATGGGACCACCTGTGAAGTAGAAAAAACAAAACAAAAAAAGAATTTTACAAATCGGTTCAGGCGTCTTCAAGTAAACGAATTGAGAACCTCCTCCTTTTTTTAGTCGGTTAAAAATAGTTTCAATTTAGCGAGTGGGTGTGGATATATCTATCCACAGGCATAGATAAGGAAATTACTACCGCTTGCTTCTGACAGCTTGACCCCCCAACGGCCCCTAGCTAAGGGCGTCGTCATCTGTCTGTCTGTCTGTCACAGGTGGGTAATTTGTCGATGTTTAGATACTGTACCAATATCTGAGATTAGAGGGTGTATGGTGTGGAGGCCACAATACATTGGTTGAGTAGTGAAGTGCGTTGCGAAAGATGCTTGTAGCTTATAGGACTGCAATATGAAATTAAAGGCGCTGGTATTGATAACTTGATATATTTAGGAAGCAAGCAACACAAAGAACAACAGAAGAAAGACAAAGTACAATAAAGTATATTGAATTTAATTTAATTGATTTGAAATTCATAAAAGACAGACAGTATAAAAAGTAAAACAAAGTATCAAAAAGAGGTGCGTTCCGCACAATGCTCACAATTAAAAGTGATGATTGGCGAATATTTCGCACTCTTAATAAAATAATGACCGAATTCAAAATTTTGGAAAATGAGTTTTGATAAAAAAAACTGACCTAAAAGAGCAAGCCACACAGTCTAGGTAAAAAAAACACTTCTATTTCTTAAGCAATAAGGTAACAAAATATTTGCGTCTTTATTCGTCCCCCCGCACACGCGAGTGTCTCTTTTTTAGGTCGGTTTTTTATCAAAACTCATTTTGCCAAATTTTGAATTCGGTCGTTGTTATATTTATTTATTTATTATTTAATGTGTGCGCCGTTTGGTGGCTGCAGACGTAGGGTAGATGACTACTAGTCATTTGAGTTACTTTTTAGTCATCCGTCCGTCCGTCCGTCCGTCTGTCTGTCAGCGGGCTGTATCTCATGAACCGTAATAGGTAGACAGTTGAAATTTTCAGCTTATGGATTCGCGTTACGACACTCACTTTAAGGCGTTCGTTCGTGGTGCGTGTCCCGATTTCTTGAGAGAAGATTTCTGGCCGAAAGGCGAGGCGTTCCGGCGGTTTCGAATTTTGAGGCAGTCTTAGGACTCCAAAGCCAACATCGGCAACGTAATAGCACAAAGAAAAGTCCCAGCTTAAATCTAAGTTACTTATAATTGTATTTATTTACAGTACTTATTAGTAATAAAAATGTAAAAGTAATTATTAGATGACCGTGTGTGATTTGTCCCGGATATTTATTTTATTTTATTTTAAATTTTATAACTTTTATTTATCTAGGGGCCTGTACATATTAGTTACAAAGTTTTCTAAAATAAACGGATAATAATAATCGCCACATCCTCAGAGCCAAGTGGTCAGAGTAGCCCAATAATCATTTCGAAATGGGGAAGAAAACTGACAAAGCTCGCCGATAGAGGCGCTGATATCGCTTGACTCATACTAACTGTCAAAACGTATAGAAAAAATTGTTTACGTGAACTAAACATAAGATTATTAAAAAATGCCGCGTTGTGTGGCGATTGGTTGCAATAATAATGGAAATCATTAATTTCCTAAAGATTCTCGGATGAAGACGACGTGGAAAGGTTACGTTTTCAATTATGTACTTTTCAACTTCGCCTTTAATTGAGGAACAGTCCAAGTCGCATACATTTTCCATTTAACAATTTTACAGAAAAAAAAACTAATTTATAACACCTCGATAATTATGAGTCAAGCGTCCGTAGCGCCATCTGCAAATAGCTTTGCGTTTTCTTCCCCATTGATCAAACAGCTGATCAATAAGTTTTTTTTTAAATTTAAATGGAAAAGTCTGATTTTTATGATTTTAATAGTCGTGGCGCAGCGGTTGCTCAGATGAGTAAACACCTATGTTAACGTGTCTCACCTATTTTTAACACTAAGTACGTATGGTTAAAATTATTTACCTATTTATTTTTATACATGCTAACATTTTCCTCAAGGAACCAGGTGAAAAGAGGATGTTTTCAAAGAACTTGTATAGGTGTCTACAAAGAACTTGTATCTACATATAAATTCCTTGGATGTTTTAGTTTCGCATATTCTAAATTAAAAAAATGGGCTAAAAATGTATAACTTGCAATTCAATTCCAGCTAAAATTCTAATTTAGAACGCCGCAGACACTTACCGTTAACATTATTGCTCTTCACCCCTTTCTCCTCGCGATCTCCCAAAATGGCACTCACACTAAACTTCAACAAAGGTTTCTTTTGCTCAGCATTATACTCCTCACATCTGACAATATCATCTGTGAACGGTTTTCCATCCTTTCCGTCGCCTTCGTCACCAGAAGTTTCCTGATAATTCAAATTAAACCTCTTTTCTAACTCTTCCAAGCGACGGATCCCAGATTTCTTACAAGAAAATGGCGGGCAATCGAACGCACCGCAGCTAGAGCAACGGTTAAAATTCGGAATGTTTAAAACCTCTTTTTCTCTATTTAAATTATCTTCGGAGCGGTAAAAGTCGTTATTATAAAATACTTGTTCGTTCTTTACAAATGATTCGTCATCGTCTCTGCTTTTCGAATCCTCGTCTTCGATTTTTGAATCTTCGACCGCTTCTTCAGGTCTGTTTGTTTCATCTTCGTTTTCAGCCATTTTTGAGTCTTCCGTTTCAGGAGAGTTCTCTCGAGACTGTTCGTTATATTGCCGATTTAAAACGTAATTCTCGATCTGTTGATTCAAATATTGATTGTGGATTGCTGTTTTCTGCTGATGCAAGATGTTGTCCACAAGGAAAGGTGACGTCATATTAAAAGGTGCATTTGTTTTGTTGTAAAAATTCTGTATAGTCTTCAACATAATGTTACTGTCGATGTTTTTTGTAACGAACTGATTTAACTTGAGCGGTCCATTTCTGTTATCCGTTGGGTACATTATACGTTCATTACTAACGTTATTTCAACTAATTAAACTTAGCACAAAAATAAATCAATCAACATAAAACTTTTTTTTCAATACAAGAAGACCACATTGCAAAATAAAAATAGATGAAGAAAATGAGTTCGAAATTCAAATTAGAATGTTTCTTTCTGAAACGGAACGCGTCATTATTCGATAAAAATAAAAATCAACAGCACATGTATCGCGCAAAGAGATTCAATGTGTACTGAGAGTTTACTTGTAGGGAGTGGTCGAAAAGGGGCGGGTTTTAGATAGCTCGGGGTGGCTTTTTAGGAGAGCTTTTGTGTTCCACCACCACCAGAACAACTTGACCTTCCATTCCCTTCTCTAAGTCAAGCATTGTCTTCTAAAACGACGATGTATTGAGCTTTGTAACAGACCAAATTACATTGGGCGTTTTATCGACTTACAATCTGAAGTTTGCGTATATTTTCACCGTTATTTTGTTGCAGTCAAAGAGCAGTTTCGTCTGAATTTTCGTTGAAATTAATTTTGGTGTAACGATATTAAGATAATGCGTTCAGTGTGTGCGTTTTATTCATAGGTAAAGATATGAAAATGATATAAGTAAGTCTATTTATTTGATAATCTCTTTGAAGAAATAATTCATCGTTCGGTCCGGAGTGCTTTAGTTATTTGTGTTTGAGGAATATTTAGCTAGGGATGTCTCGTGGCTTCGTTCGTGTGAACTCTATGGCTTTAGTTAGATAATGATAACAATTTATAGGTACTGCAAAAGGGAAACTTAGGTTCGAATATAAATGGTGTATAAAAATTATATCAAATTTGAAATATTGTAATTCGCATTATACAGCGTGTTACAAAATAGATGTAGGGCTATTTTAACTTGAGCTTTGACTCATCATAGTGAACTGAACAACTTTTGTTTTAAGGCATTGCTGAAATCTTGAAAAAATATTGAAATATAGTACGAGAGTTAGAAAAAACTACGATTTCATTGTTCATTGTAATGAGTAGAAATCCCAGAGTTAACAGTCCTAATTCTACACCTATATGTAGTTCTCACTGTATAATTAATACTGTCGTAAAGTACGTATTTTCACTCCATGCGTCTCTCTGCGACCTCACCCCTGCGGGTAAGATCCGGTGACGATTGCTTAGCGCAAGCATAATTATTTACGCGTCTTATTTTAATAATCATATTTTAATAGGTAATTATATGCGACGGTGTGTCAGAGTGTCTGGAGTGTGATATACGGAACTTAGCAAATCGTAGCGAAGTTATGCCAATATGATACGCTCGATTTGACGTATTTGACTGACTCGGTGGCTCAGTGGTTAGTGCCTGACTACTCCGAGAGTCGTGGGTTCGATCCCCACCCAGGGCAAACATTTCTGTGATGAGCAGATTTGTTTGCTCTGTGTCTGGGTGTATTATATCTATATATGTATGTATTTAAACGTATATGTGTGTGTATATCAGTCTCTGGTTCCCAAGATACAGGGAATCCTAGTTTGGGGCCAGATGACCGTGTGTGATTATATTATAATTACTTCAAATATATACGAATTAATTATTACTATATTACAATTATACAATAACAATTACTTTCAAACAGTTATTTGAAGGTACTTAAAGATGTTTTTATTTGAGATTCGTCTTAAATGTAGATAACAATAATAATGTTATTTTACTTTCAATTTAATCACTTCCGTGGCGTAGGAGCTAGGTCACTCGCTTCAAATCAGGAGGTCGCGTGTTCGATTCCCGGGTGGGGTCCAACTTTGTAAGACTAGGTTTGGTTAGTGGTAGGGGATTTTCTGACATTGTCTGTCTAGCTGCCACCATCTTATCAAAGTCTTGTCGCCAATCTTGTTTTGACATGGCGATTAGATAGCCAGTTCCCCATTGCGTTGGGGAATCTTGGTAAGTGAGAAGAGAATGCATTATGAATATAACTATTTTATAATTGTAGGATATAAATTGACATAAAATGATATTGATAATTATAATATAATTCTAGAAAATAACAAATTATTTAGACTTGCATGTTGTAGTATTGGTGTTAATTTTAATATTATTGTTTAGTAATGATGCTGCTCAATGTATATTTTGAATATTGCATGTCTGTAACGACTAAATGTGTGTTACTAACAAATATATAAGGAAAATGTAAACATCATAATATACTACATTTATTGCAATAAAGATTATTCTATTCTATTCTAATTCTATTCTAAGCGCGCGTTTCCACCTTCTTGTATTATGCTTTCTTTTGTGGATAAAAAGTATACCTACCGGTGGACAAAAAAAATGGCTCAAAATTTGTGGTTTAGTTTTGTTTGTTTGTTTGTTAACTCTTTATTGTACAATAAAATCACATAACAGAAATTAAAAGAATAATATAGGTGCACAAAGGCGGGCTTATCCCTTAAAGGGATCTCTTCCAGCCAACCAGTTTTTTTTTTTGCTAGACTGAGTTATATTTTCAAAAGTCGGGCAACAAACCTTGAGTCGATTTTTATGTCCACAGTGTATATTATATGTATAATTTGCAATAAAAAAATTAAAGGCACGCTCCATCAAATTTGAATTAAGAAGCTGGCTGAAAAGAAAAAAGAGCCGTACGCGTGAGAAACTGAGAATGCTGAGGCAAAAGTCGTTCCAATTTTGAAATTAGCCACACCCCTTCGTGTTATTGGCTGCGCGTTTCGCGCCTAAATGACGCAACTTCCGCTTTGCGCCACTATGAAGATTATACTTTTACCGCATAGCAATAAAGACTATTTTTCTTAATTACATATGGGAGTTATGATGAAAATTGGCACGGAACTAAATATTACTTTTATTTCTTTCTGATTTGAAGCGGAAATGATTGAGAACGGATTTCAGAGGCGACTTCCTTCAGACTTATGGCGGTATGAATTTATTATTCTTTATAAATATTATTTTCATTATATCTGTACATTAGACTTCGACAAATCTTTTTAAATTGTTATGATTATGGAATTGTTATTTATATTTGTTTCAGTTGAATGTAATTAGCGTTATTAAAAACTTCTTATGAGCTAGGTATTGTATCTTTATTTGTACTTGTAATAAAATTTCAAAAAACTATATTTGTATTGTTTCCATACAATCAAAAAAAAATATTAATAAAAATTTCGCTTAGTGACGCTGAAAAACTGTGACGTCACGTCTTAATATTTAAATAATTTTTAGAACAAGATGTAGTTTTTGACAAATGATAAAAACCGACTCATTGGATTCTTTTCGTATCGTTATCATTTTCCGGACTGTCCCATTGTTGTTAACAACCCATATCGATGGGAGAAAACGAAAACGCTGAAAGTGCAAAGTTCGAATATTGTTACTTACAGCGTTTTCGTTTTCTCCCATCGATATCGTCCTCACTGCTGGTCTCTTCCCATACCTCGGGACGGTTAGGACATACATATTCCACATACGGGGCCAATATCGGAGGCCTTAAAGGCGGCTTAAAACTACTAACATTAATAATAATATCCGGGACAAATCACACACGGTCATCCGGCTCCAAACTACGATTCCCTGTACTATGGGAACCAGAGACTGATATACATACACATATACTTTTAAATACATACATATATAGATAGCGGGAAAGAAGAGAAAAAGAGAAAAAAAAGAAAAAAGAGAAAAAAAGAAAGAAAAAAGAAGAAAACATTATTGACGATTTAAAAGCATGTGTAAAGCATCTACTTAAATAAAAAACATTTTGAGTTTGAGTTTATAATACACCCAGACTCGGAGCAAACAATTCTGCTCATCACAGAAAAGTTAACCCTATGTGGGAATCGAACCCACGACTCTCGGATTGAGAACAGAGGTCAGGATCGCTAACCACTTAGCCACCGAGTCAGTCAACAACAACAACATTGGAGTTGGCCACTAGCCCCACAACCTCCACCAATCCGGACTGTCCCATAATTTTAGTTTTTTTTTTAATTTATTTACCTACCAACATTTTTATCCACAATTAAGTCCTTAAGTCCTTGATATCAACTCATTTTATGGCAAGATGGAAGTGGACTTACCAACATTTAATGTTAGAACCTGGTCGAAACACATAAAAAAATATTTAGCAGTAAGACTGATATAAGTTTAAGTAAGGCTCCCGAGTCTTGTCTTATAAAGTTGGATTCCGCCGGGAATCGAACCGACGACCGCCTAATATAGTAAGTGGGCTAGCCAAATAAAATTTCACCCTATATAGGGTGTAACAGAAAGGTGGGATAATACTTCAAGGTGGTCATTTACCCATCAAACTGAACAACTTTTGTTCTACAACTTTGTTGAAATCGCAAAGAAATTTTCGGACTTTTCATACAAACTTGGTTCGCCAGCTGATCGATTTGTATGAAAAGTCCAAAAAAAAATTTGCGATTTGAACAAAGCTGTAGAACAAAAGTTGTTCAGTTTGATGGGTAAAAGCCCACCTTGAAGTATTATCCCACCTTTCTGTTACACCCTGTATATACCTACAGGTGTAAAAAAATATGTATAATTTTTTTAGGTATAGTATAGTACATAAATTATTTTCGTGTTTATAATTTATTAAATTTTTTTTAGGTAGCGTCTAAGTTAAAAAACAGATCTAAAGTTGGTCCCCAGTTAAACTATTTAATCTGAGGTTTCCTTTCATGAAACTGAAAACTTTCCCCAAGGTTTTGGACTTTTCGAACAGTTCAATAATTATAATAGCGGCTATGCAAAAGGCAGTCCTCCTCGACAATGCCCGGATTGTCCGACGCTTTCTCTCCTCGTCGCACTGACCTCCAGCCGACTGTGCTTCTGCTGGAGCTCCTGCCACTTCGCCTAGCGCCAAGTGTGCAGAGTACCCCAAATTTATATTCGAAAATAATAATAATATCTGGGACAAATCACACACGGCCATCTGGCCCCAAACTAGGATTCCCTGTATCTTGGGAACCAGAGACTGATATACATACACATATACTTTTAAATACATACATATATAGATATAATACAGCCAGACTCAGAGCAAACAATTCTGCTCATCACAGAAAAGTTTGCTCTGTGTGGGGATCGAACCCACGACTCTCGGATCAGAGGTCAGGATCGCTAACCACTTAGCCACCGAGTCAGTCAGTTAGCTGATTAGCCGGATTAAGAAATTTTCTTTTATTAAATACATGTAAATACATATGCTCACGCCTTATTCCCATTGGGGTGGGCAGAAACCACGGATCGCCATTCGCTCCTACTCTGAGAGCATACTTCTCTTGCTTCGTCCACATTCATTACTCCTTTCACGCATGCTCGTCGGTTCCGGGTACTCTTTACTTGGCTTTTTTTTAAATATCATCAATTTGGTTAATATAAGTTTGCCTTGTCCTCGGCCGACTTGCCCTTTCACTTCTGCTCTGTATCATATTTTTTTTCTATTTGGCATTCGACATCTCATTTAAGGAGTAATTTTGCCAATGTCAAGTGAAAAATTGGAGAATCTTCAATAAAAAAAATTGCGAAATGCCAATGTCAAGTGAAAGACGCGGCACTAAGGGTGATGGACACTTAAAGACGCTCCACGTGGTGGTTTGTTGTTGGAACTCGAAAAACGGAGCTGTCTCCCGAGTTAATCCTCTTCTTATGACCGCTTATCACTGAATCGGAATCACAGCTATTTGCCCATCACAAAAATAACGTTGAAGCTACTCTAAAACGGAAATAATTGAAAAATTAACTTAGCAAACGTGTGCTCGGTACAAGTCCCGGCAACCAACCTCGTATCATACTTATTTCTTTCGTTATTCTCCTGTCATGCCACTTGAATGTTTTTAACAAATTGTCGCTTTTGACGTTTTATAAAATGTTTCTCAGATGACTGACAGTCAGCTGTAGTATTTTGACCTATCTACGCGTAACTATCGACCAGCTCTGCTCATCTCCCGACTTACTAGTCAGTTTATAATAAATGGTTAAGTTAGGGACACCCCGATCCCCTCGTTAAATAGCCGTTGTATTGTGCAATCAGTTCAATTCGATACGGACAGTTGTCGTCGTCCATTCGTAAGATATATATTTCTTTATTATACGATAACTATTAACCAAAGAAATCTTACTAAAATATTAAAAAACCTACATAATTATTTAACCAGGTGATTTTTATATGTTCGGATATTAACATCACATGGTTATTACCCAGGTCAAACTTGTGTTCTACTACTTAAATGATATTCCATTTTCATACGATTTTTTTAAACAAAAAATGCACATGAAATGAAATTAATTCCAAGCTGGTTAAGTTTTTCTGCTGTTTTTATTCAAAGAGCTTTTACAGAAAAATATTTCATAATTCATTGTTGATGCAATTAAGTACTCTATTATTCTGTTCTCCCAAAAACTTTTTTAGTCTTATTGATTTTTGTTTTGCGAATTGTGTATTTTGTGTATTTAAATGTGATCAGTTGCACAAAAGGAAAAAGGAAAAGGAAAGGATCGGGCAAAGTGGAGTAGATTGAGTAGGAAAGCGGACCCTGGCTCCAGCCGGGATAACGCTAAGTAGAAGAAGAAAAGGAAGTCTCAATTTCATTTTTTCAAGTATTCCAGGAGGATCCTAAAGATTTTTGTGGTGCTTAATAAAGAGAAGAAAGAATGTTTTAACATTATAAATGGGGAAGAAAACGCAAAGCTATTTGCAGATGGCGCTACGGACGCTTGACTCATAACAACTTTCAATTAGTTTCGCGTTTTTTATTATCGAGGTGTTATAAATAAGTTTTTTTTCTGTAAAATTATTAAATGAAAAATGTATGCGACTTAGATTGTTCCTCAATTAAAGGCGAAGTTGAAAAGTACATAATTGAAAACGTAACTTTTCCCACGTTTTCTTCATCCGAGAATCTTTAGGAAATTAATGATTTCCATTATTATTGCAACCAATCGCCACACAACGCGGCATTTTTTTAATAATCTTATGTTTAGTTCACGTAAACAATTTTTTCTATACGTTTTGACAGTTAGTATGAGTCAAGCGATATCAGCGCCTCTATCGGCGAGCTTTGTCAGTATTCTTCCCCATTCCCTCACATTTCAGCAAAGGCCGATAGTTTTCGAAATTCGAATTTCAAACATATTATTTAGAACAAAATGTTGTTTTTGACTATTAATAAAAAGTAACTCACATGACTAGCTCTCGTCTACCCCTTCTGTGCTACATATTTTAAGCAGCTACGATAAATCATGTTCAATTAAGAATTAGATGTGTACTCACTAAGCTATCATCAGCATCACCGGTCGCACTAAATACAGAAAAGAAAATTGTACATGTAGAGGAGCAATAAACCGATTTATGAACGGCTGTGTGTGACAGTTGACACAGATTTTGGCGGGAGCCGCAGCACGTGCCGCCATCTTTTGTTGCGTTCGTTCCGCTTCCCTTTAAATATTTGTCACGCAGATTTTGTTTTGTCATAATTATATTTATCGTTATATTTACGAGCTAAATTTATAATTGCCGATTTTATGCTTTGGCTTTTTTAAGTTTATTCAAATGTGTTACGGTGGATGAAATCTAATACGTATATCATCGCCGGCGCCGTTTATAATTTATAATCGTGGGAGGTATTTTATTAAAGTTTCTGTATGATCTACTAACTATAAAAATACTGAAAAACTGTCCATGGTAAGCATATGAGTAAAAAACTATTGGGTATTCTTTTTTTTTTACCCTCAATTGGTAAGCCCTTGGCATCATCTCACCTGATGGTAAGTGACGATGATGCCGAAGATGGAAGCGGGCTTACCAAGATTCCCCAACGCAATGGGGAACTGGCTATCTTATCTTCATGCCGGAACACATCAATGCTGTTAACATTGATGTTTGGCGGCAAGTCTTAGATAAGATGGTGGTAGCTAGCCAGGCGGGCTCAGAATATTCTTTGGTAAAAAGGAGATGTACCTAGTAAGAAGTTGGTAAAAAACAGAAATGAGTATTGTGCCGCCATCATGTGTCGAATAGCTGAGTCATCTCTCTCATAACAGCAGCGCCATCTATTGTTGAGTAGAATTTTGAGTTTTGTTAAAACAAGTTGAAAAAAGAAGAAATCAGACTTGCAAACCCTAAGGCTGGGGCTACATCTGCGTGCTTCGGCGAATATTCGTGTTATCGCGATAGGTCTGGCCACGCACTTCGTTGTACCGCGAATCATTCGCGCGAAGACGAATGGGTTCTATCTAACTTTCGCCCATTGTATAATACTTCGTCGTAGCGCGAAGACGAAGTTTAATCGTAAAAACCCGACACGAATATTCGCGCGCATATCTGGCCCCACGGTAAGCGACGATGTAAAACTGAATGAAATTATGTCCCAACTGCCCCCTATATTTTTAGTGCGTAATTTAATAAATATGTCTGTTGATTTGGTCGAGCGTCTAGACTTTATGTATTTTGACGCTTTATATATTTTGTTTTGCTAATGCGAGTAAAAAACTACATCACATATCTACATACCTTGTTATGGATAATAAAGGAACAAATCGAAAGGAATCCTGCTCACCCATTTACTACTACAACTTGCTTTATACATTAATTTAGTAATTTTAAAAGAAACTTGTTTTTTATCTTTTATTCTACTGTTTTATTTTATAATAGGGAATCTATCTATATATCAGCCGAAAGACGTCCACTGCTGGACAAAGGCCTCCCCCAAGGATTTCCACACCGACCGGTCCTGTGCGGCTCGCATCCAGCGGCTTCCTGCAACCTTCACCAGGTCGTCGGTCCACCGAGTCGGAGGCCTGCCCACACTGCGCCTTCCGGTGCGCGGACGCCAATTGTGTTTTCTAGCAAGTAGGTAGTATTTTCTCAAGATTTTTTCCGCCATTAAGGTTGTATAGGGATAAAGCCTTAAATAGAGTCAGAGAGAAATCAGAAAAAGCTGGAAAATACAAAGCAATAAAAACAACTATATTTTATTGAACAAGCACATTTATTACAATATTCATTTAATAGCAAATTAATTTACAAAAAAAACATTATTCACAAAATATACCATGCCCTCCGCCTACCGACTTTGGTCAGATCAACCCTACCCTTCTGTAGCTAAATTACAATATGATTATAATATATTATTATTATTATTACAACAGAAAAAAGGCAATTCGTGAACAATAACTCACACAGAACACGTATCTCATGAAAAAACACAGGGTGTTAAAAAAGTGCATTTGAGATTTTAAGGGGTTACTCAGAATCAAGTATAGAATACAGGAAAAACATTGAAACCCCCTAAATTTTTAAATCCACTTTTTTAACACCCCGTATAAAGGGTATAACAAAACAGGTGTACGTATGACCCTTAATTAGGCCTTCTACTCATCACACTGAAAAACTTTGGTTAAATTACAAATTTTTAGACTACATACAAAATTGACTGACAGAACAATTTGTATGAAGTCAAAAAATTGCGATTTCATCAAATTCGTTGAACAAAAGTTTTTTTTACCCTCAATTTGTAAGCGCTTGGCATCATCTCACCTGATGGTAAGTGATGATGATGCCGAAGATGGAAGCGGGCTTACCGAGATTCCCCAACGCAATGGGGGACTGGCTTGTAGTTCAGTATAATGAGTATAAAGCTATAGTTAACGGATCCTACGACTATTTTATTAAAACCTGTAGTATACAGGGTGTTAAAAAAAGTGCGTATGAAATTTTAATCTGAAAAAAATAATTGAAGAGCGGTTTTTTCAATATTTTTCCTGGGTTCTGTACTTGATTCTGAGTAACCCCTTAAAATTTCAAACGCACTTTTTTTAACACCCTGTATAAATCTTTTAGAATATACTAAACATTTTTGAATTATAAATTACTCAAGTGTCAAACTTGGAACTCCTTTTTAATTTTTTATTTTAAAAACGGCCCTCATAACAAAGAAGACCGCAGCGTATACGCAGTTTCCGTATACTTTGCGGTCTTCTTTCTTCTTCGTCTTCTTATCGTGTGGCACATTTAACCGTCCTATCCACAAGGTATAGACGGCGGTTGCCTGGTGTTGCACTTAGCATCACCCGCGGTCACGTGTCGGGCATTTACATTTACACCTGCGGACGTTTCTTTCTAATCTGCCGTGCAAATTAAGAACACAGTAAGTGACACGTTTGGCGGGAATTGAAGTAAACCGTACAGCGTATCGAATATGGTTCAAAATCAATCGCACCAAATCTGTTACTGTGTTTTTAATTTGCACGGCAGTAATGAGGGCAGAATAGGTATAGAATATTTTCGGAGATATTATCCAAGAATTGCTTTCCTTTACAAAGATATAAGAAGAAAACCGTGAGATCGTTACACCTAAAATTAATCAAAGGGAGACCATCCCACCATGTGGGGTTGTCACATTTCTCATAAATCAACCGCTTTTGGGGTCGCTCTGAGATAACTGGCCAGTCCTATTTTAATAAAAAAGATTGTACTCAAAAAACAAAACGAGATCTAAAAAGAATAAATATAATTTTAAATCATAAAAGTGTATTGACAGTAAATAAATACAAAAACGTCGGCATTACGCTTTTTAAGGCTGATGGATGGGGGAATTGAGGGGAGGGAGGGGAAGTTGGGCCTCTGGTGCCCTCACTCATACATGTTGTTAATTCATATTTATAAGTATAATTATGTTAAAAAAATTAAATTCTCTATGCTTGAATATATTGTTCAATATATTTCTCCTATTGAGATTTAATAGCTATCCCAAATCGACCCCGTATAACTATCAAATTCAACATGTTACACGAATAAGTTAAAAACGAATTATTTAAATTTTAAATCCTACTTGCTTTTATGTGACGTGAATCTCAATATGTAGATAAAATATTTTTATTGTTCAAGATCGCTAAAGCTAATTTACTATTAAAAAAAAACATAATGTACTTGTTAATTTTCACCTTAGGAGAGAAAAAAGACTTAAGATTGAGCTGTCAAATACTGCGCGTGAAAGGTGGCCATTATGAACAACGGACACAATAAGTATGCGAAGAAGACGAATCTGAACTTTCCCCAAGGAATATTATTATCTTCGCACCTTTTTAACCTACTTCAAAAAAAAAGGAGGTACTCAGTTTGACCTGTATGTATGTATGTTTGTCCGCGATTATCTCGCGTTTGGCTGAACCGATTTTAGTGCGGTTTTCAGAAAGTATTTGTTACATTTAGGAGAAGGTTTTAGTATTTTAAGCGACTTCAAAAAAGGAGGTTCTCAGTTTGACCCGTATGTTACGCGACTGAAGTCGGTTTTTTGAAGCTTTCAGCGTTGTCGTTTATTTGTTGACATAAACGAACTTATTTCTTGATTTAAAAATCAAAGTATCTATGGTTTGCCTGTCTGAAAAGACAAAACAGACGAACTATATTGCCGCGCCTGAAAAAAGTTTTTATCTAATGTTACTCTATATTCAATGGGTTTAATTAAAGTAGACATGCAATCTTTTTGCAAGTAAACAAAATCTTTTGGCGCCATCTATTTTATGCTTGTTAGTACTACTGAAACAACGTTCATTGTTTTGGGTTCCTTGACGATTTTCATCTCATCAAATATTTAGCGTGTGCCGTTCGTTCAACATGTCACCTTGTATATAAAAAAAAATGTCAAAAGGCAAGGCAGTTATAGGGCAGAAAAACGTAAGATTTTCACGTCACAAACTTAACCTTTTCAAAAGTTACTAGAAAAAAAAAGATTCCGAATATGAATCATTTCTCGAAAATTGAAAAAAAAAGCGATATTAAAATGGCGTCCTCTATCACCAGAGCTCTCACTTATACCATTTTTCTAAATGTTTAATCAAAGCTGGACTAAAATTACAAATGACAAGAAACAATTTTGGAAAGATTACGTAGTATGTTTAACAAAATTCTAGGGAACTACAGAATATCTTAAATTAAAAAAAAACAAAATGTTTTACATCTTGAGTTAAAGGACCACCGCGCAACAGAGCCATAGACACAGTTAAAAATAGACCCTAAACAATTTACAATCAACCTTTTTGGTGGTTCCTTTCTCTTTTATGTGCGTGCTTATCTATAAATTATATATTTTATTACACCTATACAAAAATGATTAATCAATATTGTTTTTTAATAAAAATATTACATACATTTTTTTCATTTTTATATATATAAACTAAGGTAATATCTAATAAGCTTCATTTGAAAAGCTGCCCTATTTAATAAAAAATAAGATTTGTTTTTTGGATGCATAGATACTGTATATGTTCTACAGTTATATTTACCAGACTATTCAAAAGAGGGTTACGTTTTTGCTCTATTTAATCATGGCTTAACCTTCCTGAAATATGGAAAGAGACCTATCTTCCCAGCAGTGAAGACGCTATGGTTTCTAAAAGACAACTATTTTATACATAAATTAATTTTAATTACACGTAATTAAGAATAACGTTAACACAAAAATTAAAACATAAATTAAGCAACTAACACTATAATATTAATTTAAAAATTGTACCAATACCTACGCATCCAAAAACCATCTTTCTACTAAACCTACTAACATTTTTCCAAAAAAAAAAAAAAAAATATCACATACATAGGAAAAAATGGAAGAGTGGTGAGGAAATGTTATATTTTTTAAACTTTTTAAATCTAGTTAATTAATAATTATTACATTATCTTATTTAAATCTTAAATTCGTTATAAAAATTGTGAGAAAGCACATCCTATAAAATCACATATTTGTTTTGCTTTTAAATATAATAAAGTTTTTATTTTTATTCATTTTAAAGGCACTTATTTTGTATATATTTTTATTATATTTGTAAGTATATAAAGTGTATATATTATTTGTGCGTTGTTGGGAGGAACCACACCTCCAAGGGTGCAGTTTGTTATTCCTTATAGATACAATGGAAATACATTTATACAATCATATCCGTGAACAAATTACATGTATCTTTTCGAAAGATAAAAGAAAACGTCTTCCCAATTCAGTCAGAACTTTAGTAGTTTAGTTGTTACCGCTGATTACTGGGCTGAGGGTCTTGGATTCGATTCCTAGCCAAGGTTAAAGGTTTTTTTGTTATCTACAATTGGTAAGCACTTTGTTCAAAAGTATAATGAGGCCTTATAAAAAAAAGTATTTTAATCACGGCTTTTTTTTATTCAAAAACTGAACAACTTTCTCCAAAAAAACCAGAGTCGATTTACAAAAAAGGATTCCACTACTAAGCAGGCCGATCAGCTGATGGCCTTGATAGAGAAGTCAACATTTTTTTTCGCGAACTGACCACAGGTTCTTTACAGAAAGTTGTTCAGTTTCATAAGTAGAGGCCCTATGTATATACTTCGGATCACTTTCTACGATAGTAATAAGAAAAAGATCATATAAGTTATTTGGAATTAATTGATTCAAATCGCAAAGTCACAAGCATTTTCGATGTTTTTCTAAATTTTTGTCAAAATTAAACATGTATCAACTAACAATGTAGCAACGATATAGCTTCGTTTTAAGATCTATGTTATTATGAATGTATCAGCAGAGAATCAAGACAGAAATCAGGGTTTTGTTGCAAAACATGTCTTAATAGAGTAATCATTTCCCTGAGAGCAGGACAGCCTATTGCAAATCTCTTAAAAGTGAAAGGGACAGACTAAATTGTCAAATAAATACGACCAAATAATTTGGTCTTTGATTGTTTCACATACTATACATCGTTTTTTTTAGCATTAGACAAAAGGTAAAAAAACGAGCTGTAGTTCCAACCTTTGGAAATTTCATTCCTTTTAAGCTTCAGCTATTAAAATATTATATTAGCAAGAGTAAATGCATATATCGTACATAACAAATGAAATTAAACATATCGCACATATTAATTTAATTATTTTAAAACTTGAATGCGTGACAAATGCTTGGTTTTTTTTAGCTTTTTTAACTATCTATTTTTACATGTAAAACACCTTTTATTTACTTCCATCTAATGCTAAAAACAACAAATTCACTTCTCCTTTCACAAACATCATTACACGCCGAATTTCGCACCTACACTGCCCATAAAGAAAGAAAGCCGCAAAATATACGGAAACTCCATACAGCGTTATTTTTGGATCCCCCACCCAAACCCCCACCAAAACTTCACAGTGGCTTCTACTCATGAAACTGAGCAACTTTCCCCAAGTAATCAATGGTCAATTCTCAAAAAAATTTTGGGCATCTCCATACAAAATAGGCCGATCACGTGACCAAATTAGTATGAAAGGGCCAAAAATTTTTTTGCGAATCGACCATTGGTTACTTGTGGAAAGTTGCTCAGTTTCATGAGTAGAAGCCACTGTGAAGGTTTGGTGGGGGGGGGGGTCCAAAAATAACCCTGTATAGTTAGCGGCTTTTTTTCTTATAAGAGCAGTACAGTCTACACGCCCGCGCGTGCGACGTCTAACGTCCCAAACGGGTGAACTAGCACAAAATACACTTTATATAATATCTCAATCATATTTCAATCACATTTTAGACCTTTTTCCTCCTACCTCGTCTATCTAATCTCACTGGTGAAGTGACAGATTGTATCATCTCAGCTAGCTGTGCGTCGACCCGCGGCTTCGTTCGTCCCCTGATCTTGTTAGCTTCGGTCGGCTGTAGCCGTTTGGCCGACCGCGTCCGGAATTTCGCCGAGTCCTGGCTGTTGACCGACAGGTTTGGCGTGAGGGATTTTATGCATCTGCGAACAAAGTATAAAATTTACGTGTTTTTTTTTTTAAATTAATTAGCGACATCTAGTGATAACATTTGAAACGTAAAAGAGATTTTTCAATGGCGGATATGAAGATATCCAACTTTTAAAATAAACGACAAAAATGTTTGGCATGTTCCATATGAAAATGTTTCATCAATTTATTTATTTTATTTATGATTTCACCTGGCTGCCTCCTGTAACTGTCGACATAACAACTCGTTCTTCATGTTAATGGCTCGCGTATCAGCTGTGCCTTGCTTGTGTTATTGCACAGGCATAGGACACGGACTGTGATAAGTGGTATTAGTTAGACACGGACTGTGATAAGTGGTATCGGTTGGACACGGACTGTGATAAGTGTTATCGGTTGGACACGGACTGTGTTAAGTGATATCGGTTGGACACGGACTGTGATAAGTGGTATCGGTTGGACACGGACTGTGATAAGTGGTATCGGTTGGACACGGACTGTGATAAGTGGTATCGGTTGGACACGGACTGTGATAAGTGGTATCGGTTGGACACGGACTGTGATAAATGGTATCGGTTGGACATGGACTGTGATAAGTAGTATGGGTTGGACACGGACTGTGATAAGTGGTATGGGTTGGACACGGACTGTGATAAGTGGTATCGGTTGGACACGGACTGTGATAAGTGGTATCGGTTGGACACGGACTGTGATAAGTGGTATCGGTTGGACACGGACTGTGATAAGTGGTATCGGTTGGACACGGACTGTGATAAGTGGTATCGGTTAGACATGGACTGTGATAAGTGGTATCGGTTGGACACTGACTGTGATAAGTGGTATCGGTTGGACACGGACTGTGATAAGTGGTATCGGTTGGACACGGACTGTGATAAGTGGTATCGGTTGGACACGGACTGTGATAAGTGGTATCGGTTGGACACGGACTGTGATAAGTGTTATCGGTTAGACATGGACTGTGATAAGTGGTATTGGTTAGACACGGACTGTGATAAGTGGTATCGGTTAGACATGGACTGTGATAAGTGGTATCGGTTGGACACGGACTGTGATAAGTGTTATCGGTTAGACATGGACTGTGATAAGTGGTATCGGTTAGACATGGACTGTGATAAGTGGTATCGGTTGGACACGGACTGTGATAAGTGGTATTGGTTAGACACGGACTGTGATAAGTGGTATCGGTTAGACATGGACTGTGATAAGTGGTATTGGTTAGACACGGACTGTGATAAGTGGTATCGGTTAGACATGGACTGTGATAAGTGGTATCGGTTAGACATGGACTGTGATAAGTGGTATCGGTTGGACACGGACTGTGATAAGTGGTATTAGTTAGACACGGACTGTGATAAGTGGTATCGGTTGGACACGGACTGTGATAAGTGTTATCGGTTGGACACGGACTGTGTTAAGTGATATCGGTTGGACACGGACTGTGATAAGTGGTATCAGTTGGACACGGACTGTGTTTAGTGATATCGGTTGGACACGGACTGTGATAAGTGGTATCAGTTGGTAACGGACTGTGATAAGTGGTATCGGTTGGACACGGACTGTGGCAAGTTGTATGGGTTGGACACGGACTGTGATAAGTAGTATTGGTTGGACACGGACTGTGATAAGTGGTATCGGTTGGACACGGACTGTGATAAGTGGTATCGGTTGGACACGGACTGTGATAAGTGGTATCGGTTGGACACGGACTGTGATAAGTGGTATCGGTTGGACACGGACTGTGATAAGTGTTATCGGTTAGACATGGACTGTGATAAGTGGTATTGGTTAGACACGGACTGTGATAAGTGGTATCGGTTAGACATGGACTGTGATAAGTGGTATCGGTTGGACACGGACTGTGATAAGTGTTATCGGTTAGACATGGACTGTGATAAGTGGTATCGGTTAGACATGGACTGTGATAAGTGGTATCGGTTGGACACGGACTGTGATAAGTGGTATTGGTTAGACACGGACTGTGATAAGTGGTATCGGTTAGACATGGACTGTGATAAGTGGTATTGGTTAGACACGGACTGTGATAAGTGGTATCGGTTAGACATGGACTGTGATAAGTGGTATCGGTTAGACATGGACTGTGATAAGTGGTATCGGTTGGACACGGACTGTGATAAGTGGTATTAGTTAGACACGGACTGTGATAAGTGGTATCGGTTGGACACGGACTGTGATAAGTGTTATCGGTTGGACACGGACTGTGTTAAGTGATATCGGTTGGACACGGACTGTGATAAGTGGTATCAGTTGGACACGGACTGTGTTTAGTGATATCGGTTGGACACGGACTGTGATAAGTGGTATCAGTTGGTAACGGACTGTGATAAGTGGTATCGGTTGGACACGGACTGTGGCAAGTTGTATGGGTTGGACACGGACTGTGATAAGTAGTATTGGTTGGACACGGACTGTGATAAGTTGTATGGGTTGGACACGGACTGTCATAAGCTGTACCATTTGGACACATGGTCTCACTCTCACCTGGCTGCCTCCTGAAGCTGTCGACATAATAGCTCGTTCTTCATGTTAATGGCTGCTAGCTCGCGTATCAGCTGTGCCTTGCTCTTGTTACCGCATGGCCGCACTAACGGATGTTTGCGGAGTTGAGCTGCTGTAGGTCGATTTGCGGGATCGGGGTCTACCATTTTCTGTGGGGTAAGCGTTTAAAATTAATTTGTTGGTTGGTTGTCTCGGTGGTTAGAGCTTTTGGCTACTGATTTCAGGGTCGTGGGTTCGATTCCTACACATGAACAAGCTGGTGCCCGCAACTTCGTCTGCGTAAAAAGAATAAATTAAGACGAATTTTTATATGTATCCATAACTTGAAAAATGATTGGTTTCCCATAAAAACTTTCATCCCCTATTTTCATCCCTTTCAAGTTTTATTTTCGCAACAAAAATGCCTGTCTTTCTCCAAGGTCCCATCAATCTCCATGCCAAAATACATCAAAAATGGTTCAACGTATTAGGCGTGAAAACGTAACAGACAGACAGTTACTTTCGCATTCGTTTAGATATTTCTTTTGGTCTGTGTATTTATTTATTTATTTAAAATAGTGATGGGCCGACTCTTCCTTATGTTCTTGGATTGTGACTGATTTCTGTTGGCTGAGAACTATGAACTGGTCATCAGAAGCGGTTCTGGCACGTTAAGTCATTGAAACCGGCTGGGTTATTTATTGATATTTATTGATATGGGTTGTTAACATACCTTGAGCAACTGGTTGAACTCCCGCGACAGATTGGGTAGGTCCGGCAGTTTCCCATCCCGGATGTCCTGCCACTCTTGTCCGTTCTGTGGCAAGGGGCCGCCGCCCGCTGCCTCGTAGAGCGTTAAACCTGTAGGTAGATAAGATAGGGGAAATGAATGTTTTGTTAATAATAATAATAATATCCGGGACAAATCACACACGGTCATCTGGCCCAAAACTAGGATTCCCTGTGCTATGGGAACCAGAGACTGATATACATACACATATAGACTTAAATACATACAAGTATAGATATAATACACCCAGACACAGAGCAAAGATCTGCTCATCACAGAAATGTTTGTCCTGGGTGGGGATCGAACCCACGACTCTCGGATTAGTAGTCAGGATCGCTAACCACTGAGCCACCGAGTCAGTTCAAGGAGACATCTTCCATCGTTGGCATCATCAATACTTATTACTAATGTAAGAAAAGGACAAGGGCTTAATAGCTGTGGAAGATACTGCTTCAGCAATAAGACGCTTCGCCAAAATGAATGAACATAACCTATCAAGAACACAAGAAGAAGTTCCTTGCGTAACATATCACTTCACTACACTTTCGTTACTATTTTTTTTAAAGAAACAAAACTCACCAATATCAGCTAGAATATCGTTAGATGCGTGTATAAAACCTTACATTAAACTCATTCGTCACTACACTCTCGAGGGTTCACGGGCGACTTGTATTAAGCGACATTTTTGGAAACACAGGTAACCTCTACTTTAAAAATTTATTTCTTACAAAATACCTCACAAAAAATAACTTCTGAATAATATTTAAAATATTAAGAATATCGAGAATCTATATAATACTAAGAAGTTGAGTTTTAATGATTATTTTTCTAAGAAATATTTTTTTAAATCAGTCTCCTGAACATTTCTAAAAATGTCGCCCGCGTACAAGTCGCCCGTGAACCCTCGCTCTGATTTTTAATTCGGCGGAATTCTGACAGACGTCATTTTGATTTTGACAAATGTGAATGCAGAGGTTGCAAACCACACTCCTACATAGATTATGAAAAAATATGTTAGACTTACTAAATATTGTGGTATATAAATAACAGTTACTTAAATTAATTAATATAATAAATCTTCAATGTAAATTAATAAGGTTATTTAAATGGTAAATTATTTTTTAAAAAAGAGTACTTTATTTAATTTTGGCTATTGTTTTGGTCATCTATTCATAACAAAAATATTATAAATTAGTTACAAATGTTCCAAATATTTTTTTCTTTTACAAATACTTGGAAAGACCCATACCAGAAAATTATAAATTATTATTCTCACAATTCTGCCAAATGTGTGCCACCACCGCCACTTTATTGAGTGATGTCAGTGTATTTTTTTAAATTTCCCCTTTACTGACAATAACTCAGTAGTTTATGTTTTGAAATAATAATATGTAATTTTATTATTCACGAATATTTTTAAATAACACATTCACTTATATTTGACTGAAGTGTTCTTTCGGAAAATATTTTTTTCCTTTTTGGGACTGATTTTCTACAGTGACAACACCAAGAAACGTCAGAATTCCGCGGAATTAAAAATCAGAGTATAGAAAGATTTTAAAAAAGAAACCCCACTCTCACCAAAGGCGAATATGTCAAACTTTTTCGTCACCAACAAGATTTAAAAAAGGAAACCCCGAATGCGTGTGTGTCTCTTTCGTCACCAAAAAGATTTTAACCCCACTCACCAAAGGCAAATACATCGGCTTTGGCCAGATGCGTGAAGTCTTCCTGCAACACCTCGCGCGGCAGGTAGCGGCAGTCACCTTCCTCCACGAAGGGGGAGGATATGCAGGTCACGTGGCCGAGGTCACCTGCATGGTTGAATGCCGTATATTATATTATAAATTATAATACTATCTTTTATTGGGGCATCTTCTTTTATCGTGTGGCACATTTGACCGTCGTATCCACAAGGTATAGACGGCGGTTGCCTAGTGTTGCGCACTTAGCATTACCCGCGGTCACGTGTAGAGCATTTAGATTCACACCTACGGACGTGTGCAACGCAACCATCATACACATCTAGAAATCAGATGTGCAGGTTCCTTTCACCTTTAAAGCAGTTGGTATGAAAATGGGGTAATTAAAGTTCTCGACCGCGCATCGGAAGACGCAGTGTAGGCAGGCCTCCCACTCGGTGGACCGATGACCTGGTTAAGGTCACGGGAAGCCGCTGGATGAGGGCAGAGCAAGACCGGTCATAGGGGGAAATCTGAGCAACATACTGAATGATTTTATGCGGCATCTATAGGGGGTGATCTGTGCCTGTATAGGGGGAGATCATTGTATCAACACACTGAATGATTCTATCTGGTACTTATAGGGGACGATCTGTATCTGTATAGGGGGAGATATGTGCATGTATAGGGGGAGGTCACCGACCGATTACATGATTTATCTACAGGGTCATCTGTAACTATCCACAATACTAACCGATCTTATACATGGTGTGCGCATGTCGGGGCTGCGATGGCGCATCCTCATCATCAGAGCTGCGAGCGTCGCTGTCGGCGCGGGAGAGAAACACGTTGCCGGGTTTCACATCCATGTGGACTAGGTGGAGCGAGTGGATGTAGCTGGTGGGGGGAAAGAGATTGGTTAATTTTAGTCTATGGTAGCAAATGACAGCTTAGATTACTTTCAACGTAGGCAGGATAACTATAGTACCCTCCTACCCTCTGGTTTCCTCGTCTGAATTTGAACTAGCTCTGTGTCAAAATATAATGATAAATAAATATCTGGGATAAATCACACACGGTCATCTGGCCCCAAACTAGGATTCCCTGTACTATGGGAACCAGAGACAAATATACATACACAAATACATTTAAATACATACATACATAGATATAATATACCCAGACACAGAGCAAACAAATCTGCTCATCACGGAAATGTTTGCCCTGGGTGGGAATCGAAACCACGACTCTCGGATCAGTAGTCAGGAGCGCTAACCACTGAGCCACCGAGTCAGTCAACATAAAATTAATATATTCAAAGTGCATTGAACTGTGCGAAATTGATGTGGGCCGACCCAAAACGTTAAAATCTACGATAACAATAGGTCATAGTTATGCCATAACGACCCAACTGGTACATTATCCCTAGCTTACTTTAAATCAGTTGGATCGTTATGGCATAACTATGGCCAATAAATAATTACACTTAAACCAGCGCCAAATCAAACTGTGTGATAAGTGATATAGGCCGAGCCTTCGGCAAGTGCATTCTGGACTAATCAACTGGCTCCTTTCCCTTATTTCGACTCCCATACATTCCAGAGATAGATATACAGGGTGTAACAGAAGTGTGTGACAATACTTCAAGGTTGGCTTTTACCCATCAAACTGAACAACTTTTGTTCTACAACTTTGTTGAAATCGCAAAATTTTTTTTTTGGACTTTTCATACAAATCGATCAGCTGGCGAACCAAGTTTGTACACCCTGTATGTTAGCGAAAATGTGTAAGGTGGAGTTTCGCTATTGTGAGAGCGAGACATTGATATATTTGCGCGCGAGAGAAACACGTTGCCGGGTTTTACATCCATGTGGACTAGGTGGAGCGAGTGGATGTAGCTGGTGGGGGGAAGATAGTGATATTGATATGTTAGCGAGTGTAGGAGAATGTGTAAGGTGGAGGGAGTGCTTCTACTCCTGATTCTGATCAACTTTCCTCAAGGAACCCATAGTCAAAAAGCAAAGAAAAGTTTGGACTTTTCATACTAATTTGACCGCTTGCTCGGCTGATCAATTTGTGTGAAGAGTCCAACAATTTTTTTGCTATTTGACTATGGGTTCCTTGGGGAAAGTTGATCAGAATCAGGAGTAGAAGCACTGACTAAAATATCGGCCACTAATAAAGTAGCACCCTATATGTTAGCGAAAATGTGTAAGGACGGTTGCTCTTGTGCGAGCGAGACGACTATACAGGTGTTCAAAAAGTACGTTTAGAATTTTAAGGAGTTGCTCAGTATATAAATCTGAATAGTGAATCAAGAATTTGTATAGAAAACTGAAAAAGATAATTTTAGATTAGATTTTTTCAAAATCTTTCCTGTATTACTTGATTCTGAGTAACCCATTACAATTTCAAATGAACTTTTTTAACAACTTGCTTTTTATAAGTTTGTGATGTATAATAAATAAATCTAATCTAGAACTATTTATTTGCTATTTATTGCTTGTTTGGGGAAATTTACTCAGTTTCATGAGTAGAAGCCACTGTGAAGGTTTGGTGGGGGGGGGGGGGTTCCAAAAATAACCCTGTATTTTATGAGTTTGAGATGTATGATGAATACAAATAAATCTTATCTAAAAGACCTGCTGCTTCACAAAAGTAACTCACGCCAATCCGCTAGCCACATGGGACAGTAGTACCAGCAGCTCGCTTTCCGGCAGCGGCGCATTCTCTATAGCCTGCTGTAGGGAGCCGCCGTCGCAGTACTCGTTCTGTATTATCATGTGGTCATCCTCCGCCCACGCTGAGTAGTATCTGTGGGAGAATGGATGTTACGTTAGGGCTGGTGTAGATACAATATTGAGTTGTTGTGTCTGACAATTGAAATTACTTTAGGGTTCATGGTTTCTTGATAAGTCTTTCTTTAACCCACTGACCGCAACGCTACTCCTTGACAAATCGTGCTCCCACGTCGGCTCTAGCCGGTTGTCGGCCTAGCCGACTGTGGCGTTCAACAGATTAATTCACTATCTGACGACATTCAAGACACTTGGTGATGACTTTAAGGCACTTTGTGATGGATGACATTCAAGACTGTCACGCTACTTGAGGCACTTTGTGATGACATTATAGATACGTTGTGATGCCGTTTAATATACTTTATGGTGACATCAAGACACTTTATGACATAAAGGCACTTGGTGATGCCATTAAAGGCACACTCTGATGACATCACTCTCTAATGACATTTGAGGTACTTTTTCCGCTATTTAAGGCACTCGGCACATACCTGACGACAAGCGGATGCTTCCCCAAGGCGGCGTGAGCGTAGACCTCAGTTAAGGCCGCGCGTTTAAGGCACTTTATGATGACACTTAAGACACTTGGTGATGCCAGTCAAGGCACTTTGTAATGACATTTAGGACACTTTATGGTGACATTCAAGACACTTTATGATGCCATTTGAGGCACTTTCCGTAGCTATTTAAGGCACTCGACACATACCTGACGACATGCGGATGCTTCCCCAAGGCCGCGTGAGCGTAGACCTCGGTTAAGGGCGCGCGCTTAAGGCACTTTATGATGACACTTAAGTGGTGCCAGTCAAGGCACTTTGTAATGACATTTAGGAAACTTTATGGTGACATTCAAGACACTTTATGGTGCCATTTGAGGCACTTTTCGCAGCTATTTAAGGCACTCGACACATACCTGACGACATGCGGATGCTTCCCCAAGGCCGCGTGAGCGTAGACCTCGGTTAAGGGCGCGCGCTTAAGGCACTTTATGATGACACTTAAGTGGTGCCAGTCAAGGCACTTTGTAATGACATTTAGGAAACTTTATGGTGACATTCAAGACACTTTATGGTGCCATTTGAGGCACTTTTCGCAGCTATTTAAGGCACTCGACACATACCTGACGACATGCGGATGCTTCCCCAAGGCGGCGTGAGCGTAGACCTCGGTTAAGGCCGCGCGTTCCGCAGCTGAGCCCGCTACGGGCCGTAGGGACTTCTTTAGTGCGTATACGCAGCTGTTAGTGGAGAAGAAATAAATAGGATTAGTATTTCTGTGTAATTAAGTTTGGATAATGACTAATGACTTCTTCTTCAGTACGTATACTCTATTTTTGGACAAAAAAATAGGATTCTTCAGTATGTATACTCAAATTTTCGGACAAATAAATAAGATTATTCAGTATGTATCCTTTATTTTTGGACAAAGAAATAAGACAAGTACCTCAGCGTAATAAATTTTGGATAAAAACTTCACACTAATATTACCAATAAATGATATGAATTTAAAATGTATTAATTCCTTAAAATAATTGATTTATTTAAATATTATATAGGAGTTAAACTTTTTTTCGATATCTTCGCCACGTTATCTTCCCAATTTTTCCCAAGAAATCTGATACAATCAGAGCAAGAACTTTTGCACCTCTCATACAATTTTGACAACTTTGTATGGAGTCACTTTTTTGGCATTCTTTGATTATAGAGTTGCTCAGTTTTATAAGTAAAAACGTCAACCAAACAAATCAACAACAGTTTGACTCATCATCATGTTCAGTGACACAGAAAATTCACTTTAAAACTAATGACATAAGTATTAAAACAGCTCACCCATCCAGCTTGTTGAGACACCTAGTGACCCGGCCGAACTCGCCGCGCCCTATAACGTCCAACTCAATAAACTCCACGTTGTACCGGGATATGTTCGATTCCTGTCAACATATAACATACATAAGTCAAAATCAGCTGATCAGCGACACCAACTAGCGTAAGCGATTCCTGCCAACATATAAACATCAAAAACAGCTGATCAGTGAATACCGATTATCGTAAGCTGATGAAAGTCCGAAAGTACAGAAAATAGGTTCGTGTACACGAGAGGACAGATAAAGTTCCACTCTTTAAATAGGGAGTGTTGAATTATATAATAATCATTAATAATTTATAAGGTGTAACAAAATCAACTGAACTATTTTAACTGGATGAACTAACATTGATCTTGATTTTAACCTTAAACTTGATTTTGACCTCGTCCAAAGAATTCCTTTAGTAATTCAAAGAGGTAATGCAGTCAGCATTATGGGCACCTTTGGGCGGGGTGTGTGTCGGGGGGATCTATAATTTTTTTTTTTTTATATACATGGTTTATATGACGAAGATTTTCGCTGATAGTCAGTTTGTTCTTTGACGAAGCTTGGGCTGATTCTATTGCTGTTTATTTTTTCTTGCATTTAATTTCTGACGGCTGCGGCTTGCGGCTGATCGTTTTTAGTATTCATATATTTTTGTATGTTTTTTGTCGTAAATAAAGTTTAAACTAGAACTTGTACTTATGATTCTCAGAACCCATAGTATATTCACAAAAAAATCGGCATTCCCGTATTAATTTGGCCAACATTTTGTCAATAAAAATGTTTTAAAAATTTGGTCAATAAAAATGTTTTTTTTTTTTTTTTTTTAATAATGTCTCTCCAAAAAAGATTAATTCGTTATTTTAGAAATTTCTTTCACCTATAGTCTATTCCAAACAAGATGTAGGCGCACACGTAATTTAATATGCGTGATTTACTTATTTCAGAGTGGCAACCAAGACCAGGGCGAAGATCAGTAGGTAGACCGGCTGCCAGATGGTCGGATGACATAGTTAGCGTTGCTGGACGTTGCTGGGCGAGACTAGCGAGGGACCGAGACAAATGGCGTGCAAAAGAAGAGGCCTATACCCAGCAGTGGGCTCATGTGGGCTGATTAGATAGATAGATTTATTTCACAAATCTAATACTGTATTTAGCTAGAATTACATTTGCAATACTGCCTTACCCTAAGTCGTTTGGCAGGGTGTTCTGGTGTCGCGTCCCAAGTCGGCGTTTTCGACAGAGCTCGCTTCTTCTTGTTCAGTGCTTGACCTGTGCAAAGAGTAACTCGTTAAAATGTTAAATAATTTGACAAATATTTAGGGAAACAATCGTATTTTGGCATCAAACTAGAATTCTTCGTAACCACCCAGCGTAATATAGTCAAAAAACTTCAATACAATTTCCAAGAAATTTCTTCAAGCAAGACCTTGGACAGTGAAAGTTTACAAACCAAACATCCAAGAATGTTGACTTGTCCAAAACAATATTGAAATTGCCTGTTTTAAAATAACATTCTTTTTAAAGTCAAAACGAAAATTTTTCTCTATATTACAATAGAAACTGAAATGGTTTACATATTTTAAAGCTAAAAAAACATTTTTTTTATGTACCGTTCCGCACTGCATACTTAAGATTCTATAGAGCGTCAGGACATACGGAAGGAGCGGAAGACGCAGTGTAGGCAGGCCTCCAACTCGGTGGACCGATGACCTGGTGAAGGTTGCGGGAAGCCGCTGGATGCGGGCAGCGCAGGACCGGTCGGTGTGGGAATCCTTGGGGAAGGCCTTTGTCCAGCAGTGGACGTCTTTTGGTTGATGATGAGATCGTCAGGACATACTGACCATCAGGTGTAAACGGGTTGATGACCGCCCTGGCCCGCATCCTGGAGTCATCCTCGTCGGGTGGGAGGCTGCCGAGTGCGCTGTCCTCGTCGCTAGCCGGCGGGTGGAGGTGATGGCTGGAGCCCGACGGCATGCCTGTAGAGGATACGATAGCGAATATAAACAATTTTTTATTTTATTTATGTGATAGGTGGCAAACGAGCAGACCGATCACCTTATGGTAAGCGATTACCGCCGCCCATAGACACCCGCAACACCGGAGGAGTCACAAGTGCGTTGCCTCAATAACAGCTTTCCACTGCTTCCTATAGGCGGCGACAGCGACAATCTCCGGCCAGCTTTTGTCTAGAGAAGCGGCTTCCAGTGCCACAGTCCTCCGTCAAGTAGACTTTGGTCGGCCTCTCTTTCTTTTTCCCGCTGGAGAGTTACACAGAGCCTGCTTGGTGAGACGGGAGTCTTCTTGCCACAGTGTGTGACCAATCCAACGCCAAAGCTTGCGTAGTCGAGTAAAAATAGGGAAGAGAACGATAGCTCACCTGTCGTAACGTTAATTTTGGGCGGAAAGAGCCTCGACCGCGCCTGGGGGTGCGACGGCGTCGAGCATTTCTCCAGAAGGCTCTTCGGTGTGTGGGGACTGTCGAATAACCTGCAAGGAGATTTGTTTATCATTATCAGTAATTTGATTAGCTGACTCGGTGGCTCAGTGGTTAGCCTCCTGACTACTGATCCGAGAGTCGTGGGTTCGATCCCCACCCAGGGCAAACATTTCTGTGATGAGCAGATTTGTTTGCTCTGTGTCTGGGTGTATTATATCAATTTATGTATGTATTTAAATGTATATGTGTATGAATGTCTTTGGTTCCCTAGTTCCCAAGATACAGGGAATCCTAGTTTGGGGCCAGATGACCATGTGTGATTTGTCCCGGATATTATTATTATTATGATATTCCTTAGTATAATAGCACTGATGAGAGACGAAATTGTCACGGTGACAAAAGTAACTAGTGCTTAGCTAAAATCGTAAGATCGTGTCCTATCGTATCTATCCCTTTCACACCTTAAAGATTTACAATAAACTATCCTGCCGCCAGGGTAATCATTACTCTCAAGAAAGTGTTCCGAAACGCTTTCTTATAATGTAAAATGGTTAATGCACGTGCCACAGTCCCCTATTTTTTACACACACTTCCTCACAAGCACACACAAATCCACGTCACACCTGAAGGGAGCACATGTTGTGAGCAAAAAAATAACACGCGATTCTTAAACTCTATTGTTGTGCGATTTCTAGATTTCCAGAAGGTACAACCGTCCCTTCTATTGTCAAGGAACTCGGTGGAACCGTTCTATTGTAAAACGAAACGTGTTTGTATGTTCTTAGGGTGTTATTTCGCCAGTTAAATAAGGGATGAATGGTTGCGTATTGCGTATATTCGCTATGGAAGACAGGATTGTATTGCGCGTAATTTTATTTCGCATTTTCGCATCATCTTTCTTTTCTGTCTCCGTTATAATACCGTGTAAAGACTTTCTTTCCTTACTTATCCCATAGCGAAAAAATATAGGGTGACTTTAAATTAGTTCTTGATACGAAAGGCTATG
This sequence comes from Coleophora deauratella, assembly GCA_958295455.1. Classification (NCBI taxonomy): domain Eukaryota; kingdom Metazoa; phylum Arthropoda; class Insecta; order Lepidoptera; family Coleophoridae; genus Coleophora; species Coleophora deauratella. Next base: position 2,103,575 of record OY282414.1, on the reverse strand, counting down.
CATGTGCTCATGATAACGAACAACTTTCCCTGAGGAACCCGTAGTCAAATCGCAAAAAAAAATGTTGGACTCTTCATACTAAATTCGCCGGTCCGTTTATCGATTTGTATGGAGAGTCAAAATTTTTTTGCGATTTGACTATGGGTTTCTTAGGGAAAGTTGTTTGTAATCAAGAGCACATTCATAGCCTTTCGTATCAAGAACTAATTTAAAGTCACCCTGTATACCTTACTTTACATACAAAGTTAGAAAGTCAACAATTTTTTTCTCGTGAATTGACTACTGAGATCCTTGAGGAATATTGTTCAGTTTCATGAGTAGAAACCCCCGATTAGATAGTTTCAGCGGTCGAGGCTCAGTGCGGCTTGCGTGGTCGCATCGATCACGCAGGTTAACTGACTCTTCAGACACGGTAACCTGGATGTGTTCGACTGTTAGTGGCATTTCTCTCGACCGCTTCCGTGCTTCGCAAGGCACGTTAAGCCGTTGGTGCCGGCTGCTATCGCTAGCAGTCGTTAAGCCATGTAAGAGGCCTTATTGGCGGCTTGAAAACTTCTGACAGTGGGGTTGGCCACTAGCCCCACAGCCTCCACCAATCCGGACTTGGCCCCCGTGTGTGGAGTATGGCCTAAACCTTCCCGAGTTATGGGAAGAGACTCGTGCCCCTGCAGTGGGGACGTAATGGGTTGTTAACGAAATAGTTTCAGATAATTTTATTGCGCCTTTCATATAATATGTAGTAATTTCAAGAAAAACAGCGTAATCGATGCTACATTACCGGATCTTACGGACGCAAAACGTAATTGCAAGAAAGACGATGTTACTCCAGTCCGTAAGATTTTCTAGATTTTCGTGAAAATTCGCGTATTTTCATGAAAAAACCGAGTAAAGCAATATTACGGGATGACTGATCCTATCTTTCCGGTTTCAATTTATGAAAAAAAATATGATACCCTCACTCTGTCAGTTATGTATTAAAAAAAACTTTGATATACAGGGTTTAAGAGACAGGTTTCCGAAAACTTAAACGGCTTAAGATTTAGATTAGATTAAGATTTTTTAGGAAACAAAAAAAAACGGCTTCTCCATACAAACTGTCCTATCAAGTTTATAATTTTGTATGGAGAAGCCGTTTCGTTTCCTGAAAAAAATTCTTGTGGAAAGTTGTTCAGTTTCATGTACTGAGCAAGCCCTTAAAGTTTTCGGAAACCTGTCCCTTACACCCTGTATAAGCTTGTCTTATATTTACTTTTATTAACATTATAACAAAACAAAAAAGACTGTATTTTCAATGTAGATTAACATGTTGAAAAAACCTTAAAGTAAAAGTAGTTTTTTTTCTGTTTTAGCTATACAAAATAATAAGGTTGGTATATTAAATCAACATTCCAAAAAAAACAACCTTTTCCACAAGAAAGGATCTAATCAACAAACTACATTGCGCAAAAAACGGCCGCACACCTTACGAAACAAGTTATAAAATTCCTTGAGTTCTGACAACAACAAAGTATTTTTTGTAAGGTGTGTTCCCAAATAAGGTGATCTCGTACCAACCTTTTTTTGTGCGGGCGTATTTTTTTTTTACCTCAAGGCAGATGTCAGCTGTTCGACATCACATGTTCTGTCATTGTGTTGAGGTAACTGTAGTTTAACTGATTTTAACTGAAATTTACGTTTTCGGCTTCGATTGTAGGTACGTAGGTTTAGCGCTCGTATGCTGTAGATTGATGGTTTGATTTACTCAGGACAACGTTGTTCTATCTGCCGTGCTTATGATAAGAGCAGTAAGTATATTTTGAAAAGCAGTAAGTATATTTTGATAAGCAGTAACTTGGTCATTTAATAATGTAAAAACGAATAAATAAGACAATTAAATGGTAACGCAGTATAAAAATACTGAATCTGAGCTACACGTATCACAAATTATATTTAAAATAATGTAAGGAAACAATTCGGAAAATGCAAAAATGTGACAAAAACTCCAGTGGGCTCACAAACTTACTGCTCTTTATCGTAACCACGGCAGTGTTGTTACAAAGTAGTAGTAAACACGTGAAGCTTTTATTGACAGACTTGGTGACGCAGTGGTTAGCGCTCCTGACTACTGATCCGTGAGTCGTGGGTTCGATCCCCATCCAGGGCAAACATTTCTGTGATGAGCAGATGTCTATTCTGTGGCTGGGTGTATTATATCTATATGTATGTATTTAAACGTATATGTGTGTGTATATCAATCTTTGGTTCCCATAATACAGGGAATCCTAGTTTGGAACCAGATGACCGACCGTGTGTGATTTGTCCCTGATATTTATATGTATTTTTATTTATGGCTTTACCGAAAGTGTAAGTAGGTACCATTACACAGTTTGTGCAGAATATTTTTATACTTAAGGAATTGAAGTTTTCATTAAAATCGTATTGTAATTTTTAGAAAGAAAAGAAAGAAAGAAAGAAAGAAAATGTTTATTAGTAGCAAATAACAATCAAAAATTATGGGAAGTTCCATTTTTTTGCGATATCACAAAGGTTGTAGTGTCAATTGATCAGTTTCATTAAAATAAGCCACAGCCCACAATTGTCTACATTTGAACGAAAACAATTTTCTTGCCCTTGTTAAAGGCGACCTCCCCCCTTCCCCCCACCCCCCTGCGGGTATGATCCGGTGTCGATTGCTTAGGCCAAGTTTCTCCAAGAGCGCAAGTCAGGCAGGACAGTGCCGGGAGTCGAACCCGCGACCTCCGACCTTTTAAATTTCAGAGAAATCGAGTTCTGGACAGTGCCGGGAGTCGAACCCGCGACCTCCGACCTTTTAAATTTCAGAGAAATCGAGTGGAGTTACTTAAGTCTTAACTCACAGGCCCCTCCAATTAATTTTGTCTCCCGTATCTCCAATTAATTTTGTCTCCCGTATCTCCAATTAATTTTGTCTCCCGTATGTCCAATTAATTTTGTCTACCGTATCTCTATGTTTACTTGCCTGGATACGTCATACCTATATTTTTCTTAATTTGTTGTCTGAGAATCTACTGTAATAACTTTTGTGTGCAAATACATAAATAAAAACAAAATAAATTGTTACAATATCTGCCTATTTAATCCCAGTAAAATATCTATTTAATTTCCTGCTCTATTAGTAATCTAAATAAACTAGGTTCGGTGTTGTCATATAAAACGACATTTTTTATTTTAATAAAAAAAATTCACCTATTGCTAATCAAAAACGTGAAATAAGTATCACATAGTTTAAAAAAAGAAAAGTAAAATTTAAGAGTACACAATAAGGAAATACTCAAGAAAACGATATGAACTGTTTCTGAACTTGATGCCATAAACTTTTATTTTATGGTAACATCAAAACCAGTACGGAGTTCTGACAGTTAAGGAAACTGTCATAAATTCAAAACTGAATGCTATTAATTCAGTATTTTTCTGAATCATACCTGACTAGTCATTGGAAAAGATTCGTTAAATAATTGCCAAACCTTTTAAGGAGCAAAAACTGTTGATTTCAAAAATTTTTGTACCAGTTTATCAGAACAAAACTGGTTGACAATGAATTGATTATCATAATGATTCATCGTGGATGGGCTTGTTATGGAATGGAATATAGGAATACCAAATCATACAAGTTCTGACATGTTTATAATTTTGAGAGAAAGGTGGTATTTTTCATGGGCCTGACGGATTAATGGAAAAGTTTTGTAGTACCTTGCCGATCCTATTTTAATGATAATAAATGAATATTTTAATGATAATAACAGTAATGCCGGCAACGCACTTGTGACTCCTCTGGTGTTGCGGGTGTCTATGGGCGGCGGTAATCGCTTACCATCAGGTGATCCGTCTGCTCGTTTGCCACCTCTGCCATAAAAAAAAAAAAAAAAAAAAATAACTAATAACATAATGTAATATTTTGACATGGCTAATTATAATTGACATTTTATTCCATGTAACTATGTCCGATTTACTTTATTTGATTTATTATGATTTTTCATAGATTTTTAATAGATTGTTTTATGTGAATATTAAATTTTTGTATGCCCATTTGAGCAGGTTATGTGAAACTACTGATTTAAAAAGACCTTTGTACCATGGCAAACAATAAAGATTCTGATTCTGATTTCTAGAGGGCCAAGATGGAATGTCTGTCTAGTACGTAAGTAGGTATAGAGCATGCAAGTGATATTGTGCCATTCAATTTTGAGTGCCAAATATAGTATTTCGGATAATTCTTGGCAAATACTGCCCAAAAGGCTGCAACAGGCAATAATTTTATTATTACCTGATTCCAACACTGATTATACATACTTACTTTTCATAATAACTATGCTAGTGCTATAAGTATAGCTACAAAATAAGGTATTCTAAAGCTATCAAAACCCACAATACATATTACATGCCATATAAGGACTATGGACTATGCATGTATACCTGAATAGATGGCTAGAAATAAATAGACATACATATTAAAGAGAATACAATAGGTAGATGTCATTTTGAGGGCTATGCATGTATACCTGAATAGAGGCTTCAAATGAACAAACATATAACAGAGAACCATAAAAAATAATTGCCAACAAGACAACTAGTCATTAACTCCAACCAATTTAAAATTTATACACTCTGAGAGAACCGTCTCTATAATTTTCAAACAAACCGGTTTCCCCTGGCTGGCTTATATTACGGTAACAAAGGTATGAATCATGGTACACTGGCCCACAGAGATATCTGAACCTCTGCTAAAGCTATTCGTGATACATGGTATATACGGCGAGGTTCAGATATCTTTGTGGCTGACTGTACAAGCATTTCCCATGAACACAACACTGATTTGTGCCATGTCCCAACATGTTCATAGAATTTGGAACAATTTGGGACAGGTTGTTCCGATCAACACTGAATGTGCGCATGTCTCAACATGTTCCTAGAGTCTGGAACAATTTGTTTCGTTATAATGCTGTGTTGCTACTTGTGTTGACTGAGGACCTTTTTGATTGTTGGAGTTTGCGTTTCGGAAAGTTATGTTAATCTGATATTTTTTAAAGGAGAATAGGTAGTTTTGTTTGAGCACCGTACCCAATGCACTGTAGCATTATGAACTATGTTGGTATTTGTTGCCCTCATGGAGTAGTTTAATTTAGTCTAAGACAGTATTGTCTTAATTCACTTGGAGAAAAAAATATGTTTGTTGAAAGATGAACTTATAAAAATAAAATATTGTTTTTTTTTTATGTTATAGGTGGCAAATGAGCAGACGGATCACCTGATGGATGAATTTAGACAAGCGCTCTAAGGATAAATTAATCTACTCCATTAGAGCAATTCATACCAACATAGTTCATAATGCTACAATTTACTTCGTGTTACACTTGTACCCATTGTACTGAAACTGTTTCTCTATCTGTCATAAACTAGTTTTCTTTCTGCTAGGTTTCTCATTCTCATTGCTAGAATGTCCACAAAAATAATTACTAATAAAAAAGAAAAAAAAGCCAGTCACATGATCCTAGAATGCACTGGTCTGACCAAACAATGGACAAAAATCCTTCAGGACACAAGATTGGTCCTAGACCACGAGACTTGTGTGTTTCTGGAAGGAGCTGGGTTGGGACTAATCAACCACACCTGCATGTTTAATGGACCAAAGAGTCTAAATATGGGAAAAGAAGTCCAATACAAATTGTATTCGGAAGAGATAATGCATAGCTGAGTTCATTGTGATCCCACACTGTGCAGAGTGTAGTAATGTAGTAGGTAGTGTGAGGATCACAATGAAATCAGCTGTGCATTATATCTCTTTGATTATTTTTATAATAATTCTGTAGAATTTGCAGGGCACTGATAATCTATGCAGGGTTACAGATGTCCATAACAACATTTACCATTCAAGTTCCAAAAGGACCGTAACTACATTGGATATACCCTGCACTTATTGTTATTTTCCTTAGGACAGCAGAATGTACAAAAGGAGCTACCTAAGATAGGTACTGGTAAACGGGAGTTATTACTCATTAAATTCATTCCCCAAAAAAAGCTGTCAAACTGAGTTTCCTTTTGAACCAGTATGATTCATGGGGCGATGTGTCCTCCTGAGTAGAATTAACCCATTAAACAGTACACTACTCGCTGACAAATCGTGCCCCCCACTGCCAACATTGGCTCCAGCCAACAAGAATGCATAAAAATCTCAAATTGCAGTGCCTGTGGCACGGAAACCAGTTGTCGACCCTAGCTGACTGCTTCTTATGGCGGTTCTTATTACCGATATAAACAGTATCAAATCTTTTATTTAAATAAGTCAGATTTTTTTATTTTAAGGTTCTCTACAACTTTAAACTGTCTATCTTTTTATATAGCAAGATGTGGTATGAATTTTTGGTATTTCATATGTTTAGAATTGATAGATAGATAGAATTGCAGAGGTAGCTACCATGAAGAACAATATGAAAAAACAATAAACAACTAATAACTGTAGATAGAACCACTGAACAGCATTTAATTTGAGAAAGCTTCAAACTACTGCAATGAAACCTAATTTTAAATTTTTAAAAAACATGAGGTACAATACTAAAGATAGTTATACAAACGAACACACAGACATAACAGGTTATAAATGACCTTATTAGTAAATAACAAGGTCAGATTTTAAAGAATATTTGAAAATAATATCTACAGTTCCGTCAGTATACTACAAAATACCAGGATTATTATTATTACTACGTTACGGTCACTAGAAAACACCATGGTAAATAAATATGCAGTAAACAAGGGTCATTCTTGTTATTTTCCAATGTATGCGAATGTAAATTGACTGAATAATAACGAAGCTAGTGTTTGGTGACGTATATATGTGGTTTTATGCCCTGAATTTGTAATAGGTTTAAGGCTAGCTTACCTGAGTGCCCTAACTCTTTTGTACGGTGGGCTGAGGGAGGTGGGAGCCGTTGAAGCGCCCTTCACAGCGTCCTCGTCATCCATACTGCTGAAATCTAACTTCCGAGGCACTATAGACGCTGGTATCGGGCTTAAATTCTCCGAAAACATGTTAAATGAGTCCGACATGTCACAAGAAGTTTCGACGGACAATTCCGAAGAATTGTGCTTGTTGTTGAAGCCGTTCTTCATTCTGTACCACTCCGTCATTTTTATCACACATTAAAATCACTATTTAAACACAAAAACACTGAATTTACAGTTTTTAGAACAATTTTCACTCCAAAGCGTACTTTCACACTTTCACAAATTCACAACGACAATGGCGGATGACGCATTGCGAGCACCTGTTGAAACGATACACCAATCACGTCGCATGGATTGACCGGTGAATTGAATACGGACACGCGATTGGTCGGTACGTTATTTTTTTAAATGATGTTTTATGATTGCGTTCCAAATCAATAAAAAAGAGATTCTTCAGCGCAAACCACAAGAATTATAGTTAATCACAATATCTGTTTTTATGTATTTTTATAGAATTTCATTATAAAATCAAATATGCCACGCCAATGCAACGCTAAACTTAAAAGAAACAAAGATTTTCAATGTGTGTTTCACAAAGTTTGTTATAATATCTCGGAACGTATCGATATAATGACGTTATTATTGGGATTGCCTAAAAAAGAAAACTTTCGTAACATTTGGAAATAGGTAGGAGAAATACTAATACCTATAATAATTAATAATATAAGGCTTAACATAATCCAAATCCAAAGAAGTATTGAAAAATAAAAGCTTTATATATTTTCTTGTGAATATTTAGTTTGTGTTAATGATTATTTTGATTATTTCCGTAATATAGAGAATGCAGAAAAAATACTTGATTGGTAGCAATATTTAAAATATGCTGGTATCCCTATCTGTAATTTCATTGACTTCCTTTGATTGTGTCTGTAAACAATAAAAATCGAAAATATTCAAAAAAAATATTGTTTCCGCGATAAATTTTAATGTTTTGTTCACAAAATAATGATTGCAAACCATATGTCTGAAGAGCTATGATATATATGAATTTCAGTGACAATATTTAATAGTGAAATTTAAGAAAATGAAATATTTATTGTGTAATGTGTTCCTGCTATTTCTACCTTGTATTTTGGGCCAAAATGTTAGAAGTGATGGTATTATATTCAACTACAACAATACGTAAGTATTCTACCGTAAATAATATTGAATTTGTCACGTTTCAAACTACACCTTCCATGGAAGACAACACAGACTTGCACCCCACTACGAGCGACGATATAAAACTTCTTTGGAACACAATATCTGCCCTAAGAAAGAAAGCCGCAAAACTATATGGAGTTTCCGTACACTTTGCTGACTTTTTTCTTATGAGGGCAGATATCATTTCTAAAAAGTTTTATCATCAGCCATTACTCTTGTCTTATCAGTTGATGAATAATGATGTATTTGTACTATAACTATACGTTATTACTGCATATATACTAGGCATGAGTCCGATATATCAAAACGTAACTAAAAACGGATATGAGATTCATATCATAACATATCAATATGGCAGTTTTTAATATCGAATATTAGTAGAGTTCTTAAAAAGTGAAGTTCGATTTGCTCTAGAGTCCCAAAAGAACAACAAAGCCCCAGGAGAAGATAAAATTTCAAACGAACTGTTAAAAGGAACCATAAGTGTTATACTTGACCCCCTAACTAAATTGTTCAATGAAATACTGAAATCTGAAACTATCCCAATGCAATGGACAAAATCAACTATCATTCTTCTACATAAAAAAGGGGATCGTAATCAGATCAACAACTACATACCCATAAGTCTAATGCCAAACTTATACAAAATCTTTAGTAAACTACTGTTGGGGCGAATGACAAAAAGTTTAGATGAAAATCAACCAAGAGAGTAAGCTGGTTTCCGTAGTAAATTCTCAACTATAGATCACATTTTTGTCATAAAGCAAATCATAGAAAAACACCGTGAATATGGATTGAAGTACTATATCGCATTTGTGGACTTCAATAAAGCATTCGACTCACTGAAGCATGAAGAAATCTGGAAAACGTTAAGCTCACAAGGGATTCCTAACAAATTAATAAGAATAATTAAAACAATATACGCAAATAGCACAGCTAAATTAAAATTAGAAACAACGGGGGAAGAATTTCCAATAAAAAAAGGGGTGCGTCAAGGTGATCCACTGTCACCCAAGCTTTTCACAGCCGTTTTGGAGAACATCTTTAGATTACTAGAATGGGAGCACTATGGTCTGATGATAAATGGAGTACGACTGAACCATTTAAGATTCGCGGACGATCTAATTCTTCTAGCAGAAGACCCGCACACCCTACAATGTATGCTACAAGACTTGGACAACCAAAGCATCAAAGCTGGGTTAAGTATGAATGCCGAAAAAACCAAATTAATGACCAACTCAATCAAAGAAAACATTGAAGTAAACATGAAATACATAGAATATGTGGAGAAGTATGAGTACCTTGGTCAAACAATATCTACCTCAGGAATGCATGAGCGAGAAATAGAAAAACGAATAAGTAAAGCATGGAATAGATTTTGATCACTGAAAGAAATAATGTTGGAAAAAGAAATATGCCTAAAACATAAGATAAAAATATACAACAGCTGTATTCTACCAGTCTTGACCTATGGCTGCCCAACATGGGCAATGTCCAAAAAAGGAATAAGAAAACTTGAAGTATGTCAAAATAACATAGAGCGTAAAATATTAAATATAAAACTAAAAGACAAAATCAGGCTAACAAAGATAAAAAAGAAAACTAAAAGCAAGAATGTTGCTACAATAGTGAAACAGCAGAAATGGAGATGGACGGGACACATGCTTAGAGAAAAAATCGAGAAATGGAACAAAGACATAGTTGAATGGTACCCAAGACAAGGGAAAAGATGTAGAGGTAGACAACTATATAGATGGGAAGACGACATAAACAAAATCATTGGAACAACATGGAGACAAAAAGCACAGGATAGGAATACATGGAAGTCACTGGAAGAGGCCTTTGTCGAAAGACAAGCCGAAGAGGGCACTGATATAGGAAGTGAATAGTGATAAATAAATAAGATAATCTTGTAAAACTGTAATCTTCAGGCAAATAAAGGCTATAATAATAATAATAGACGGCTGGGACTTCGAGGCAGACCGATAATAGCGACTATGCAAAAGGCAGTCCTCCTCGACAATGCCCGGATTGTCCGACGCTTTCTCTCCTCGTCGCACTGACCTCCAGACAAAGATGCAAGTTTGAGTTTCTGAATCTAGTTTTAAACGCTTTTCTTTCGGAACTAGAACGTGTGCCTGGCAGCCAAAGACTCTCAAATGAGATAGATCAACTTTATTTCCAGTCCACAGTTCCTCCGGAATCTTGTTTCTCAAGCTTTGCGTTGGAACTCGATTTTTAATATATATCGCCGTATTGACTGCTTCTCCCCAATAAGCTAAAGGTAGCTTTGAGTCCTGTAATATGGATCTAGCTTTTTCTATAATCGTTCTATTGGCGCGTTTGGAAACTCCATTCTGTTGAGGAGTGTACGGAACTGTGGTTTGATGCACAATCCCGTTCTCCTTCAAAAAATTGGACATAGCACTATTGACATATTCGCGACCATTGTCAGAACGCAGAACTTTTATTTTTTCGCCAGTTTGGTTCTCCACTAAATACTTAAACTCAACAAACTTTGAAAATACTTCTGATTTCGATTTTAAAAGATATCCAAAAGTTTTACGACTAAAATCGTCAGTAAAAGTTAGTAAATAAAGAGCTCTGCCCCAAGAATGTGTACTCATTGGTCCACATAGATCTGAATGGATCAGTTGAAGGACTTTACTCGATTTACTATTAGAACTTTTAAAAGGTCTTTTAGATAATTTACCCTGCAAGCAAGGAATACACTTTTTATCGTGTTTCCCGCTATAATTTACACCAACGCATCTATTTTTTAATATATACATACTCTGTGCATTGAGATGACCAAGACGTCTATGCCAGAGCATTGCGGGCTCTTTCGTAGTAGTTTGCAAAACAACCGGACTATTTTGTAAATCTAGTACAAACATACCTTTATGGATTGAGCCTGTAGCGATGACAGAACCTGTCGTTTGACAAGTGCCACCTGCTATAATAGTAGCGCCTTTGGATGTAAATAAAACATCATAACCTTTCTCTACTAACTTACTTACAGATAAAAGGTTTGTGGTAAGGCCAGGGACATATAAAACTCCGCTAATTTTATTTACACTATCGGACACATTAATATTTACAGTACCTTTACCTCGGCTAAGTGTTTGTTCACTGTTGGCAACGTTGATGGGAGTGATATGGGTAGACATGGTGTCGAACCAATCTCTCCTGTTGCTCATATGCGAACTTGCACCTGAATCTATTATCCAGTTTAGGGAACCTGTAGGAGTAGTAGAAAAACAAGATGAAAGTGTAAATTCGGAACTATAATTTGTATGTTTTGCCGAAACTGAAAACTTGTTTTTATTTACAATTTTTCTGCATTGAGATATCACGTGACCAGGTTTCTTACAATACGTGCAGAACAATTTCTTCTTCGCGTTTTTGACCTGTAACGCAGTACTCAGCGGTTCAGAGGTAGTACTTGATGTTGATGGCGCATGTGCATCTTCCTTCAGTAATGCTGCGATCACATTGTCCGATGTTATGTTGGTACGGGAGTGCTCCAAGGCCATTACGAGGGGACGGTAGCGTTCTGGCAGGCCGGCAAGCATGATGATTGCCAGGAACTCGTCATCCACCGCTGCTCCGATGCCTTGTAGCTCTTGCTGTACTGACAGAGTTTTATTAACATAGTCTTGCATGTTACCAGAAAATGTTATTTTTAGAAGTTTCTTCATTAGACCTAGTCTTCTCGTAAGGCCGCTATCAGCGTAGGCTTTCTTCAAACAGTTAAATGTTTCATACGCTGTAGTCGCTGACCTGATGACGGGGTAGATCGACTCGTGGCAGGCGAGACAAATCTTTGCACGAGCTTTTGCATCCTTTCGCAAAGCGATAGGGTCTGTGGGGTCAACTTCTACCCTAACCACGTCCCATAGGTCGAGGTCGGTAAGCCAACACTCCACGGCAAATACCCAAGTGTTGTAGTTGCGGCCGTTCAGCTTTGTAATGCTGACACCGCTTCCCGCCGTAGTCATCGAAGAATTCTCCATTCCACTGCTTTAGTGGCCCATAACCACTTATTTAGGTAGAGTTAAACGCAGAGGTACTTTGGAGATATTTTATTCTAGTCAAGTGACTATGACGTAGTAAAGTCATATTTAAAAATAGTATTATAAAACAATATAAACGGCCAGGGTGTTTCTAGTGAAACCAAAGAGGTTTAACACTTCGCCTAACGCGAAGTGGTCAGAGTAGCCCAAATTTATATTTCTGCATAATAATAATAAATTAGTAAAACTATACAACTATACATCGGCTAAGTAACGCGCGAAACACAAACTCCCGCAACCCAAGCATATGATATCGAATGGTTTGACATATTCGCGTTCTCTCTTTCTAACAAAAAGAAATTTCATTAGTGCGAAAGAAATGCAGCGAATATTGAACTGGGAAGGATATCAGCGGATGATAGGCGAATTGAACATTACGGTTATTGCAATAAGGTTTAGATTGGACTTGATAACGCGTGAGTTTGTGTTTCTGTTCGTATTCTAAACAAATAGATAAGTTACGTTTGAAAAGCGATTAATATCGTGCTACCCATATCGATATCTGAAAACGGTTTTCTAAAAAACTGATAATGCCCATGTCTAATATACAGGGTGACTTTAAATAAGTTCTTGATACCAAAGGATATGCATGTGCTCATGATAACAAACAACTTTCCCTAAGGAACCAATAGTCAAATCGTAAAAAAAATTTTGGACTCTTCATACTAATTTGGCCGGTCCGTTGACTGATTTGTATGGAAGGTCCAAAACTTTTTGGAGATTTGACTATGGGTTCCTTAGGGAAAGTTGTTTGTTATCACGAGCACATGCATAGCCTTTCGTATCAAGAACTATATAGGGTGACTTTAAATTAGTTCTTGATGCCAAAGGATATGCATGTGCTCATGATAACAAACATCTTTCCCTAAGGAACCAATAGTCAAATCGTAAAAAAAATTTTGGACTCTTCATACTAATTTGGCCTATCCGTTGACCGATTTGTGTGGAGGGTCCAAAACTTTTTTTGAGATTTGACTATGGGTTCCTTAGGGAAAGTTGTTTGTTATCACGAGCACATGCATAGCCTTTCGTATCAAGAACTATATAAGGTGCTAACTTATTAGTGCCCGATATTTTAGTCAGTGCTTCCACTCCTGATTCTGATCAACTTTCCCCAAGGAACCCATAGTCAAATCGCAAAAATTTTTTTGGACTCTACATAAAAATCGATCAGCTGAGCGGCCAAATTAGTATGAAGAGTCCAAAAATTTTTTTGCGATTTGACTGTGGGCTCCTTGGGGAAAGTTGATCAGAATTAGGAGTAGAAGCACTGACTAAAATATCGGGCACTAATAAAGTAGCACCCTGGACAAAAAAATTGACTCAAAGTTTCATGCATGACTTTTGGAAAATTAAGTCAATCTAGGAAAATAAAACTAAACCAAAAGTTCAAAAACTGTGTGTTTACTGTTTATGATTTTACTTTGATGGTTTTCTAGTTTTTTGCTTTTAGTGTTTAGCAGTTTTGTAGACTGAGTTATTTTTTCAAAAGTCGAGCAACAAATTTTGTGTCGATTTTTTAGTCCACCTGTGTATTTGAAAGCAAGCGAATTACAGTACAATTACTTACAGTTTTGTAACATCCTTACTGTTTATATTTTGCTTTGAAATTTGATTATGTTTGGTTCCGTAATACTTCATCATCAGAAGCCTGTTGTAGTCCACTGTTGGACATAGGTCTCCCCCAAAGCACACCACTTATACTTACTTATCTTTGGCCATGTAACACTTCCCAGAGAGTAAATATTACTTGCTTTGGAACAGGAACTTACTAGCACAAAATACATAGATACAGTAGGTTTGCTCAATACGCTCACTAAAATCCTAAGCACATACATGCTTATAGACGTATACGGTCGTTGTAGGCAAGGTCACGATACTGTGCGATCGTGACCTTGCCGCGAACGACCATATATTTCTTATATTATATATTTTCTATAAGCATGTATATGCTTACGATTTTAGTGGTTTGTATTGACCAGACCTTCTGGTCTATTTTATGTTACTAGGCAGTCCTCTCAAGCACCCAATCTATCTTTTTTCTATGAACCAAGGAGATTGTATTGTACATCAAACCTCATAACCATAGAACATATCTCTCGAACAAGGAAGGGTTCTTTTGTCCACAATTTTTGTAACTTATAATGGAAACTTATATGATACATCTATCTCCAGAAGGCTACAAGGAGGTTACAATGAAAAGGACACACTTTCAAACATGTACACACTTACATCATTAGCTTCTGAATAGAAGTAAAAACTGTCTGCCACTGTTTAAATTTACAAACAAATCTTTGTGAAAACTTTTATTTGTCTTTGCTTTTCTCCATAAGGCTGGCAATGTACTTGTGACTCCTCTGGTGTTGCGGGTGTCTATGGGCGGCGGTAATCGCTTACCATCAGGTGATCCGTCTGCTCGTTTGCCAGCTATCACATAAAAAAAAAAAACATTTTCTGTATCTGTACAAAAGTAAATCTTTATCAAATCAAGTCCTAACTTTCATTAGGTGCCCCCTATGTTCCCTTTTAAAGTCTTTTCTGAAAAATAGTTTCTCTCAATTCTACATATAATTATTTATTTATTTGTATGGCATTTTGAGTTGCTCTACATAAAATTGATATGTTTTGAATCAATAATGTAAGTAATTAAACAATATTTTGATGTTGGCAGTATGTGCCGAGTCAGCATTCACAAAGGGCAAGCCAAACTAAGACCTTATTATATAACTAAATAAAAAAATCAATTCAAAAGTTGGTAAAAGTATTAGATAACAAAATATGTAGCTCTGAAATTGTCTCTAACGACAATCTCAAAGACAACACAAATGCTTTCTAAAAAAAATAAATGAAATATTATCTCTGATAGAAACTGTAGATTAGTGGAGATAATGAATTACTTTTTTATTTTTTTATTTTTTATGTGATAAGGAAGGCAAACGAGCAAGTGGGTCACCTGATGGTAAGTGATCACCACTGCCCATAGACACCTGCAACCCCGGAGGGGATTGCAGATGCGTTGCCAACCTAGAGGGCTAAGATGAAATGCCTCTTGTGCCTGTAATTTCCTCGGCTGTCTTACTCTCCACACCGGAACACAACAGTGCAAGCACTGCTGCTTAGCGGCAGGATTAGCGAGTAAGATGGTGGTAGCGATCCGGACGGACCTCGCACAAGGTCCTACCACCCGCAGTAATATGTAGATTTTCCGCTAAGTCTACATATAAATTTAGTCTCTCATTGTGATAATAAGTGACTAATGTTAATTATGTATTTACTAGCTTTTTCTCACAGCTGCCTGCCTGGGTGATGATATGATGATGCGCAGTGCACGAGCTGCAATGTTTTTTTATCATGTCACATTTAACTGTGCTATCACAAGGGATAGACGGCAGTTGTCTAGTGTTGCACTTAGCATCACCCGCGGTCACGTGTAGAGCATTTAGATTTACACCTACGGACGTGCAACGCGAACATCATACACATCTAGTGATCAGATGTGCAGGTTTCCTCACAATGTTTTCCTTCACTGTTAGAGCAATCGGTATGAAAATGCACGTAAGTTTCGAAAACTCATTTTTGCACTGGCCACAATTCGAACCCGAGACCTCTGGTTAGGAGATCGAAGTCACTACCTCTTAGCCACCGACACTTGGCTTGCGGGTTTGTAAATGAATTTTTATATGGCTACTATACTATATGGCAACTATCCTATTTGTTTGTGTTGTTCCTTATCCTCTATCTAATCTCTTCATCGAATTTCTATGTTTGTCATATAATTTTTTTGTGATTGTTCCAGATATAAGTACAATGTTCCCTACACTGTGTACGTAAACAGGAAAACAGAATATATCATGGAGTTTGGTGGGGTGAGTTTGTTAACAACCTACATTGTACCCACTGCAGGGGCACGGGTCTCTTCCACTACCTCGGGAAGGTTAGGCTATACTCCACACACGGGGGCCAAGTCCGGTTTTGTGGTGGTCATGGAGCTAGTGGCCAACCCCAGTGTCGGAAGTTTTCAAGCCGCCAATAAGGCCTCTGACATGGCTTAACGACTGCCACCTAGTGATAGCAGCCGGCGCCAACGGCTTAACGTGCCCTGTGAAGCACGGAAACGGTCGAGATAAATGCCACTATAACAGTCAAACCTATCCAGGTTATGACCGTGTCTGTAGTCAGTTAACCTGTGTGATCGATGCTACCACCGTATTGAGCCATGACTACTTCAGAGTATTTACCTGACATTCTAAAACTTTTATTACCCTAACATTAGGATAATCTCTTAAAGCGCTCTTGGACCACAATGACGTTTTCTTTAAAACTGACGTAAAACTATAGAAACTTCGTGGCTGAAAAAAATATATACTTATTTGTAACTATATTTCCTACGATTGTACGCAATCCGAAACACGATTCAACAATTTCGGCTCACTAGAAAAATAAATTCAAAGATGGGTCTACCATTACTTAAAATAGTTCCCACTATCTAGTATATCAAAACATTTTTTTTAATGGCGACTGTGATTAACCAACAATTCAATTATTGCTGAACGCAGGACTATGAGGCGTACGACACGCCGGCCCGCGTGACGGTAGCGAGTGACTTCGCCAACAGCACGTATCCACTCTTCATCACAGCACGCCAACAGAAAGGTAAGTTTAATGCTCTAGTTCATACATACAGGGTCATTTTTGGACCCCCCACTAAAACTTAACAGTAGCTTCTGCTAACTCATGAAACTCAGCAACTTTCCACAAGTAACCAATGGTCAATTCGCAAAACAATTTCGGGCAACTCCATAAAAAATAGGCCGATATCATGTGATCAAATTAGTATGAAAGGTCCAAAAATTTTTTTGCGGATTGACCATTGGTTATTTGTGGAAAGTTGCTGAGTTTCATGAGTTAGCAGGAGCTACTGTTAAGTTTTGGTGGGGGGGTCCAGAAATAACCCTGTACCTATATGTATTTTTATTTTGTTATGGAAATTCGTGTTCATTCAAGTTTACCATCTTAGACCTTCGAAGACTGTATGTGCATACAATGCATAGTACAGTAGTACGTCATAGTAGTCATTATGTCATACATGCATACATTTTTTTTATGTGATAGGTGGCAAACGAGCTGACGGATCACCTGATGGTAAGCGATTACCGCCGTCCATAGACACCCGCACCACCAGAGGAGTCACAATCACAAGTGCGTTGCCGACCTTTGAAATGGGATGGAGGATGGGGGAATTGGGGGGGGGGGGGAGGGTGTTGGGTCTCCGGTACCCTCACTCACTCGGCGAAACACAACGCAAGCGTTGCTTCACCCCGGTTTTCTGTGAGGCCGTGGTATAACTCCGGTCGAGCCGGGCCCTTCGTGCCGAAGCATGGCTCTCCCACGATACATGCATAGTACTTCAAATAAACCTATTTGGATTTGCTTCAGGGGTATTCTCGTGGCAACTGCCCATGTTGGTGCAGACTCCTGTTAGCTTGGAGCAGTTCACCAATATCTCCAGGACGCTGTGTCCACACAACAACCTCTTCGCGGAAAGTGACGATACATGTGGTGAGTTTTAGGATGTACATATTGTATTGTATATGTTGTATACTCCATTTCTTAAGGTTCTTATCAAAAGGTAAACAAACTAGACATATAAATATGAGTTTTTTGCAATAAATATCTATTTCATTTCATTTCATATTTCATATCTTTTTATTGAAATGTGTATGTAAAAATCTGATATTTCTTGCAAACGTGGTTAATATGTTTATTTTGCATTTCTATTAAATTAAACACGCAATACGTTCTACTAGTTTGAGAATTTTGACATGCAGATATCAATAATGACATATCGAGATTGTTTATATACCTATGTTTATACAGGGTGTTAAAAAAAGTTTGACATTTTAAGGGGTTACTCAGAATCAAGTACAGAAACCAGGAAAAATATTGAAAAAATCCGCTCTTAATTATTTTTTTCAGATTCTCATACTAAATCTAAATAGTGAATCGAGAATTTGTATGAAAAACTGCAAAAAAAAATTGAAGAGCGAATTTTTTCAATATTTTTCCTGGATTCTATACTTGATTCTGAGTAACCCCTTAAAATTTAAAACGCACTTTTTTAACACCCTGTATAACTACAAAAATGGAGTATATAAAACATTTGTGGTGATATATCAATAGTGGGTTTCTATTAGTTATACATATTACGACTGTAGCAATTTGTGGCGATTTGTCTAAAGTGAATTTCATTGAAATGAAAACATTAAAAAACTAAACTGACTCGGTGGCTCAGCGTTTATCTCTCCTGACTCCTGATCGTGGGTTCGATTCCTACTCTAGGCAAACGTTTGTGGGATGAACAGGTTGCTTTCCCTCTATGTCTTGGTGTATTGAGAATTATATGTATGTATTTAAACATATACGTAAGTATATCAGTGTTTGGTTCCCATATTATAGGAAGTCCTTGTCTAAGTCAGGTGGCCTTATGTACACTGGTGGACAAAAAAATCGATTCAAGGTTTGTTGCACAACTTTTGAAAAAAATAACTCAATCTAGCAAAAAAACTAAACCAAAAGTTCAAAAACTATGTTTAGTTGGTGGTTTTCTAGTTTTTTTTCTTTTTAGTGTTTAGCTGTTTTTTAGACTGTTATTTTTTCAAAAGTCGGGCAACAAACCTTAGTCGATTTTTAGTCCACCAGTATATTTTGTCCTTAAATATTTATCTTTGTACAGGATGCTAAAAGACCTGTCCTGGGAACTTAGACTCGAGCTTCTAAACATCATACTGTATACACTGTTTCCCAAGGAAACTATACTGAGTTCTCAAAAAAAAAAAAAAAAAAAAAACGACTACCCATACAAACTTGCCCTATGAACTGACTGATTTGTATGAAAAATCCAAATTTTTTCGAGAATTCAGTATAACCTGCACTGAATTGTCCCTTAAATATGTATTTATCTATTATAAACATGATTTTCCTGTACTTTCTTTCTGTTCATGCTTTCTTAGTGAATGGGGGACGGATAAAAGACTACTGTGGTCCCTTAATACGTAAATACAAATATAATATTCAATTTTTAAACTTAAAATAATTGACCACGCTGAATACGTTAAAAACAACCGACTTCAATCGGAACAACTCCAATTTTGCTATGTTTTTGTTGATTTTCTCAAAAACCGCTGAATCGATTTCGATAAAATTTATATGGGACCACCTGTAAAGTATTCCCTTTTAAACAAAAAAAGAATTTTCCAAATCGGTTCAGGCGTCTTCGAGTAATCGGTGAATATACATTTAAAAAAAAAGATTCCGACGAATTGAGAACCTCCTCCTTTTTTTGAAGTCGGTTAAAAGCGAGATCGATTTTTCAATAAGGTTTTTAGAGAACTAATCTATTTATAAACTTCTTTTGCAAATTTTTGGACCCCCCACAACTTCACAGTGGCTTCTACTCTTGAAACTGAGCAACTTTCCCCAAGATATCAATGGTCAATTCGCAAAACATTTTTGGACCTTTCATACTACATATAATAATTTGGTCACGTCATCGACCAATTTTGTATGGAGATGCCCAAAACTTTTTTGCGAATTGACCATTGGTTACTTGGGGAAAGTTGCTCAGTTTCAAGAATAGAAGCCTCTGTGAAGTTTTGGTGGGGGGTTCAAAAATAACCCTGTACAATAATGCACAGATCACCCCCAGAGATACCGCATATTAAATGTTTTGTACCAACTGAAACGTTGTGTATTTTTAGACCTTCGAAGACTGTACAATGCATGGTACAATAGTATGTCATAGTGGTCATTATGTCATACATGCATACATTTTTTTTTATGTGATAGGTGGCAAACGAGCTGACGGATCACCTGATGGTAAGCGATTACCGCCGCCCATAGACACCCACAACACCAGAGGAGTCACAAGTGCGTTGCCGACCTTTGAAATGGGTTGGGGGATGGGGGGAATTGGGGGGGGGGAGGGTGTTGGGTCTCCGGTACCCTCACTCACTCGGCGTTCCGTGTACAACTTTGTACTATTCAAAAAAAGAATTGATTCAAAAGAATGTATAAAGCGTCTACATAAATATAAAATACGTTTTGATTAACAAGTAAAATGAAACTAGCGGAATTTTAAATTTCCATTTCGACATAGTGAAATTTAATATATTTACAAAGAACCCGGATCTCGTGATTCCCCTATAATATTCTTTATTTCGTTTCAGATGAGTCTTTAATAAAGACTCAAAATAAAATCAATTTTTTTTTTAAAGTTTCGTTGAACAAGCGAAAAAAATTCTCTTTTAATTTTAAAATCGATCTTAATCAAGCCTTTGATTAATTTGGGACCTCTAACATTATGCAAGGTGATTTTTAATAGCGATTTATTTTAATAAATTATGACAACTCTTGTTCTACAACTTTTGAAAATAATGACAAAGAAAATATTTAAATTCTCCATAAAAAAATATTGTCGGATTAACTGTTTTTGTATGGAAGGTCCAAAAAAGTTGGACCATTTTTGTTTGAAGGGTCCAAAAACTTATTTATTAAAAAAATGTGGTATAACAAAAGTTGTAACATTTGACCCAAATAAAGTAACCGGAATATGTTTATATTCGCCATTTAAAAAAATCTACTTGTATAAGCACATTTTACAATATAAATTATGTACTAACTAGGTAATACGTATTTGTTTGCGCTAGAAATGTTAATGTAGTTGTTTATCAGTTGTAAGCTAGGTTAGTTGCATTGCAGTTATCTTTATGATGTCTTTGAAATGGGTAATTGACTGCATTAAGAGGGCTTTCAGACAAAATTGGCAGTAGTTATGCCATAACGATCCAATTGACATAAAGTAAGTAAGGGTTGTACTTTTCAACACACTTGCTCATAAAGTGGCTCTATGGTCACCGCAATTAGGCACAGAATGACACCCATAATCAAACTGTGACTTTTTCATTGCTATAACTCACTAGTGAGTTATAGATTTTTTAAAAATTTTATTGGTTGAGTTGCTTTGTTCTTAAAAAAGTTTTTATTCAAAAAAAAAAGATCGTGTTAATGTTCCTATTGCTTGCTCATTTCATGCAACTTCTTATTTAAATAGATAATTTTAACTCGTACGTGTTTAATAAATAAAACTTTCACTCAAATATAACTTTTGTTTTCTCTGTAATAAAAGAAAACTTTAAATTCCCCATTTTGTACGTGGCAGAATAGGCGCAAATCCTATGCGCCAAAAATAAAAAATAAACCTCATCCCTTTAGTCTATGGCCGATCGCAATGCGCGCGCTTAGGAAAACTGATTAATTTTTCCCGCCATAGCGAAACATTTTTCACAACTCGTTTTCACTGTTGAAATGAGTTTTTATTGTTATTTTATTCACAAGTGTGTTGAAAAACGTCGTATGATACTCGTGTGTATTGATGATTACCGTCCTTGGCTCTCAATGGCGCCTCGACGGTAATCACCAATGTTACACACTAGTACCATAATGTACTATTATGTCACTGACATAATAAATTGAACAAATGATCAGTCTGTCAGTCTTAAGCGTTTAATTTTAACCCATTGACCGCTTCGCTCTACTTTTTGACAAATCGTGCCCCTACCGCCAACGACGTCTGCTCCAGCCGACAAAAATGTATGAAAATCTCAAATCCTGGCGCCTGTCGCACCGAAACCGGTTGTCGGTCCTAGCTGACTGTGGCGTACAAAGTGTTAAGGACGTCATAAAGATTTTTGCATTCTGTAGGAGCTATTTGTTATACAGGGTGTGTAAAAATAGATGTAGTTCCCATAAACTGGAGCATCTATCCATCATACTGAATCACATTGCTGAAATCGTATTTTTTTTGTACCCTTCATAAAAAAATTGCTAAACAGCTGAAAAATTTGAGTGAGAAGAAAATTTTTGGTGCTATTACTAAACAGACGTTTTTTTACTCAGCTAGGTGATTAGAAGCCCTTTGACCTTTACCTTATCTATCCCAACGCCTATTTTATTACACCCTGTAAGTACTTTATTTCACACAGAAACTCGTATTTTATTGTATACTACTCATGGACAAAAAATCGACTCAAGGCTTGTTGCACGACTTTTGAAATAATTGACCACGCTGAATACGTTAAAAACAACCGACTTCAATCGCAACAACTCCAATATTGCTATAGTTTTGTTAATTTTCTCAAAAACCGCTGAATCGATATCGATAAAATTTATATGGGACCACCTGTGAAGTATACGCTTTCAAACAAAAAAAGAATTTTCGAAATCGGTTCAGGCGTCTTCGAGTAATCGGTGAACATACATAAAAAAAAAACCGACGAATTGAGAATCTCCTCCTTTTTTTTGAAGTCGGTTGAAAATAACTCAATCTAGCAAAAAAACACTGAACCAAAAGTTCAAAAACTGTATGATTACTCTTTATGATTTTAGTTTGGTGGTTTTCTAGTTTTTTTGTTTTTTGTATTTAGTAGTTTTGTAGATTGAGTTATTTTTTTCAAAAGTCGGGCAACTAACTTTGAGTTGATTTTTAGTCCACCAGTGTATTTCACGATACTAGTTTTATACTAATTATTTTGTAACAAAAGCTACATTATTTGTCTTTTGTTTTATTAGAAAATCTTGTTCAATTTCATGACAAAAATCATACAATAGTTAAAATATCTCGTGGATTTAATAAGTACGAAGTCATTAAAATTTGAGATTAACCGCATTTTATTTAAACATACATTTTGCGCGCTTTTCTTACTTTTCTAAAGAGAGTTTATATTACGATTATTGCGCGCATTTCACCTTTTCCCACAAAGAGTTTTTATAAGAAATAATGCAATCTTTTTTCCAGACATCTCCTCGCTAAACACTCCAATAGTCCACTTGACTTCAGCGTCGCCGGATAACATAAGCGTTACAATAATGGTAGAAACAGTACGGGACTTCTACATAAAGTTGAATTCGACTACCAATTTGACCTCCACGCCGAGCCAGCCGAAGTATTATTTCTACCCGTTTGATCAGAAGCCTACCCTGGATCTGGAAGTGCAGAACATCAAGAGGAAATACATGTAAGTATAATACAGATATAATAGAAATAGCGTGGTCGCGTTAACTCACCACAGTCACGGTTAGAACCTGGATGTGTAAGACTGTTAATTTGATAATTTATTAATTGATTTTGATATTTATAAACATTTGTAAACATACATTGACATTGATAATTTTTTTCTATCATAACCTGATCCTGATACTGACGAGGTCTTCAATCGCCAGGTGCTCCAAAGACCTGGACACGGCGGAAGAGAGCAAACTCCATCACTACAGGTTGGAGACCAACGCCCTACAGCGCTCGTACGGATGGCTGTCTCGACCCAAAAGCGTCATATTAATGATTGAGTCAGATGACGATATTTGTGCTGTGGTGTCCATACAGAACTTCTCGGTAAGTGAATCAATCGGGTATAAATAAAAAAAAAACTCAAACTCAAAATGTATTTTTATTTATTTAAGTAGATGCTTTACACATGCTTTTAAATCGTCAATTTTTTCTAACTAGTACAAAGTCAAACGTGGGACTTGTACATAACAACAATAAATTGGCCGTAGTTACCTAAAGTACAGTATCCCTTACTTACTTTAAAGTCAGTTGGATCGTTATGGCATAACTACGGTCAATTATAAAATTCATCATCATCAGCCGAAAGACGTCCACTGCTGGACAAAGGCCTCCCCCAAGGATTTCCACACCGACCGCTCCCGCGCTGCCCGCATCCAGCGGTTTCCCGCAACCTTCACCAGGTCATCGATTCACGGAGTGGGAGGCCTGCTTATGCTACGTCTTCTAGTGCGCGGTTACCACAAAAGAAAATTGAATTATGACTGAGAGTCAGACCCGCGCGCATATTACTAAATGCTCGTATTATAATAGCAGCACAGAGTTCAAGTTTTATTGGTTTCATCTGACAAGAACTGTCACTTCACCCATGTTACTGGATCAGCCAATCACAGAGCCGCATTGTCGCTCCCCGCGCCCCACGCATGCCGCTAGCGTTGGTGACTTTGAGCGGGAACAAAATGTTTAATATGCGGTATCTATAGGGGGTGATCTGTGGTTATAAACGCGAAAGGTCATCGATAATAAATGTATCTCTATCTCTATCTCTCTATCTATCTATCTATAATCATGTTTTTAATTTATGAATTGCAGTGTCCAGTGTTCGACAATGAGAGAGATATACTGTACGACGGGTACTATTTGACGATGACGCGCCGCGGTGGCATCACTTTGACGGTAAGAACCTTTGGAAAATGCCTTTCTTTGAGGGTCCTTACATATTTTAAACTAACAGATTAGAAATAACATTTATTATGACACAAAAAACATGAAAAACCATAACACACAAAAAAAAAAATAACACAATTGAAAACTGATTAGTCAAAAATACTAAAACTCAAAAAAAAAAACTCGTTTATGTACACTCGTTTAAACTCTCGTTTTAAACTAAACTACTAAAAGTGTGTTAGCTTTTATTAGTTTTCCCTGTAACTAACTACATATGTAAAAAGTCTTAGAAGTTTGTCTCACTTCCCGGTTTCGATTGAGCTGAAATTTTGCATAAACGTTTAGTTTGGATGATAAGGGTTAGCTAAGTGACGTCATTCTAAATCCAATATGGCGGACTCCCAAAGATGGCGGACTAGTCATTTTTTATGCACTCCCGTGATATGCGTATCAAATGCAATGGTTTGCAGAGAAAAATACGAAAAATAAAGTGACGTCACTCTAAGCGTGTTTTTTTAACTATATTTTTTCAATACATTTCTTGAAAGTCGTTGTTTACTACTATACTTCATTCCAATCAAAAAAAAGCAAAAGGTAAACAAACATAGTATGCAGATGACATTGACATGTGTCAGATCCATAGTAAGTTTGTTTACGTTTTGCTTTTTTTTGATTGGAATGAACCACAGACTTAAAAGTGATACTTTATATGCCAGTACATATTATGGCTTAAGAGTGGTACTTTAAATGTCTGTCATGCCATATTTACACTTTTCATTATTTATCTTATTTTTTACGTCTTAAAAATACAAGGAATAAAAAAAAAGCCACAGATATTTGCTGACTCTACGTTTTCAACATTATCAACTACGTTTTAAAAGAATCATTTTCCTCAATACCAGTTCTTCCTCAATACCAGTCCTTTAACCGCCTCCGTGGCCTAGCGGCTAGTCCGCTCGCTTCACATCAGGAGGTCGCGGGTTCGATTCCCGACGGGGTCCAACTTTGTAGGACTCGGTTTGGTTGGTGGTAGGGCATTTTCTGAGCCTGGCTAGCTACCACCATCTTATATAAGTCTTGCCGCCAAACATCAATGTTGACAGCATTGATGTGTTCCGGCATGAAGATAAGATAGCCAGTTCCCCATTGCGTTGGGGAATCTTGGTAAGCCCGCTTCCATCTTCGGCATCATCGTCACTTACCACCAGGTGAGATGATGCCAAGGGCTTACCAATTGTGGATAAAAAAAAAAAAAAGTTTCTATTCCCCACAGCAAGACACGTTCCCCATAGAGTTCTACATAGTGATCATAATGAAGACTTCCGACGAGGACTGTACGAAAAACCCCATGAATATCACTAGGCCTAAATATTAACACATCTATATGTCGCAAGTGGATTGCAGAATCCGCTGTTTTACAAAACCGCTAGTGATTTTACAAAATAGCGCCGTTTTGTAAAACAGCTGAACGGCCTTTAGCGGTTTTTCATAATAACTGGGCTCTCTCTCTTATCGTGTCTCTCTCTCTTAAAATTTAACCGTCCTATCCACAACGTATAGGCGGCGGTTGCCTGATGTTGCACTGGGCTATAATACGCAAAATTGCATTAGCGTTTTGCGTTCATCAATGCAGGCGGGTCAACGATTAGAGGTTTTGTAAAACAGCGTGAAATGAAACGTCAGATTGTAGATTTTAGTTTTAAATTTTGTCACTCTGTGTGGCAAATATTGATTAACTAGCGTCCGCCCGCGACTTCGTCCGCGTGGACTTTAGAATTGTGTCCAGAAAGAAAGAAAATGTTAAGATAGCGCCATCTAGTGACGAAGTGGAAATTTTGAGTTTTTAAGCATTCCTACGGGAACCCTTAAGTTTTCCGGGATAAAAAGTATCCTATGTGTTAGCCGAGTGCTTTATCTATCTACCTTCCAAATTTCATCCAAATCCGTTCAGTAGTTTCGGCGTGAAAGCGGAACAAACAAACAAACAAACTGACAAACAAACAAACATCCATACTTTCGCATTTATAATATTAGTGAGATGAGATGAGATGAGATGAGATATATATTTTTCTATTCCCCACAGCAAGACACGTTCCCCATAGGGTTCTACATAGTGTTCATAGTTAAGACTTCTGATGAGGACTGTACGGAGAGCCCCATGAATGTGACTGGGCCGGGCGTGGGGAGACACGTCGGCAGCGTGAGCGTCGTCACTAAGGATGGGAGGGTTAAGAGTTTTAGGTGAGTTTTTTTATATCTGGGACAAACCACACACGGTCATCTGGCCCCAAACTAGAATTCCCTGTATCTTGGGAACCAGAGACTGATATACATACACATATACTTTTTGAATACATACATATATAGATATAATACACCCAGACTCAGAGCAAACAATTCTGCTCATCGCAGAAAAGCTGCCCTGTGTGAGGATCGAACTCACGACTCTCGGATCAGAGGTCAGTATCGCTAACCACTTAGCCACCGAGTCAGTCAAAATCAGTTATCTTCAGCGTTCGAAATAAATTAATACATATCCAGGACAAATCACACACGGTCATCTGGTATCAACCTAGGATTTCCTGTACTATGGGAACCAGAGACTGATATACATATAACGTTTAAATACCTACATAAATTGTATATACAGCCGACACAAATCTGCTCATCTTAGATGCTATGTTTGCCCTGATGGGAATCGAACCCACGACCCTCGGATCAGCAGCCAGGAGCGCTAACCACACTGAGCCACCGAGCCAATCGATCCCTAATAAAATATTGCAAGACTGTTTATAATGGTGTCGATTCGGTGTTTGCGATTAAACTTATTTGACAGGACTAAAAAGCACCCTATCCTTGTCTTTTCAGTGCGGAGAGAAAAAGACAAAACACTTAAATTAAGTTTAGTTCTGTCAAATAAGTTTAGTCGTACCCGGAATCGAGGTTGGTTGCCGGGACTTGTACCGAGCACACGTCTGTTGAGTTAATTTTACAATGAAGAATACCACCAATTTTTGTTTTTTATCTTAAAATATACTCTATTAAAAATAAAAAAATATGGTGAAATTTTTTTTTTGATACGTTTGATAGTTTCCGAGATACTGAATTATTTAGGTAGGCAAGTGACGCGGGGTCGCCGCACGCTGCTGTGACGTCACTCTGCAACGGTCGCTCAGTGCGCGCACCGCTCCCTACCTCTATGTATGAAGTTTGCGTTGAAAATTTTAAAAATGACGAATCCAAAAACTAGAAAATCGTGCTCGTGTCAAAGTGCTTAAATACAACTACCAATATATTCGAAAAGTTATTTTTTACTGTTATATTTTTGAACCTTAAAGTCAAAAGAAATACATGAAAAGTATGATCCACCCAGACCCAAAGCCAAAAGTTGTGTCTATCACCTTCTCCTTATCTGATAACTTTTGCATAAACAGTAACGTCGTCGCCGTAGCTATTTCTAGCCAATCTAAAATAAAATAAATCTGAGTTAACCGATACACATAAAAAATAAAAACCGGACAAGTGCGAGTCTGACTCTCGCGCAGAGGGCTTTGTCCACACCTACAAACAAACAATATTTTAAATTTTATCAACTTATTTTAAGATTTATAGATAACTTCTTAGAGATTTTCAAGTAATTTATAAGCGAAGATCTATTTTCTGTATATATATTTGTTTAAGTTTTATGCCCAGTTTTCGGAAATAAGGAGTGAGGAGCATGGTAAAGGTGATGGTGTCAAAATCACTTATGTCATCAACTGTAATATAATGACACAATAACGGCACTTAAGCGGTCATGGCACAGCGCTGCTTATGTGGTCGCATCGATCACGCAAGTTAACTGACTACAGACACGGTCACAACTTGGATGGGCTTAAATATCAGTAACTATCACTACATGGCAGTCGCCAAGCTAGTTCGGAGGCGTTATAGGCAGCTTGGATGGACTGCTAGTCAAGTCCATCCAAGCTGTGACCGTGTTTGTAGTCAGTTAACCTGCGTGATCGACGCGACCACGTAAGCAGCGCTGAGCCATGACCGCTTCAGTGTCGTTATTGTGTCATCATATTACAGTTGATGACATAAGTGATTTTGACACCATCACTTTTACCTTGCCCCTCACTCCTTATTTCCGAAATATTAAGTTCATAAATATCATTATTACCTAAATTTTTCAATACTAGTAATGAAAAATAGGTATGTAGGTATATATGTATAGGTATCTTATAAGGATCAACAGATTTGTGATAAGAAAGAAAAAAAATAAGTTGTAAGTACTTTTGCATTTTTAATCATTGTCTCGGCGGCCGCGTTAAAGAAATCGGAGTTATTTGAGAAATAGTAGCTTAACTCGTCTATTTAAGGAATCATTCGATTTTTCAATCAATTTTTAAAACTGTCATCGATTATACTTGTAACACTACTGTAACTCGGTCACATAAAAAAAACTACAGTTAGAAATGTTATTGTGGGCGAACGTAGGGACCATCCGATAGCAATGTATGAAGAACACAGTACGGTGAGAGCGGCGAGTTGCGGTATGACGTCACGCGCGCTTGGCGCGCCCGAGCGAAGTATTCGAAAAAGGCGGAAACTAAAATTATCGTAACTTCAAAACTACTCGCTTGATTTAAATGAAACAAAAACAAGTGTATTTCTAGACATTTAGGCTACAAGGTCATAAAGTTTCAAGTGATTTAACGGACCCATTAACATTCTTCATTATTACCGTTTTAGAATAGTTTCAACGTTATCTTTGTGATGGAGAAATAGCTGTGATCCTGATTCGAGATAAGCGGACATAAGAAGAGGATTAAACCACCACGTGGAGCGTCTTTAAGTACCCATCACCCTTAGAGCCGTCACTTTCACTTGACATTGGCGTTTCGCCATTTTTTTATTGAAGATTCTCCCATTTTTCACTAGACATTGGCAAAATCACGCTCGGTATGAGATGTGGAATGCCAAATAGAAAAATAGAATAGAAAACAGAATCGACACCAATGTACAGGATGTTCTTATAATAATTGTAACATTTCCTTCTCAGCTTCAAGATAATAGAGACGATATCGTACCAGGAGTACCTCATAGCGGCGGGCGCCACTCTGGGATTCTTCCTCTCTTTCTATCTCGCGTTCTGTCTCGCGGTGCTGTGCCGTAGGAAGAAAAGGACGAATGTATCTATCATGGAGTCTAGTCATAGCGAAGGTATGTGTTACATAAGATAAGATAAATATTCTTTATTGCACACCAGTAGTACAGAGACATCAAAAAATATTTACAGACAGTGCAAAGGCGGCCTTATCGCTTTGAGCGATTTCTTCCAGGCAACCTTGGAAACTTATAGGATTGTATAGTTTTAAAAGCAAGTAACGGGTGGCTGCAATTATGGTTTTTATTTAGACATAATACGATATAGGTATTAATAAATACATAAATAATATTATATTATATAAAATATATATTAGTACATGGAGGATTTAGTGGACTGTATGGTAGGTGGTGTGCGTGACCGACTCACCTGGTGATCCTGGCGAAGCTATCGAAGGAGCACTTTATCCGAAAGGGAAAGGGGAGGGCGCGCGCCGCGAATTTAGCGAATTTAGAAAGATTGTGTTATGTGGACGTATTTATTTTTATAAGCTTTATGCGCGTTGAGAGCGAACACCAGATGATGAATGAATTATTTTGAAGTGTGAGAAAGAAAGGGATAGATGATATGGCGTAAACAATGAATAAACTATAGATAAGTATGGATGAGCATGGAAGTTGAATGGCCAAACCATTTTCCCCCGGCTGAAGGCATGCCTTTAGGAGCGTAATAAAGAATATGAAGAAATAACAAAAATAGCACATACCTCAGCGATGATAAAAAAAATCATAAATCTGTATTCCCTTTAACGAAATAAGTATTGAAAATTAAACCGAAGTAGTTATAATAGTTAAAAGCGTTATCAAAGAAAATATTAATTAATTAAAGTAAATGAAGTTGTAAAGATTCACGAACATTATTGAAGCGGTAGCGGACACAGACGAACGACAGGTCTTACGTAGCTACCAGTCTTAGTCTTGACTTTGACTGTCCGCGTAACTCCGTCTTTGCCGGGATAGAGAGCCTCGACGACCCCGAGCGGCCAGCTCAGTGGGGGCGACTTGTCATCGCGTATTATTACTACGCAGCCTATTTTGACCGGGTTAGAGGGCGTATTCCACTTAAGCCTAACTTGAAGGGATGTCAAGTACTCAACTCTCCACCTGGTCCAGTAAGACTGAACGAGTTTATTTAACAGCTCGTAGCGATTAAGCCTATTTTCTGGAGTATTAGAGAAATCTTCAGCGGGTAAGTATTTTAAGGGAGTCATGTTAAGAAAGTGAGCGGGTGTTAAAGCAGAGGGCTCAGATGGGTCTGAACTCAATACGCAGAGAGGCCGGCTGTTCATTAGCCCCTCAGTCTGAACAAGAACGGTGTTTAGCTCTTCATAAGTGAGTACTTGACTACCTACAACCTTAAGTAGGTGAGTTTTGACTGATTTAATATTGCTCTCCCATATTCCTCCGAAATGGGGAGCAAACGGCGGGTTTCTTTTAAATTGGACGCGAAAGTCAGCAAGGTTTTGGTCTAGGTATCGATTGTGTTGCTCAGAAATTAGAAGTGAATATAACTCATCCAGCTTGCGTTTTGCTCCGAGGAAGTTAGTGCCGCCGTCACTGACTATTAATGAAACGGGTCCTCTTCTGCATATGAAGCGTTTGAAAGCTGCCAAGAACATCTCAGAACTTAAATCTGAGACGAGCTCTAAGTGCAGAGCCTTTGTCGTAAGGCAAATGAACAAGCAGAGATAGGATTTGACACTCCTTACTCCGCGGCGTCGATAAGGCGTTACGAGGAAAGGGCCAGCGTAATCTACTCCGGTGAAAACAAAGCTCTTGACCTCACTTACCCGGTAGAAGGGTAAGTCTCCCATTAAAGGCAAGGTGTTTTTTGGTCTGAATTTGAAACAAATATTGCAATTTTGAACGCGTTTGCGAACGGCGTTTCTAGCGGCGAGGATCCAATAACTTTCCCTTAATATAGCCAAAAGCAAGCTAGGCCCTGCGTGAAGATTGATGCGATGGTGATGATCAATAAGAATCGTCACTATTGGGTCTTTAGCTGGGAGAACAACTGGATGTTTTTGTTTAAAATTAAGCTGCGAATGACGCAAGCGACCACCGACTCTAATAATGCCGTTCTCATCAACGAAGACGTTCAGCTTTTGAAGCGTGGGATTGAAAGGCTTTGCAAGATCGATGTGTCGTTCCTGTATTGAACGAAGAATATATTGTTCTGCGACTTCTAAATCTTGTACCGATATAGATCCACGGGATTTCAAAACTTTAGCGAAACGTAAGACGTAGACGCATGTATGGATATATTTACTCCACCTTGAGAAACGCGCTCCTAAGCTGTACAAAATATTTGGAGCGTCATCATTACAGATGACGAGAGCGGTAACTTTCTCCTCGGGAAGAGAATCTTCAATACGAAAGGGTCCTATAGGCCATTGATCCTTACTCAAAACGAGCCAAGGTGGGCCGTGAAACCAAAGGCGATTATTTACCAATTTGTTTGGCATAACTGGTCGCGAAATTATATCAGCAGGGTTCTGATTTCCAGGAATATGAAACCAATACTCAGCGGATAGATTCTCTGTAATGGCGGAGATCCTATTAGCGACAAAAGTCTGGAATCTGTACGGGGGAGCATTGATCCACGATAGCGTCACTGTAGAGTCAGAAAAGGCGATAGTTTCATTAACAGTGACGCGTTCATTTAGCGAGTTTCTGACTGCTACCATTAGGTTAGACAGTAGCAAGGCAGCGCAAAGCTCGAGACGAGCTAGAGTAACCTTCTTGGTAGGCGCGACTCTAGATTTAGAGCAAAGCAGCATACATTGGCCTTCGTCAATTTTAGTCGAGCTAACACGAATGTAGATAACGGCACCGTAGCACACTTCACTGGCATCGGAGAAGCCTATAAGGGAAATATCGCGGGAAGTGTGTAAAATTCCAATGTGGCGCGGTATTTTAATTTTTTCCATGAGATGAAGTTCTCCCAGAAACTCATCCCATTGGTTCTGTATATAAGAGGGAACATCTTCGTCCCAATCTAAGTTGAGCTTCCAACATTCTTGCACGAGCAGCTTTAGTAAAGCGGTTACTGGACCTATAAAGGAAAGCGGATCGAAGAAACGTGCGGCCATGGATAGAATGCTGCGTTTCGAACACTTCGGCGATTCTAGTTTAACCTTAAAGAAGAATGTATCCTCTTTGGGCTTCCATTGTAGGCCTATGATCCTAGTTACCGCTTCGTCGTCAAACTCGATGACATTGGAAGCGCGGTGATCAATGGGAATGCGTCGCATTAGTTCAGCGCTGTTTGAGATCCACTTCACTAGTTTAAAACCTCCAGCTTTGAACAAATCTACTAATTCTCTATACATTCCCTCCGCCTCTTCGACAGAAGGACTGGATGAGATGTAGTCGTCCATGTAGAAGTGTTTCTCAGCGGCCGTTGCAGCGTTAGGAAAACGTCCGCGTTCGTCGATGGCGAGCTGACGCACAGTGCGCATCGCTAAATATGGTGAGCTCGAGAGTCCAAACGACACGCGATTGAACTCGTATGTTGCGATAGGCTCCGAGACATCGAACCGGTAAAATATTCTTTGAAACGGTTGATGCTCTTCACATAGTCTGACCTGGAAAAACATTTTCTCGATATCGGCTGAGATAGCAATCTTGAAAAGTCTCAAGTTTAATAATAGGTCGAATATGTTTGTTTGTAGGTTAGGTCCCGTATGGAGTATATCGTTGAGCGACCTGCCCGATGTTGTCTTACAACTGGCGTTCAAGACTATCCTGGTTTTGGAGGTAGCCTTTTCGGGTCGGTATACAGCGTGATGTGGGATATAATAGCAGGGACCTGGAAGCGGGTGTTCAATTTTGCGTAAACATCCTCGATCAATGTAGTCCCTAAGGGTGTCGTTATAGTCCTTACGGAGTTCTGGGATCGCGTCTAACTTTTTCTCTAATCGCAACAGCTGCATCATAGCTTTCGCGTCAGATTGACCAAGTTTACTAGGTTCGTCCTTAAATGGCAATGTAACAATATAGCGTCCGGTTACATCGCGAAGATGGGTATGCACGAAAATGTCTTCGCAGCTGGCGTCTTCTGGACTTAGATACTTTTTTGTAGGTACGCTTTCAAGTTCCCAAAACTTCTGCAATAGTTTATCAAGAGAAGGCTCTACACTCGTGTGGAAACTTTGATAAGCGTCACAAGCCTGCGGTGGCGAAGGCGTAGAGCATGTCGCCTTTCCCATTATCACGTATCCTAGGGACGTTTTTACGCCGACTGCGGCCGACGTAGGGGAAGTGACCTTGTGACTTCCTAGCAAAAATGGGAACAGCTCACTGCTTATCAGGCAATCGATGTCAGCGGGCCTGTGGAAGTCTTCGTCTGCTAGTGGTAAGTTCCTCAGATGATCTAAGTCCTGAGGGTTTATATAAGCGTTCGGAATCTTGTCCGAGATTATGTCAATGACACGCGCGTTAAGCGTATACTTGCAACGAGAGTCGAAGCGAGAATGGATTGTGAATTGAACGTAACCTGTGATAGACGTTTCGGAAAGACCTATTCCTTTAACAGTAGAAGGAGCGTGTTTAACATCAAGGTTCAAACGAGCACAACACGATTGAGTTATAAAATGACTCATGGAACCGCTATCTAAGAAAGCCCTGATTTTGAATCGTTCACCTGCTCGGTTGTAAACATAAACAGTAGCGCTTGGCAATAATATTGTTGAATTTAAGAGTTTATAATCCGTGGAGGCGGCTAAAGAAACATTATTCTGCGGAAAAGACTGAAGTGGCGTTGGCTGAGCAGATGGCGAAGAGAGCGGTGCGTTATCAGCGAGGGCACGTAGGGAGCGGGAGTCAGAGAGCGAGCACGAAGCTACGGCGGCGGTGAGTGGAGCTCTTGAACCACCACCAGCGGCGGCAGAGCGGTTAGGTGTTGGACCCGAAAAAATGGGTGTTTCGGATTCATACCTATAACCGTCAACGTGTAGTTTTGTGTGATGCATACGTCTGCAAATCGCGCATCGATTGTAGGATTTACACGACCTAACGTTATGAAAACCTAGGCAGTTGACACACAAGTTGTTGTTTTTTACAAAGTTATTCTTGAATACGGAGTCTAAGTGAAGGAAAGCGTCACATCTAAAAAGCGGATGGGTTTCGTTTCTACAGAACGGACAATTGAGAGTAGAATTATTGTTGCCACTACTGTTAGTAACACACGAGTGAGCTTGCGGTTTAAAAGATTTATTATTCTGGGGATTTGTTCCCCAGCCCATCCCAAATTTGTTTACGAATGGCACAGAGGGTTTAGCGTGAGTATGCGTTTTAATGTATGGAGTTGCCGGAGATTTAGACGAACTCGCATTGCTTAGCATGTAAATCTTGCTTTGTTCTTTAACAAATTTAATAAGAGTGTCTAAGGACGGAATTTTGACATCGCGGTGCGCTTGCTCAAAGAGCGTGACAGTTTCCCTATCCAGCTTAGACAGAGCAACATGGGTCAATATAAAATCAGTCAAGTCCTCTAGTTCTAATTGTTTCAGTGCGGACTGAGCGGAGCAGAAATTGTCAATGAAGGCGTCGAGTGAATTGACAGATGGGCTTTGGCTGCCCTTGAAATTGAGCATCTGTTCTATATATATGGTAGCCAGAGTCCTCTTGTCTTCGTACTTGTCCTTTAAGGCGTTCCAGAGGATTTCATAGTTTTGAGCAATAGGCGGAATTCCGGCGCAGACTGTAAGTGCCTTTCCGGATAGCTTACCTATCAGGTATTGAACCTTCTCTGCGTTCGAAAGATGAGGATTTTTGTCAATGAGCGTACTGAAATTTTCAAAAAACATAACCCATTTGTTAGGCGATCCATCAAAAGCCATCAGCTCCAGCGTTGGTAACTTTCGATTCAGAACGTCGTGACGGCTAGGGCCTGGTTGGATGTTGAGAGGTGCGAGAGTAGAGGCACTAGGAGTGAGTTCGGACAGCATAGCCTTAACATGACAATAGATTTCGTCAAAAGAGAGTAGCTTCGCGAAGTCGGCTACCGCTTTGGGGTTTGAGGTCAAATTAGCCATGTTCAACTGCTCTGAAACCTCTATAAATTCTTTTCTTACGTGTTCAATAGACTGTGAGCGAATAAGAAATGACCTTTTTTCTTTATCATCACCAATGTTTAAACTTAAATCGTACATGTTTTGTACTAAATGAAAAAGACTTTGTTGTTTCGCGGTCAACATCGCGATTTTATTTTGAAGTTCCATAGTGACAGAAGCCTGGCGCTGTGAATCTTCGGACATTTGAAAATAAAATCTTATTCCAGATGAGATAAATAAAATCTTATTTCAGATGAGATAAATCAAATAGATTTAAAGGCGGGCAAATGAAACTTCAACCGGGCTGTCTGACGTTTGTCAATTTCGAACTGAATGAATTCTATATGACGCATATGAAAAATAACAAATAAATATTATATTCGTAATATAATATGATGCAAAAATAACTAAATGGAGATAAATAGCGATAATTATAGCGTTAGATGCGTACGACCGATTGTTTGGCGAAAATGCGTAGCGAGTGAGCGTATGTGAATGCGTAGATGTATTTAGCGATGTAAGAGTGATGAGATGAGATGGGGTGAGGATAGAAGCGAGGATATGAGCGAGGATCCGAGGATCCGGCTCCGAGGACCAGAAATGGAGGATTTAGTGGACTGTATGGTAGGTGGTGTGCGTGACCGACTCACCTGGTGATCCTGGCGAAGCTATCGAAGGAGCACTTTATCCGAAAGGGAAAGGGGAGGGCGCGCGCCGCGAATTTAGCGAATTTAGAAAGATTGTGTTATGTGGACGTATTTATTTTTATAAGCTTTATGCGCGTTGAGAGCGAACACCAGATGATGAATGAATTATTTTGAAGTGTGAGAAAGAAAGGGATAGATGATATGGCGTAAACAATGAATAAACTATAGATAAGTATGGATGAGCATGGAAGTTGAATGGCCAAACCAGTACATGTATAACGAATAAATAAATACATAAATAATATAAATAAAATATCAACATATAAGTATGAAGCCAAAGAAAAATGGTGATAAGTACTTAAATAGATGAGGTAAAGTTTCAGTAATTGCATAGATTAAAATAATGTTCCCCAAGTCTTTTCTTAAAAGTAAATAAAGTTTCAGAAGTACGAATAGAAGCAGGTAATAAGTTCCATAGGCGTACCGAGTGAGCCGCAAAAGATTTACTAAAGAGTTACATATTATCGCATATAGGTACATAAATACGGCAATTAATTTTAGTCATCTGAGTAGAAGCTGTCGTGGCTCAGTGCGGCTTGTGTGGTCGCGTCAATTAAGAAGGTTAACTGACTACAGACACGGTCATACATAACCTAGATGGGTTTTATTGTTAGTGGCATTTATCTTGAACATTTCCGTGCTTCGCAAGGCAAGGCAGGTTGGTGCCAGCTGCTGTCGCTAGATAGCAGTCGTTAAGCCGCGTTGGAGGCCTTATAGGCGGCTTGAAATCTTTGGGCACTAGCCCCAGCGGACTTGCCGTGTCTGGAGAATGACCTAACCTTCCCGAGGTATGCCCATGCCCCTGGGTATATGTATATGGGTATGGGTATATTGTCCCCACTGCAGGGGCACGGGTATATCTCGAGAAGGTCGACATATTTTTATTATTTAACTAGCTTTCGCCCGCGACTTTGTTTGCGTAGACTTCAGAATTGGATGCGGAGACAAATAAAAGTTAAGGCAGCAGCGCCATCTAGTGACAAAGTAAAAATTTCAGTTTTTAGCCATTCCTCCGGGAATTCCGAGTTTTCCGGGATAAAAAGTATCCTGTGTCTTAGCCGAGTGCCTTATCTATCTAGCTACCAAATTTCATCTAAATCTGTTCAGTAGTTTCGGCGTGAAAGTGGAACAAACCAACAAATATCCATACTTTCGCATTTATAATAAGATGATAAGATGAGATGAGATAAGTGAGATATTTATCCAAGTGATATTTCACCCCAACAGAAGGCCGCGTCACCCCGCGACACGCACAAGACAACACGACGACGCGACAAAGACACTGCAGGATCAACACCAGCGGCACCAGTTCTGGGCAGTTCGGGGCCGGCGGTGACAGCAGGAATGGCACCGGTAAGTTGTAGGATTTAACTGACTATAGACAAGGTCATAACCTGGATGGTAACAAGGTCATAACCTGGATGGTAATAAGGTCATAACCTGGATGGTAAAAGAGTCATGACCTGGATTGAAACAAAGTCATAACCTTAATGTTAAGTCATAAGACGAAGACACTGCGTAATCAACTCTAGCGGCACCAGTTCTGGACAGTTCGGAGCCGGCAAGACAAGGTTATAATCTGGATGGTAAACTGGTTATGACCTGGATGGTAAAAGAGTCATGACCTGGATGGTAACAAGGTCATAATTTGGATGGTAACAAGGTCATAACCTGGATTGAAACAAGGTCATAACCTTAATGGTATGTCATAAAAGACAAAGACACTGCGTAATCAACTCTAGCGGCACCAGTTCTGGACAGACTTAGGTCCGGCGGTGACAGCAGGAATGGCACCGGTAAGTGTCGTGCAGGTATACTGAGTATAGACAAGGTTATAACCTGGATGGTAACAAGGTCATGACCTGGATGGTAAAGTCATAGGATGAGGTCGTGTCGATCGCGCATGTTAACTGACTTTATTCAAGGTCATAAACTGGATATGTTTGACTGTTAGTGGCATATATCTCAATTGTAAATGCCTACTACTACGTAAGAATATACATATGTGTGTTGCGTGGCTGGCGCTTGCAACCGTCACCGGATCTTACCCGCAGGGGTGAGGTGGCCTTTAGAGAGGGGCAGGGAGTGGCCGTACTATGTTTTTGTACTAACCTATACAGGGTGTAACAGAAAGGTGTGATAATACATCAAGGTTAGCTTTTACTCATCAAACTGAACAACTTTTGTTCTACAACTTTGTTAAAATCGCAAAGAAATTTTCGGACTTTTCATACAAACTTGGTTCGCCAGCTGATCGATTTGTATGAAAAGTCCAAAAAATTTTGCGATTTGAACAAAGTTGTAGAACAAAAGTTGTTCAGTTTGATGGATAAAAATCAATCTTGAAGTATTATCACACCTTTCTGTTACATCCTGTCTGTATACTGTAACCGTATCATCGGAAACCTATACACGATCTGTCCTATAAGTGATTATTTTCTATTATAAAAAGGTTCCCACTAAACACAGGTAAATGTGATACTTATGTAGGAACTGTATGTTCCCACTCTTCGGAGGAAAAGGGAGGTACCTCCGCCAGGCGAGGTGGTGTGCCTGGGGACCGGCCGCGGTCCAACTGTTGATGGTTGGAAGTCGTATACTGGGCGAAATTTTATTCGTTACGTTCCCGCTGACTGTGGTATCTACTCACGAAACTGAACAACTTTGCCCAAAGAACCTATAGTCAATTTGCAAAAAAAGTTTTGGCCTCTTCATACAAATTCATCAGCTGATCGACCATTTTTTAGGTCAACATTTTTTTGCGAATTGACTGAGGTTCCTTGGGCAAAGTTGTTCAGTTTTATGAGTATAAACCACAGTTAACGGGAGTACAATGAATTAAATTTGACCTTGTATATGCATACGTGCGAAGAAACTTCGATATCGCGTTCTAGATTACTTTGTGGATACGACGATAGATGTCACCACGCTTATATTAAATAATCCACTTTTTTATTGATTCTTCAACACGTTGGCCACAGGAGGCAGTTCATCATCAGACACGGAGTCTGACTGCGCGGATGTGAACGCGGAGGACGATAAGGACACCACCAGGTTAGGTGGAAGGTTGTGCGTCGCCAATTTGGCCAGGTGAGTCTACTGTCACTGTTTTTTTATGTTATAGGTGGCAAATGAGCAGACGGATCACCTGATGGTAAGCGATTACCGCCGCCCATAGACACCCGCAACACCAGAGGAGTCACAAGTGCGTTGCCGGCCTTTGATATGGGAGTACGCTCTTTTCTTGAAGGTTTGAATGTCGTATCGGTCCGGAAATACCGCAGGCGACAATTCATTCCACAGTCACAGATAACCTCCTGTATTGGGTTATTCAGACTGCGCGGATGTGAATGCGGAGGACGGTAAGGACAACGCCAGGCTGGCGGGAAGGTTGTGCGTCGCCAATTTGGCCAGGTGCGTCTATTGTCACAGATAACCTCCTGTTGTATAGGGTTCTTATGAAATACCTATAAAAAAATTGCAGTTGTTTAATTTCATCAGTAGACATGAAATTAAACAAGTTTCTCATAGGAATCTATACTCAATTCGCAAAAAAATATGGATTCCTCATACCAGTTGATCGACTGAACCTCCAAATAAAATAATACGATTTAAAAGAATGTATGCATATACTGAATCTACTTAAATAAAATAGATTTTGATTTGAATAACACAGAACTGTAAAAAATTTATTAACAGTGGCTTCTTCTCATGAAAGTGAACAACTTTCCCCAAGCAACCTAGACTCAATTCGCAAAAAAAAAATTGGACTCATACTAATTGACCAGCTGATCCGCCAATTTTGTATGGGAAGTCCAACAATTTTTTTTGCTATTTGAGTATAGGTTCCTTACAGAAATTTGTTCAGTTTCATGAGTAGAACTCACTGTTATTTTTTTCAGGCATTTTAGAAGTACCCTACAGAAGGCGGTTACACTATAGTTCTCCTTTTTCCATACAGATGCCGCCCCCGGGTTTTGTCCGCTCGCTCCAAGATGTATCTCTGGAACGTCCTGACTGTGTGCGTGTTCTACACTCTGCCCGTCATACAGCTCGTCATCACTTACCAACGGGTGAGTACACCATACAACCCACACCCCGGACACTTCATACAAATTTCGCGCCATTGTTTACTACAAAGACATTTATGTTTGTGCACATGTAAATGTGTGAGTGGTGTACTAGGGTTGAATCGAGATTCAATTAGCCTCATTGTTCTTTATTGTTAGCTAGACTTTTACAAATAAACTGAAGGCTGTATACACCAGACAAGGCTGTATAGCCTTAAAAGGCTTAGCTCTTTCCTTAAAAAATAAAATTGTCTTTGATTATTATACTGTGCTTTGGAACCGTTTTGGAACTGTGCCAACCTCTTGACAAATGGTCACGGATCGGTCACACAGGGGGGGTGAGGTCGCCTTCAGAGAGCGGCAGGGAGTGTCCATACTGTATAAAGGCCTTATATTGTGCATACAAACATACATTTTTTTACAAAGTGAACAACCTATCCAACAAGACTAAAGAAAGACGCATACAATACAACAAAAATATATGTTGGAGGGAGTTTCTTTAGGGCCCGACGTTTCTTCTCTCTCCGCAAACACTTCCCGAAACGGTGGGTATACGAGTTCCGAGTGGTAGGAACTTCATATTAGATATATAGGGTGCTACTTTATTAGTGCCTGATATTTTAGTCGAATAAACGAATACTAGAAATAAAAAAGGGTATAAGTGCCAAAAGTCGTGTTTCGGTTTTATTTCTTTATCATGTAATATGTATGTTCCCTCGCCAGTAACCTAAAAATAGGGTCTAAGCTACTAGCGTTGTTATTTGCGTGATATTTACAGCTCTAAGGAGCGTTGAGCGTTCTCGTTTCGTTTTCTCGTTTATTTGAAACATAAATTCCGCAACTTTTTGGTTTTGGTACTTAGACCCTTTTTTATTTCTGGTATTCAATATATTTTGATTCTTTTGATTTTGATTAATATTCATTTATTTTGTTCCAGCTCCTCAACCAATCCGGGAACCAGGACCTATGCTATTTCAACTTCCTCTGCGCCCATCCTCTGATGATGCTCTCGGACTTCAACCACGTGTACTCCAACCTTGGCTACGTGCTGCTGGGAGCTCTGTTCCTGATGATTGTGCTCAGGAGGCATTCTATACACAAGGTGAAGCCTACTAGCGAGGTGAGTTTTAACCAGGTTAAACGGTGGATGGGTGGCCATTAGTTTTTTCTTTTGATGGGATACTCTTTTTTCATAGAATACTCTTTTCTCTATTGATGGAATACTCTTTTCTGATGATTGTGTTACATTCTATACAAAAGGATAAACCAACTAGCGAGGTAAGCCGTTGGAAATTATATTATAGAGAGAAAGTCACTTACCATCAGGTGAGATGATGCCAAGGGCTTACCAATTGAGGGTAAAAAAAAAAGTGACTCACTGGATGGGTGACCGCTTATGTAGATAGGTAAATATAAATTACTCCAACCTTGGTTCGAAGCTTTGTTCCTGACGATTGTGTTCAGGATACATTCTGTACACAAGGCGATACCAACTAGCGAGGTGAGCCGTTGTCAATTATGAAGGGAAAATGACTATAAACGAGGATTGGTACTGGATAGTTGACCGATTATGTAGATACCTATCTACTTTCCAAAGCAATAATATTGTAACCTTGGCTACGTGCTGCTGGGAGCTCTGTTCCTGATGATTGTGTTCAGGAGGTTCTATACATATGGCGAAGCCTACTAGCGAGGTGAGTTTTTAGACGAGGTTATGCGATGGATGTGTGGCCAAGGCCATTGGTACATTGGAGTAGTGTTTTGTGATGATTGTGTTCAGGAGGCATTATATACACAGGAAGAAGCCGACCGGCGAGGTGAGCTTTAACGAGGTTATGCGGTGGATGGGTGGTCATTAGTTTTTTCTTTTGATGGAATACTCTTTTCTCTTTTCATAGAATTCTCTTTTCTCTATTGGTGGAATACTATTTTATAGCCAGCGCAATAGGGAGTTTTCAGATGACGTATGTCACACCGTTCATAAGTGTCTCAATAGATGGCGTTTCTAAGCTTTGGCAATATATTTTTAAAAACAGCGTAGAATTTACGGTAGCAAAATAGATTTAGTATTGTTAAAAACATATAAAAGCCACCTGAACATAGATTCTTATTAATTAAATTAACAGAAACGGTCCAACTTGGTCAAGTATGGATAACCTGGGTGCGTTCTGGTTTCCCTGTTATAGGTATGCAATTTCTTCTTCCGAACTAAAAATAAATTCATTTTAATACATTCTTATGATTAAAATGCAATTTGTAAGTCGGTATCATGTTAGAATTCTTTTAAGAAATACAAAAACAATATAAGATAAGCTTTGTGCATCAAAAATTATGAAAAGTATTTTTTGGATCAAAATGCAAAAAAATATGAAGTGAAAAGTAATCTTCGAAAGCTATTCATCATTATTAGGATATTAGTCGGTTATATCAGTCAGTTTTGACGATTTTAAAGAGATTTTCTTATTTCCAATGTTGATCAGCGCCATCTAGTTGAGTTTAGAGAAACCCGTGGAAAGTTCCCTATTACTGGCATAAGAGGCATTCCATCTTAGCGCTCCAGATCGGCAAGTTACTTATAACTAGTGATCGGAGGTGGTAAATTGATTTGTTGGTTTGCTACTCGCATCGTGATTTCATAACATGGACAATTCTATTTTTCTGGAAAGTTCCGGTATTTCCGGATTAAGTTGAGTATTATTAAAGTAAATCTGGTCCAAACAATTGGTTCTGATGTAAGCATTTTATTTATTTATAGAATAACAGAATGAATATTTGTTTTTGTTTGCTGAAAAATGTTAAACTCTCGGAATCCGAGCGGCATGTCCATATCGAGGGTTCACGGGCGACTTGTATTAAGCGCATCGATATGAGAGACATTAGATGAGGTTAATACTGCCCGACTGCGTAGTCGCTAATAGTGGTTTGCTCCCCTATGTTGAGTAGCGCCGCCTTTTCGCGCACCATTCGCAATCTGACAAGCGACGAGTAAACATCCCGTATTTAAATGAAAATATGTCTTACAGTTTAGTGAAATGTGCTAAAACAATAAAAAAATAAAGAACAAAACTAACAGCAACATTTCTTATCACTTTTTTCTTGTTATTTTATGAATATTTTGTCATTTTATATTGATGCTACGCTACTCGTCGCTAGATGTCGCTAGTAGATAACATTAATTAAATACATGCCTCCCTACTCGTCGCTAGTTGTCGCTAGTAGATAACATTAAATACATAAACCTTAAGCTTGTCACACAACGGCGATATTTGTTTAAATACATGCCTCCCTCTTCACCCCGCTTCAGCCCCCGCAAGACGAACACGCTGGTTCAGAAACAAACAGAGCGAGTAACCTTATCTAATGTTTCCCATATCGATGATTAAGCGACATTTTTAGAAATATTCAGGAGACTGATTTAAAAAAATATTTCTTAGAAAAATAATCATTAAAACTTAACTTCTTAGTATTATATAGATTCTCGATATTCTTAATATTTTAAATATTATTCAGAAGTTATTTTTTGTGAGTTATTTTGTAAGAAATAAATTTTTAAAGTAGAGCCCAACTAGCAAAGTAGTCTCAGAACGCGCATCTTATAGGAGTAATACACTTACAAAGCTCCTATAACAGTTTTGAAACATGCCATCGCTCCTATAAAAGCAATAGATAAGCCAGAATAGACTCAAAAACGTTTAATCTCATTGCTTAGCCTTATATGCGCTTTTAGGATAATTTTATAAAACTGTTGTAAGTAAAGTGTCCTATAATAGCATGTTGTAAGCATGTTGTAAAACTGTTATCCTATATCCACATTTTGTAAGTTCGTTTGGTTTCATAATAGGCTTACTCATGCTACTGCAAGTATGTTAGTTTTATATAAACATAGCATAAGAGTACTATAATAATATGCATTTGTAATCTTATTCAAGACATTTGTAGGATGAACAGCAATAAGTAAGACAGGTATATGAGCGATATAGGATGAGCATACTTATAAGAGAATAAAGCGGGATAATTTTAAGTGTGTTTTATCTTGTATTCATCTTGGGAAGACAATAAAAGGACATGGTTAAAATATCAAAATACTAGCTTGCCACCGCGGCTCCGCCCGCGTTAACATCGTTTATGGTGCTTGGCGCGCGAAATATTTATGAAAGCGTTCCAAATTAGTTTCGTTAGAGTAATTTTTACTCTGCTGCTGTCAATAGCCTATTATATTTTGTATAAGTGTGAAAGGGACAAACTTTTGTCAGGTGAATCTTAACTTGGTTATGGAATGACTTCCAAGTTACACCGCGGTAGGTTAACCCACGAGTAAGCTGAGTATATATAGGAGGCTTAACAACACTTTCTGAATTTCTGACTTCAAAAATACAGAAACACGTGTATTAATA
This sequence comes from Coleophora deauratella, assembly GCA_958295455.1. NCBI lineage: Eukaryota > Metazoa > Arthropoda > Insecta > Lepidoptera > Coleophoridae > Coleophora > Coleophora deauratella. The sequence continues at coordinate 2,058,672 of OY282414.1, read as the reverse complement.
ATAATTTTAACGGGTGAACATTTATTCCAATTTACAAGTAAATCGACCGATGGAAAAGGCTAGCTCTATACCAACTATCATATATTGCTACATTTAAACCAATCCCCATTTTAATTCCTTGGGGGTTGAAGTTTCAGAAATCACCCTTAGTGGTTGTTAATATCAGCAAAAGTATTTTAAGTATAAATATGATATTTTTGTATTCCTAACTTGAGAAATAATTAGTTCTTCATACTTACTTTTATCCCCTATATTTTATTTTATTACATATATAATATTTTATTTTTGCAACAAAATAAAGCCTATGTGCTCCAAGGTACAATCTATCTCCATACCAAAACTCATCAAAATTGGTTGCGCGGGTGTGAAAACGTAACAGACCGACAGACTTTCGTATTTTAATATATTAGTAACATGACGCTAATATTTTTAACATGGCGCTTGCGCTAGTCTTTTTGATGGCTGATATAAGACAAAATGGTTTTACAATAGTTTGACAAGGCGCTTACGAAATGCTGATTTTAAAAAATGGCGGCGTCAGTACTGTTTTAGCTAATAAATAATAAAACATGAATACTTTATACTCATATTTAGTAAGGTGCATCAAAATTTTAGCTATATATGGGGTTCAATTTACAGTAAATAAAAAATCCCCATACAAATTGTTATTATAAACACTATAAACAGACATTTATGTGACTAATGAATTATACGACATAAAACTTATCTTATTTTCACATTTTTAAATTTCACATCTTATGTGCACAACACACGCGTTATTATTTTAGCTTTATGCGGGATACATTTTAGACTCACAAAAACATTACTAAGCGCATAGTAAGCACGTTTGAATTTAAGTAAAACCATAATAAGATCATTTAGGCTTAGAAGCTTCTTACGTATGATCAATATAAGCCTATACAGGCTTATAAGTTACTTACGTATGACCAATAAAAGCCTATTTACGCTTTTAAGTTACTTTCGGATAATTACTATCAGTATGAACGGCATTCAGTAAGACTGATATAGATTGGATTTAAAACTAAACGCTCTTATAAGGAGTGCCCAAACCATCGATATAAGAGAACAATTAGATAAGGTTAGCCGCTTGTTTTGTTCCTGAACCAGCGTTTTCGTCTTGCGGGGGCTGATGCGGGGTGAAGGGGAAGACGTCTATTTAAACAAATATCAACTTTGTGTGATAACCATAAGGTTGATGTATTTAATGTTATCTATTAGCGACATCTAGCGATGAGTAGCATCGCAAAAATTTCACCCAAAAACATCAAGAAATTAGTGTGGGGATAGGACTCGATTATAGATTTAAAAAGTTTTGTGTATCGATATACAATATTTGGTTCATTATATGTAATGGGGATCACAAATTGTTTACTGATGACATTATATTATACATGGGCCATTTAGATCGGTCAGTATAGGCAATTCCGAAACTACGAAGAACTGTCCTTAGGAATCATGTCATCGATTTTAGTGACAAGAAAAACTGTATTCATAGATTTAAAAAAACTTGTACTCAATTTGGGAATCGAACACGGACGGATTAGGCAGATATCACACTGCATCGGACTCCGCTCCGGTGTGCGGTGTTACGAATTTTTACTTGACATTGTCAAAGGAAAAAACCGCAGCACCGCACACCGAAGCGGACTCCAGTGCAGTGTGATATCCGCCAAAGATCGCAAAAATACTTATTTTGCAAAATAATTACTTTGAATTTTGACGTGGAGATGTCTATGTTTTAGTTTGTAATAGGGGTCATATTGTTAACAGGATCTTATGTACTTACGCTATCTGTATATGTTCGAAAATTTAATAATTCCAGAATTATTGAGAATATTCCACGAAATTTTAGTATACTCGAGATTTTCTTTTCTGCTCAATTCAATCCCCCTATCTCTGCCCGGACATCACTCTGAGCGGAGACACGCGCGTTGGAAACAAAGGTACTTAGTTCAATCGTGGGATCCACGACTTACGGTGGGGCGATTTATATTGTAAGTAATTTATTGTAAAAATCAAATTGTGATAAAAATTTACGTTACAAAAATGGCTAATACATTAAATATTAGCAAAAACATATAGTTATTGTTTATAAATAAGGGATTATTTGTTGTTTTTATCAAAATATGTGATGATTTCGAAGATGTTTACAGATTGTTTTGAAATGCCATTTTATCTATCCAGTTAAAATCTAATTAAGTAATCTAGTATTGAATATGTCTTTGATGAAATTATTCTCAGGTTCATGTGCTACTAACCACCATGTAGGTATCTTGAAATGTATGTACAAACATAATCTGTTTATATCTCCATAATAATCATCACGTATTTTGTCAAAACAAAAAATCCGTGTAGATATTCGATATTGATATCGTTGTCCCTATCGAGTGGCGACCCCGCACGGGAAGATGCAGTGTGGGCACAGGCCTCCTGACCGTTGCGGGAAGCCGCTGGATGCGAGCCACACAGTACCGGTCGTTGTGGAAATCCTTGGTAGGCCTTTATCCAGCAGCGGACATCTTTCGACTGATGATGATGAATGATGACCGTTGTCCCTATATTTTTTTTATTTTTCAATAAGCCATTGATATTGTGAATAATTTATTGAAAACAAATGTGTGATAATACTTTACATTACAAAAATTGCAAATACATAAAATATCAGCAAATTCATATAGTTATGGTTTTATAAATAAAGGATTGTTTGTTGTTTTTATCAAAATATGTGATGATATTGAAGATGTTTACAGATTGTTTTGAAATGCTATTTTATTTATCTAGATGAAATCATTTTTGTTTTGTTTTTTTATGGCAGAGGTGGCAAACGAGCAGACGGATCACCTGATGGTAAGCGATTACCGCCGCCTATAGACACCCGCAACACCAGAGGAGTCACAAGTGCGTTGCCGGCCTTTGATATGGGAGTACGCTCTTTTCTTGAAGGTTTGAATGTCGTATCGATCCGGAAATACCGCAGGCGACAATTCATTCCACAGTTTGGTTGTGCGAGGCAGAAAGTTTCTAGTGAAACGCACATTTGTGGACTGCCAACCATCTATGTGATGGGGATGAACAAACTATCTATTATTGAATATTATGTCCTTGAACAAATTCAGATTCATCTATTACTAACCACCATTTAGGTGTTTTGAAATGTAGGTATAAAATAATCTGTTAAAATTATTCTACCACCCCATCAAGTTTATTTTCGTGACAAAAAGTAGTCTTTTTAAGGTCCCATCTACCTCTATACCAAAATTCATCAAATTGGTTTAGCGGTTTAAGCGTAAAAACGTAACAGACAGACAGAGATAGTTACTTTCGCATTTCAAATATTTTAAGTATGACTATCGATATATCATAATCATAATCGATAAACAAATCGTCACTAAATGTCAGTCGGGATGTCATTTAGTTTAACTATTCAACGGTAGAGGGCTAACGGTTTCATTTTCTTTTTAGATCTTACAGCAAATGATAGATGGCGTGAATGATTTTTTTCGTTCTTTAGAATAGAGTTCATATTGGAAAAAAATAATTAAAAGAGCGACATCTATTGTTGAGTAGTAAAAGCTAATGACATTTATTTGTGACATTAATGACATTAATTTGTGATGTAGAGGTGAACTAAATCATGACTAAATCGATCGATTTGTTAGAATACAAATTTTAAAACTCGGAAATCCTTTGTTTAAGGGCAACAGGTTTCAAGTCACGGGTAAGAATTCCACGAGATAAAATTAAATAACTCAATTTGCAGGTGCAATTTAAAATCATTGTAAAGATAATTACTTTTTTAGATTGAATAATTTATCATCGACAAACACTTTTTCGATAAAAAAAAACATCTCTATTTACAATAACAAAGCGGAAATTATAAATTACAAAATTATCATAAAATACCAAGAAATAAAGGCTACCCTGTGATAGGAAACGTTGATGTAAGTTTTGTTCTTTCGTTTTTTATTGTTTTTGCACCATTTTATAGCACAGTATGACATTTTTTAAATTTTAAAACGGAGATGTGTACTCGTCGCTTGGCAAATTGCGAATAGTGCGCGAAAAGGTGGCGCTACTCAACATAGGGGAGCAAACCACTATCAGCGACTACGCTGTCGTGGAGTATTAACCACATCTATTGTTCTCTTATATCGATGGCCCAAACCCAGGCTTATAAGAGGATATAGGAGTGAAATAAGAGTAAAAATAAGTAGTCTTGAGATAAATATAGGACTACATTTTGCTAGTTGGGAGGTTACCTGTGTTTCCAAAAATGTCGCTTAATACAAGTCGCCCGTGAACCCTCTATATTAACATATACGTTTGCGGGCATTGACCCTATATCAATCTACCTATAGTTCATTCCAATCAAAAAAAGCAAAACGTAAACATACTTTACTATGGAACTGACACATGTCCATGTCATCTGCATACTACGTTTGTTTACCTTTTGCTTTTTTTGATTGGAATGAACCATACGTTTGTTTACCTTTTGCTTTTTTTGATTGGAATGAACTGTACTCCGATCACTGCTGATAACCCTTTTGGGGTTTATAAATGCTCACAGGCGGCGGACGCCACTTTCCATCAGGTGGGCTGTCAGCCTTTTGCCATCTTCTCACTAATATTATAAATGCGAAAGTATGGATGTTTGTTTATATGTTTGTTTGTTTCACTGTAACGCCGAAACTACTAAACGGATTTGCATGAAATTTGAAAGGTGCATAGATAAAGCACTCGGCTAACACATAGGGTAGTTTTATTCCGGAAAATTCGAGGGTTTCCGGAGAAATGGCTAAAACCGTTTTCTTTACTTTGTTACTTAGATTGCGCTGCCTTAACTTTTTATTTCTCTCTAGACCCAATGAAGTCAACGCGGACGAAGTCGCGGGCGGAAGCTTGTACACAATAAAATAAATAAATCCCCATTCAAACTTTTAAATCACCCATCCCCCTTACAGAAGGAGCTCGGCATCCCTCAACACTTCGGGCTGCTGTACGCGATGGGGGTGGCTCTCGTGAGCGAGGGGCTGCTCTCGGCCGCCTACCACGTGTGCCCCAATAGCATGAACTTCCAGTTTGGTGAGTGTCGGGTAATGGATAGATAGATGATGCATTTATTCTTATAAAAATAATACAAAAAAATATATATTGTTATAATATACAGCAAAAAATACAGCAGTTGCTGCAAAAGCATAGTCACAGAAATGAAGTCACAAAAAACCTACAAATTGCGAAAAACAGCGGAATAGCTTGCAAAAGCACAGTCACAGATAGCCCCCTAAGTAAAATAAAAGCACAAACTAACAGTTTTGTGAGCGTCTGGTAATGAAAATGAAAAAATCCGATGTACAATTATTTTTGTCACTTTCCAATACATCGATTATTATTTAGATTGGTATAGAAAAATGTGAAAAAAAAATGTTGATCGGTTTTCCAATATTTTTCCTGTATTCTATACTTGATTCTCAGTAACCCCTTAAAGTTTGAAATGCACTTTTGAACACCTGCGTTACATGGCGGCTGTCGCTCGTCCGCAGACACGTCGTTCATGTACGTGACGGCCGTGCTGTGCATGGTGAAGCTGTACCAGGCGCGCCACGCCGACATCAACGCGCGCGCGCACGCCACCTTCGCCGTGCTCGCGCTCATCATATTCATCGGTGAGTGCTCTCCTCTCCTCTCCTCTCCTCGCCTCGCCTCTCCTCTCCTCTCCTCTCCCCTCCTCTCCTCTCCTCTCCTCTCCTCTCCTCTCCTCTCGCGCTCATCATATCGGTGAGTGCCTCTCCTCTCATCTCCTCTCTCGCGCTCATCATATTCATCGGTGAGTGCCCCCCCTCTCCTCCCCTCCCCTCCCCTCTATTCTTATCTTCGCTTCTCTTAACCACAAGGCTGTAACGTTGAGGTAAACCCACGTAGCGACTCCCATAAGGATAGGCTAATCGCGGAGGCTAAGCTCAGCAAGTCGGAGTGATCGTTCAACAGATCAGAGGCTGCTAACTTATGCACCTTCCACGCAATCTTTCAAGACGCGACTCAGAGTTGTGCTCATCATATTCATCGGTTAGTCCCTCTCCTCTACTCTCCTCCCATTTTCTATATATTAATTTAGTTATTATTATCATTACATTGACATTCTGAATTTCATATTAATGACTATGTGTATTTAGTTTTTAATTATTGTGACACTATCACATTATACTTTGTAAATTTTTTTATAAGCTATTATAGTAGTTTGATGTGTGAAATAAATTTGTCTAATCGAATCTAATCTGATTAATACCTGGAGCTGTAATTGAAACCTTAGCTTTAATTTGAATACCTGTAATTTTCGTGAAATAAATCTTATCTTAAGCTGATAACAATCAGCCTTACTCCCTACCTGATTCTGGTAACAATCAGCCCCATTTACCGCAGGCTTGGTGGGAGTTCTGAACGCTAACATCTACTTCTGGGCGGCGTTCACGGTGCTCCATCTGGTCTCCTGCCTCGTCATCACCTTCCAGATCTACTACCTGGGAAGGTTTCGGTTGGGTGAGTAACAGGAAATAGAATAGAATAATATTTTATTGCTTTTCTGTAGTACATAGTGGCAGATAACATGGCCCATTTTTCCATACAGATACCCAACGGGCATGCAATGCAAAAAAAAAACTGCAACATGTTCCTTAACACGGCACCCGCTAGTTATACAAATATTTAAAGGTTCAATGTTATTTTCTACTGTGTTTGTTCTTTTTTGATTATGTTCTCTGTTCTTGTTTTCTTTACTAAAATTGTGTTTCTGTTTTAAATCTGTTTTTGTAAATTATTATTTTTGTACACTAGCAGCTCTGTGAGCTGACGCGTGTTGTGTTCACGGCAGTTCTGTTTATTGTTTTAATTTTTCTTTATTGGGTCTTATTTTTAATACTGTTCACCGTTGACTAATAACTGTTTCTGGGAGGGAGTTTCACAATTTCATCACTCGAAACGGCAAGAGGTTCTGAGGTTGTTTCTATGAGTTATCTTCTTTTCCGTCTCTGTTACGGAGTAGTCAGGTTAAGTTTTTGTTAACCCTTAATTTAGCAGTGGCCCAGAGGCCACACGAATTTTTTTGAAGAGATGTCCTACCCAGAGGTAGGACATCTCTTCAAAAAAATTCGTGTATCTTAATAACATTACCATTATAACCGGTTATCTTTTCAACACACTATTTTCGTTACAGTACCAACTTCTATGACCGTAAATTGCCAGTGTCCTATGGGTAGGACTTTAATTTTCCAAAACACTTCGATAATAAGATTTTTTATTTTATATTTCTGAGGTCATTTAAGATGTCTTAAAACAGTTTATTAAATAAAAACATTAATTTTAAACATTTTTATCTCTGTCAAAGGACACGTTTTTTTTTCGTGCCTGGACATGTACGGAGTACGAAAAATATAGAGAAATATAGGCTTTCTAGGAAAAATTATGAAAAAAATATTAGAAGCAGAGTTGCGTGGTTCAAGCGTAATGTTTTTTCAGCACTTTTTACAATATAAATGGTAACACTGAAGCTTGCAATAGTAGGTCACATTCAGAAATTACGGCTTCGTCCACATATTCCTCAGATGCTATCTCTGACTCCGACTGACTGAACACCCTTCTGTTCTGACTTCTGACATTGATGAACGATTTTTAAAATCTGCGGATATGCCTTGCCTCTTTTACAAGCATAACAGCTGGTTTTCGAGTTACTTGTCGGACAACTAAATTATTAATTTCAATGGTATGTACAAAATCTAGTTTCTAAACGTAAAATGCTCAAAATTGCGCCCGCTTCGCCATGTTGGGTGATTTAAGTGTTGCGATTGTTAAATCTGAGAATCTAGATGAACCTCGCTTCGAAGGTAAATCTAAGGAAATGTAAAATTAGAAACGACTATGTTTCGAATGACCTATTTATAATGTCTAGTATACAGACCAGGTCCAAGCTCCGTAGTCTCGTGAAACGTCCCCTTAAGGGTTAAAGGTGTTTTTGGTACGATTATTTTTTTAGAGCTGAAATGTGTCGTGTAAGTGTATAAATGTTTTATCTATACACAGACGCGGGCACGCTGTGTCGCGCGGCGCGGCAGCTGGCCGCGCGGCCGCTCGCCGCCGTCACGCCGACGCACTGCGGCCGCTGCGTGCTGCTGGTCATCGCCAACGTGGCCAACTGGGCCATCGCCGCGTACGGGTGAGTGAGGATGTTATTAACAAAGAAATAATGTCAAAAAATAAACACACACAGATACACAAAAAGAGGGAGAGAGACGATAGACACCCACACACAAACAGCCAGGCGCAGAAAGAAAGAGACACAAACAAAAAGTGACTGTAACAAAGGTGTATGAGGGCAGCACACAAAGAGTCACACGGAGAGAGAGAGAGAGAAAGAGAGAAATACAAACACACACACTATTATTTTACCTTTCGCCTTGAAAGTATGTAATAGATACTTTTTAATCAAGTAAAATGTCATTGAAATGAAATTATTTTATTGTGTGTAGAATATCTTAAAAGTTCAGAATCCAAGACTGCTTGAGATATCTATAAAAAATCGATTTTAGCGATAATCGGCCCAGATTGTACTACTTTATTTGAATTATTTTTGTTATTGTGCGTGTGTTCCCTGTTTATTTGGTATAACAATTTTGAATATTAGGGGAGTAGACCAAATCGGAAAGCGGACCCTTGCTCCAGCCGGGATAACGCTCAATAGAAAAAGCAGAAGACAATAAGAGTATTATATTTGATTTATTTATTTGTTTCCATGCAGGCTGGCTCAGCACAGCCGCGACTTCGCTTCGCACCTACTTCTGGTGCTAATGAGCAACCTTTTCCTCTACACGTTGTTCTACATCGTAATGAAGTTATTACATCGCGAGTCCATTCGCTGGTACAGGTAAGTGGTCAATTTGTCCCAATCATAGTCACAGATGACCCCGTGTAAATACGGAAAACAACATTTAAAACCACTGATGGTAAAGGTACAAATTATACCCCAGTACGTCTCATAGTTATTTTCCTGCCTTAAGCTTGCCTGGAAGAAATTGCTACCTAGCAATAAGGTCACCTATTGTTTTCACCAATTTTCTTTTGTGTTTGTTTTTGTAATATTATATTTTCTTATGGTGCAATAAAATACATTGAATTGAATTGAAATTATAAGTCGATTTGTCGACTTTTTGACATAAATTTTTGAGTTTGTCCGATGGTACAATTCAGTGGTAATTTTTTTCACTCATGGTCACAGATGCCTATCTGTATAGATACCGAAAACCTTATGCAAGACAGCCGACGCGACGTTTACGATATGATAGGTCGAATTGACAACTTCTTGACATCAATTGTTGAGACTATCCTATGGTACAGGTCAGTTGTGATTTGACGACTTTTTAACCGACTTCAAAAAGGAGGAGGTTCTCAATTCGACTATGTTTTTTTTGTATGTTTGTAACGCGATTACTCCGCCAATTATGAATTGATTTTGATGATTCTTTTTTCTTTGGTAGTCATACTTCAGTGGCGATCTCATATATAAATTTTACGAAATTGATTCAGCGCTTTTTGAAAAAATCAACAAAAATAAAAAAAAAGCAAAGTTGTAGTTGTTACGATTCAGGTTCATTATTTTTAACGTGTTCAGCGTTGTCAATTATTTTATTAACTTTTGAGAATATCTAATGGTACAGGTCACTGGTAATCTCGTCGTACTCACGGTTACAGTAACCCCATATAGATATCGGAAACCGCGTACAAGACAGCCGACGATTACGTTACGATTTTTTTTAAACATAGAGGTGAATTCGTTGACTTTTTGACATCGTCAGTAAATTTTCTGATAGATGTTAGTTAATATTGTCTTGTTGTTTCCCTTTGTGAACGTTCATAGTAGTGATAGGCAGACATTCGGTTTTCCCACAAATTGGCAATTTATTTTTCGCCTGTAATTTCGATGAGTTCTGTTTACAGATATTTTAGGCGTAAAAAATAAAAACTTATGAATTGAAATGACTAGCAATCATAAATATGTATTTATAAAATAACTAAATAAAATATGTGTGATTGTTCGTTACAGCTGGGTGTTCATAGCCCTCACGTACACAACATGGTTCAGTTCCAGCTACTTCTATTTTGATCAGAGCACCAACTGGGCGGTAAGTTTTATATGTTCACAACCCATTTCTTCCCCGCTGCAGGGGCACGGATCTCTTCCCATACATCGTCGGGAAGGTTAGATGATACACACGGAGACCAAGTCCGGATTGGTGGAGGTATGAGACTAGTGGCCAACCCCGGTGTTAGAAGTTTTAAAGTCGCCTATAAGGCCTCAGACCTGGCTTAATGACTGCAATCTAGTGACAGCAGCCGACAGACATTAGGCACATGGTTGATTGCTAATTTAATCTTTTTAATTCCATACTCTTAACTTTGTATGCCATTCCTAGGGCAAATCATGTATATGTTATATTGTAATTTAACATCAGTTATCACAGTTAAGGCAAATAATTCTTGCCGCCACACATCAATGTTAATAGCACTGATGTGTTCTGGCTTGGAGATAAGGTAGCCAGTTCCCCATTGCGTTGAGGAATCTTGTTAAGTCCGCTTCCATCTTCGGCATCATCGTCACTTACCACCAGGTGAGATAATGCTAAGAGCTTACTAATTGTGGATAAAACAATAATCATTAAATTATCAACGCAGCTAACGCCAGCCGAATCCCGTCGCAACAACCGCATGTGCTCATTCCTGCAACTGTACGATTCGCACGACGCGTGGCACCTACTGTCCTCTTGCGCGATGTTCTTCTCTTTCAACATGTACCTGGCGATGGATGATAATCTGGCCAGGGTGCCACGGAAGGATATAGCCGTGTTTTGAGGTGTATTGCAGTGTGTTGAAAGCAAAAGTATTGTTAATAGAAAATGTTTCAGATAACCCCATTTTAGGTACCCGTATGAATATGTTAGTTAGGGCTGAAAAGAACGGATGAATTTGTATTATAAGCTATTGTTAATAGAAAAAATAATGTTTCAGATAACCCCATATTGATACCCGTATGTTTATGTTAGGGCTAAAACAAACGGATGAAACTGAGGCTTCTGCAGATGAAACTGAACAACTTTCTCCATGGAGAATAATGTCAATTCACTTAAAAAACGTATTCGCGCTTTCAACCAATAGCTGTGTCCGTCCTCATAATATAATCTGTTCCTTGTTATATTATATGGGGTGACTTTTAATTAGTTCTTGATACGACAGGCTATGCATGTGCTCATGATAACTAACAACTTTCCCTAAAGAACCCATAATCAATTCGCAAAGAAAATTGGTCTCTCCATACAAATCAATTAACTGACCGGCCAAATTAGTATGAAGAGTCTAATTTATTTTTTTGCGATTTGACTATGGGTTCCTTAGGGAAAGTTGTTTATTATCATGAGCACATTCATAGCCTTTTGTATCAAGAACTAATTTAAAATCACCCTTATAGACAAAAATCATTCGAATCGCAGAGATACACCTGCCATTCTGACGCCATCCTCCCAACACCTAGTTAGGCTTCCTGAATTCAGGATAGTGGAATCGCTACTTTAGGAGCACTGTGATTGACTAATTCAGTGTTTTTCAACCTTTTTTAATACCTGACCCCTTTACAGCATAAAAAATTCTTGCGACCCCCTAGGGCCATAAACATACAAAATGTTAGTCATTTCAAAGACTAGTTTTATAATTTTCTTTAATTAGAAAATGATTTAATTTAAGGTATCCAAATAGAACCACATTTTTACAAACCAGCCTTCTCACTGAAATCGTATTTTTGTATTGCAGTGTAGAAGACTTGCGTTTCTTTTTCCCGCGACTCCCTGAGAAAGGCTTCGGGACCCCGAAGGGGGTCGCGACCCACAGGTTGAAAAACACTGGACTAATTCAAGGATACGCGGGTACTGTCACTTGAAATTGGCAAAATCGCTCCTTAAATAAGATGTGGAATGCCTAATAGAAAAATAGAATAGAACTTGAACCATTACAACTTGATATGGTGACTTAGAGCGCGAAAAAATATTTCATACTTGCTTTCGCCCGCGACTTCGTCCGCGTTGATTTCAGAATTGTGTCCAGAAAGAAATAAAATGTTACGATAGCGCCTAACCTAAGATCTAGTGACGAAGTGGAGAAATTTTGAGTTTTTTAGCATTCCTGCGGGAACCCTTAAGTTTTCCGGGATAAAAAGTATCCTATGTGTTAGCCGAGTGCTTTATCTATCTACCTACCAAATTTCATCCAAATCCGGTTAGTAGTTTCGGCCTGAATGCGGAACAAACAAACTGACAAACATCCATACTTTCGCATTTATAATATTAGTGAGATAGTGAGATGAGATGCGGTATCATTAGGGGTGATCTGTGATCGGAAATTAAGTAAAAAAAAGTCACAATACAGTTACTAACAGTATTGAAACTGGACAAATTTCCTCGAAGACCATTTGGTCAGTCAGTTTTAAAAAAATGGTCTTGTCCTAAGATATAAAATGTGTGCATGTCTTAATTTTAATAACATCTTTTAACAAACATTTTTCTTGGGAAGTTGTTCAGTTTCGCCGTCTTATTCACTCCATTGCATTCAATTGTATTGTCCGTTGTTCAATCCATCTCTGTAAGGATGGTATTCCGTTCGTCAAATCTTTGTCTCCAATGTACATTGTACTTTTGATCAAAGAAGACTTTGTCATTATGTATTAGAATCGTTTGCCGTAAAAAAGGAATACTTTGCAAAGCAAAGCGATTTGATCAACTATTGGACATCGAAATTGGGCAAATATATTTACAGTGGAATACAAACCATATACTAATTAATGTTTACAATGGTGTCGATTCGGTTTTCTCGATTAAACTTATTTGACAGGATTAAACTTAATTTAAGTGTTCTGTCTTTTTCTTTCTACTTATATCGAAAAGACAAGGACAGAACGCTTAAATTAAGTTTAGTCCTGTCAAATAAGTTAATCGTAAACACCGAATCGACACCAGTGTCAATTTAATTAAGTTCCAAAAGGAATAAGTTACTGTAATTTAGTGATCTCTAAATATTAAGTTTACTGCATTGTATTATTGGAAGAAAATTAAAATAGGTTTACATTATCGACACATTGTTTGAACTTCTAGCTATTTTCCATGGAACACATAATATTTGGACGTAGTTATGCCATAACGATCCAACTGATTATGACAGTGACATAAGGTACATTATTCCATACTTACTTTAAATCAGTTGGATCGTTATAGAATAACTATGGTCATTTTAAGTATATCTGTATTAATTCCATCACTTAAGACTGCACCTAAAAACCGAAAAGAAAAAAAAAAGAATTGAATTTGTTAGCTAGGTTATAAAAATCCTTGTAAAAAGGGATGGCTTGTAAAGGAAAAATTAAATTAGGATGTTTTAAGCTCTCTTACATTTAAACTTAGTGTAAATGTATTGAAAAAGGTGCTAAATGAAAAAGAAGCTAATTGTGTTGATTATTAACTTTTAAATAAAAAAATTGTAAAGGACCTTCTGGAAATTTTAACGGGATTACTTTTATTTATTAAAGAAATTGTTTAATACTACTCATCATAATGAACCCATACTGAATTCTAAAAAGAAACATTTTTCAGAAACTGTATGAGAAGTCGAAAATGAAAAGTTGTTCAGAATGGTGGGTAGAAGCCCTCAATAATGAATATTTGTTTAAGTATTGAAATCTAAATGACTACAAGGCATCATAAAATAAAAATAGAACTTTCTATGAAAAAGTATGGCGTCCATGCAAACTGAAAAAGTAACTTTTGTTTTGAACTAATTTCATTAAAAAAAATCTTTGATTTTGCTTGTTTTGTTTTGAAGAAATTTGAATTCTAAGTTTGTTTGTTTGTACCTTTAGTTAAGACAAAAAAGAACTAATTCAAATGACCTATGCCTAGCTTACCTATTACAAATTTTAATTATTGTTTAAATAAGTGTAAATAAAATTATATATTGACAAGGAATTATTATTCAAAGTAATTTCCATGTTATTGTGAGTCCTAGTCTTTAATAAATAATAAATGCTTTTTTTATTAAAAAAACTGATTTCTCGTGTCTTATTTACCTATTTAGTAGAGATAGTAAAACAAACCACCAACATAGACCGTGGTGGCGATTTCGTAGCGGGATGCCTACTATCGCACTTAGCCGATTTACTCAGTATTTTATAGAATCTGTAGCACAAAGACAACATTAATAAAATTTCATACTTTAGATCAGTGTTTGTCAACCTGTGGGTCGCGACCCCCCGGGGGGTCGCGAAGCCTTTTTCAAGGGGTCGCGGGTAAAAGAAAAAGTAAGTGTTTAGAGGTCCTACACCGCAATGACATAATACAATTTCAGTGAGAATGCTGGGCCTGTTTATTTTTTAACAATTTGTCAAAACGTGGTTATATTTTGGAGACGTTAATAAGTAAATCACTTTCTAACTGAAGAAAATTATAAACGTAGTCAAATCACTAACATTTTGTATGTTTATGGCCCTAGGGGGGTCGCAAGAATTTGTTTTACTTGTAAGGGGGTCGTGTATTAAAAAAGGTTGAAAAACACTGCTTTAGATCACACCATGCCTACTTTTCAGTAAACGTCGAATTTACGTCGCAGTTCGCCAACGCTACTCTTTGACAAATCGTGTCCCCACCGCTAGTCGGTTCCAGTCGCCAAAAAATATATATGATGAAAATCTCAAATCCTGACGCCGCACACTGGTACCAATATGAAAGAAACTGAGAATAGAGTCGAAAGTTGGAGGACTGCCCCCAAATTTTTTATATAGATAGTTCATTTGATTTCAAACAACATTTTCAAATACCATTTTTTGATAAAATAACTCCTTTGCACTTAAAAATAATACTGAAGTTTTTTTTGTATGGAGAAAAATTGTTTTTTGATGTACATTTTCACAAAACCAAAAGTGTAAAGATGAGACCCCATACATATTGTAGAGGACATGTACCTCGATGTTTTCTCCAAAGTAACTATGTGCGTATCGGTGCGTCCACGGGAGCCAGAGGCCCCTAAAGGTTGTAACTTTGACATAGCTATATTGTTTAAATTTATTGCATTTATCTCTCAAAATTAAAGTTAAATAGAGTAAAAAGACTTATTATAATATTACAAATGGTCAAAGGCCATCAAAGATTACGAAATCGGACTTAAGTTATTTTTCTTTAATTCCTAAGTAAAAGGCATTTGCTATGCCTACTTGTATACTAAACTTTAATGGAAGTACTTTTAGAATGCCCACACACCTATTTTACACTAATTCCGCATGTACAGTCAGTGGATGAAACCTGCTATAACTATGACTCATGCGTACCTCACAGAGTTCCACGAATACCCTGCGTAACAACAAGGGTACTGTTGTTGTTGCGCAGAATAATTGTTCAATTACACGTGGTATTTTTTTAAATCAATTACTTTGAATTATGACTATGTTCCGTAAGTAAGTATGTATGAATTTAGTAAAATAAAACAGATAATATTTGTATTGAAGGTTTACTGTTTACAGTAAAATCCATATACTTAAATTAAAAATAAATATTTATAACAACTATATACAATCAATTTACATTTACAAACAAATATATAGGTACTCAAAATTTATTTAAATTTCTATACAGTGCTTATTAATTAACTTAATACTAATATAGTAAAAATTCAATATATTTACATTTATAAGACAAACAAGGGTTTTTAAATATAAAATGATTATGAACTTAAAAGTACTATATTCATACATTTTCACACATAATATACAACAATAACTCAACTTAAGCTAGTGGGTCTGGAGGAGGACAGTTTTCTAAATCAATGAAGACCTCATCTTCCTCGAGCCCAAATGGTACATCCTGATCAAGGATTTCATCTGCAAGTAGACTTTCTGCCTCGGGAAACAGCTGAAGTTTTTGGGACCTCAGAAACTTCGGTTTTATGTGTGAAATGTAGGGATCCGAACTAATTAGGAAGTTATGAATGAGATCTTCGTTAGTTTGGATCCTTCCAGTCTTTCGAGAATGTCTCTCTCGAATGTTTCTGAAGTCCTTGTTGCGAGCTTCAGATGCTTCCTCCAACATCATACCAATAGGCATGAAAGAAAAATGCTCGCAGATGTCCGCACCATGTACCAGAAGCTTATGGACACTTGCTGGCATGTAATACCATTCATATAGATGGACATATAGTTCGGCAGTTTCCTTGCAATATTCTCTGAAATTTGGAATGTTTATTTTTCTTCCAGATGATATGGTCTGCAAAATCACAGCGAACCTCTTTATCAATGTCTCATTTACTCCAGTGATTTCTGCAGACTTTTCGTAATTTCGGAAAAACCGTCTTGCCGTATTCCCATCGTTGGTGGTACCATACCCTTGCTTAACAATATCCACCAATAGTCCTGTTTGTGCAAATAGCTCGTTTTGCGTCATTTCTTTCCTGGACTTTTGCAATAGTTAGTCTTGCCCCCTAGCTGCCCACTTTTGAAAATCTAAGTTATATGAAATGTGTAGAATGCATTCCATACATCTGATCCACATGTGTAAAGAAGATAAGCCGTATCGGTACATCTCTGTATTGATAGGCTTACTGTAAACAAGGCTTAAATTGTTCATTTCTTTGGGTGTAGCTTTGCATATGGTACAGCTCGCACATGAAGGTGTCTCTGACAAAGCTGATGAAACTTTTCCATCAATCATTGTCATATGCAAATCATGACAGATTTCCACACCACCTGCAATAAAAAAAGAACAGATTAAGAAATTATTAAAGTATAATGAAAATACACATTCATTGAATGTTAATTATCTCTTATCTATGCCTTTATCAGTTTGTAGTTCCCACAGTACAGATAATTCTAGTATGCGGGGCAGATTTCAGCATACATAATATGTTATATCTGTATCGGATAGTAATCATAATTCATAATATAGAGTTGGATCGGATAAAAGGATTTAAAACGCTAACGTAAATACGTAATACAAATATCCGAACAGGGAAAGTCAAATAAAAGCGTTTAAAAAAAGACTTACCTATCATTGTTGGAACCAAGTTTGCTATTTTTTCTTCCATTAAAGCTGCTTGTTGCTGTATGTACTCTTTTGTTTCCTTTACAAACTCGAACTTCTTTGGCCTACAATAGTTAGTAGATGACGGGCGAGGGTTTTCCCATACCAATTCGTCACCATTCATTAGACGTAATGGAACAAGACTCGTCATGAAGACCGATGAATCCAAAAAATTTGAACTTGTCTTTTGTTTATATATGCTCTGCGAAGAAGCTCCGTCAAAGCCCCATTTGCTTATGAGCTTAAGACAAGAAGCATTTGATTCTAAATCAACAACTTGAATAATCTTTTCTGTTGTTAAATCAAGAAGGGCCTGTAGCTCAATATTAGCTCCATTTTCATTTATTGTGATAGCATCTTCTGGAGGATAACACGCTTTTCTAGCCACCAGTAAATTTTGGTATGATGGTAGCTCACGAAAAAATGACTTCATAGTAAAATATTGCCACTTAGATAAACTCAATGCTGTCACGAGTGATAAAGTCTTCTCATTAGAAATCTTAGACTTCTTAACGTACGACGAATCAAATAAATAATCAGTTACTTCTTGAGTTTTATCGGGACTTTTTGAAAGGTATTCAATAATGCGAGCTAATTCAGAGTTACCACTTTCTTTTAACTTCATCACTAGAGCAAAAACCAACTCTTCCTCCGAATTTTCTAACAGTGAGCCGGAACGCCTTTTTTTCTGTTGATTAGTTAGGTCTTGAAATGATTTTCTTGGGCTAGGCGTGTTGGTGGCAGCATTTGCTGACGATGGCCTGACTTCCACGATATCAATAGATAAATTCAGGTCCTCTTCAACTTCATTCTCACTCTCCCGGATGAATATGGACGATAGGTTAATAGACTCGCACTCGGGCCACTTAATTTCAGTTTCTAACCAATCAAGGTTTTTATTAAAAAACCTTCTCTGATTTCTACTCACATCGGACCATTTTTTGTACAAATTGTTCACGTATGTTTTCACAAACACTTTGAAGGTGCTACGGTCTTCTTCGGACATTTCTGCAGGAAGATATTCACTGAGTTTTTGGTATAATAAAGTACTGTTTTTTATACCACCAAAAGCCTTCAGTGCCATGAACATATCCAAATTAGTAACGAAACCCGACATTATAACAGCAAATCACAGTAATACTTTCGCCAATAGCGCACTTACGACTAATCTTTACCTTTTTTTTTTTTTTTTTTTTTTTCGAACGGACATGTTTGTTGTTGGCCGTTGGGCCCTTACAACTTCACCGGACAGGGAAGGCGAGTACGTAGGGTACTCAGCCTAAGCAAAAAGATGCAACTGCCTAAGGGCGCCCAGGTGGGCACGGACCTCGGCTTAGGACGTTGCTTGGACGGGGAGGATCGGAGAGAATCGGCCCGGTATGTGCCGATAGCGCTGGTAGGCGCGAGAAGCGGGGGGACGCCGCCCTCGCCGGCGAGGGCAGTATGTCGGTGTGAAACTAATCTTTACCGGTAACCTGCTTGTTTATATAGCCCTAATTGGGGGTTGTATTGTGCAACCTCTGCAAAAGCAAGAGGTTAGACAAGGACAAAAACTTAACAATAGTATGGATAACAATGGCAACAACGAAAGTTACGCATGAGTCATAGGTTTCATCCACTGGCTATATAGTAGACATGTGTGCAATTTCACTTTATTTAGTATTATGAGCTGTTTTGTTGTGAAATACTTTTCTTATCTTAATTTTAGACTGATGTGACATGATAGTTAATATAGGTATGCTTAATTTTTCCATTATTATTAATAAGCATTATAGAGCCTGTCTAAGATGTCTTATTTGTAAATGTAAATTAATGAATTTTTGCTAATGTAAATTATATGGATTGAATTGAAAAAAAAAAAAAAAAAAAAAGTAGACCTTTAGTTAAAATATTATCTGTTTTATTTTGCTAAATACATACATACTTACTTACGGAACATAGTCATAATTCAAAGTAATTGATTTAAAAAATACCACGTGTAATTGAACAATTATTCTGTGCAACAACAACAGTACCCTTGTTGTTACGCAGGGTATTCGTGGAACTCTGTGAGGTACGCATGAGTCATAGTTATAGCAGGTTTCATCCACTGACTGTACATGCGGAATTAGTGTAAAATAGGTGTGTGGGCATTCTAAAAGTACTTCCATTAAAGTTTAGTATACAAGTAGGCATAGCAAATGCCTTTTACTTAGGAATTAAAGAAAAATAACTTAAGTCCGATTTCGTAATCTTTGATGGCCTTTGACCATTTGTAATATTATAATAAGTCTTTTTACTCTATTTAACTTTAATTTTGAGAGATAAATGCAATAAATTTAAACAATATAGCTATGTCAAAGTTACAACCTTTAGGGGCCTCTGGCTCCCGTGGACGCACCGATACGCACATAGTTACTTTGGAGAAAACATCGAGGTACATGTCCTCTACAATATGTATGGGGTCTCATCTTTACACTTTTGGTTTTGTGAAAATGTACATCTAAAAACAATTTTTCTCCATACAAAAAAAACTTCAGTATTTTTTTTAAGTGCAAAGGAGTTATTTTATCAAAAAATGGTATTTGAAAATGTTGTTTGAAATCAAATGAACTATCTATATAAAAATTTTGGGGGCAGTCCTCCAACTTTCGACCCTATTCTCAGTTTCTTTCACATTGGTACCAGTGTGCGCCGCTGACTATGAAATCTTCTATGTAGATTAATCCAGGGAAAAAAGGGGAAGTCCCTGATTAAACTTAACAACTTTCCTCAAGGAACCTATACGGAGTAAAAAAAAATGACTTTGTTCATCTGTTTTGCCATTTTTGTATGGAGTCCAAAATTTTTTTGGGATTTGACCAAAGTCGTAGAACAGAAGTTGTTCAGTACGATGAGTAGAATCCCCAGTTAACGGGTCCTACACCAATTTTGTTACACCCTGTATAGCTTCGTCGAAGTGAGATACGCCTCCTACTACTAAATAAAAATATATAGTTTGTACACGCGTATTACTTTGCGTGGTGGGCTTTGTAAATACTACATGAAATAAAACGCAAAAATCAGTAATACTTTTTTATTCATGTATATCTTCATTTGTCAGCTACACTAAATTACAAGCTGGTAGAATTTGTTAATATTTTAAACATTATTATTACATACATAAATTATTATTATTATTTTTACACAAACAGCGTATAGCTCTCATAAGGGAGCCGCTTAAAGCTCAAAGTATGTATTTTATTTATTAATATTTCCAATATTCGAATACACAAGATCGTATTCAGAAATATGGCTCTTTTATTTTCCATTCAAATCGACGTAATGAAATTTTTTTTGTGACTGCAAGGTCTTAACACATTGAATGCCAATCCCGCTCCGGGGCGGGGAAGGGATACCGCGACGGGAGGCCGACCCCGCCCCAAAACGGGCTTGGTGCTAGCCAAATTCTAAAGTCAGCTCCCGCGTGACGTAACCAGAGTACAGAGCGGCAGTCAAAGTGTTAAACAAAAAAAAAAGAAGCCATCAAGTTTAAAAAAATATTTTTTTTGTGAAATGACATTGTTTCTTCACACAGAATACTTCTCTGATTACGATCCTGTGTATTTCGACCAAAAAGCCTTTTTAAATAAGTTTTTTTTTATAAATTACAATATCGTAAATTACAATTTTATCTTTAGAAAAAGTGAAAATATTTGAAATGCAAATACTCCTAGCCAACATTTTTTCTTGTGATGTTTTGAAATGAGTATATTTTATTCACTATTTGGCAAAAGTACAGTCTGTTATGAGTAAATGGATGAGTTTTCCTTAAGTAAGTTTTCTTAACTGTTTTCAAAAAAAAAAAAAAAGTCGTGTCCTTATACAGATGAACAAAATAGACGGGACGGGACTTCTACTGACCATACTGAACAACTTTTATTTTAGAATTTTGTTGAAATCTCCAAAAAAACGACTCATACAAATTGAAATGGAAATGGAATTTTCAATTTTGTATGGCAAGTCCAAAATATTCTTTCAAATTGAATATTGGCTTTTTGAAAGTTGTTCAGCAGAAGCCAGGGTTCATTAAGTTTTTTAAGTAGAGTCCTACATTTTTATTACTTTATGAACAAATCTGCATTGAATTTGATTAAGCGGTGGGCAAAATCTTGGGCTACTTTTCGTTTAAACATATGTAATTGGCATGTCCGGGGCCACTTTTGTTTTGTTTATGGAAAACAATATTTCTTTTTTACAAAAAAATATTAAGCTTAGTGAAAGCTGAGGTGACATGATTTATAAAATACCAAAATCTTTATTTTTATATTAAACTAGGTATCAAGTGAGAATTCTTTATGTCAAATATTATTGTCAGCAAATATTTCAATTCATTATTACTGTTTTTATTTCATGATTTCTTTATAACTAGCAAATTATTATAATATTCAAAGTGCAACTATTTATTTAATTAATTTGTGAGTTATATACAGAGTGCTCTTCTTTGTGTATGGAATAAAAATATTATTTTTTGCGTATGTCTTTTCAATGATAATAATTATTATTTATTGCTCAAATATTTATTAGATTAGGCCATAATAGGGTCAGCTAAAGAAAACTAAACAGACTTCGCTTGTATATCATTTTTTGAGTTCCTACGAAAATTTCTGCATCTCATATTCAAACCTATTATACTTTCTCGAAAATGAACAGACAGTTCTTAATCAAAATTTTTACACGTGACGAAAGCAATACACATAATTTCAGTAGGTAAGTGTAAAATTTACATTTCAGAACTTGCTATACAATGCGTGGACAAAAAAATCGACTCAAGATTGCTTGCTCGACTTTTGAAAAATTAACTCAGTCTACAAAACTGCTAAACACTAAAAACAAATAATTAGAAAACCTCCAAACTAAAATCATAAGCAGTAAACACACAGTTATTGAACTTTTGATTTAGTATTTTTTTGCTAGATTGAGTAAATTTTCCAAAAGACGTGCAACAAACCTTGAGTCGATTTTTTTGTCCATGAGTATAGATAGTATAGCTACCTTATCGAATCAAGAAACGCAAAAATAATACCATTCCCACACAAAACACCTACCAGAACGACATCGACATCTAAAACAGTTACATTTCATAAATACTGCTTACAAAAATATAATAAATGCATTTTTATTATTACTTCATTCATTATTAAACTAATAATCATTAATTATTTTTTGTATATGGCAACACATAACACTAAATCAACATTATTACTATACGAACGAACAAAATCATTACGTAATATTGAAAGCACATAAGTGAAGGTTTAAACTACGTGTTTATGAAATATTTATAACACTTAGATTTAATTTTAGATGACAGCGATCAAATTTATTTGCTGCGCGACACAAAAGTCGCGTGCTGTGCAAGTTTTGTGTTTGTCTATAGACGTAGACCATAGACTTAGGAACCGACGACGCACCAATCGCTCCGAGTTCAGGCATATATTTCTATCCAAGTATATTTATAATTTTGCTCTGATATTAGCGCAAATTTCTTTTTTTTTTTTTTGGGGATATTCGTGATTTCCTCCTTAATGTGTTACAATTTATTACGTTGGATATATTTTTCGAAAATGTTACATTATTTGGTACAAATTTCAATGTGATTTATCGAAAATAAGTCATCAACTAAAGATAATAAAACGATAAGGAATGACTGTCACGTTGCAAAGTTACCTAAATTAGCAACTAACAATTATTTGATTTCATTAGAAACAATGTTACATTTTCGCAAAAAAGCTCTGACGTAATGGAGGCATAATTTGGAAAATTTACCACCAAAATCAAAACATTTCTTCAATTCACACAAATCAGTGTCGGATTTTATATTCGAAGCGCTCACTATACCATCTTCACATTTGAATTCTCTGACACGTCTTAACCTTAAGAATCAAGTTTTTAATTTTTAATTAAATTTACCAGATCCGCCGATGCAATTACATAGTTAAAATTCAATATTAATTAAATATAATAAATAACACACAAACATATAACAATTCGATTCCATCAGATCTCAAAACAACTAATTGTAAGTTTACATAATCACAACATAACGAGATTATTATCAAGAAAAAAAAACTTAAAGAAACTAGCGAATACTTACACAAAAAAATACGCGCCAATTTACTAATAATAAAAATAGTAATACTAGTAATCTTTGTGATGTGTCAATCGTCACTGGATAAGTGCAACGGGTCCCGATCAAAAGTTACACGTGACGTCAATCCTTAAGATCGCTAAAGGGTAACCGAGTGGGGGAAGTGTGCGTTCACTTGGAATCCTCATGAGCGAATTTCGAAGTAGTTCCTTGGTTCCAGAGATGAGGCTGCCATCGGAACTCGTGAAAAACTCGATTTTCTCTGAAACTACGATAGCACATTTTTTTCCTTTGGGCACTAATTAGGCACTAAATATTGGCATAATCAGAATATCAAAATTCGAGCATGAGGATTCAAAGTGAACGCACACTTCCCCCAGTCAGCGATCAGCGATCTTAAAGATTGACGGGACCTGTATATTTGATCATCAATGGCCTCTGCGTCTATTAAAGACTGTAATGTCTTGGCGCACGGGCAGCAAAGTTAAAGCAAAGTGGAGTAAGCTCTCACCAGACACCACCGCCTGGGACGGAGTTAACACGTTAAACGCCGTCTTATAGATTACTCAGTGCCAAACCATCGATGTATAGTACGCGTCACGTAAAAAGAGCGCTGGCTGGCGTTCCGAGGATGCACTGACAGCAATTGTTTAGTACCCTCTCTTTCACACTTACGCGATTTATATTAAGCTATCCTATTGTCAGAGTGAACTGTTCTGCCCTCGGAACGCCGGCCAGCGCTCTTTTTACGTGACGCGAGCTGTACCAACCAAACCAAATGTACGAAAACGCGTATTTGCGTCCGAGGCATACACTTAAAGAGTAAACGAACAGGTGCGTCCAGAGGCACTTAACGTGTTAAGGCAACGCAGGGCTGCCCTCTCGGCCTCGCTGGCTGATTCCACAGGAAAGGCAAGCCAATACGTGTGGAGCCAGTTTGACTGCAGGAACTCGCCGCTTTTCGGGTTAAACCCTACTCGCGCCTAACGGAAAGGGAGACCCCACAACGGGTTTGATTTTGTAGTTTTCCTCTTCCTTTTATCGGGGAGATGGGCTTCGTTAGCATTGGTCTGCAACCCGTCTATTTGATACCCACTATACTATAAGGTTTCACCCCGCCTTTTACTACGATACGGAAATTAAAGCATATTTGCGATAATTGTCATAGTTTTTTATCGTATCGCTGTCAAAAACTATGTACATTGGTAGGCAGGCGTCAATGCACTTTTGGCCAAACTGATTTCGTTCAGGGTATAGATCCGTTGCAACTATATACCTATTTTTCATAGTGTAAAAATATATGTTTGAAATTTTAAAAGGAGATTCTAAAATCGACTTTTGAATACAGAAAAAACATATTATTTAATTGACGTTCGTGGCAGTCAAAGCAAAAAAACAAAAACAAAAACAAAGCAACTTGCTGATAGCGCTATTGCTATTTATTTATCTACTTCTATTGAAGTAGACAGATGACTGAATAAAAAATAAAATTACGAATTATTTAATCAATAAATAGCTCTTTAACTGAAAACGTAGAAAAACTTAAATGTTTTGGTTTTTCATAACATCTGCATTTTTTTATGAAAGCTTCTTTATCTATATATTTATTAAATGTCAAAATCAAATTTTGATTTCAAGTGAGTCAGATGATTATAGCAGTCAACTACCAATCTTGACTGCCAATCTTTCACTTGATCACTAAAAATTCGATTCTTGGGACTCATAAAATATGATTCTAAATTTTATCTCTTAAAATTTCAACCTCATATTTTTACACCTTCGCTCATAAAAAGGGACGCAACGAGACTTTACGTTAAGTTTGAGAGAGCTAGACATAGAAAAATAAATAAATAGGTCAACATAACAAGTACTTAACTAATTGAAAAAGTTACATAATCAAATATGACCTTGAGACAATGTACAGTTGTATACAAAAGCGTTGCTGTTTTTAGATTATTTTATCACCCGAAAGTCCTAGAAAGATGGTAATGTTTTATTGAGTATACATGTCTGTTGATTTGTTCCATTTTCGTTGGATACAACTTAATGTCCATCTAGAGTCATTGCCTATTTATTTTTAAGCACTTGGAATTCATTTTTTTTTATTACGTTAATTAAATTCATTTCTTTATGTAATGTGTAAAGAAAATATTTAAAAAATAATAACTGCCTATTGCTTGCTTTACTCCAAATCATTCATTTTACAAAGTCAAATAGTACTATATTAAATAAAATTATTAAATAACAGAGCAACCTATACATTATCAATAATATTCACTTGACTTGGAACAAAACATCATCTTACTGTATAATTAAAACTCTTTTTAGAAATAATAGGATTGTCTGGCTTCGTACTAGAATGGGATCGAGTACAGAAAACTAAAGACAGATGGCGCTAGCAGTTATATTCTTAATTATATCTTCATATAATATCTCAGAATTAACTTATGACCATGGACATACCATCCAAACTGGACTGAGCACTCTCAAAATGCTTTTTTAATAGAAACTAAATACTTAATCCATAGTAATAAAACACATAATAACTTTAATGTAACCAAGTGAAAGGGATATGCTGGAGCCCTGCGTCCCGCTCGCACAGTTCTATTACCCAATAGCATTACAGTATGGTAGGGTAACAATTTTTACACAGAACCATGGACTTACATTATTAGTTTAAATCTTATTCCCTAAACGTACAATTGTTTGGTCACTCTACTTAGAAAGACATGCAAGGCTCTAGTTAGACTGTCTTTGTCACATTTTTCTTGCAAAGCACTCAATCCAGTTTGGGTGGTACATCCATGCTTATGATATTTTGAGACCGAGCTATCCTAGCGCCATTTTGACAGTTCCCATCACCCACAAAGAAGATTATACGCCTACGAATCTCTGTACAACAGCCACACGGATATAAAATCTCCTCAGACGTCCTGACCTGTCACACTGCGTTTGTCGCCGGCTGTATCGCGCCGCGGCGGCATCTTGCGTCATCCGGTGGTCGCATTCTGTTGTGTCTGAGACTTCTGCTCGAATAGCGCCGCCATATCGCGAATGTTGAGTGAGGGGGATACCTTTTCTTTTCTGTAAAGGAAAAAGAGAAATACTGATATTAGACGGTTGCTTTTTCAGCACTTCTGCTAAGCGTCGTTAGATGGCGCAGCGAACCAAGTATACACTGCCCTCTTTTGGATTTCATGAGAACTAAACGAAAGAATACCGTCCAATGAGTTATATTCTGATAAAAAAGTCTTGAAAAGTAATTTTTATCCACAACTGATTATGCCCTTTGCAATATCTCACCTGATGGTAAGTGATGATGACGCCGAAAGATGGAAGCGGGAATTTCGATGGAACTACAAATATTTTCTCATATAGCAACCCCAAAATTCTGAATCCTCATTCGTTGAGAATGTTCAAATATCGCACCTTGAGACCAACAACGTCTGTCTAATATTTAAGAGACTTGCTCTTGTTGGTGCAACAAACTCCATCGTGCTCTGTCTTCGGCCAACGTTTTTATATCCTGGTAGGACACGACCTCAACCTTTTCCTTCAACTGTTTGGAGCAGCTCCGTCTTGGTCTTCCCCTTCTTTCTTTATTAAAAAAAATCACGATGCAGATTGCATTATCGCCGTATCCAAATCTTCACGCTCTTTCTCCCCTGACACTTCGCGCCAACTGCCAGCGACATACTTATTTTGCGTGACTAGGTAACAACTAAAACTTTCAATACTCAAACTTTCTGCTCAATATTAGTAATTTTATGAGTTTATGAGTTGCATTAAAAAGTTCTAAAGTATACAAATTAATGGTGACAATTTGAAGTAACTGCTCTAGTAATTAATTTACGGAAATTACGAAGTGAATCTAAAAACAAATCACACATACAAAATATAATTAAAATTGTTTGTAGCCAAAAATCCTACAGCAATGCTTTTTAATGACAAAACCACAAAACAAAACATTGAATTGTCAAGTTTTTTATCTGACCTTTTGTGAAGCTACAGGCTCGACAATTCTGCTAATGTCAATGTTGAGGAACAATCAATTTATAGCTGAGATTGATCTGTCATAATAAGTAGAAAATGATTTCTATGAATTTACGTGTTTGTGTATTGGGTAGAACACATTATAAATAATTTAAGAGGAACATAAATAACTTAAAATCAAAAGTCTTCTATAAAAATCGGTCTACGAATAATCCTTATAAAGCTGTGGCCATAAACAATTTTACTAATATCACAATTATTAAAAAGAAAATCACAAAAATCTGTACAAGCTTACCTGTCATCTCTGCGACCAGCGCTTTTACTGCCCTCGGCGTCTATTCTAGCACCTTCTAGAACCTTCTCCGGGCTCGTTGGAGACGGTATCGTGTCTAAATTGGTCGCACTCTTCGCTAGAGAGAACCTCATTCTCTGTCCCAGATCCACCGTATTCCTCCGTTCAAACTTTGGAATGTCCTCAAAGCAGTTTCTAGAAGATTCCATCTTGTCTTCTTGCTCCTTCTTTAGTCTAATTCTAGTCAATTGTTCTGGATTACTTCTAAATGATTGTGAACTATACTTTTCTCTGAGGAAATTTCTTCTCTCCTCTTTGTATTTTTCTATTCTTTCTCGACTTAATTTCTTTTCAGTGTCGAAACCTATAATATTTTTTATGTCACCAGGTTTCTTTATATCAAACCTTTGTATCAAGGAGATTTTATTCTCTGATGTAGGCGTTATGCTTTCTAGTTTGGTATCTTTGGAGTCTTCTTCCAAATTCAAATTGAGATTTAGATCTGGCAGCAATTTTGTTCTGGTGTTACCATCTTTTACTTCTAAGCTTTTTCTTCTATCATTGTAAGCTTCGCCGCCGAATTCTTTAACAAACGCATTTTCATCTAACGACCTAGCGTTGCTAGAGTTTTTCGACAGCTTATACGTTTTTGGTGAGGCTGGAGTTCTAATCTTAGTATCGACATCTTCTTTTCTTACCTCTATGCACAATTTTTCTTCTTTATTCCGTTCTAAGCTCGGATATTTGATTTCAGCTTTGAACTTGTCAAATAAGAACGGTCCTTTCTGCTCAGTAGGACTTTCGAATCTTATTGCTAGTTCTCTAACGTTTAAATTAGATTTAGGCCTTATTATATTCCCGTTTTCCTTCTCCAACACTTTAACTTCAGCATCAATAGCATTGTCAGTTGGTTTATCATTAATTTCTACAGTATCTTTATCACAGATTGTTAAGGTATCTACATTTATGTTTTCATAGTCTTTACTAGCGAACTCGACGTTTTCGTAATGCGGACTCTTTTCTGGCGATTCTAGTATCATAGCGTTTACTTCGTCTATGCTTTTCTTGAAGAATTTAACTTGACTGTACACGTCAACATTGTCGTTATCTGTAGGAGATTCTAGAATAATCAGATCTTGGTTAAAACTAGGCTGACACGCCTGCTGAGTAGGCAACGAAGCATCCGCCTCTGGCACCGTTGCATCTTCAACTATAGACAAATTCTTTTCCAGATCAATATCTTCGTAAACTGAATCTCTTTCGTTAGTAGGCGTGTCTGTATTCTCTATGGGTTCATAGTCTGGCGATTTCGATTTAGTCGGCGATCTAAATGTAATACTTATTGTAGATTTAAGAGGACTTTTCATCGGGCTAGCGGGCGAGCTTTTCGAAGTGCTACTGGTCGACTGTAGATTAATATAATTTGGTCTATTAAACGAATACGCCTCATACTCATCGCCTTGCCTGAAACTGTTCGAGTAACTGGAAGAGCTCTCATGCGATGACGTCATAACTTTCATTACGTCATCATCCTTCTTCCTCTCGCTCGGCTCGGAGTTAGAAGACGAGATAGCAGATAACCTATTCAAATTTTGATAGCTAATATCACTGTTCTGACTGTCGAGACTATTATCAAACTTCACATTTTCATAATCCGTTGCCTTTAGCTCACATTTAAGGCATTTCTCCTCTTGGCAGCTATTGCATTCTTTGCCTTCAACCTTGATTCTCTGTTTATTTACCTCGCTTATATCTGAATCGCTTTCTAGCGTATCATACACTGGAGTTGCGGGAGTGATCGGACTAGAATTTATGGTGCTACTAGTGAGATTGCTAATAGAACTGTTTTCTATAGGCCAATCAATTTTTATGAGGGTAGAGTGTCCATCTTTCCCGTGCCAACTGAGACGGCTGTTATTGTGAACAGTGACGTCATTAGTGACGTTTACGTGGTGGAGTCCGCTGTAGCGAGAGGCGTTTTTTGTTTTGCGCGGCGAGTTTCGCTCCCTGGAAGGATTGGTGTGAGTTTTTAAGCGGAAATTTAGATTATGGTATGTGTGGAAATTTTGGTTATGTGTGGTGTTTTTTATGGTTTTTTTGGAATATGTAGATTGATGTGTTGGTTTTTTTTAGTTTTTCGAGTAATTTCGAAACTAGTCTTTTAATTTCGAGATTTTATTTTAAAATTAAATGTTTAACTAAAATTATTTTGAAGCAATGTCTTTGGATCATCCTTTTAATCATTTATCCAGGATACAATATAGTTACAAAAATGGTCGTGAAATAAGTTAGGTATATAAACTTTGGATGTGAGGAGATCCGTTATCAAATTTTTATGAGTTGAGTAAGTATAAAGAGAAATTATTATTTTACTCTATCCTTGTAATTTTATTGCCTACCTTATTTTCAGATAAAGAAGTGCAAGGTCTCCTGTTACCGATATTTTCACAACTACCATACAGTTTCAAACGCTTTTGTATGGATTGCATGAGTGGAATACAAAAAGCTTTTTTTTAAATTGTTTACTCATTAATAAAAAGTTAATTCTTTAATCTATTACTATGTAAAAATAAATGTTATCGTTACTCTAATAGATATAAAGATTCAAAAATAGTTACTATAATTACGAGACATTGGTTAAAAATCAAAATACTACACTACATGTAACATGGATGAAATCTAACATTACACAGGTACCCAAAATATCAATCTACGTACCCTATGGTCAAAAATGTATGGATGTAAAGAACGATATACGCTCACACACAAAAAAACATACACAGTTTGACAAAACTCAGAATGAAAACAACCGGGAATCGAACCCACAACCTTTTTCGTAAATGAGCTCATCTCGCAGTCGCAAACTGAATTTGCAAAGAATTATTTGTTACTAAATGTTTTTTTCGATTCGAACTCTGTCAATGTTGTGGTCGAGAAGAGGTCCCCCTTTTTACATGAACTTATTGAAAAAAGCCCTTCCATTAATTTTCCAAAAACCCTGTGACAGATAAATAAAAGAAATAATGAATTTATTAAAGTATTATGTGGCTTTTAAATTTAATATACAGGGTGTAAGGGACAGGTTTCCGAAAACTTTGAGGGCTTGCCCAGTAGACGAAACTGAACAACTTTCCACAAGAAATTATTTCAGGAAACGAAAAAAAAATTGGCTTCTCCATACAAAATTATTAACTTGATTGGACAGTTTGTATGGAGAAGCAGATTTTTTTTTCGTTTCCTGAGAAAATGTCTTGTGGAAAGTTGTTCAGTTTCGTCTACTGAGCAAGCCCTTAAAGTTTTCGGAAACCTGTCCCTTACATCCTGCATAAATTCCAACAACCACATTCAAATTGATTCACACGTTCTGATAGCTAAGATGCCACAGAGCGACATACGGAAACACACGTCTTTTTAACGTCAGGGTTTATACAATAAAAAGATTTGCGAACGCAATATTGACAAAGAACCATATAAATTGTTTGCGATTTTAAAGCTTTTATTTTCAACTTTCTAGTCTCAAAATGTAAGTTTATTTGCAAAATTTTATAAGGATTAAAATTACTACAAATTCATTCTGAGTTTCATCTGTTAATAGAGTAAGATGTATGTGTGTCTCATAAGAATATAATGTTACCTCAACTTGACGTTTCCGAGGGAGGTCTGGAAGTCTGCGAGAGATGCTTTTGGACTGTCCTTCTCCTTGCATACCCTGTTAAATAAAAAAAGAATAATATTACTAAAACTGTATCTAATGTAATTATACAGGCAATGGGGAAGAAAACTGACAAAGCTCGCCGATAGAGGCGCTGATATCGCTTGACTCATACTAACCATCAAAACGTACAGAAAAAATTGTTTACTAAAAAATTATTAAAAAAATGCCGCGTTGTGTGGCGATTGGTTGCAATAATAATGGAAATCATTAATTTCCTAAAGACTCTCGGATAAAGAAGACGTGGGAAAAGTTACATTTACAATTATGTACTTTTCAACTTCGCCTTTAATCGACGAACAGTCCAAGTCGCATACATTTTCCATTTAATAATTTTACAGCAAAAAAACTATTTTATAACACCTCGATAATAAAAAACGCGGAACTAATTGAAAGTTGTTATGAGTCAAGCGTCCGTAGCGCCATCTGCAAATAGCTTTGCGTTTTCTTCCCCATTCAGGCAGGCCTCCACTCGCTGGACCGGTGACCTGGTGAAGGTCGCGGGAAGCCGCTGGATGCGGGCAGCGCAGGACCGGTCGCTGTGGAATTCCTTGACTTAATCTTTGAAATCGGGTGATGCCAGGTACCTCCAAATGTTTTGTGTAAAATAAGAGCAATTAGAATTTACATACTCGTTGATGCGGTCTGAGAAAAGCCACACGAGTTGTCCATGCATGAATCGATGTCTTTCTATGTTTTCATCTGTAATGTGCTCTGAATGATATGAGGTGCGGTACCGTACCGCATGATGAAAAAAACTACATTTAATTTAACCAAAATTGCTTGCTGCTTGGTCTGGTGGCGTGAACTAATCGGCGCGGCCTTTGACCAGCAGTGGACGTCTTTCGACTGATGATGAAGATGATTGACGGACAACAATTATTATAAACATACAATTTACTAGCTTGGAATTTGATTATATATTTGTTTCATTTATTTAAAGAACTTTCGCAATGAATATGCAATCGCTATTTTTAACATTTTTAGAACAAATTTTGAGATTTTACAAAAAGTATCTCCAATCGACTATTCTATTATGCCTCATTATAAGAATAACCCCCCCCCCCCCTCATCACTGCTGTGTGGCGGCTACATACCGCTTGGCGACGCTCGGCTTGGCGGGGCTGGCGGCGCGCACGCTGCGCTTCTCGGGCGGCTTGGCTTGAGGCTGGCTCGAGCGCTGCGGGGAGTCCCCGTCAATGTAGCCTATGCTGGCTATCTGCTCCTCTAGGGCCGTGCGACGCCTGTAGGAGGAAAAAGTCGACATGAAAGCATTTATTTGCAAGGTCATAGGAAGATTTTGTAGGCAGATTTTTTCATTATTATAATTACTATTGCATGGATCAGTGTTTTTTAACCTGTGGGTCGTGACCCCCTGGGGGGTCGCAAAGCCTTTCTAAAGGGGTCGCGGGAAAAGAAAAAGTAAGCGGTTATAGGTGTAACACACCTACACTGCAATGAAAAAATACGATTTCAGTGAGAAGGCGGGTCCTGTTTATTTATTTTTACAATTTGTGAAAACATGGTTCTATTTTGGAGACGTTCATAAGTAAATCATTTTCTAATAGGGAATTTTCCACGGGTTTCTCTAAACTCAACTAGATGGCGCTGATCAACATTGGAAAACAGAAAATCTCTTAAAAATCGTCAAAACTGACTGATATAACCGACTAATATCCTAATAATGATGAATAGCTTTCGAAGATTACTTTTCATTGAATATTTTTTTGCATTTGATCCAAAAAATACGTTTCATAATTTTTGATGCACAAAGCTTATCAGTATTGTTTTTGTATTTCTTAAAAGAATTCTAACATGATACCGAGTTATAAATTGCATTTTAATCATAAGAATGTATTAAAATCAATTTATTTTTAGTTCGGAAGAAGAAATAACATATAACAGAGAAACCAGAACGCACCCAGGTTATCCATACTTGACCAAGTTGGAAATTTATCGTTTCTGTTAATTTAATTAATAAGAATCTATGTTCAGGTGGCTTTTTATATGTTTTTAACAATACTAAATCTATTTTGCTACCGTAAATTCTACGCTGTTTTTAAAAATATATTGCCAAAGTTTAGAAACGCCATCTATTGAGACACTTATGAACGGTGTGACATACGTCATCTGAAAACTCCCTATTGAAGAAAATTATAAACTGAGTCTTCCAAATCACTTACATTTTGTATGTTTATGGCCCTAGGGGGGTCGCAAGAATTTTTTAACTTGTAAAGGGGTCGGGTATTAAAAAAGGTTGAAAAACACTGGCATAGATCATTGAAAAAGAAAGTAGAAGTGGTAAAGTTATTGACAAGGTAACGCGGGCGGAAAAAAATATAATAGTATGAGCGTAGTCTAATGGCTAATCCACTCGCTTCACCTCAGAAAATCGCGCGTTCGATTCCCACCTTTGTAGTACTCGGTTTGGTTGGTAGGGCATTTTCTGAGCCCTCCTGGGTAGCTACAACCATCTTATCTAAGTCTTGCCAAGCATCAATGTTAACAGCATTGATGTGTTCCGGCATGAGGATAAGATAGCCAGATCCCCATTGCGTTAGGGAATCTTGACAAGCCCGCTTCCATCTTCGGCATCATCATCACTTACCATCAGGTGAGATGATGCCAAGGGCTTACCAATTCTTCTTCTACTTGGCGGTATCTCGGCTGGAATCAGGGTCCACTTGTCGACTTCCGTATTTGAGTAAAAGCATTCATAAGACAAGCGCACACACAAAAGACCATTTTAGTCTACTCCTTTGCCTGACCGTCAACATCTTCCTTAGCGAGGTCACCAATAATGGATAAAAAAACTTGAGACCAGCTACCTATCTCCACTTGTAATTGCAGTGCCCTACCTTTCGGCCATCTCGTTGGCGGCTTCGATGTCGACTCGTAGCTGTCGGTGAGGGCTAGGCTCCACGCTGCACAGCCCCGACTCAGGCGGCGTCGAGCAAAGCGAGTCGTTCTGCGATAAAACAATATAATATACATTGATTATTCTAACAAGTTCTTAAATAATGTTGTAATTTTTTCTAGTTCCTTGTTAACTTACAAGAAAATTGTAAGCGAAGTGTTGAAAAAAACTATATAATTGAGCTTTATTAGAGATGGGTTTTTGCCCGGGCATTTATGGGCATTTTGAATAAATGCCCAATAAACGTCCATTTACCCCATACAAATTGGGCACTTATTGGGCGTAAATGGACGTTTATTGGGCATTTACTCAAAACTGCCCGGGCAAAAAACCCATCTCTAAGCTTTATTCAAAATTTACTCCTTATATCTATTTTTTTATTTATTTGCTACACATTGGTGTCGATTCGGTGTTTACGATTAAACTTATTTGACAGGACTAAACTTAATTTAAGCATCCTATCTTTGTATTTTCGATACAGAGAGAAAAAGACAAAACACTTGAAAACCGAATCGACACCATTGTTTAATGTCATCTCGCTCTAAGCTGTTGCTTATAACTCCAAATAATTATTTTTTTTAATTGTTTAAATTAAATTTATTACAAGACTTGGTGTCCTAAATAAATAGAAAAGACCTCATATACATAAATAAATATCCCGGGACAAATCAAACACTGTCATCTGGCCGCGAAGTAGGATTCCCTGTATTATAGGTACCAGAGACTGATGTACCATACAATCAATAACCATTACCAATCAATAACCATAACCAATCATTACCATAACCGTTCAGCCATAAAAACCATAGTCAGAATCTATACGTAACTATACCACTGAAACAAGCGGGAGCGGGCGGGGGTTTATCTGTTGCAGGGAAGTGACACACCTATTGTTGTCCCGCTCGGGGTCATCTCTTGTAGGGAAGCGACACACCTATTGTTGTCCCGCTCGGGGTCATCTCTTGTAGGGAAGCGACACACCTATAGTTGTCCCGCTCGGGGTCATCTGTTGTAGGGAAGCGACACACCTATTGTTGTCCCGCTCGGGGTCATCTCTTGTAGGGAAGCGACACACC
The DNA here is from genome assembly GCA_958295455.1 of Coleophora deauratella. Lineage (NCBI taxonomy): Eukaryota > Metazoa > Arthropoda > Insecta > Lepidoptera > Coleophoridae > Coleophora > Coleophora deauratella. The sequence goes on along the minus strand of OY282414.1, from coordinate 2,023,408 downwards.
TATTGTTGTCCCGCTCGGGGTCATCTCTTGTAGGGAAGCGACACACCTATAGTTGTCCCGCTCGGGGTCATCTGCTGTAGGGAAGCGACACACCTATTGTTGTCCCGCTCGGGGTCATCTGTTGTAGGGAAGCGACACACCTATTGTTGTCCCGCTCGGGGTCATCTGTTGTAGGGAAGTGACACACCTATTGTTGTCCCGCTCGGGGTCATCTGTTGTAGGGAAGTGACACACCTATTGTTGTCCCGCTCGGGGTCATCTCTTGTAGGGAAGCGACACACCTATTGTTGTCCCGCTCGGGGTCATCTGTTGTAGGGAAGTGACACACCTATTGTTGTCCCGCTCGGGGTCATCTGTTGTAGGGAAGTGACACACCTATTGTTGTCCCGCTCGGGGTTATCTGTGTAGGGAAGCGACACACCTATTGTTGTCCCGCTCGGGGTTATCTGTGGTAGGGAAGCGACATACCTGCTGCTGTCCCGCTCGCACGTTCGTGTCATCCTCTTCGCTGAACATGTGGCCGTCGCGCTCTTGAGGGGACAAACGTAGTCGCATGTGCGCTAGCTCGAATTGCCACGGCTCGAAGTATGAGTCGCAGGATGATGACCTGATGACAAACATCATCATGTGAAATGTCATCATTTGTGTATGTCATAGCTCCTCTACCATGATGGGCCATCATACGCCAGGTAGAGTGTACGGTGCATTCGTACATATTTTGCATGTCAGCAGATTGGCGCGCCGCTGCCGCAAATTTATTATTTTTATGTAAAAAGCAAATCAGTTCACGTTTCGATCCGAACACGGCGGACGCGTACTCACATATCATTCAGCCCAATCATCATCATTTAGCATAGATTTTGTATCAATAAATAGTGTTATTTTGGGAATTTCTCGTCTATCATTTATCAAGCAATAAAGGTGTACCGGCTCGTACATCTTTTTGGTCCTTCGAGCCTCCGAACAGGCGGGATCATTGCGCGGGTGACTTTTTCGTGAGCAAACGGAAGTGACACGTGTAAGTGATTTCGCAAGCACTGTGGATGTGGACAGGATTCCACGTCAAAGGAGCAGTTGGATTATCAGCAAATCCGACTTACCGAGCAGATAAGCAGCATATTGGAGTAAGATCTTTCCTTATTTTACTTCCTTTTATCATTTAATATGGAAAGTCTAATTGAAACTCAGTTTCAAATACTAGAGGGAATAAAAACCCAACTTGTTAATTTCAAGAAAGATGGTAGTGATCGCAAAACTCCTGACTATATCAAAAGGAGATTAGACACTTTAGATAACTATTGGTCAGAATTTCAACGGAATCACGAAAAACTTCTTACCTTCCCGGATCAAAGTCATAACTATTTCACTGAAAATTATTATCAAAATACATTTCAATATTACAACGAAACAAAAGCATATATTCAGCAACATGAAACTCCAAAATCACCAGTCGTTTTAAAACCTGCGACATTTACTGGAACAAAATTCCAGTTTCCAGTAGTGGGGGGTTCACAGCAGAACGTTTCTTCTCCTCTCTCTACTTCATCAAACATCAATCAAAGAGAAGGAGGTAACATCAGTAAAGTAGAAGAAATGCTCCGTAAACAAAAGAGCAACTTTAAAGCATTTCAGCATACAATATCTAACATAAATTTTGACAATATAACCGAAAAATGGGAGTTTGAAGACGTTTTAAAAAATATCAAAGCTAGGTGGTCTGTTATAGATTTTTTACACTGGGAGATTGATAGCGAAATGATAGGGGATAATACGGAATATGAACAAATGTTTGTCATGTATGAGGAAAAATACAACACTATCAATAAAAATCTTAACAAAAAAATGTGGTCAGAATCACACCGTAATCAATCAACACCGCAGATGGAAATACCCGTATTCAGTGGGAACTACCATCAGTGGCTGTCTTTTAAAGATTTGTTCACCGAATCCATTCATAAAAATAGATCTCTCTCGGATGCACAAAAAATGCAATTTTTAAAAAGCAAACTGAAGGGTGAATCAGAAAAGCTCGTTCAACACCTCCATATAACATCAGAAAACTATCACACCTGTTGGGAGATCCTGAACCACAGGTACAATAACATCAAATTGATATTTTCTTCTCATGTCAATATCCTTTTAAACCTACAGACCATGCAACACCAATCAGCAGCTCACATCAAAAAAATACACGACACGACAAACGAATGTCTGTTAGCTATCAAAAATCTTGACGTTGACATTTCCACATGGGACCCATTAATTGTACACATAATGGCTCAGAAACTGGATGCTGAGACTCACAATGAGTACATCCAATCACTATCAAATCCTAGGGAGTTGCCTAATTTACAAGATTTTCTCACCTTCTTGGAGAATAAGTTTACGTCATTAGAAGCCTCTCGACGTAAACTAGACACACAAAAATCAAGTCATTCACAAGAAACATCAAGCGGTATCAAAAAACCTATTTTTTTTCAAATCATTTAATGCTAACAAAAATGCCTCTATTAAGTCTTCAATGGCGCAATCGGTAACAAAAACCGGATGTCAACTCTGCAATAAAATGCATGGCATATTCCATTGCGAAAAGTTTTTAAAACTTCAACCGAGCGAAAAACGCAATATTGTAAACAAGTACAATTTATGCCTAAACTGTCTCTACGATCACAAGGGCCACGAATGCTTTTCTGAAAAACGATGCCGCGAATGCCAAGGCAAGCACAACTCGCTGTTGCATGACGCCTGCACTAAACAATTAAATTCAGAACAAAGTACGAGAAAAGTAAGTCACGTGTCTCAAAATCAATCAGAAAATTTAGGTGAAGTCCTTTTATCAACCGCTCAAATAAAAATGTGCAACAAACGGAGTTCGCAAAAGAAATAAAAGATTTAAAGGAGGGAAGGACTGTCGACTCAAAAAGCAAGTTACTGAGTTTAACTCCATTTTTAGATCAAACTGGACTGTTAAGAGTCGGCGGTCGGATCAAAAACGCTAACATCAATCAAGATATGATTCACCCACTGATAATCCCACGCAGTAGTCACGTGACTGACCTTCTAATCGATCACGCACATAGACTTACGTTTCATGGAGGCGCACGACTAACCCTAGCGTGTTTACGTCAACAATACTGGATTATTGGCGGGAACAGAGCAGTGAAAAAGCGACTTAACACCTGTGTAAAATGTAAGAAGGTCAATCCTATGAAGCAACAGCAACTAATGGGTGATCTTCCTCAAGCAAGGATAAATGCTACAAGGCCGTTCTATCATGCCGGTGTAGACTTCACTGGGTATGTAGAAGTCAAAGCAAGCAAAGGACGTGGAATCAAGACGTCAAAGGGCTATGTAGCTGTCTTTGTTTGCATGGCTACTAAGGCAGTTCACTTGGAGTTAGTGTCAGATCTCTCCTCATCTGCATTTTTAGCAGCCTTGTGTCGCATGGCAGCAAGACGAGGGTCTCCAGGGCACATGTATAGCGACAATGGAACAAACTTTGTCGGAGCGAGCAACATCTTGAACAAGGAATTCTTTGATTTAACATCCATCATCAATGAAGAATTCTTCTCAGAAATTAGCATGATGAATATCGAATGGCATTTCAATGCACCATCTTGGCCGAGTGCTGGAGGACTATGGGAGGCAGCAGTGAAGAGCCTCAAATATCATCTCAAGCGTGTGGTAGGAGATCAAAAGTTGACGTTTGAGGAGTTCTCAACCCTCTTAGCTCAGTTGGAAGCATGTCTTAACAGCAGGCCATTGACTTCATTGACGGAAGATCCTGAAGACCTCGACTACCTAACACCAGCCCACTTTACAGCCAGTGGACCAATCTTGAGCATCATTGAAACAGAAAGGGACGAGCGAACTCGGTGGACTCAAAGATCAAAAGGAGATCAAAAGTTGACTCAAAAGATATTCCAAGACATCTGGAAACGCTGGAGATCAGATTACTTGACTCAGTTAGCAAGCAGGAGCAAGTGGCAAAAACAACAATCAAATATTAAAATAGGAGACATTGTTACCGTTAACGACGCCAATTTACCACCAGGAAAATGGGCTCTCGCCAGAGTTACCGAATTGCATCCAGGGTCAGACGGATTGGTTCGAGTTGTGACTGTTAAAACAAAAAATGGTTATATCAAACGACCCATAACCAAGCTATGTCTGTTACCTGTAACAAGTGAATCAGTTAGCAATCAAAAAGGCAGCACAGAGCAGCAAAAAGATGAATCATCTGAAACAAATAAAGAAAAATCAAAGAGGCCGACAAAGAAACGTACAGTAAATTTTTGTACAATGGTAATTATGATGATGAACCTTATTGTATCTACAGTTAATGGCGCCTACAATATCTCACAGTTAAGAGACAATCAAAGCATTTACTTCGATGACGTATCAAGCATGTATTTAGTCCGAGATGACTGGAAGCTGGTCGTTTTCTACGACATGGAACCGTACTGGCAGAGCACTGAATTGTTTAGCAAATATATGACGCATCTAGAAGATATATGTCTAAGAGCAAATAAGGCAATGCAATGTGACGTCGTGATGTTACAATTACATCACAGCTATGAAGAGTTGCGGTACTACAATGAGATACTCCTCAATCAAAAGTTTGGTGTACACACACGTATACGTCGAGGACTCATAAACGGCATCGGATATGTAGCTAACAGTTTGTTCGGTGTTTTAGACGAGCACTTCGCCGAACAGTATCAAAAAGATATTGAACTTATTCGAGAAAATCAAAAACATATCACTAACTTGTGGAAAAATCAAACATCAGTAGTAGAGGCTGAATATAATCTTCTGAAAAGAGTAGCTACGGTGATGGAAAAACAACACAAAATATTTAACAAACATCTAAATAGTTTGGAGTCAGCTATCAATGTATTAAATGAAGATTATCAACGAGCATTGAATATGAACGAGTTCAGTATGTCTGCTATAATAACAAACAGCCTTTTATTGGACTTAAAAACTATTCAGGAATATCTAGTAGATACCATCACCGATATATATCATGGGAAGTTTGATATTCATTTGATAACTCCTACTCAGTTGAGAGACGAACTTAGCATAATTTCCGGACAATTATCAAAGGATTTATCACTACCAATCAACAACCTTCATACAGATCTAGCCAAGATATATCATTTACTAAAGATAAAAGCCAGAGTAACCCAAAATTATTTAATTTTTGAGATAAAAATTCCACTTGTCAACAGAGAAAAATATGAGATATATAAAATGATTCCTATTCCCCAGCAGCACGGAAATGAGATAATCAGCATCATCCCAGTATCAGACCACTTAGCAATCAATATCCAAAAAGATATTTATATCCCAATGACCATCAATGAAATTCAAAATTGTATGCAATACGATTCAGATTCTCGTTTATGTGAACTGAAGACCCCTATTTATCATATGAAATCTGACGAAAATTTATGCAATAGAGATACAAAAACAAAGCTGTGTCAATATATTAAAGGTACCTGTGAAAATCAATGGGACCAGCTGAGCAGTGTAAATACTTACTTATATTTTTGCTGTGATCAGTGTGCACTGCGCCTTATGTGTAACGATCAGGTTACTACAGAGCGAGTACTCAAGGCCGGCATTATCCGTCTAGGTCGGGACTGCCTTATCAAGGGAGAAACTTTTTCAATATACTCGCACAAATATCAACAAAACGAGATGCACACAAAACCTGAGATAATTCAATTTGAAATTCCTTCGATCAATAATGTCATCAATCTTTCTATACCTATAACTAAGTTGGAAACGGATTTCTCAGAACATCAAACACAGCTCAAGGTAATCGAGGAGGACATCAAACATATGAAGGCGGAGAGTGGACATATAGATAAAATTTCGTATCACGATATCCATCACTACGCGATGATCTATTTGCTGGTGGGAGCCATAGCTGTTTTCGGAGCGGCGTACGCGTGGTGGCGCGTGTGCCGCGCCAGGCGGCGCTCGGCGCGGCTGGAGCAGCAGCAGCAGCCGGCGGTGCGCGCGGGGCCGGCGCCCGCGCCCTCGCCCCGCGCCGCCGCCACCGTCCTCGTGGATAACGTCAGTGCAAGTGTACAGTGTGTTAGTGAAAAAAGAGAGCAATCAAGTGTATGTGAAAAAGTGAATAAATGCGTGTGCGTGAGTGATCATCGGGCGCGGTAAATCCGAGTGCGAGTGGTGTAACAAACGAACCTAGTGCTCGTGTAAACAAAACAACGTCACCTATTTTTACAAAGACAGATTTTAGTGAAATAGGTCATTTGTAATAGTTGTAATCTAGCAATAAGATCAAATATTGTCTTTCACCTTGTTAAATAGGTTAGACTCATCCTCATCATCATCCAGCATCCTTCATCTTTCTAGCCGGGAGCATGTACGGTGCATTCGTACATATTTTGCATGTCAGCAGATTGGCGCGCCGCTGCCGCAAATTTATTATTTTTATGTAAAAAGCAAATCAGTTCACGTTTCGATCCGAACACGGCGGACGCGTACTCACATATCATTCAGCCCAATCATCATCATTTAGCATAGATTTTGTATCAATAAATAGTGTTATTTTGGGAATTTCTCGTCTATCATTTATCAAGCAATAAAGGTGTACCGGCTCGTACATAGAGAGACGAAGCTATATGAAAGTAGAGCAACGATGTAAGTACGTTCTTTTTTTGTGACAGGTGGCAAACGAGCAGACGGATCACCTGATGGTAAGCGATTACCGCCGCCCATAGACACCCGCAACACCAGAGGAGTCACAAGTGCGTTGCCGGCCTTTGATACGGGATGGGGGAATTGGGGGGGGGGGGAGGTTGGACCTCCGGTACCCTCACTCACTCGGCGAAACGTTCAAGATAAGATTTAAGATATGTTTATTCGAAATAGATATATGTACCTTCTTTCAATAGAATGCAAACTTCTGGCTCCAAACTTCAATCTCTGGTGCCCCGCTAAAAACCCAGTGTCCCTACAGCAGGGGCACAGGTCTCTTACCATACCTCGGAATGATTACGCCATTTACTCCGCATACGGGAGCCGAGTCCGGATCGGTAGCCACCCCATTGTCAGAAGATTTCGAGCTGCCCGTAAGGCCTACATTTAATGATAGCAACAGGCATCAACGGCTAAATGTGGCTTGCGATGCACTTCAGAGTGATGCTTTAGAGGCGCGTTGCTTCGCTCAGCGAGCGGAGGCAGTTTGTCCGTATAAGAGGTGAGAGACTCACACGAGTTAACCGGTCTTATATTATTATTATTTTCACCTGAGTGCTTATTTGTTCAATGTCCTTAACCAACACTTTACACAACAAAGTTTTTACTGATTATTTCACGTAAATTAAATGATTTGTTACTTACTAGATTGCGTTTTCAACAGGTAATTATATTTTTAATGTTCATAAATTATAAGAATCATACACAAATCGACGGGAAATTGGATATTATGATAACTGCATTTAAAAGTAATTTTCGATTGGACAAATAAGCACTCAGGTGACGATAAAGGGTTACTCTGCCCACTTGGCGCCAGGCGAAGTGGCAGGAGCTACTCCAGCAGAAGCACAGTCGGCTGGAGGTCAGTGCGACGAGGAGAGAAAGCGTCGGGTCAATTCGGGACAATTATTATTATTACGCGCACCGGAAGACGCAGTGTAGGCAGGCCTCCGACTCTGTGGACCGATGACCTGGTGAAGGTCACGGGAAGCCGCTGGATGCGAGCCGCACAGGACCGGTCAGTGTGGAAATCCTTGGGGGAGGCCTTTGTCCAGCAGTGGACATCTTTCGGTTGATGATGATGTTGATGAATATCTCACCTGGTATGATGCTTCAGAGGCGCGTTGCTTCGCTCGGCTAGCGGAGGCAGCGTGTCCGTATCGGAGGTGAGAGATTCGCAAGACTTCACCGGTCTTATGCCCGCCACTGCCATCGGAGTATCCTGGTGGATAAAAATATATTATGATTGGGGGAACGATGTAGGCATTTTAGGAGGTGAAAGAGGGACTCATTTTTAGTATTTTTAACCCTATGGTTCATTCCAATAAAAAAAAAGCAAAACGTAAACAAACTTACTATGGATCTGACACATGTCAATGTCATCTGCATACTATGTTTACTTTTTGCTTTTTTTTTATTGGAATGAAGTATACATATCTTTGTGAAAAGTTTGTTAGATTCTGAGATATTGGTATTTTTGTGTTTTTTTTTTTACTTAAATGATGGATTTACTGCAGTTTTTGTAGAATAAATCTAAAATGGTATGTTTTAATGGGTATTGTTGCAGCGCCTGAGTTAAAATGATGGCAATTACATCTGTGCTGTCTTCGTTTAGTTTAATGTTACGTTTACTGTAGGCGTTTTATCTCCTCACTGAAGAGGATGTTGGAGATCGGGCAAAGTGGAGTAGATTGAGTAGGAAAGCGGACCCTGGCTCCAGCCGGAATAACGCTAAGTAGAAGAAGACTGTAGGCGTTTTATAGAAACGTCACTTAGCCTTCGTACTCAAAACAGTGTACATCGCATTCCTGATTTTTATTTTTAAAATTCCCCAAAAACCACTTCAATATTTCAACAGGTATTTTGTTTATTAATGCACATAAAGACACTCTGGCCAATAAATCAAAAGCTACAGTACATTAAAAAGCATAAATAATAGGGTATTTTACTCTATACAAAAAAAAAAACTAAACTGCTTATTTACGGTAGATAAATAAGATTTCTTTTTATTAAAATGAGAAACTATATTTTGATTTACAAAAATCTAGTTTTTTAATGTTCTTCAAATGTCTGAAACGCCCGCCGCCATGGTGTTTTAGGTCGTGTGACGTCACTAGGGTAGTAAACAATAACATTTTGCTCACAAAATGTTACGTAGAACTGTCTTGTTTACTACCCTAGTGACGTCACGACCTGACATTATGGCGGCTAGCGTTATCGCGCGATAATTGGGAATGGTAATTTAAAATGTACTTTTCTGGTACTTATAGGTTTCAAAAAATGGTGAAAACCATTTAATCAAGTTATGCTCTCAAAATCTCAATGTTTCTGACTCACCGCGGGCGGCGGGGCGGGCGGGGTGTGCGGCACGGCAGCGGGGGCTGCTCTGGCTCGCTGCTGCTTGCTGCGAGAGAAGAGACCGCGCCAGCCTGAAGGAGACCGCTTGAGGCCGCGTTTCGCACCTAGCAAGGGAGAAAGGAAATAATATATGAATTATCTGTAGCTAATTTTGAGTTTCTTTAGAACTGAACTGCATGAATTGTTTTATTTAAATTACTTTAGGCGCAACACACACAGAGGTGGCCGCGGGGCGGTGCGAAAGCGTTCCGGGAGCGGTATTTTTTGCAACATTCGGATTACTATGAAACCCTTCACACCCAAATCGGGCGAGCGCTCTAAGTTCGCTTCCCGCAGCTCCGCCTTCGGAACGCTACCGCCTCGCGGCCGCCTCTGTGTGTGTTGCGCTTTAAAGTCTACTTTTTGTAATAATCTATGTAGGTATGTGTTATGTTTTCGGAATAATATATTTTCTTTTTACTGTCTAACGCAACAAAGCTATCTGTCTGGCTGCTGGTATGTCATAGGGCTGTATCTTTGACAAAAAGTATTTTCATACAACCGGCACCGGGTCAAGTTCTAAGAAAACTTCTTTCATTTTTCAACAACTGTAGAACATTTTTCTTTCACTTTGGTAGTAATATTGTAATTATAATAAAATATTGAATCTCACCAGGTAAAGGCAGATCCAATACGGTGTGGTATTGAGGTAGATTGTTCGGACCGGATCCCACCTGCAAAGAAAAGAGGACTAGTATAATAATATGCGTACCTGTAAACCTAGTAACTAGTAATTATGAATTTATGAAACTGATAAACTTTCGTCCTAGAGCTTTGTTAAAATCGAAAATAAATAAATATAAATTTAATGAAATTTAAAAATAATATTTTCCACTTTAATACTTTCAATTTCAAACGGTTTAATTTTAAAATTTATAATTTGCGCTGTAATTTTATGACTCCCAACTTTTTTTTAAATAGGAGCTGCATTTTTTAAATAGAAATGACGCATCATTTGCTTCCAACCTAGGAATCCAAAATCCAATGCAATGCGAGAAGCAAGCGAAGCGAACTCGGAATTTTGAAGCACCCCGACATGGACAATTTAGGTTCAAGCTATTATGGTAGTCATGTTAAACCAACTACAAAAAACGGCTTGAAGGATATGGAAATGAGAGGTATCATTTTTATAATAATAATAATAATATCCGGGACAAATCACACACGGTCATCTGGCCCCAAACTAGGATTCCCTGTATCTTGGGAACCAGAGACTGATATACATACTATACATTTAAATACATACATATATAGATATTATACACCCAGACTCAGAGCAAACAATTCTGCTCATCACAGAAAAGTTTGCCCTGTGTGGGGATCGAACCCACGACTCTCGGATCAGAGGTCAGGATCGCTAACCACTTAGCCACCGAGTCAATCAATTTCCTCATTTACACAGGATACATTTTATACAATCAGGTTTTAATTATTTTGTTGTGTCATGTTGTTAGCATAGACAGTCCTCCTACTCGGTAGACCTACGACCTGGTGAAGGTCGCGGGAAGCCGCTGCATGCCGGCAGCGCGGGGCCGGTCGGTGTGGAAATGCTTGGGGGAGGCCTTTGTCTAGCAGTGGACGTCTTATGACTGATGATGTGAAACTAACCTCTATATACTTGGGCTGATGATCACCCCGCGGCCGTAGCTGAATGCCGGCGGCGGAAGCGATGACACCTGAAGGCGATGGCAGCCTGGTACTTGTCGATGACGTAGTGGCGGCCTTACCGCCGCGACGGCGGGCTTCCTCCAGGCTATATGAGAAATGGTTAAAGGGTAATTTTAAATAATGTGTTTATAAAAAAGGGCTAAAACTTAAATGAAAATTCCAACTTTTGGTCAATTGGGTTTTAGAACATAAGCTATTCTGTTTCTTGTTAACAACACATATCGTCTCTTCCGATACTTTAGGAATTTACTTAATTCACAGGGGGGCAAACTCCGGATTGATGGAAGTTGTGGGGCTAGTGGCCAGCCCCAGTATCAGAAGTTTCAAGGCCTCCGATATGGTTTAACGACTGCCATCTCGCGAAAGCAGCCGGAACCAACGGCTTAACTTGTCTTGCGGAGCACGGAAACGGTCAAAATAAATGCCACTAACAGTGACAGACATGATTTAAACCTAAGGAATATAAATAACATTGATATTGCCTATTCGAGACTGAGCAAAGTTAAAAAGTCGTTTGTGGGGCAATGTGTACGATTCTATAATAAAATACGAGACAATGTAACAAATCTGCCTGAAAACAAATTCAAAATGTATGTAAAAAAATGGGGTCTCTATAATATAGCATAACTTTTTTATGACTATTTGGCCTTTGCATAACATTATTTGGCATAAAATATTTTGGCATAAAAAAATTTGCGCATATTTACGTTTTCCTAAAATTTATGAGCATAATATTACTTGGAATAATTAGTAATGTCCCTAACTATAAAGTTGCATAATGTTAAATTTCCTAATAATATTATAGCATATCAAACTTAAGCATAATATTCATTCGAATAATAGATAATTTGCCTAAATAATAAGTTGCATAACATTAAATATACTAATAGTATTTTTGCATATCTTTCGTTTCTAAGAAGAAAAATATGAGTTAGGTTGCGTTTTCCTCTCTATTGATTATAATTATTCCACACAACGTTGTAATTGCCATTATTTATTTACTCAAAAAGCAAAAAATCTTTTGATGAACTTTGTATGGGAAGTCCACAATTTTTTTTGCTTTTTGACCATGACTGACTTGGGGAAAGTTGTTCAGTTTGATGAGTAGAAGCCACAGTTAAAATATTGCCAGACATTTTATAATCACCTGTTATATTATTAATTTGAAAAGTATATTTTAAAATGTTATTGTCTAATTTAAATTAAATTTAATAAGGTCAACTATAATTAATTATTATTCAAAATTAATTTTGCATGTTTTTTACTAAAATGGCATGAGTAATTTTTAATATATTATTTCAAATTTTTATATTTTTAAATTAAATCTAAATAAATGTAATACCCAATGTATTACGCATATATTTCTTTAAGTTATACAGTAATTTTAAAGCTAGTCTACCTTGTTTTATTTATTTTTAACTTCATTTACTACTTATAGCGTAGGTTGTAAGAACCAGTATATTAGTACAAGGTAGTGGTAAGTAGCAACCTGCCTAAGGTTGCTAGTGGTAACTAGCAACTTATCTAAGATTGCTAGGAAGGGAAGCATTCAATCAAGTATGCAAGCACGCAAGCAAGCAAGCATGCAAGCAAGCAAGCATGCAAGCAAGCAAGCATGCAAGCATGTTCAATCAAGTATGCAAGCACGCAAACAGGCAAACAAGCAAGGAAGCATGCAAGCATGCAAGCAAGCAAGCATGCAAGCAAGCAGTCGATCTGTGGATGTTTTATCAATCAAACCTAACACTGCGACTGTGAGGGGAGGCGAGCAAGCTCGCCTCCGCCTCACAGTCTCCGAACCTAAATTAACCGTGTCGGGGTGCTCCGAATTCCCGAGCTCGCTTCGCTCGCTCCAGCATTAGTTTAGGACTTCCGTGTTCCGTGTAATTAGGGCTTTTAATATTTAGGCCTAATTAAAATTATGAACTTTACAGTTATGTCAATTACTATTTAGGTCATTTATTATTTAGTCAAAAGTATATTTATGCAGTTTTCAATTAGGACAATTATTGTTTAGTCATTTCTAATTTAGGACATTATTGTTTATTACTTTCAAAGTTTAGGGGGAATAATAATTATGCAGAATTACGATTAGGCAGATTTATATTTCTGCGCAAGATTTTTATGCCTTACTTGTTATGCCATAGGCAATTATGACATAAAATTTTATGCGATACAAAGGGCACCCGCTCAAAAGCTTATTATAAGATAATAGATTATGTGAATGACAAAGACATTTGGAAATGTATTGCTCTTCCTGATAACTGTATTGTTGATAACAAACATTGTATTAGTAATTAAGTATTATTTTAAAAAATGTGTTGAAACGAGGTTCTTTTGGGCTCGACGTTTCATCACGCTTCGGAAACACTTCCCGAAACGTTGAGTGTACAAGTTCCGCGTGGTAGGGACTTTGTACTAGGTAGAAAAAAAAGACGATTTAAAAGTATGTGCAAAACATCTACTTAAATAAAAAACCTTTTGATTTTGATTTTTTTGAACCCATCCTCCATCAATCCGGGCTTGTACCCCGTATGTGGAGTATGGTCTAACCTTCGGAAGAAACCTGTGCCCCTGCAGTGGGTACGATATTGTCTGCCACTAGTCAAATCAGTCCAGGTTATGACCGTGTCTGTAGTCAGTCAACCTGCGTGATCGACGCCGACCAAGAAAGCCGCACTGAGCCACGACCGCTTCGATCATATATCGTACAATTTTCCATTCTTATACAATTTTATTTTTATTTATTTTATTTTATTAGAATTTAACACCCCAACAAATTTAAACTAGAATTATAAATATTATTTTTCGAAACTCTTTTGAGGTTCGTTAACGAACAAAAAAATACGTAAATCTCAATTTCGTCTAATATTCGAATTAAAATTAATTAGGTACTAAGGCGGTACCAACCTCAGCAGCTTGGTTGGCGGGTTGATAGGCAAACTCTTCGGTCGCCGACACGATTCGCTGCCTCTCAGCTCTACTTGGTCGTATCGCTCTTGTTCCTGCGCAGTGCGAATCGACATTTAATATATAAATATCCGGGACAGATCACAAACGGTCATCTGGACCTAAACTATACTCATGGACAAAAAAATCTACTCAGGGCTTGTTGCATGACTTTAAAAAAAGCAAAAAAACACTAAACCAAAAGTTCAAAAACTGTATGATTACTTTTTATGATTTTAGTTTGGTGGATTTCTAGTTTTTTGTATTTAGTAGTTTTGTAGACTGAGTTATTTTTTCAAAAGTCGGGCAACAAACTTTGTGTCGATTTTTTAGTCCACCAGTGTGTTATTGGAACCAGAGACTGATAGACATACATATTAAAAAATAAGATAGCCAGTTCCCCATTGCGTTTGGGAGTCTTGGTAAGCCCGCTTCCATCTTCGGCATCATCATCACTTACCATCAGGCGAGATGATGCCAAGGGCTTACCAATAGTGGATACAATAAATATGTACCGTATTTTATTATAATTTCGGAATATGAAATTGGGCTACTCTGCACACTTGGCGCTAGGTCAAGTGGCAGGGGCTACTCGGCACAGTCGGCTGGAGGTCAGTGCGACGAGGAGAGAAAGCGTCGGACAATCCGGGCATTGGCGAGGAGGACTGCTTTTGCATAGTCGCTATTATCGGTCTGCCTCGAAGTCCCAACCGTCTAAGGTTTATTATTATTATTATTAATTTGAGTGCTTAAAGTACCGTGTTTTCACCATCTTTTTGCAGAATTAATTGACGTGACCTCACCTGTTCAAGAGAGTCTGGACCGGAGTCAGCTCCCTGTTCCTGCGCAAACAGATCCTCAGCGAAGCAGATCAGGAACTCCGTCACTACCGCCTGTCAACAATAGGGGGGATAATATCAGAGGTAATAAATAATTCAAGTTAAAACTCAAAAATTCAAATCAACCTCCACCAATCCGGACTTGGCCCACGTGTGTGGAGTTATCCTGAGCTATGTGAAGAGACCTATCCCACAGCAATGAGTAATTTTAGAACTCAAATCAAATCAAAAATCAACCTTACTTCTAAAAGTAAGTTTGATTTTTGATCGGGGTATTTTACAAGTAGTAAAATATCCCGTGCTACAGTAATGGGGCTGTAGAATGGGTGCGGATTGGTGGACGTTGTGGGGCTAGTGGCCATTATCAGAGGCCTTATAGGCGGCCTGAGAACATGACACTGGGGTTGGCCACTAACCCCACAAATCCGGTGTTGGCCCTCGTGCGTGGACCTAACCTTCCCGAGTTACGGAATGTGACCCGTGCCCCTGCAGTGGGGACGATATGGATTGTTAACACTTAACACTATACACGACAGTGTGTTTCAGTACCCTTTGGGATTGCTATTGCTATCAATAAAGAGTGTTCACTCACACCTACACAGCGACTTGTTCACACCGTGTAGGTTGGCAACCTGTACACATCTACACAGAACCTGTACACTCCAGCACGACCACCTGTACACTGTACACATCTACACGCCACATGTACACTGTACACATCTACACGCCACATGTACACACCTACACGCCACCTGTACACACCTACACGCCACCTGTACACTGTACACACCTAAACGCCACCTGTTCACTGTACACACCTACACGCCACCTGTTCACTGTACACACCTAAACGCCACCTGTTCACTGTACACACCTACACGCCACCTGTACACTGTACACACCTACACGCCACCTGTACACTGTGCACTGTGCACTGTGCACTGTACACACCTGCACGGCGACGCCCTGCAACGCGTGCTGCGTGTGCGGCGAGCGCAGTAGGTTCGGCGCCCACACGATGGCCATGTTGCGCGCCGTCATGCCCGTCTTCTCGCCTAGGAGGGACACGCGGCGGAGGTGACGCATTAGGTATGCTAGTGTCCTGCGGAAAAAAGGTTGAGATCATGTTTTGTGTTAAAAAATATTGAAAATTGATTTTGTTTGTGCTGAAAACAATAGAAAAAATATTCGGACATCAGAGGTTCCAGCTTAAAAGAATGAGAAATTTTGTTTATTTTTTTTAAGCTGGAACCCCAGCCAGTTCCCCATTGCGTTGAGGAATATTGGTAGGACCCGCTTCCATCTTCGTTATCATCATCACTCACCACCTTACGTGAAGCAAAATTGCATGTAAAATGAGTATGGATGAGGCCATAATACTGCGTTGCGACATCTCATCGCAAAAATGTTGTAACCTCGCCCTATTTATGGCTCACCTGTAGTGAGGCGGTGGCAGCTTCACCACAGTGTCTCGCACCGCCCTCAGTTTGGAAGCTTCGTCTGGCTGCTGGACCGCGTTCACGAAGCTCTCGTATAGCTGGTAAGTGCAGAGAGGGTTCGGTAGCTCCCTGTGGGAGAAGGTTAGAGATTAATATGTGCGAAAAAAGGTATACCTGCGTGAGATTAAGTTATAGTAAATCAATTATACAGGGTGTAAGGGACAGGTTTCCGAAGACTTTAAAGTTGTTAATTTCGTCTACTGAGCAAGCCCTTAAAGTTTTCGGAAACCTGTCCCTTACACCCTGTATAATCATAACTATGCTACATATTATACAATACAGATAACTGTAGGAAACAAAAAAAAGAGTACATGAAATCATCGTCAGCCAAAAGATATCACTGCGAAGATCTCCCCAAGGATTTTCATGACGACCGGTCTTGCGCTGCCAGCGAATTCCTGCTAAAGTTGAGTGACGCAACCATTTTATTTTCTAAAGCCCTGCATCAGTTCACAATTTCTAACATTTTTAAAACAAAATTTCGTTACTGTTCGTATCTAACAAAAAGTATCTCAGATACATCTCAGATGAATAACACTCAACTACCGGATTTACATTATAACGCCACTAACCGAGGTCACGTTAATAACACAAGACGTTAAAGGACTATCTATAACAGTATCACGGCACTAACCTAAATTCAATTCAATTCAATATACTTTATTGCATCACAAGAAAAAATATAATATTACAAAAACAAACACAAAAGAAAACTAACCTAAAGCACTATATCTCACACTATCATACCACTAACCTGAAGTACATATTTTACACTGTCACGCCACTAACCTGAAGCACATCTATTACACTATCACGCCAAGCCACTAACCTGAAATATCTTTTACACTATCACGCCACTAACCTAAAGTACATCTCGATTATATATTACACTATCACACCACTAACCTGAAATACATCTTGAGCAGGCTAGCCAAGGCGTGAGGGTCCCTCAACACCGCCGGGTTCGCCAGGTCCGGCGCAGTGCCCGAGTCGAAGGCCGCCCGAAGCCGCTGGGTAAGCCCCGAGCCGCCGGACAGACGGTATATGCCGTCTACGGCGCCCCGCTCTTCTATGGCGCGAGCGCATTCCACTAGGACTAGGGGCACTGTGGGAAAGTGACGTTTTATTAGGTACTAGCGGACCCAAGTGCGTCCTACATACAGTTCATAAGAACTGTCGGGCATGAGAAGCTAAAAGTACCAGGATATTATGAATTTATAGGAGGCTCAACAGCACTAGAAACCCGTGAATTACTTCCAGTGCATTGACCTTAACTACTAGGACATTAGAAATATGAAGGAGGGTCTCTTACCGACCCAACCTTAAGACTAAAAGTACCAGGAGATAATGAATATACTGGAGTCTCAACGATGCAATAGTAGTCAAAAGCAGTTCGTTATTTCTAGTTCATTGACCTTTCGCTGTGAGGAAAGATAATAAGTAGGATTTAAAGATGTAACAGCGCTCAATTGCTTTGTTGATAACACTAATGACTCATATAGTCCCCACTGTTAGGGCACGAGCCTCTTCCCGTAAGTTGGGTCAGCCTCGAGTCGAAGGCCGCGCGAAACCGCTGGGCCTTCTTATTATATGACTAAAAGTACCAGGAGTTTATGAATATATAGGATAGAAGTCTCAAAGAACAAGTAGTAGTCGAAAGCATTCGTTACAGTCATTTCTAGACTACTAGGAGATTAACAACATCAAGCAGTCTCTCTCACCATCGTGGTCGCAGTTGAGCAGATGCTCGCCAAGGTCGCAGCCAAACACCCTTTCCCGCAGTATGCCCTGCTGTTTCAAACTGCGCCGCGACGGCCGCGACAGGATGAAACTGCGGAACAGGGAGATAAGCTTCCCGTGTTTCCTGAGCACCGGCTTGATCGGTGCTACTGCTACTGATCTGTGGATAAGGAAGGTCATCAGTACTTTATGGTCATTGAATAAACATTTAGAGATAAATCTCACACACGGTCATCCGGCTCCAAACTAGGATTCCCTGTTTTATGGGAATCAGAAACTGCAGCACCTTGTCCCCGTGGGTGTTTAACTTAAACGACCTCGACTAAGGTCATTTTCAAGATGGGTCACTGTTTTTGAGGTACCACACTTCATACCAGGAGCCATTAACATTGAATTAGGTCTGTCCTTGGATGGGTGACCGCTAAAACAGCAAGAGTGACTCCGCTATCTTTATTTTCTTCATTGACTCAGCAGTGTAATATCTTACGAGCAATAACCAAATTTTTATACTGAGAAATAATGTTATATTAGCATATTAGATTTAGATAAACCTGTACCTTAAACTTATTAAATAAATTATTTCTATTAGTATTTGTATTTGCTATCCCGCTGACAGGAACCCATAAGTGCCTAAAGTGTACTCACTCACCCCACTATGGGCGGCGCCTGCGACATGTGGCGCGGCACCTTGTCTCTGATGACGGCGACGTAGTCTTCAATCGAGATGGAAGGCACTTTTGTGGATGCTTCAATGATAACTCAAGTTAAGCAACCTTCACTAAGGTCATTTTCAAGTCACTCACTGTTTTTGAGGCACCAGAGTTCTTACCAGGGTCCATTAACCTTGAATTAGGCCTGTCCTTGGATGAGTTGACCGTTAAAACAGCAATAGTGACTCCGCTATGCCGGCCCGCTAAAAGTACCAGGAAGACATAAAGGTCTAGGAGAGTTATCTCACCCGACAATAAGCGGCGGTGGCTGCGAAATGTAGCGGGACACCTTCGATGACGCAGTTTTCAATCTAGCTACCTTTTGTGGGTAACTAAAGTTATGTGACCTCAACTGAGATAATTTCCAAGATGGGTCACTGCTTTTGACATTTAGGGTGTCAGACTTCTAACGAGGGTCAATGAACCTTGAATTAGGCCTGCCCTTGGATGGGTGACCGCTAAAATAGCCAAGACTGACTCTCAATTTTTGCTCGAAGTACCAGGAGCGCATGAGTGCCTAGAGAGTCAACTCACTCACCCGACAATGGGCGGCGGCTGCGACATGTGGCGCGGCACCTTGTCCCCGATGACGGCGACGCAGTGGCGCGGGAAGAAGCCCACGCGGAAGCCGCGCTTGCCGCGCCACCAGACCGACTCCTGCGGCCCGGGCATGTCGATGATGGAGATCATGTCGCCAACCTCGAAGCTGATCTCGTCTCGCGCCTGGAAATCAACAATAATACGTTGACAACTCATATTGTCCCCACTGCACGGGTCCCTTACCACAAGTCGGGAAGGTGAGGCCATATTTCACACATGGGGGCAAAGTCCGGATTTGTGGAGGTTGAGGGATAGTGGCTAACCCGAATGTCAGAAGCTTCCAAGCAGCCTATAAGGCCTCGGGCATAACTTATCAACTGCCAACCAGTGAAAGCAGCAACAAATAATTATTATTCAGTAAATAAATAAATTGAAACTGAATTTCACCAAGACCGGTGGTGGTATTTTCTGATCCCAGCTGGCTAGCTACCACCATCTTATCCAAGTCTTGCCGCCAAACCATGAAGGTCCATCATGAAGATAGCCAGTCACCCATTTCGTTGAAAAATCTTGGTAAACCGGCTAATATCTTCGGCATCGATATGTGTTCAAACATAACCTAAAGCGCTGGCTAATTGAGCAGTCGTTCTATAGTTTTAATGAACTGAAAGCCTTATAGCTTCGCCATATTAATAATATATTTAATATATTTTACTGTATGTAATACTACTACATACTGCTGAAAAACTGGCTTCTCGAGCATGCTTTCTACAGTTATACTGAATTTATAAATTTTAAGCAGACGTGATATATTGCGTTGCAATATTATTATTATTTTTTAATGGATTAATTTCCATTTTAACTTAGTCTTTATGTTTACATGTGACATTCTGCTTTTGTGTTGACATAAATTATATAATTTATCCAATTTTATTTCAATTTTCTATTATTATAATTTAATTATAATTAGGTTTACTTATTTAATGACATGTAATAATAACAATATTATGAATAAATTGAATATGAATACATTTATTCAAAATAATTAATTATTTTTTATTAATTGTAAGTACCTTGTTTCGTTTTTAAATTCCAATGTAAAATTATTATTTATTTATTACCTTTAAATGACATGTAATTTACAAATTACCAATAAAGATGGATTATGGTTATGGATTATTATCATCATTTACCATCAGGTGAGATGATGCCAAGGACTTACCGATTAAGTAAATTAAAAAAAGTTACCTGCGACACGTATTTCCTGACTGAATACGCCGCGGCCACTGCCGGAGTGTTTATCGAACTCGAGTCTTCGTTCGCGACTAGTAATTTGTGACCTGCAAAAAGCAATTAAGGGGTAAGAAAAAAAATATATATTTTATCTTCAGATCTTTTATTGAATTGAAACTGCAGAAAAAGTTTAAAATTTAATTTACTTTACAAATAATAATAATATCTGGGACAAATCACACACGGTCATCTGGCCCCAAACTAGGATTCTGGGATTCTTGGGAACCAGAGACTGATATACATACACATATACTTTTAAATACATACATGTATAGATATTCCCTGTATCTTGGGAACCAGAGACTGATATACATACACATATACTTTTAAATACATACATGTATAGATATTCCCTGTATCTTGGGAACCAGAGACTGATATACATACACATATACTTTTAAATACATACATGTATAGATATAAATAGGACATAGATAGGACATATTGATTGACTCGGTGGCTTAGTGGTTAGCGATCCTGACTACTGATCCGAGAGTCGTGGGTTCGATCCCCACACAGGGCAAACTATTCTGTGATGCGCAGTATTGTTTGCTCTGAGTCTGGGTGTATTATATCTTTATATGTATGTATTTAAATGTATATGTGTATGTATACAGGGTGTTAAAAAAAGTGCGTTTGAAATTTTAAGGGCTTACTCAGAATCAAGTATAGAACTCAGGAAAAATATTGAAAAAATCCGCTATTTAATTTTTTTTTTCAGATTCTTATACTAAATCTGAATAGTGAATCAAGAATTTGTATGAAAAACTGAAAAAAAATTTGAAGAGCTGATTTTTTAAAATATTTTCATGGATTCTATACTTGATTCTGAGTAACCCCTTAAAATTTCAAACGCACTTTTTTTAACACTCTTGTATAAGTCTCTGGTTCCCAAGATACAGGGAATCCTAGTTTGGGACCAGATGACCGTGTGTGATTTGTCCCGAATATTATTATTATTATTTCAAATTTCCACACCGACTGGTCCTGTGCTGCCCGCGTCCAGCGGCTTTCCGGAACCTTCATCAGGTCATCGGTCCACCGGCCTTTCAATTTTTTTTCCAAGAAGCTAAGCTAAAATGATTTTGCTTTTTGATTCAATTTTTCTACTTCGACCGACTGACCTTTATTATCCATCTGCAGCCAGTTAAGCACCGGCCCGCAGTTGATGGAGTCATCAGCTATGATGGACAGGTGATGCACGTAGTCGCTTATCAGCCGGTTGTACTTAGTCTCGTCGTTTAGGAGGGCGGGAGTGATGAGTTCCGTGAGATTCGGCAGACCGGAGACCTTCCTGTCGTATATGCATCTGGGGATAACAGATATTAATTTCAAAATCAAGTGAAATCAAAATGTTTCATTTTTATTTAAATAGATGTCGTGGAACGCGCTATGCTTGGAGTTTCCCTACGTGATCGAATCAGAAATGAGGAGATACGTAGGAGAATCAAAGTCACCGACATAGCTCACAGAATCGCTGAACTGAAGTGGCAGTGAGGCACATAGCTCGCAAAACTGTGGCCGTTGGGGCATCAAAGTTCTCGAGTGGCGACCGCGCACTGGAAAACGCAGTGTAGGCAGGCCTCCAAATTTTAGTTACTATTTCTGAATCTGTGTCTGGAATTAAATGATATTCTATTCTTCTATTCTATTCCCACTCGGTGGACCGATGACCTGGTAAAGGTTGCGGGAAGCCGCTGGATGCGGGCAGCGCAGGACCGGTCGGTGTGGAAATCCTTGGGGGAGGCCTTTGTCCAGCAGTGGACGTTTCTCGGCTGATGACGACGATGATGATATGTTGTACGTGATCTGCCAATTCCCATGATCTGGCCACGACATCTACATTGGCAAGAGACCAGCTCTTAAATCAGTGAAGAAAAATAATAATACCATCTCACCTGTGAAGCATATCATCCAGCTGCAGTAAGTTATCCTTATTCCTGGTGAGGATCCACTCCCTCACGTCGCTGGCTTCGGTCCAACTCGAGCTAAGGGTGCGCGACTCGATCGTCTCGTCGCAGTTAGAGTTGACATGCGAACGCACCTTTAGGCAGATCCAACCTGTGTAGGGGAAAAATATTCAGTGTTGAAGGTTTATCATCTCCAAGAGACCCGTGCCTTGCCCCAGCACTGAGGACGTTACAGGTCGTTCTTTTGGAGATAATGTAACCCTAAAATTTTGAGTTTTTTTAGGCTGAAATATAAGCAACTTCTATTAAAGTACCAGGGGAGTGATAAGGATGACCCACCTTCGCCGTAACACCTTGATTAAAGTACCAGGGGATCACAAGTGGCTAGGAGGTCTACCCTCGCCCTAACAACATCTATCAAAGTACCAGGATATAGTTATAAGCGGCTAGGACCCACCCACCTGCGCCCTAACAAAGTACCAGGGCATCATAAATAGCTAGGAAGCCTGCGAGGAACTTCTAATAAAGTACCAGGGCATCATAAATAGCTAGGAGGCCTGCGAGCTTGTTCTACTAAAGTACCAGGGGATCATAAATCATAAAGGACTCACCTTCGCCCTCGTCGTCGGCAGTGCTCTCCTCGCTGGGCATCGGCACCGTCTCCACGCTGAGGCCGCCCAGACTGACGCGCTCGTAGTGGAAGTGAGCGCACTCCTCGAGCTTCGGGAACCGGCAACACGGCAGCGGCGGCGCTGGCTGCGGGAGGAACTTTAGTTTAATTATTTACATTCAGTACTTTTTTTTGACAGTGACTTTCCCTACCTGATAGAATCAGAAATGAGGAGATATGTAGGAAAACGAAAGTAACCGACATAGCTCACAGAATCGCTAAACTGAAACGGCAGTGGGCGGGACACATAGCTCGTAGAACAGAGCCGTTGGGGCATTAAAGTTCTCGAGTGGCGACCGCGCACCGGAAGACGTAGCTTAGGCAGGCCTCCCACTCGGTGGATCGATAGCTTCGTGAAGGTCGCGGGAAGCCACTGGATGCGGCATGCAGCGTAATCCTTGGGGGAGGCCTTTGTCCAGCAGTGGACGTCTTTCGGCTGATAATGTGAAGCTGACAACCCAATTGCACTATGACATCGTAAAGCTCCGTCTTCCAAAAAAAAAGGAATAGACTCACCGTGTCTCCAAGATCGAACCCACTGGTGGCGGGCGCCGATTGGCTCATTGCTGACGAGCTCGACAGGGGCGTAAGCGCCGTCAGCGAGATTGACGCTGAAACGAAGAATTTAATATATTTTAATATATTTCCCGCTCAAAACCTCAGGAAGGTTATGCCGTACTCCACACACAGGGCCAAGTCCGGATTGGTGGAGGTTGTCGGGCTAGTGGCCAACCCCAGTATCAAAAGTTTTCAAGCGCCGATAAGGCCTCTAACACGGCTTAACTACTGCCACCTAATGATAGCAGCCGGCACCAACGGCTTAACGTGGCTTGCGAAGCACGAAAACGGTTGAGATAAACGCGACTAGAAGTCAAACCCATCGAGATTATGACCGTGTCTGTAGTCACTTAGTCTGATCGATGCGACGCGAGTAGAGATGGGTTTTTGCCCGGGCAGTTTTGAGTAAATGCCCAATAAATGTCCATTTATGCCCAATAAATGCCCAATTTGTATGGCGTAAATGGACGTTTATTGGGCATTTATTCAAAATGCCCAAATAATGCCCGGTCAAAAACCCATCTCTAGACGCGAGAGATCATACCATCAGGTGATCCGTCTGCTCGTTTGCCACCTATCACATTAAAAAAAAGATGCACACGCAAGCCACACTGAGCCAGGACATCTTCCACATTGTATGTAATATTATTAAATGGTCATATTAAATCTACCCAGGTCGCAGTGATCCAGTAAGGCCGACCTTTAGTCTTATACCCCTTTTACCCCCGATATAAATAAATTATATTATTAAACTAGCTTCCGCCCGCGACCTCGTCTGCGTGGACTTCAGAATTGCGACCAGAGAGAAATAAAATGTGAAGGCAGCGCCATCTAGTGACAAAGTAAACATTTCAGTTTTTAGCTATTCCCCTGGGAACCCTCGAGTTTTAGAGATAAAATGTAGCCTATGTGTTAGCCCAGTGCTTTATCTATCTACCTACCAAATTTCATCCAAATCAGTTCAGTAGTTTCGGCGTGAAAGAGGAACAAACAAACAAACAAATAAATAAACAAACAAACAAATAAATAAATAAACAAACAAACAAATAAATAAACAAACAAACAAATAAATAAATAAACAAACAAACAAATAAATAAACAAACAAACAAATAAACAAACATCCATACTTTCGCATTTATAATATTTGTGAGATATATACTGTGCTATAGGACTCACCTGGTGTCTCCCGTTTCTCCGCGTCATTGTGCCTTTCCGTGGCCCTGGTCGAGCCGCGCGACTCCGAGCTGAACCGCACAGATCTGAACGTGAAATAGAGACATAACAATTTTAAACCGAAATATGTAGTTTTTTCATAACATTTGAGCATATTCAACGAATGAGGATTCGTCTTTCGTCCATCAATGCAATATGCCACAATGGGCCATGCCGTTTGTCTCGGAAAAGCGCAACGTGACGTCATTTGCTTATATTATCTGCCTCGCTCTTATCTATGTAACAAGCAGAAACGTGACGTCATTTGCTTATATTATCTGCCTCGCTCTTATCTATGTAACAAGCAGAAGTACCTACATCATGATCTCTTTCTGGCTCGGAAACGTACAACGTGACGTCACACGCTAATATTATGTATATCTGTCTCGTTCTATTCTATGTAACAAGCCGCAGAACATCATGACCTCTTTCTGGCTCGGAAAAGCGCAACGTGACGTCACTGACTATACATATATTTGTCTCGCTCTACGTGCGCAGCGCGCCGCAGTGCGTCATACTGTCCTTGTCTGGCTCAGAAAGGCGCTACTCATATATGTATGTCTTGCTCTAATCTACGCAGCGTCACGCTAAGCTTTTCTCTCTCGGAGAGGAGATTCCTATATTATATTTGTCTCGCTCTACCTGTGCAGCGCGCCGCAGTGCGTCATGCCGTCCTTGTCGGGCTCGGCGAAGGCGCGCGCGGCGAGCGACTGGCATGACATCACGGACCCGTGCGGGGAGCTCTGCAATAGAGAGAGAGACGAAACATTAGTATAACTATAAACACTTAGGTCCCGATCCAGAACCAAAATCTTTGTAATGCTGCGAGATTACTTAGTATTATGTTTAAAATCTTGAGACTTAAATCACCGAAAATGAAAATGACCCATTTATGTCATCAATACCTGTAGCAATGCAATAATTGTATTTCGACGACTTTGGATAAGATTTATGTCCCTTTCACTCTTAAAAGATTTGCAATAAGCTATCCTACTGTCAGATTGAAAATCGCTCTTGAAAGTATTCTGGAACGCTTTCTGATTATCCATAACTAATCTAGAATAGCGCCCTTCTATAATACCTCAAAGCAATTCAACTGTTATTTGTATTCCAAAAACATTGACTCCATACAAGATTGGTCGGTCAGCTAATTAATTTGTATAAGTTGAAAATTTATTTCGCGATTT